>OZ053298.1:25111847-26311847 GCA_964056655.1 Arabis hirsuta | reverse complement strand
CAAGGACGGTCATTCAAATGGGTCCGGTCTGAACAAAATCCCAAAGAGAAGGAAAAGAAAAGAAATGCCACCTAGAAGCGTGAAAGCATTTGCTACAGATATGGATCCAAAGGCCATTGGTATTGAGTGTGTCGAACTCCTTTGCACCTTTGCAAGTTGTACCAAGAGTCCGTTAAAGGCAAAGGAAAGGAAGTGAATCTTATGGAACACCCTGAAGGTGATACACATCTCGACGCTTCGGTCTTTGAGGATGATACCGAAATGATCGACCTTGCAGATAACTAAGATGCTTGTAATGAGACTACTAAATAGTCTCTGCTTATGCCATGTATAATATTATGCTTTTCCGTTGTTTGAAAAAATAATGTTGTTTTTAACAACAATAATTATTGTGTGCTTTCTTTTAAAATGAATGAAATTTACTTTCTTTTTATTGATGTTTATCTTGATTACAGAAATAGGCAGCAAAACAAACGGAACGGTATCCACAGGAAAAATTAGAGAAATTTGCATACTAGATAGTGGAACAACACACACTATTTTGAGACATAGAAAATATTTCTCTGATTTAAAACCAATGAGAAACATTGGAATACAATATCTGGTCCTGCAGACTTGATTGAAGGAACTGGTAAAGCCAACTTTACGTTGCCGAATGGAACAAAGTTTTCCATAAGTAATTTGTTGAGTTTTAATGACATCTATCTTCAAGGTTTTGACACTCAGTCCGTAACTGAGAATGTGAAGAAGTATATGTTCATTACTTCTGATAAATCAGGAGAAATGCAAATTCTAGAAAAAATACTAAAGTTTCCTTCTAGTTTGCATCATACATACATAAATGCGGTAGAGTCGCATTTAGCAATCAAATGAAATCCAGAAGATTTTACATTATGGCATGATCGCCTTGGTCATCCGAGCACTTCGATGATGCAAAAAATTATAAAGAACTCACATGGTCACCCACTGAAAATCCAGGAGATATATCAGAGGAATAGAAAGACATATGTTGTTCTCTTGGAAAATTGATCATAAGGTCATCCCTAACTAAAATCGATAAAAAAATCATCAAACTTTCTGGAACGAAGTCAAGGCGATATTGAGCTCAAAATTGATCCCTTCCACTATTTTATGGTGTTAATTGACGCATCCAGTAGATGGTGACATATTTGTTTATTATCGTCTCGAAATTTGGCGTTTGCGAGGTTTTATTTCTGTGCAGGAGATCGACTTGTGAGCAGGTTAGAATCGGACCAGAGAGGAGAATGTTCGATTCTGCGTTTTTGGATTGTGCATCGATCGACACAATTGCTTTGTATCAATCGACACAGGGTGTGTCGATCGACACCATGATGGTGTATCGATCGACACCGTCAGTTTGACATATTGAACGTGTTGTTTTCTCGTTTGGTTAATGTGTGATGCATTGTTGTTTGTTCATCCTGGTATTGTATCATTGCTTATGCATGTGTGTATAGCCTAGTAGATGGGATGACCGTCTCATTGAGTATTTGTGATAATACTCACGCATCTCTTTTTGCTATGTGATGCAGGTAAAGAGAAAATGTGATCGTGGAATCATGGCCGGGAATAGGAGATGATCTAGTGTCTCGTTTGAGTGGTTGTATTGTTAGAATTGCTAGGTTGCTAGTAAATTCTAAAATTGTTATTGGTTATTTTTTAATATTGGAATTGAATATTGGTTTATTGGTTTGAACGATTTAGCGATTCGATAAGTATGAGATTATTGAATGATGGTTTGTTTAATTGTTTAATCAGTTGTTGTTCCGCATTGCTTGCGTTTTGGCCCATTGAGGATTATTATCTATGATGATAATAATCCGAAGAAAAAATTTTAAATTTTTTCGGGTTGGGTTGTTTCACTTCTAGCCACCACACCTCGCCACCAAAGATGTGCATCACCGTCAAGGTAATGAACCGCTAGGTCCACCCGGTATCCTTCTGGACACCTGAGAGACTAGAAGTTACGCTCTAATCTACTCCTCCACAAGTCTGCTTCCTCAGGCTTGGCACCCCCCGAGAAGAACCTGGTGCCAATCATCTGCATCTGCTCCATCATCTTAAGGTAGGATAGGAGCTCCTCAGCAACCGCCACACCTAGCTGCACCCCAGCCATACCCGGGTACACTCCAGCCATCCCTGGCTGCACTCCAGCCACACTTGGCTGAACACCAGCCCCACCTGGCTGAATACCAGCCAAACTTGGCTGCAGTCCCGGAGCCTGACCCGGAGCCGGCATCCCACCTGGTAACCGCTCCAGAATCAACTGTAGCAAACTCGCCAAACGATCATTTCGATCCTGGGCAAAACCTGCGGCAGCACCCCCACCTGAGCCCAGCGCACCACCGGCCATAACAGGGCCCACACCAGCTCCACCAGCCCTCACACTGGTACTCACGGCCATACCCACAGACCTCTTCTGAAACGCTTGCGAGTCAGCCACCTGCTCCTGCATGGTCTCTTGGGCCACATTCGTGGCAACAGATTCACTCTCGAGCCCACGCTTGCATCCACGCCAACAACGACCACTTCGGCCTCCACGGCCCCCACGACCTCTGCCTCTAGTAACTCTCGTCATCTCACTCTGCACTACCCAGCAGAATACTAAGAATACTAGAAAAACAGAAAGTCACCAAACACATACCGTGGAATCTCATTGAAGGCTCGGAGAAGATAATCTAGGACTCCAAACCCACACAACAATCAATCGACAAGTCCACAACCAATCCAACAATTCTAGAATCACTAACAACCTAGCAATTTAATAAACAACATCAATCAATCGAGTCCCTAGACCATCTCCTCTTCCTCGCCACGATCCCACGATCACACCTTATCTTTACCTGCATCACATGGTTATACGAGATGCGTGAGTATTATCACAAATACTCAGTGAGACAGTCATCCCATCTACAAGGCTATATACACAGGCATAAGAAAATTGATACGATACCCGGATGAACATGCAATAAGGCAAGGTACGAACAAACAACACATGTTCGCCAAAGCTGGCCATGCGTCGATCGACACAAGCACTATGTGTCAATCGATGCACTCTGTGTCGATTGACACAAGCCACGTGTTTCGATTGACGCATCGACACAGAACCTGGAAAACGAGCCTATCCTCTCATGGCTCGATTCCAAACGATTCACCTGCATAAATCCACTCAAAATAACACGAAATCCACCAAATAACAACAATCAAACGCATCTTATCAACCTCTTTACCCAGATAAGCCATGGTCACGCACTCACCTCAGATCTGGAAGGAAAAGGATGAGAAAAAAATGAAACCACGAAGAATGACTCCCCAACACCGAGCTCTACACTCTCCTCACGAGAAATGTAAAGCCCGTAAACCAAAAAGTAGATTTTGGTGGGTGTCGATCGACACAAGGTGTGTGTGTCGATCGACACGTGAGTTTTTGGACTTGTGAGAAGTCGGGTTGGGCGTTGTGTCGATCGACACAGGGGTTGTGTGTCGATCGACACGAGTTAAAATCAGACCGACGGTTTTGGTTACTGATTGCCGGTTTGGTGGGCCGGTTTAGGGAACCCTAGGGTTCAGATAAAAAGCAGAAATAGTGGAGTTTGGCCGCATTACAGAGAAGAATCAGAGAGAGGAAGAGGTTTGAGAGAGAGAGGCTTTGTTCTTGAGAGGATTGTGAGTGAGAACAACTTCTGTTCGGAAGTTTGAGAGGGCAAACGGCTGGGATATTCGAGACGGATTGGGGTGAAACTTGGTGGGTAAGTTCTCCGATCTCTGCTCTTGATATAGGCAAAAACGGTTCGTTATTTCGTTGATTATTCATCGAGTTATGGCCGTTTGAACTCGTTGGGTCTGTGCAAATTAGTTGTCTGCGATCAGTCGGCTTCGGGGTTAATTTCCGATCAAACCAAAAGGATTCTGGAGGCGATCCGCATAACGACGCGTAGCTGTATCTGTCTAGTTTCCAGAACAGTCGTCCGTTTTGGTTTTGGACCAGTGGTTCGTCGTATACAAGTCTTTTTGTAACCGTTGGTTCCATTCTCATTTCGATTCTTCGAGGTGAGTGCGTGATCGTGGGTTTGTGTGGGCGTAGGGATTGATGGAATACATTTGCTTGGTGTTTCGTGTGTTTTTGGTTGGAATTGTGTAGGTGACTCGACGAATCGCGATAGATTCGAGCCACGAGAGGATAGGCTCGTTTCTGGGTTGTCGTGTCGATCTACACCAGGGTGGTGTGTCGATCGACACGGGTAGAGTCATATCGATCGACACCAGGGTTGCGTGTCGATCGACACAGGATGGAGTAATGGCAATCGACACCTAGTGGTTGTGTCGATAGACACATGGTCTCTGTACTTGTTCGTGTTGGTTGTTCTTGTTGTTTGCTTGTGTGCTCATCCTGGTATTGTATTGATTGTTATGTCTATACTTAAATAACCCGTAGACGGGATGACTCACGCAACTCTTTTTGCCATGTGTTGTAGGTAAAGAGAAAATGTGATCGTGGAATCATGGCCAGGAAAGAGAGATGATCTAGGGTCTCGTATGGCTGTGTCATGTTGTAAAATTGCTAGGTTGCTAGTGAATTCTGAGTTGTAGTTAATTGGTTTATTGGTTATTGGTTATTGGTTATTGTTTGGATTGTTGAATTGAACTGGTTAGATTTAAATAAGTATGGGATTATTGAATTGATTGAATTGGTCTAATTGTTTTATGTTTTCCGCATGTTGTATTGGCCCAATTGAGGATTATTATCTGTAATGATAATAATCTGAAGGGAAAAATTTTAAATTTTTGGGTCGGGTCGTTTCATTTTGGTATCAGAGCTCTAGCGGTTCTAGGGCTAGAATATTAATTGATTATGTGAGTTAGTCAATTGATTGTTGTGTGGGTATGGAGTCCTAGATCATCTCTTCCGAGCCTTCAATGAGATTCCACGGTATGTGTTTTTATGACTTTCTGTTTTCTAGTACTTAGTGGTCTGCTGTTTAGGGCAGAGTGATGGCTAGAGTGGCTAGAGACAGAGGTCGTGGGGGCCGTGGGGTTGAGGTGGTCGTGGTGGGCGTGGACGCGGGCAAGAACTTGAGAGTGAGTATGTTGCCGCGAATGTGGCCCAAGAGACCATGCAGGAGCAGGTGGCGGACTCGTAGGCGTTTCAGGAGGGGTCTGTGGGTGTGACTGCTACGAGTGCCAGTGTGAAGGCTGGTGGAGCCAGTGTGGGTCCCGAGGTAGCTGGTGGTGCGGGGGGACCGGGTGAGGGTGCTCCCGTAGGTGTGGCCCAAGACCGAGATGATCGTTTGGCGAGTTTGCTACAGTTGATTCTGGAGCGGTTACCAGGTGGGGTACCGGCTCCGGGTCAGGCTTCGGGAGCTCAGCCAGGTGGGGCTGGTGTACGACTAGGAGTGGCTGATGTGCAGCCAGTGGTGGTTGGGGTTCAGCCGGTAGTGGCTGGTGTGCAGCCGGGTGTGGAGGTTGTAGAGGAGGTTCCATCCTACCTGAGGATGATGGAGCAGATGCAGAGGATTGGCACCGGATTTTTCTCGGGTAGTACCAAGCCTGAGGATGCTGATGAGTGGCGGCGGAGGTTGGAGCGGAACTTTCGCTCTATCAGGTGTCCTGAAGGATACAGAGTTGATCTGGCGGTTCATTATCTGGATGGTGACGCGCATCTCTGGTGGAGAGGTGTTGGGGCGATGAGGGTACAGGCCGAGATGGTCTGGGAGGATTTCTTGGCTGAGTTCAATGCCAAGTATTTCCCACAGGAGGCGGTGGACTGGATGGAGTCGAGGTTTTTGAACCTGGCTCAGGGAGATCGGACTGTGAGGGAGTTCGATTTGGAGTTCAGTCGACTCCTAGTACATGCTGGTAGGGGCATGGAGGGCGAGCAGGCCCAGGTGAGGAGGTTCCTAGGGGGACTTCGAGCTGACTTAAGGACTCGCAGTAGAGCGAGTAAGTTTGCCACGAGGGCGGAGCTGGTTGAGACGGCTGCGTCGATTGAGGAGGATCTGAGGGATCATGTTGTGGTGGGCAGCCAAATCGTTCAGACGAAGAAGCCGCTGCAGCAGCCGGTTATGAGCAAGGGCGGTGAGCCTGCGCAAGGACAGAAGAGGAAGTGGGATGATACTTCGGGATCGAGTCAGAGTGGTCAGGGATACTTCGGGGGTGGGAGCATGTTTCACAAATTGGTGAGTTGTCCTAGGAAGGACAAGGCTCGAGATACTCGGTTCTATTATAACTGTGGTGAGTCGGGACACATCAGGTCGAAATGTCCTAAGCTGCGGCAGACGACGGGTGGAGGAGGAGATTTGGGAACCAGAGGCTAAGATGAAAGCAAGGTTCAGGGGATGGTCCGAGGAGTGGGCCCAGGATTGAGCTTGTTTTCATGGTTTCTAGTTTCAGAGTTGAGCATGTCGCTATGTGGTTTTTGGAATTATGTATTTCGTTTGAGGATTAACGATTATTACATTTGAGATTTAATAAGATGAGTATTTCTTATGGATTGAAATT
The DNA here is from genome assembly GCA_964056655.1 of Arabis hirsuta. Taxonomy (NCBI): domain Eukaryota; kingdom Viridiplantae; phylum Streptophyta; class Magnoliopsida; order Brassicales; family Brassicaceae; genus Arabis; species Arabis hirsuta. Next base: position 26,305,328 of record OZ053298.1, on the reverse strand, counting down.
TATAAATGTGTATTCTTATGGTTGGAGATTTATAGGATGAGAATTTCTTATGGTTGGTCTTGTGTTATCATGAGTATGCATGTTGGGGGTTGTAAATTGAGGTTTTATGAGGATTTAGAGCTGGTCTATTTCTAAGGGTCTGAGAATAGAGGTTTTATGAGGATTTAAAACTTGTCTATTTTGTGAGACCATCGTGAAACACCCTGGGTGATTGGGTTGTTTAGAGATGACCTGAGGATTGGTCATGGATGAGATGATATTTCGGGATAGTGGAGTGTCATGTTAGAGCTTACCTGAGTATTTGTAATGGATGTAATGATATTCCGAGTATTGGGATGTCGGGTTGAGACCAAGTGAGGTAGTTCTAGTCAGAGATGCTATAGGCGTTAAGAATTGATTTCTCTAGGGAATGAGGATTTTCCCGAATAACTCATTTGGAGATGAGGATTTCTCCAGGAGGGATGAAGATTTCCCTGTATGTTACTGAGGGATGAGGATTTCCCTTAGTAATAGGAAATGAGGATTTCTCCAGGAGGGATGAGGATTTCCCTGAGTGTTACTGAGGGATGAGGATTTCCCTTAGTAATACTGAGAGAGAAGTATTTTCTCGATAGGATGAGGATTTCCCTGTGGGTGTTACTGGGGGATAAGGATTTCCCTTAGTAATACTACGAGATGAGTACTTCTCTAGAGGGGATGAGGATTTCCCCTATATACCGCTAGCTCGACGGACTGTGTGTTCTGAGAGTGTCAGTGGTATAGTGCACCGATAGCTCAAAGGATGTGTTCCTGAGAGTATGAGTGGTGTGGTTATGTGATATGAGTTATGAGTTGAGAGTAATCAATGTCTGAAATGTGGCTATGTGCATAGGACTAGATGTAGACCTCAGAGATCGGAAGAGGGTCTCAGATGTTACTGGCCGGGGTGGTCAGGGGTGTTGACCGTAGTGTGACGGTGTGGAGTGATTCGAGGGTGGATCTTTAGTGGTGCTGACCGGATTGGTCAGGATTGCAGCCGTGGTGAGACGGTGCAATGGAGCTAGTATAAGCCTAGTAGAGCTCGGGGATCAGGTGTGATCTCGAGCGGTGCTGACTGAGGGTCAGGAGAGTGTGGTGGATGTCGAGTCTAGGGTTTTTGCTTACGTTTAGAACTTGGTTCGGACAACCCTGGTGGCATATGTAGCGCCGTTGGTCGTACATGTTCTTGTTTGATTGTTGTGCGATCATTTGGTCCAATTTGGGGTCAACGGTTGGTCGTGCATGTTCTTGTTTGATTATTGGGCAATCAATCGGGCAGCCCTAATCCGGACCAGGGGACGTTGCATCGTTGGTGTTCCCAGAAAAATCTGGTCGAGTTTTAGATGGGAGTATTGACCCTAGTGAGACAGAGTCGCGTGATTCGAGGTCGAATCCGTGTTAGTGGGGGAGAATTATAACGTCCGTGAACCAAAAAGTGGATTTTTGGTAGGTGTCGATCGACACAGGGTGTGTGTGTCGATCTGTGTCGATCGACACGTGAGTTTTTGAACTTGTGAGAAGTCGGGTTGGGCGTTGTGTCGATCGACACGAGTTAAAATCAGACCGACGGTTTCGGTTTCTGATCGCCGGTTTAGGAAACCCTAGGGTTCAGATAAAAAGCAGAAACAGTGGAGTTTGGCCGCATTACAGAGAAGAATCAGAGAGAGGAAGAGTTTTGAGAGAGAGAGGCTTTGTTCTTGAGAGGATTGTGAGTGAGAACAGCTTCTGTTCAGAAGTTTGAGAGGGCAAACGGCTGGGATATTCGAGACGGATTGGGGTGAAACTTGGTGGGTAAGTTCTCCGATCTCTGCTCTTGATATAGGCGAAAACGGTTCGTCATTTCGTTGATTATTCATCGAGTTATGGCCGTTTGAACTCGTTGGGTCTGTGCAGATTAGTTATCTGCGATCAGTCGGCTTCGGGGTTGATTTCCGATCGAACCAGAAGGATTCTGGAGGCGATCCACATACCGACGCGTAGCTGTGTCTGTCTAGTTTCCAGAACAGTCGTCTGTTTTGGTTTTGGACCAGTGGTTCGTCGTGTACAAGTCTTTTTGTAACTGTTGGTTTCATTCTCATTTCGATTCTTCGAGGTGAGTGCGTGATCGTGGGTTTGTGTGGGCGTAGGGATTGATGGAATGCGTTTGCTTGGTGTTTCGTGTGTTTGTGGTTGGAATTATGCAGGTGACTCGACGAATCGCGACAGATTCGAGCCACGAGAGGATAGGCTCGTTTCTGGGTTGTCGTGTCGATCGACACCAGGGTGGTGTGTCGATCGACACGGGCAGAGTCATATCGATCAACACCAGGGTTGCGTGTCGATCGACACAGGACGGAGTCATGGCAATCGACTCCTAGTGGTTGTGTCGATCGACACAGGGTCTCTGTACTTGTTCGTGTTGGTTGTTCTTGTTGTTTGCTTGTGTGCTCATCCTGATATTGTATTGATTGTTATGTCTATAATTAAATAACCCGTAGACGGGATGACCGCGTCGCTGAGTATTTGTGATAATACTCACGCAACTCTTTTTGCCATGTGTTGCAGGTAAAGAGAAAATGTGATCGTGGAATCATGGCCAGGAAGGAGAGATGATCTAGGGTCTCGTATGGCTGTGTGCTGTTGTAGAATTGCTAGGTTGCTAGTGAATTCTGAGTTGTAGTTAATTGGTTTATTGGTTATTGGTTATTGGTTATTGGTTATTGTTTGGATTGTTGAATTAAACCGGTTAGATTTAAATAAGTATGGGATTATTGAATTGATTGAATTGGTCTAATTGTTTTATGTTTTCCGCATGTTGTATTGGCCCAATTGAGGATTATTATCTGTGATGATAATAATCTGAAGGGAAAAATTTTAAATTTTTGGGTCGGGTCGTTTCAAGAAATCACTCAAATAACGATCTTCCAAGCCTCCCAGACGAATAACCTCTCACATATCTCTCTGGAAACTCTCTGGAATTTTTCTGAAACTTTCTGGAACTCTGAAAATTTCAAAAATGCGTCCACACCCCTTTTTATAGGGAAGCTCTAGGGTTTCACCCTAAACCGATCCGCAAACTGACACTTAAATAAAACCGATCCGGTTCGATTTCACCTTCCGTCGATCGACGCATGACCAAATTTCACAAATCTTGGTTCGCGGTCGTTACACGCAAAAGATATAGTGACACTGTTCTCCAAGGAGAGTGTTGAGAAAGTCAACTATTATTGCAAGTGAATTTACATTTACATTGCGAACGAAATGTTCCGTGTACGATTTATTTCTTATGGACCTCACTGTTACTATGCATATACAATAAATTCTATTTTTTTATAGTCTATATAAAAAACAACGTATTCGACGTTTATTTGTAACATCAGAAGTTCTTCGAAACATAATACAATTTTTCTATTCTCTTTTTTCTGAATGTCTTATTTTTTTATGGATATAAATCTTTTATTTATTTTTATAAATTTCTGCACAATAGATACTAATATTATTTTTATGATATTTATAAAATTTTCCTGTTTTAAAAACGAGTGGGAATATTTTTACAACGATTAATAACATTAGATTAAAATAGTTTAAATAATCAAACAAGCATATAGTAACAAACTCACTAAACTCTCTTTTTCCGAGTAAAGAAAAAATTATCCAAATATTACCATGAAAAATACACTTTCATGGAAGTGCATTTCATAGGAAAATATGCATTTTATACTCACACAGAGAATAATAATTAAATAAATCAAAAACGAAAAAAGAATTGGGTGATAAGGCCAACTTGATTCAGTTTACTTTCCTCGTAAGTCGAAAAATATTCGTGTGTCGGTAGAAGGTAATGAGATGATGCCACGTGGGAGATCGTGTAGCATATGGAAGAAGATTGAACAAGTGTGGATCGATCTTTGTCGTGTAAGGTCTTTGTCGTGTAAGGGACCCATACCGTCTAAGGCCTTAAGGCTCGAAGGCTGTCCATTCAATTGTCATATCTCTGGACCCCTTTGCATTTTGCATGCAATCTCCTTTTGTGAACCCCACCATTTCTACCTCTCTTGTCATTTCTTACGTTGATGTGAAATTGCTCCTTCCATATTTTCCTCACCCTCCCATTCTCCAAACTCTAGTGACTTCTAATTTTCAACTTTTTAAGATAGATTGAAAAGAGAATATGTATTAGTTTTTTTTTTTTCATCTTAATATATATAAAAGCTGAAAGGCAAGACGCATAAGAGGATTACAAATTCACGGTTTACCACACCGGAAAAAGAGCTGAAACAGAGCTCAAACCAAACAAGCAAGTCTAAAACACACCACCACCACAAATACAAACCAAGGAAACCTCCAATTGCAAATCAAATTACCACAAAAACTAAGGCCTAGAAAACACACATTGGCAAACAAGCTAAAGTAGGCGGGAGAAGAACACACGAGAGCCACGCCATTGAAGAACCAATTGAAAAAGAGGACCCCGAACTGGTCCAATTAAAAACAAGGAGCAAATCATCTCATTCCGGATGAGCCACAATCAGAAGAAAGTAGCAGAGTTGCGGATCCGAGGAGAGAAGTGGAAAAACTGAAGAGAGTAGACCTGAAAATAATGGCAAAGACAACAAGAGAAAGCCAAACCAAATCCCGAACCCACTTGAAAACACAAGTAAAGTAGCAAGCTACAAAGGAAGCAAGGAAAACACAAAAACCAGAGAGCCGAACACGATACACCGCAACTACGAAATGCGGAGCTAGACCAAAGAACTATCCCAAAGCATCATAGAATCCACCAATAACCATAGGAGGAAGACACGAAGAACCAAAGCACAAAACAAAACCGGGAAACTAGAGAAGCAAACACACCACTCCGAGATTTTTCAAAAGATACTCAACCTAATATCAGTGAGAAAAAACTGCTAATGTGCATCGCCGCTTGAAGATTATCAGAAAAACAACCGGAGAGATAGAATTACTCAAAAGGAACACATCCCATTCTGGCTCGAGAGCTTCAAGACACCAGGACCTACACTGTAATAACCCGCACCTTTGCCTAGGCCGGCAAAAGTAAAACTCTGCGAGAAGCCGGACCAAACGCAAACAGTTTTGGCTGAAGACAAGGATAAGCTGGTCGGTGACAAAGCAGCTTGTTTGCTTGATGACCGAGCTGTGTCCTTGCCTCAACCGCGGGTAGGTCATAGGATGGCCTATGTCAGGGTTGTACTGGGTCGTGCTGACCACACGCTAGCGTGTGTCGGCCACACGCTTGGTCAAGCGCACCTCACTGCCACGTGTCGCAACCTAGGCAGTGCTTGGTGGAACGGCCTGGCCAGGTGGCCGCGAGCTGTCCAGTTGCTTCACCTACTTACCCGCGCCTATATATAGGGCGACCCGACCTGGTAAGCAAGACACGAGAAAACCCTGCCTTGTATCGACCCGAGCAGTTTACGACCATTCCGATCACCATCAATCCGCGACCATTCCAACCGATCAGTCCGAACGTATCAGCTCACCGCGAGCTTTACTGCGTAGTTTTGGGAGGATTTAAGGTAAGCATTCCTAGACCGAAACATTTCCTTCCCGACTTGTTTCCTCGTTCTGATCATGTTGCTAACTTTAGTTTCTTGATCAAATGGCCAAAACCATGTTGGAACGTGGGTTCAGTGTTCGTTAGGCTTCCATGTAACGAGAATTCTACGGGCAAGTCTTGGTCCGTTCTGATACGGTCTAAGTAAGATCATGAGCTTGGTTTCTTAGGTTTTTCCTTAAGAACATGAAGTCGTAACCTTATAACCAAGCCGATCTATTTGTGCAGTGTTCTAGTCCGAGTTAAGGAAAGCGAGAGTTGGAAACTTTGGAGCAAAACCGCAAACTTTCACAAAGTTAAGGTGAGTCTCGGTGATGCGTGTTGTGTGCTGCGTATTATCAAGTGAGGTTCATGACTGCGTGATTGATAAAATTGTTAACTGTAGTTTAAAACCTTAGCATGTGAAAATACTAAGTGAAACGTTGACACATATTTATGAGTACATACAACTTAATGGTTGGTAAAACTTATAAATTATGATCGCGGTAAGACGTTCCCTTGAGACCGTGGCTTGGCTACTACGTTGAGTACTAGTATAAGTACACAAAGACATGGAGAGACGGGATTGCAGCTTAGGGCCGTGTACTGCATGACGATGCAGAATTTCCGGTGCGGATCCTTATTCATATAAGGCCATTGGAACGGTGAAGAATCTGAAGTCCTTAGCCTTTGTGGTTTCGGGCTGAAAGATACCTTGTGATTAAACATGATGGAAACCGGTCTACGCGAAAGGCCTTGTTGAAATATAATGTTAATGTATAATCTATCATACTTGTTGAATTAGAGTTGCATATTTGCGTGTGATTGTTATTTTGGATTTGGTTGGGAATTTATTATTGAATGATAGGGGAAACCCTGACTCACTGAGCAATTAGTGTTCACGACTCTACTTGTGTTACAGGTGACCATTAGCGGGTAGACCACCGGGGGCCAAAGGAACATTAGGAAACCAGGATAGATTTCCTTGCTTTTTTGTAAATGAATAATGTTTATTATGTACATACGGTTTTTGGAGTAATAGACTCAACATTGTATATTTCTTTGTAACGCATTCAAAGCTTAAGTATAATTATATAAAAATGAGTTTGAATAAATCGGGTTTCATGTGATATCAGTCTTTGTCCGGACGAACTAACAATCGGGTATGTCTCGGGTTGGCAAGCCTTGAGATGTAATCGATGGAGATGAATACCTAGAAGTCTTGTCTAAGGAACCCGGATGGGTTCCGGGAACCTCTGATCGGACGTTTAGATGTTCATAAGTAGCGTCTTCGGTCTATAAATGATCGGAGGCGTTACAAGAAGTGATATCAGAGCATAGTTTCTACGATGCTTGAATGGGACTTTGGTTTCAACTAATTTATCGAGTTAAATGTGTCGCAAAAAGCAATTAGGATAACCTGGTTATGTTCCTTTGCTTTAATATAAGTTGGGTTAAGATTGCCTGATCCTTGGATGCAGATGGTATCGCCACCGCGTCGGCTTCATCCACGGTACTAGCGTATTCATGCAGGGCCACCGAGGCCTATGAGGGGGGGCATCCATGGGGACCACCTCCTATACATGGACAACCTGATTATCGATATCCTGATCATTATTATGGTCATCCTCCACCACCATCTGATAACGACTCATATAATTCTGTAGAAACCGATCCTTCTGAAGAATCATCGAAGGAACAATTTCGAGAATATACAGCCGAGAACTCTATTTACTCGACACCCGAGCTAGGACTAAGGGATATTAGTGACCCCGTACCTGAGGAATCACGACACGCAGGAGGGTTATCTACTGAGTCGTCAGAATCGATGGATTCATGGTCTACAGAGGTTTATAGACGGGAGGATACTAGCTATGGAGGACCCAGTAGGTCCGGTTATGAATGATACTTATCATCGGGAAGCCCATCAGTTAGTTATTATGGTCATACCGAGGAGCCGGAAGAACCATAGGATCGTCCTAGAGTCTATAAAGACTTTCCGGATCTTCCCAGAGCTAGTCCAAGTAGGGTTCGACCTGAGCCGCGGAGCACCGAGGACCATCTAATGGATTTAGTCCATGAACTAGTTGGTCGGCTGGGGAATCAGTAGCAACAAGGGCCGAGAGTACGATCGAGAGATCCACCACCCTCTCCACTCGACTTTCTCAAGATGGTAATGATGATGAAAAACCTAGGTACGAGACGGTTCTTTGGAGGTACTGATCCTTTTGAGGCGGACGCCTGGTTGCAACACATAGAGAGGAACTTTGACGCAACACGTTGTCCGGATAGCTTTAAGAGGGATGTAGCTATATATTATTTGATGAAGGATGCAGCAAACTGGTGGAGTAGTGTTAGGAACCACTACGGAGTTGTGGACCCAACATGGGTCGATTTTCGAAGGGAGTTCGAGCGGAAGTATTTCCCACCACAGGCAAAGGATCGTATGGAGAAGAAATTCCAAGAATTGATCTAGGCAGACCGCAGCGTGCGGGACTACGAAGCTGAGTTTACTCGGCTAAGGCAGTATGCACATTATGGTCCAAACGGAGAAGCAGTACTGATTGGGAAGTTCTTGCGAGGACTCAGACCGGAGATTATGAGTCGCCTATTAGCTATAGACTACCAGAGTCTATTCGAGTTAGTAGAGATAGCAGTAAACATGGAAGAAGGAATTGAGATTGAACGGGTATTTATGCTAGACAGTCATCACAGCCACAAGTTCAAGGTCCAGGGCCTAGGAACCAGGTGGACCAAGGACAAACTTCAGGCCGAGGACAGAGACCAAACCAACTCAGTGGTCGAGGCCGAGGTAGAGGGAACCAGGCAGGTCGAGGGACTCCTACAATGGAATCCTTGCCCGAATGTTATAAGTGCGGCCGACGAGGCCATTATTCTCGAGCATGCCCCAACAACGAGCAGTTTATGCCAGTGACAGACCATATTACTTGTTTTACGTGTGGAGAAAAAGGACATTATGCGTCCTCTTGTTCGGTAACGCACCGACCGGGGCAAACTTCACAACCACCGGTGATAAGCGCCATGGAAGTGCAACCAGCCATTGAACCGCCACCGAAGCGGCAAGCTATTATGGGACGCGTATTTTCCTTAGATAAATCTGAAACTTCTAGACCTTCTAAAGGTTCCATTTCAGGTAAATGAAGGTTTTCACTTATGTGAATGTTTGTGTGTTAAACCCATTGTAATACTTGGTTAATGATGGTTATATAAAGATAAGTTTTATAACAAAAATCTCTTTATGCATACTTAGGAACATTACGTGTTGGTGGTGTTCCCACACACGTCTCGTTTGACTCAGGAGCAACACATAGTTTTGTGACTCCTGAGGTCGCTCTGAGATTTGAAGGAATCTTTACGATAGTAAAAGTTTGTGTGCCCATCCTAACACCTGGCGAACAAATCCTATATGCCACAAGTTGTTATATGGGAATTCCTATTATAGTTGAGAGATATACATTCCTAGCAAACCTTTTAGTTACCCCGTTAGAGCATTCCGAAGTTATTCTAGGAATGGACTGGTTATCCTCGAACATGGTTCATCTAGATTGTGGACGAGGAAGAATCACTTTCGAGGAATTTGATAACACTTCCATAACGTATCTGGGAATAAAACCTAATTCTGGAATATCCTTTGTGACAGCCTTGAGAGCGGAGAAAGCCTTGATAGAGGGAGAAGTATACCTAGTAACTTTGACCATCGTGGGAGGAGACCTAGAAAGAGAACTAAGACTCGAGGAAATTCCAGTAGTTGGTGAATTTTTTGATGTGTTCAAACCCTTGGAAGGGTTACCTCTCTCACGAAATGATCCTTTCACTATTACATTGGAACCGGAAGCGGTTCCGATAGCTAAGGCACCATATCAGATGGCGCCAGCAGAGTTAGCGGAGTTAAAGAAGCAATTAGCAGATCTTATGGAGAAATGATTTATCCGTCCAAGTTCATCACCATGGGGAGCTCCAGTTTTATTCGTGAAGAAAAAGGATGGAAGTATGCGGCTATGTATAGATTATCGGGGGATCAATAACGTCACAATCAAGGATAAATATCCCTTGCCGAGAATTGATGAGTTGCTAGATCAATTGAAAGGAGCAAGTTGGTTTTCAAAGATTGATGTAGCATCCGGCTACCATCAAATCCCTATTGCTGCAACAGGACCTGTTATGGCCACTACGAATTTGTAGTCATGCCGTTCGGGTTAACTAACGCGCTAGCAACATTCATGCCGTTAATGAATGAAACTTTCCGAGGCTACTTAGATGAGTTTGTCATCATTTTTATTGATGACATTTTAATCTACTCAAAAAACGCGAAAGAGCATGAAGAACACTTAAGAAAAGTGTTAGAGCGCTTAAGAAGTCTTAGGCTTTTTGCTAAGTATAGCAAATGTAGTTTTTGGAAAAGGGAGATAGGATTTTTGGGACACCGCGTATCGGAACAAGGAGTTTCAGTTGAACTAGAAAAGATTGTTGCAATCCGAGAATGGCCACAACCTAGCAATGCCACCAAAGTTTGTAGTTTCCTTGGATTAGCTGGATACTAACGGAAATTTGTGAAGAGATTTTGCACCTTAGCCAAACCATTAACTCGTTTAACAGGGAAGAGCGTAACCTTTGAATGGGATGAAGAAGCAGAGAGGGCATTCAATCAATTAACAGAAGCCTTGACCACCGCACCAATCTTAACATTACCAGAGCCGAACCAACCGTACATAGTTTACACCGATGCATGTGGAGTGGGACTAGGATGTGTGTTGATGCAAGGTAAAAAGGTCATTGCCTATGCATCACGACAGTTAAGGAAGCATGAGGAGAACTATCCCACACATGACCTAGAAATGGCAGCCGTCGTATTTGCCCTTAAGATATGGAGATCCTATCTTTACGGAGAAAAGGTGCAAATTATGACCAATCACAAAAGCCTTAAGTATTTATTCACTCAACCCGACCTGAACCTCAGACAAAGGAGATGAATGGAATTCATTGCAGACTATGATTTGGACATCGTGTACCATCCGGGTAAGGCGAATGTAGTAGCAGATGCATTAAGTCGCCGTAAAGTCAGTGTTGATGTGGAAAAAGACCTAATGACCCGAACCACAGAATTTAAAAAGATAAGTCTAGCAACCTTAGAAGGAGAAGTTAGTGAGCCGCTAGGTCTACAAATAGTGAACCAAGCAAGTTTACTCCAACGCATTCGACAAGAACAGAAGGAAGATGAGAAATTAAAGAAAATCATGGAGGAACTTAACATTCAAGGAGAACCAAATCCGAGTGGATACCATTTGGCCGGAGATGGAACATTACTTCTTAATAAGAGGATTACGGTGCCAAAAAGACAAGGCCTCCGGGATGAAATCCTAAGGATGGCGCATCCATCCATGTAGCACTAAGATGTATCGAGACATCCATCAGTACTACCATTGGCCGGGACTAAAACGCTCAGTTGCAAAGTGGGTAGCGCAGTGCCAAACCTGTCAGCAGGTTAAGATAGAGCATCAAGTACCAGAAGGGTTGTTGCAAAGCCTGCCCATCCCAGAATGGAAATGGGATGCAGTTGCTATGGATTCTGTGTCAAACTTGCCTACGGCACCAGGAAGGGGGAATAATACGATATGGGTGGTTATAGACCGCTTAACCAAGAGCGCCCACTTTGTGCCTACAAAGATTATAGACAATGTGGAGGTTTTAGCAGATTTCTATCTAAAAGAGATAGTGAAGTTGCATGGACTACCAGCAAGTATCGTCTCAGACCGTGATCCAAGATTCATAGCTCGATTCTGGCGGGCCTTTCAAAGAGCTTTGGGAACGGATTTGCTTATGAGTACGGCTTTTTATCCTGAGACCGATTGGCAGTCAGAAAGGACTATAAGAACTCTAGAAGACCTACTCTGAATGTGTATATTGGATTGGGGTGGAAGTTGGGAAACTTACCTACGTCTAGTGGAATTCGCATACAATAATAGCTACCATGCTACTATTGGTATGTCACCCTATGAGGCATTATATGGACGACCTTGTCGTACCCCTATTTGTTGGACAGAAGTTGGGGAACGAAAGGAATTCGGACCCAAGATAGTGGATGAGACGACAGATAAGATTAATCTGGTACGGAAGAATATGAGAAAGGCCCAAGACCGACAAAAGAAGTACGCTGATCAGAATCAAAGGAAAATTGTTTTTAGAGTCGGTGAGTGGGTAATGTTGAAAGTGGAAGCTCAGAAAAGGAAGGATAGATTTGGGAAGCCAAGTAAACTGGCCACCCGGTTTACAGGACCTTACCGCATCATAGAAAAAATAGGAGAAGTAGCCTATAAACTAGACCTTCCCTCGGACATGGGACAACATCCGGTATTCCACGTATCAATGCTACGTAGACATTTCTGTGACCCCAATGCAATAGAACCAGAAAGGATAAAGAATCTCCGACCCGATCTTACGTATCCTCAGGGAGCACTAAGGATAGGTGAGAGACGGATTAGAAGATTAAAGAATAGGGAGATCGCACAAGTTCAAGTATTTTGGGGAAAACAACATCGTGAGGCTGTAACTTGGGAGGATGAAGAGAAGTTCCAAAAATCTCACCCGGAACTATTCCTATAACCATTAGAAATTTAGGAAGCCGAACCATCAAACCCGTGAGAATTCGGCACGAATTCTTCTAAGGGAGGGAGAATGTAATGACCCGCACCTTGGCCTAAGCCGGCCAAGGTAAAACTCTGCAAGAAGCCGGACCAAACGCAAATAGTTTTGGCCGAAGACAAGGATAAGTTGGTCGGTGACAATGCAGCCTACTTGCTTGATGACCGAGCTGTGTCCTTGCCTCAGCCGCGGGTAGGTCACAGGATGGCCTGTGCCAGGGTTGTGTCGGGTCGTGCTGACCACTCGCTAGCATGTGTCGGCCACACGCCTGGTCAAGCGCACCTCACTGCCACGTGTCGCAATCTAGGCAGTGCTTGGTGGAACGGCCTGGGCAGGTGGCCGCGAGCTGTCCAGCTGCTTTACCTACTTACCCGCGCCTATAAATAGGGCGACCCGACATGGTAAGCAGGACACGAGAAAACCCTGCCTTGTATCGACCCGAGCAGTTTACGACCATTCCGATCACCATCAATCCGCGACCATTTCGACCGATCAGTCCGAACGTATCAGCTCACCGCGAGCTTTTCCGCGTAGTTTTAGGAGGATTTAGGGTAAGCATTCCTAGACTGAAACCTTTCCTTCCCGACTTATTTCTTCGTTCTGATCATGTTGCTAACTTTAGTTTCTTGATCAAATGGCCGGAACCATGTTGGAACGTGGGTTCAGTGTTCGTTAGGCTTCCATGTAACGAGAATTCCACGGGCAAGTCTTGGTCCGTTCTGATACGGTCTAAGTAAGATTGTGAGCTTGGTTTCTTAGGTTTTTCCTTAAGAATATGAATTTGTAACCTTATAACTAAGCCGATCTATTTGTGCAGTGTTCTAGTCCGAGTTAAGGAAAGCGAGAGTAGGAAACTTTGGGGCAAAACCGCGAACTTTCACCAAGTTAAGGTGAGTCTCGGTGATGCGTGTTATGTGCTGCGTGTTTATTTAATAATCAAGTGAGGTTCATGACTGCGTGATTGATAAATTTGCTAAGTGTAGTTTAAAACCTTAGCATGTGAAAATACTAAGTGAAACGTTGACACATATTTATGAGTACATACAACTTAATGGTTGGTAAAACTTATAAATTATGATCAGCGGTAAGACGTTCCCTTGAGGCCGTGGCTTGGCTAGTACGTTGAGTACTAGTATAAGTACACGAAGACACGAAGAGATGGGATTGCAGCCTAGGGTCGTGTACTGCACGACGATGCAGAATTTCCGGTGCAGATCCTTATTCATATAAGGCCATTGGAACGGTGAAGAATTTGAAGTCCTTAGCCTTTGTGGTTTCGGGCTGAAAGATACCTTGTGATTAAACGTGATGGGAACCGGTCTACGCGAAAGGCCTTGTTGAAATATAACGTTAATGTATAATCTATCATACTTATTGAATTAGAAGTGCATATTTGCGTGTGATTGTTATTTTGGATTTGGTTGGAAATTTATTATTGAATGATAGGAGAAACCCCGACTCACTGAGCAATTAATGCTCACGACTCTACTTGTGTTGCAGGTGACCATTAGCGGGTAGACCACCGGGGGCCAAAGGAACGTTAGGAAACCAGGATAGATTTCCTTGCTTTTTTGTAAATGAATAATGTTTATTATGTACATACGGTTTTTGGAGTAATAGACTCAACGTTGTATATTTCTTTGTAACGCATTCAAAGCTTAAGTATAATTATATAAAAATGAGTTTGAATAAATCGGGTTTCATGTGATATCAGTCTTTGTCCGGACGAACTAACCATCGGGTATGTCTCGGGTTGGCAAGCCTTGAGATGTAATCGATGGGGATGAATACCTAGAAATCTTGTCTAAGGAACCCGGATGGATTCTGGGAACCTCTGATCGGGACGTTTAGATGTTCATCAGTAGCGTCTTCAGTCTATAAATGATCGGGGGCGTTACATACACTATCGTAGAAACCACAATCACTAGAAATAGTTCACAACACCAGGCTGAATGACTCACCTACACCACAAAAAAAGCTGCAAAGATCAATTGAATAAAACTAGAAACCAGAACCGGCAAAATTTGGCGACAAGAAGGAGAAACCCAATCAGCAGCACACAACCTCTAGACAGTTGCAACACTTTCGCCAAATCGAAACTGAGAGCACACCAGAGGGCCAACCAAACCACGTGTCTAAACAAACGAAACCAAAACCAAGCCGAGCCAAAACCCACAACCACAGAGAGAAGAATACCAACTAAACCTCTAATACGTTGGACCGAGACCAAGAAGGACCCCATGGAGGAGGGAGAACGGAAAGTCAAAACCAGAAGAAGAGAACTAACCGATTGTGGACCCTATATCCGAAGCCATCCCAGAGCAACGAAAGGCTAGGATCAAAGCAAAGGAGAAGCCCCATTTTCGGAACCACCCTAGCAAACAAACCCTCAACCACGAAAAGCCAGATCCTCCGATGAGAAGCCTCATATTCGGAATATGTATTAGTTATGTTTCAAAAAAAATGTATTAGATTGCATATTCTATCAATTTTATTAATATATAATCCGTATTTTTAGAAATAATAAGGGATTAATTACGTTCAGATATTTAACAATATATTATCTTACGATAACAAGTTGTTTGATTTAAAATTATCATATTTTGTTTAAATCAACGCAACAAAATATGTTTCATTCTGCGACGAGATAAATTTAAACTAAAATTTTGGTTATCTAACACATAAATCTAAAATCATGCCTATGCATAAATAACAACTCATCGAAAATTTATGCATATAGATGTATTTTTACGAGATAAGTTTAAACTAAAATTTTGGTTACGTAACACATAAATCTAAAATCATTCCTATGCATAAATAACTAAATGCATAAATTGTTGATGAGGTGTTATTTATGCATAGGTATTTAGTTTTACACCATGTTCTACAACGCGGGCGTGGAGGCCGGTTAAACGCTGGATTATCGCTCAGCGGACCCATGCCGCCGCGATTTCACCATACTCGGACAATATTTCTAAATTTTTTGAAAAAATCGTTTATTATTTTGTCATAAGCTTGATATCGATTGTAGTGTATAATGAGAAGAAAACGAAAGGAAATGATGCAGAAGGTACAAAAATCATTGGCGGCCGCCATCTTTAGGGTTAGAATCACAGATCTATAAGGAAGAAGAAAAAGTGTAAATGACCAATTAACTCTTCATTAAATTTAAAATGATAAAAACCACAAAAAGCTCCCATTGCGATTTGAATTCGCGACCATTGACTATAATAAAGATCCATGACCACTACAACAATTCTATTTTTTATGACAATATCCAACAAAATTTGTATATCTACCCAAAATTCAACAAATAGTTTTAAAATTAATCTCCGCTTAATCCCCTAATAATACCCGCTTAATTGATTAGGCGTTAGACCCACTTCAAGTGTCCGACTAACGGCTAGCTATATTTCAAACATTGGTTTTACATGTTAGTAACGAACAAATTGAAACAATGTTTTCAACCGTAAAAGTATTTCTTTATTAGCCTACACAATAGTGGCATAGTGACAGAAACTGACTGGTCATGGATTATGGCGTAAACTCGCACTTATTTAGAATAAATGTGTTTTGATTTCTTCTCCATAACATTTCATCCGTGTAACATCGATACTTACAGAGTTTTGATCCAAACAATTTACCTAATATGTTATTATTCTACACAATAGTGCCATGGTGACAAAAGAATTGACCGGTCATGAACAATGGCGTAAACTCACACTTGTTTAAAATGTATATGTTTTGATTTCCCTGCATAATATTTCACCCGTGTAACATAGACATTTACCGGGTTTCGATTCAATCATTATACCCAATATGTTATTATTTCAACTATATATGTAGAAAATTCTCGGGATTAATCGGTCTATCTCCCTTTATCCATCTCCCTTACTAAAAAATACAAACCGTGGATGTGGTTGTTAACTTCAAAACCGCAGATCATCATCCGTTTTCAATCTTTCGTTTACTCAACATTAAAATTAATACAACAGGAATTACCATATATACAAATCATGTTTTCATAAGTTAGCTATCAATTTTTCAATGTATAGTGTAGTCCGCAAAGTGTGTATAATTAAGTATATAGTTAAAAAAGTTTTAATAAAATGCTTATTATATTCCAACTTAGCTGATAAAAAAAAAATCTGTTAAAATCATGTGTTTTATTACTGATTACCCATCTAGATACCAACTAGTGTCCAAATTAGTCATCAAATTAAACAATTAACCAAAGAAAAGAAGGAAGAGACATAATGATGGAACTGTTTTTTTTTTCCTTTCGACGCATAGAGATTCCTTCACATTAATATTTGCACATATACACACATCATGACATCAAAGGGTATCAACATAATTTGATAAAAATGAAGAATATTGTAAAGAATTGAAGAATTAAAAAAATGGATACAAAAAGACAAAAATTAAAGAATTATTGTGGAAAAATAATTATGTATTGGAAATTTTTTGAAAAAAATAATAATTAGCATTCTTAATACTAAATTTGAACATACGGGTATAGATTCAGATTCTATTCGATATAGGTTCTGTCAGGTATAGAAATTTTATATCCATATAGATATCTATAAATTTTGAGTCGGGTACAGGTTCGGGTTTTTCTGGTACAAATTCGGATCGGATCACAATTAATTGTACCTAAAAATTTCGGGTATAGATTTTTTTAAGTTCAATTGTATTTAAACTGTTTTTTCTTTAAAATCTACAAAAAATAGCCTATAAAATGAAAAATATTTGAATCAAAAACAATACAAAATATTTAAAATACCAAATCTAAAATTTAAACTAGTTAAAAATGTGACAAAAAGTACCTAGGCTTGGGTATACGAGTATTCGGGTCGGGTACAGATTTTGTCGGATCTAGAAATTTTATATCCATACAAATACCTATAAATTTTCGGGTCATGTACAAGTTCGGGTTTTTCGGATCGGGTACAGATTTGGATATGCGGGTTAGGTTTTTATGCCAGGCCTATTCAATACGTAATCATTTGCAAAAAAACTATGTGTGAAAAATATCATTAAATATAGAGAAATTTTAAAAAATGTCACTTTTCAAATGTTATTTTTCAAAAATGCCACATTTTTAAAATCTTTGCAAAAATACACTTTTTTATAATGATTTACTCATTATATCATTTATGTTTGTGTTAACTATATTGTATTATAGTTTAATTTTGAGGATTTAAGGGTTTTTAGGGGGCAAAATATTTTGTAGGGTTTAGAATTTTAAGATTTAGATTCTAAAAATTTATAAATAGTGGCATTTTTGCAAATGGACAATCTATAGTGGCATTTTTGCAAATGTATATATCAAAAATAGCATTTTTACAATTGTTCCCTAAATATATATGTAGTGTGATTAAATCTTACTAAATTTGCTTGATAATTCTAAAATAATATTGTAATATTTTAAAAATTATGTTTACTAAAAAATAATTCAGTTTCAATAGCAAAATATTATATCATAAATTATGTATATAAATTTGTTTTATCAATCTATTAATTTATTTAATTAATTACTTTTTCAAAATTTCAGCAGATTCAATAGATTCAGCAAATTACGTATTTACCATTTAAGTTTGACATTATTCAGCAAATTCTGCAAAAAACTACTAAAAATTCAGCACATTTTACAAAAAAAATCACTAAAAATTCAGCAAATTTTATAATTCAACAAAAATTTTACGGTTACCATTTACACCCCCATATCATATTTCATAGGTAAGATTCTTTTCTTCGCATTAAGTGCTTCCCCACTTCAGAGAACACAGAGTGGCTCATTCTTCCAAAATTCCCCAAAATATCACTCAAGTTGTTATTCTAAACATTATACTGTTTTCTTTGACTAAAAGAGCAAATTTTGATTACAATCAAATGGTTTTGACCAGTCAAAGAAACAAAAGTGGGCCTACCTATGTTCCTGACTTCTCATAATCTTGCAAATGCATCTCAATGTGATCAGTAGCTTTCTTTATCATCCTAATAGTATTTTCTTTTCCCATAACTATCTTCCCATAAATTGAAATCTAACTTTAAAAACGAGATGACATTATAGCCGACAAAAGTAAAATATATACATTCAAGAATCAAGATAGATGTCTTTGTACCTAAGACCAATTTGGAATTTGAATAGAAAGCAAAACCGCAGTTACGAGTTCCCATTATGCCTTTTTACGTACGTTTGGGTGATTCTAGTATATATAAATGGATCCTAGAGAAACGATCCAGATATTTGCTAAACAATTTTCATATACGGAAAAGCGATTTGAATGTTCTGGAAGACGATTCAAACAACTTTCACATAAATTTTGGATGAATAGATATGGTACTCATTAAAAACAATATTTGTGCCATTACATAGAATATCAAATTATGTGGAAAAAAGGTTTTACTCTGATATGATGTCTTCTGGAGAGATTTATTTTATAATGTAATCTGATTATGATGAAACACGACCACAAACTAGAAATAATAATAAACACAATTGTTATGAGAATTATAAACACAATAATAATAAATACAATAATAATAAATACAATAATAATAAACACAATAATAATAAACACAATTGTTATGATGAAACACGACCACAAACTAAATATAATAATAAGCACAATAATAATAATTATATTGAATAGAAAAGAGAAATAGGAGAAGACAAGGGTTATGGTTTAATTTGAATACAAAAAAGTTCCTATCTCATCTCTCAACTGACACAATTGTCCTTAGCATGGTTACAAATTAGTTAGTTGTGGCTTCACCGTTTGCTGAAGTCACTGAATTCCAACATGATGCTTGTCGAATTGTATCAATCTAATTGATGTCAGAATATGCAAATATTCTTGTTACTAACTGATACGAAAATAAATTTTGTATTATTGCTGATTATTATATTTTAACCTTCTGACATGTGGGAATTTCGGTTTGTTGGCTTTGGCATTTCTTTTTTATTGGGAGTTCAGAATTTGTTTGGTAAGCAAAATAAAAGGGTTCATATTTCAAAAAAAATAAATAAATAAAAGGGTTCGTATTTTCTTATGTCAGCATAGGGTTTTATATAAAATGGCACTTCGTCTATTTTCTTGTGTCAGCATAGGTTCTTTTTTATTCATTAATTACATTTCTGTGTTATGAATTTAAGAAATATAATAAATGAGGGGGAAAAAAACTTAAAGATTTGACTTATGCCTATTTGATGTCATCAATTTGAATCGATCAAATTCCATGGATTATCATCGTAGAGCACATGCAAACCACTAATCCAATGTTGTCTTGCTATAAAAAGAGAAACATCTTTAAATTATTACAGACATAAACTTCACTTATCTAGTTATCTAATAACATTTTTTTTTATCAATACATGTGTATTAAAAATTATAATGGCTTGTTCTGCCTTCACCAAACATTTATATCATCGCTTCAAGTACTTATATTTTGAATGGCACTTATTTTGTAAGCCTGTTCACAAATATAATGCATGGATAGATGAAACAATAACCATATATTAATTTTATTTCATAAAAGGATTTTTTTATGAACCATAAAGTATTTCATGTTTCAGTTTTCTAATTTTTTTCTATATTATCAGTTGATCACAATATAATTTTTTTAAATAAACAACGTTGAAATAAAACAGCAGGGTTCATATTTCATAATTTAATTTTTTTTTTAAGGGTTCATATTTCATAAAAAAAATTTAGAAAACTGAAACATATTTTAGAGTGTTAATATTTAGGGTGAAACACTTCTAAAAAAATAAAAATAAATAAGAGAGCCAATAAGTAAGGCACTATGTCTGTTTGTCAAAGATTTGCTTTGTTGTTTTAAGTCAGAGATCAAATATTTTTAGTGTGGAAATATTTAACCACTTTATTTGATTATACATAAATTTTTTTAATTACAAAAAAAATATGAATTTCTATAAATTTTGGTTATTAGCCTGAGTTTTTATCTAGAATGATAAGTTTATACAAAAAAGAAATTGGCAAGTATAGCCAAGAAAAATATGAAAACATAATAACTAAGTAAAACTTTCTATGTGGCACTAATCATAGCTACTAATTTTAGAGTTTTTGGTTAGTTATTATGTTTTAATTTTTTTCTTTGTTATTAACCAAATTAACCCTATAAAAAATAAACAATAAGCCACAATTATCATGAAATCTTGAAACAAATTAGTAGGATTACATATAACACATTGATTGCACATACAGTTGATCAGAATATATCTATGACCCAAGAACATAATATAATCAAGGCTATGATGGTTTAGTTTTTGGAGTTGGCTCCATTATGATTCTAGTTCAATTTTGAATGGAATGAAATGTAGTCTATTAAAAAAAACTATATGTTGACTTCATATTAAAATTTAGATCCGAATTTCGAAATTATAAAAAATATATATTAATACACCATATTCTATCAAAACTCTATAATCGAACGTGAATACGTGATCGGACAAAAATACTATTAGAACAGATAATATTTTGGAATATTTTTTTTGTATTCCACATCATTTAAAAGAAATTTAAATTATTAGAAAAATCTCGTGTTTTTTATTTTTATTTTTTAATATAAAAAAAACTTAAGAAAATGTAATAAACAAAAAAAAACATAAAGGATGAAAACAGGAATGAATCAATCAACATCGTCAATTCTCTAACTAGTTGGCCCACACGCGCTACACAACGAGGACCGTATTATATTGTACAGACGCGCCGCATCCGATTCGTTTTTCCCTTTGATGGTAACACACTATTCTCATTTCCTATCGTTCTCAATTAATAATTTGTTTTTAATTCTTAATTTAATTAGTTTACTACTATTAGGTTAATATTGTGAAATAAGCTAGGTTTCCTAATAAAATAAGTAGAATTTTCTATTTACTAAGTTATTCTCATACGAATATAGAGAGAATAACGTATATTTTCATACGCGTAAACCTAATTAACAAATATATAGGTGGTGTCCGGAGTTTTGTGGTCAAGTGGTAAGGAGATGGGTTTGTGACGCCAACACGTTATGAGTTTGATCTACCTGTTCTGCAAAATTAAAACACATTGTTTTGACATCCATATAGATATGAGCCCGTGCTTTATAGATGGTAGAGAAAAAATGGTACGAAATTTGAATTGAGAATGGGGTTGGGTTTGGTTGATGGTGACGGTGGCTATTGGTATGTGGCAGGGTCCACATGTATAGTTGAACCCACGCCAGATTCGGTCATCTTGACTTAAAATACGTTTATGTGTACGATCGAAACTTATTTTCAATTTTTATTAATCAACACCATTCATTTGTCACAGTGTGAGATTAATTTTGGAGTGACCATATACATGTTTTCGTATCTACATTTTTATGACTATTCGAATCTTCCTATATACTTTCCGTCCCACTCTGCATCGCCATTAATCGAGATCATAACCTTCAAAAACTATAAATATAAGTTTTAGACCTAGGAAATTACGGGGTTTGGCATAGAATCTTTTGGCAATTCAAAAAAAAAATTATAAATATATATAGACTATGTTAACCATCTTTCAATGTATACGTATAAATTTTCTACGTGTTTTTTTAGAGCTAAGAGGTGAAACAAGTTTTTACCATCTAATTAATTTTTTCTGAATTAGTGTAGTTATCGAATAATTCACTTACCAAATTTCTAAATACATCTAAAATGTGACACTATTTTAACTAGCCAAATAGTTGTGATTACTCGTTAGATAATTTTATACTTAAAAAGGTATTTGGCCTAGATCCATAGAACAATTTTACTTCAAATGAGAACCATTAATAGATGACGTGGTTTTTTTAAAGAGTTTGTTTTGATTTAGCTCTCATATTGATCTATCTGATCTGTTTTTTTGTTCAACATATTTTTCATTAACTTAAACTTGAATCATACAAGAAGAGGGAATTAAACATTCTCTTAAATTTCCACAACATAAATTAAACGTAGTAATACTTAGAGCAGATTGATCATCGCGAAAGATGGACAGCGGATCCGAGGAAGGTCTCAAATGCGTCAAGATCTTCTTTACGGCTAAGTCGGAAGCTATTGGTTTAGTCACTTTGAATCGTGACTTTGGAAGACTACCCATACCTCCGAGTTTCCTCATGACGGTTAGGAAATTGATCGGATTTGAATCCGAGAAGAACCTTACTCTCACTAGAAGAAGGAAAGGTGATCAAGTTCTCTCCAAAAAGGAAGAAGGTACAGGATTTGAGAATCCAGAAAACTTTGATCTTCTCTTTGTCGAAGAGATATCGGACTCATCAGAAACAAGATTTGAGAATCAAAAAAACTTTGATCTCACTATATGAAGTGATGAGAAGCTAATATGGTTATCGAATTCCAAATCAGTAAGTATATTTGGGCTTGTAAATTGCAATATTGGGCCATAAAATATAAGATGGGCCAAGCCCATTACCTGTTGAAGAACGCCTAGGTTATGTAATGTTGCGTCGATCTCAGCCGAAGAAGGACGGAGGAGAGTCGGCCCCAAAGATGGATTCTTTGGCAGTGACACAGGGATTGAAGGCGGTGGTTGAGAAGTCCAATTTCCCGTACCAGAACAAACAGATTGCTCGCTAAAGAGGGACTCATTAGATCCCGTCGGTGGGAGTCTTGTCCTCGGTCGATCCGGAGATGAAACCGACAGGGGAGATGGGGGCGAGGGAGCGGTGATAATCCAGTGGCGGAGGTAGCACAAAAGCAGTTTGATAGAATCTGTGCTATATCGAGACCGGTCCAGAGGCGACGAGACGGTCAACCTCCGACGGTGAGCAGGACTGAGCAGTTCCGATTGCTTTGTCATTGCGAGGGGAGACGGCGAGGAGACAAACATCGGAGGGAGATCAAACTCGCGTCTATAGATACTGAAGAAGGTCTCACTCGAACCAAAAGAATGGTAGTTCCGATCAGAATAAGGGGATCTTCCCGTTCGCCGGAGCCACAGACAAAGGAGAAAGCCTCATTGATAGTTACCTTGGGAAACGTGTCTGAGAGCTTTTAGGGCGAACACCGAACCCGTGTCCTTTGTTATCTATATATAAATTTTTCTTATCCATATGATCTTGTGGTTTCAATCTCTTCAACGAAAATGAGTTTGATCTATTTTACGATCGTTTGATTTATATTGTTATTTATCCGGAGTTGTAACCTAATTTGTATTTTTTTATGTTTAATATTAAAAATTTTCTAGTGGAAAAAAAATTTATACTATTATTTTCTCTTTTAGATATTAGAGTATCTCCTAAAGGAGATTTTTAAAGAATTTTTTTGAATTTCTAACTAAAAAAAAAAAAATAACAAGAGAGAGTGAATAGGGGTTCTTGCATAAGAAACTTTTTCATCTTTTTAAGAAACTCATTTAAAACTTGTCCATGTATGATTGGTTTAAAATTATTCGAATGATTTAAAATTTAAATTGATAACCAAAATCATTAAAATAATATATTATAGATACTCATAGAATTTCCACCCATTGTGGATGTTGCATCAGAACTGACACTATTGCTTACTTCCTTTATGTTATATATATATATATTTTGAAGAGTTCTTCTTAGAAATGGAAAAAAGACTCATTGCGTTTGTATTTTGAATAACATGTACAAATTCTTCCACCAAAAAAGGAGGAACTTAACAATGAAAGTATTAGTTAGCCTATAAGAGCATCATTATCAATGAGTTATTTAGAGTATCATGGGCTGGATAATAATAAAAAACTGATTTTTGGGCTTAAATTTGGCCGAGTCGTCTCGGCTGCGTGATCTGTTTGAGACAGTCTCAACCGAAACACGTGTAATGTTTTTATTGGACCGTGAGTTTTAGGCAAAACAGGAAGAAGTTGCGGTCCCGATTTTCTCTTCTCTTTGTCTCTCTCTCTGTGTCTGCCATGGCAGCAATGTTTCACTCTTCAAGCTTTCTCCTCCCGTCGATTCCCGCCGACGAAACGAGATACGCACTCGTTGTTCTTAATCAGAATCTACCACGATTCACTCCTCTTCTCTGGGAACATGGTACTTTCTCTTTTTTTTCGATGAATCGCTCTTTTCGTTAGAAATTTGACTCGTTCTGGGTATTAGGGTTTGTTTACTTGTTTCGAATTTCTGTGTAGAACAGCAAAACTTCGTCTCTGTGCTGATGGAGGCGCAAATCATATCTACGACGAATTACCTCTCTTCTTCCCTCATGAAGACGCTTTCGTCGTTCGAAACAGGTTTGATTTCTGTGAAATTCTACTTCGTATTATGAAAATTTAGGGAGATTTTTTTCTCTGGTGGTGGTTAATTCGAATAATGAGTCTCCCCTGAAGATACCTAAATAGAGCTATATTTAAACTCTGTTTCATAGATGAATTGATATGTGCTAAATTATATGTTGAGTTTTTTACATGAATCTGGAAAAATCTTGTCTTTATAGCCAAATTTGAACTTTAAGAGAGAGTTCTGAGAATGTGTGTGATTGTATTTTAGGTATAAACCGGATGTTATCAAGGGAGATATGGACTCTATTTGGCGTGATGTCCTCGACTTTTATGTAAGCATGGTAAGCTCTTTCTGTGTTTTTTCCTTGAGATTATTGTTCTTTTGCATTGGATTACATTGTTTGGTGTCTTTGTGAGATTCGACATAGCTTTTATCTCGGTTTTTGATTGTTCTACTTGGTGCTTTTTTTTGTTTTCTCTCAGGGAACTAAGCTTATAGATGAAACTCATGATCAAGATACCACAGATCTTGATAAATGCATCTTGTATATCCGTGACTCTACTTTGAATCAAGAGAGTTCGAAAGTAAGTTAATGATAGGCGAAAAACTCTGTTTTTGTTTATCTGCATACGTTTTTAACATTTTCAACTTTTTCTTTCTTTCTTCTGGTAGCTCCAAATTCTTGCTACAGGGGCACTCGGAGAAAGATTTGATCATGAAGCCGGTAATCTTAATGTCTTGTATCGGTATCCAAACACAAGGATAATCCTTTTATCTGATGATTGCCTCATCCAACTCCTTCCAAAGACTCATCGACATGAGATTCAAATTCAGTCCTCTCTCGAAGGGCCTCACTGTGGACTCATCCCTATTGGAACTCCATCTGCCAAAACCACAACCACATGGCTTAAATGGGATCTCATTGGTGTTGTTCATTGATTTGTTGTCGTACTCTTGAACTGAAAATGTTATCGGATGTGTTGGTACTAGACTACTAGTATTAAATCTAATTTGATTTTCTTTAATTTTATTTTTTATAAAAAAACATTATTTTCTATTCTTTAGAATCCCATTGAATATTATCATTGGACATATAAAAATTCAAAAGTTTTTAATGAGTCTCAAAGATTAAACTAGTATTAAAATTAATAATAAATTAATATTAATGATACTCACTTAGTTTTATTGATAATGATGTTCTAATTACTATAATATTGAAGACTTTTGAAAAAAAATCTCTCGACTTAAATGTTAAAATACCAAGAATGAAAAAACTAACAAGTAGCTACGAAATAAATAAATAAACAATTTGAATTATAAAGAAAGGATGCACTTTATCAGTTTTGCTTTATATATTAAGAACCGTGCTCTTCTCCTCTTTTCATCGCTTGCTCACCGCTTTTCTTCAATCTCTCTCTTTCTTTCTCTCTCTAGTTCTTTTGGAGTTTGAGCAAAATAGCAACCATATAATTGCTAATTATTACAACAGAGCAAAGTAACTGTTGCTTCAATCTTTTGTTGCATGGATGGATCCTCAACAGGTAATTTCTTGTCCTATCAATTCAATTTTTATAAGATTTGTTTTAATGATTTTTGAGCTCTCTTAGTCCTTTCACCACCCGGAAATTTTAAAAACACAAATACAGAAAAATCAACTTCTACTCATAGCAACAACCAAAAAAACCCCATCAAGACCCAATTTAATGATATAATAACTTGATTACCCTAAGCGTATCTCAAAATTCATTAAAAAAAAAAAAATTGTAATCGTTTTCTTGTAGATAGACAAAATGGCAAAATGGCTTAACAAGAACTATTGTCGATAACCGCGTCGATTATGTAAAGAAATCACCATTATTTCAGTCGTCATCAAAATTTAATGAAATTTGTTTGTATGTGCAGGAAATGTCAAACGAGACACTGGAAACCATATTGGTAAGCTCAACAAAAGGAACCAAAAATAAGAAAATGGAAGAGGAAATGAAGAAGAAGCTGGGAAGAGGAGAGTTAGGAGGCGAAGCACAAAAATGTCCAAGATGTGAATCTCCAAACACAAAGTTTTGTTACTACAACAACTATAGTCTCTCTCAACCTCGTTACTTCTGCAAATCTTGTCGGAGATATTGGACTAAAGGTGGTACTCTCCGTAACGTTCCCGTCGGTGGTGGTTGCCGTCGTAACAAACGATCTTCTTCCTCAGCTTTCTCCAAGAACAACAATAATAAGCCTATTAGTTTCCATAATGATCCACTTCACAACCCATTAATTACGGGAATGCCATCGTCGTTTGGTTACGACTCCATCGATCTCAACCTCGCATTCGCTACTCTTCATAAGCATTCTTCTTCTCCAGCTCCGACTTCTTTTGGGTTTGGAGGAGATGTTTCTATCTATGGAAACTCAACGAACGCACATTCTGTTGTGTTTGGAAACGGAGGGATCTTCGGAGGGCAAAACGGTAATTTCAACAGTGGTAGCTTCTGTTATGGGTTTATGCCAGGAAATGAGAATCATGAAAGCAAGACCTCGTCTTTGGGGGTTTCTTTGGAAGGAAACCAGAGAAAGGAAGAAAATGTGAACAACAACAACAATGTCTCTGAGAACCCTAGCAAGGTCTTATGGGGATTTCCATGGCAGATGACCGGAGATTCCACCGGAGTTTTACCAGAGACTGATCCTGGAAGGGAAAGCTGGAATGGGTTGGCTTCATCTTGGCATAATGGTTTACTCAACACTCCTTTGGTCTAGATCAAGATCATTATAAATTAATAAATAAGTTATATATATATATATTACTATATATAAAAGTTGAGAGATTTAAAAAAAAGAATCACAATTTGAATTTGTAATTGCTAAAAAGTTACAAGTGAGTTTTGACTTTCAAATTAGTTATATGGTCAGATTTCTAAATGAAAGTACTTTTATTTTCCGTATGCCATTGTAATTAATGCTCGACACTATCATATGTTTTATGTACGTACACTATCAAATACATGTATTAAATGTTTCGGTTTTATATCATAAATGAGAACACACGTATACTACTATCGTGTGTTTCAATGTACGTACACTATCAAATACAAAACTCGTTTATCTATAATTGAAAGTATAAGAACAGTAAATAATATGCACATACACTCAAGGTACAATAGGTATATATGTGTATGTATATATGTATAATAGATATTATATTTATATGTGTATGTATAACTAAATATATATTACGTACATATGTATACATACACATACATATATGTTTGTGAATATATGTCATTCATATAAAATATATGTACAAACATATATATATATGTGTACGTACACATGTAAATATAATACGTACATATAATAATAACATATTGTAAATTATATATATGTTGTATGTGTCTATGTGTATAACACATCATATGTATGCATATATAATATACATACAACTACATATATATATTACGACACATACATATATGTTTATAAATATGTCATACATATAAAATATATATACACATATTTATATATATACATGTAAATATAATACATACATATAATAATAACATATTGTAAATTATATACATGATGTATGTGTCTATGAATACAACACATCATATGTATGCATATATAGTGTACAGACAACTACATATATATATTACGACACATACAAATACGTTTATAAATATGTCATACATATAAAATATATATACACATATTTATATATATGTGTACATACACATATAAATATAATATCTATTATATGAATATATGTCATACATATAAAATATATATATACACAATTATATATACGTGTACATACACATGTAAATATACATGTATATATATAACCTCTTATATGCATGTTTATATATATATATAATATATTTATTTATAAAATAAAAAATTATAATGAAAATGGGTATCAAATTATATAAAAAAAAAATTATAATAGAATTGAAAATAAATTTTTTATTAAATTATAATATGAATATATAAGAAAATAAAAAATAGAAAATATAGTAAAAAATAAATAAATAAAACTGCAAAAAAACAAAAAGAAGCATACCAGCGAGAGAGAAAGAGAAGAGATAGGAGAGAGGAAAGAGGGAAAAATGTTTTATGGATAAAAATGTATTTTTGTTAGGTATCTGTGATTTTTTGGAAATTTCTCATAAAAGTTTATGTCACTTGCACGATGTTTGTTTTTTTTTCCCTAGGGTTTCTATTTTTTTTTTAGTTTCCCAATTTTCTGTTGAGTCAAGACGAAATAGTACTTCTCTTCTTTAACGGTCGTTTGGTTAGTTTATTGTAGTTGTTATCTGTGATGGATCCTTTCTCTTTCTTAGGCTTTTATTCATTCATGACATGATTATAGTTTTATGAGTAGATGGATAATCATGAGAGGCCAAAAAAGCTCTAAGCATCATTAGTATTGACGCAAAATTTATCGCAATTTCTGCTATATACCATATGAACAAATAATAAAGTTAGTAATATACTAATATATCAACACTTGTTATAAATTGGGATTAGTGTTGTATATGTGTATTTGTTGAGTCCAAATATATAAATCGACTAATAGTATACGGATTTGTTTCCCCAATGATAATACTAAAATTTGATATTACTGATTAGGTTAACATGTTGTCCATCAACATTCCACTGGTTTGTGTCAGAGGAAAAAAAACATTGGATTTTGAAATGTGAGTGTAGAGTTTCAAGATATTCTGTCATGATTGCTTCATATTTTCCAGGTAGATATTTGGACACTACTACCATTTAATTTTTATTATTTATTTGCAAATGCTTACATTAATTATTATGAACTGAGTTGAATATACGGACATATTGGAGGATTTTTAAAATCGTTTCTCTCAAGTCTCTTGTGCAGAATCAAATCTAACACACAGATTTGAGCGTGACGACCTATGTCACTTAGATATAACAAGTCTACACAATTGCAATAAACTATATTTTCTTAGTTTGAAATAGGGAATATACATTTTCTGTAGGGTCCAAACAAATCCTCGACTTTAAAATTTGGTACCATGAATTTTTTTTCTCAAATTTTGGATTTATAGGCTGTTGCCTACCGACAAAAGGGTCAGAACTGGTACGAATTAGGGCTAGACAAATTATCCGTTAAATTTCTTTTGATTTGGTATTTGTTTTGATCTAATCTAAAAAATCCGGATATCCGTTTTGAATCAAAGCAAAACAAATAATTAAATTTAGTATCCGTCTAAATTGAAGCAAATCACAAATACTAACTTTAAAAATCCGAATATCTGATCCGATCCGTATATTACTTATACATATGTATAATATGGTAGATTTATAACGTATATTTATATTTTTTACTTTTAAATATATTTGGCAAATATATTTATAATAAAAGTAGATATATACTATCTTTATTTGAAACATATTTGTTAAATAAAAAATATATATTTCATTTTTGATCATTTTAATCTTTCACTTTTCATTTTTAAACAATTTATCGAATAAAATTAGATCAATTTCATATATATATATATATATTTATTGATTTATTAGTTTAAATCTTATATTAAAATTTTTTTTTGAAAAAAATATTGAAATGATCCAACCCAAAAATTTAAAAAATTTCTAATTAAAAACTCGGATTATCATTACCACAAATGATAATCCTCAACGGTCCATTCTTAACACGCGGAAATCAATAAACGATTAAATAAATTCAATAAACCAATAAACCAATTCAACCAATCTCATACTTAATTGAATTCTAAACCAATAATCCAGATCACAATTCAACAACAATAAGCAATGGTTCTAGAATCACTAACACCCTAGCAATTCTAGCACTTGACCACATACTCCGAGTAACTAGATCATCTGCTCTTCCCGGCCATGATTCCACGATCACATTTTCTCTTTACCTGCAACACATGGCAAAAAGAGTTGCGTGAGTATTATCACAAATACTCAGCGACGCAGTCATCCCGTCTACAGGTTATACACACAAGCATAAGCAAGATATAGATTACCAGGATGAGCATACAACAAGCATACACGAAACAATCAACATGAACCAGTACAGAGGCACTGTGTCGATCGACACAACCACTAGGTGTCGATCGATAGACTGCACTGTGTCGATTGACACACCACCATGGTGTCGATCGACATGGAGCACATGTGTCGATCGACACGATATCGCAGACACAAGAAATGAGCCTATCCTCTCATGGCTCGAATCCAAATGCGATTTGTCGATCTCCTGCACGAATCCAAGCACCAAAACACACAAATCCAATCCAAACAACACAAACAAACGTAATCTATCCAATCCTTTACCCAGATAAACCTACGGTCACGCACTCACCTCGAAAACGGATTGAAAAGAGAAAGAACGCGAAGAACGAGCGAAGAACAACACGAACCAGCCTTTGATTTTGTCTCCACAGGCCCGAAATCACCACAGCAAAGGTCCCCCTTGCGTCCTAACACCTTCTCAAGATCAATCCTCCTCAAGAACACTCAAAAATCACCCAAAACTTCTGATTTCAGACTTTTCTCTCAATCCTTCTGATTTCTCTCAGAATTTCGGCCAAAACCTCTCAAAATGCGACTATTCACGTTTAAATACTAGAACCCTAGGGTTCCCTAAACCAATCCGCCGAACCGGACAATTGGAACCAAACCGATCGGTCCAGATTCCAACTCGTGTCGATCGACACACACCACTCGTGTCGATCGACACACCACCAAAAATCCGACTTCTCACAAGTCAAAACACACGTGTCGATCGACACACCCAACCAAAATTCACTTTTTGGTTCACGGGCGTTACAAAAATTATATTGATTAATTTTTTTTTGTTTTAAATAGATTTCCGCAAATATCCAGAAAAAATCTGGATATCCGTCATCCCGGATATCCAAAATTTTTTGAAGCAAAGTAAATCAGAAAATTAGATATCTGTAAAAAAACAAATCGAATCACAAATACTATATTTTTGCAGATATCCGATCCGCACCCAAGCCTAGTACAAATATTTTTGATCTAAGGCTTCTAAATTTGATTTTTGTTTTTTTATAATGTATTATTTTATTTTAATATTGATTACAAAGTTATGACCAGAAAAGAATTCTAAACATTAATCGAGCATATTACAAAATAGTATATATTTCATGAAACTAATAACATTATTTATATGAACTTATAATGTAATATTTTATAAAAATATATTTAAATAAATTACAACCAACCATTCATCTCTCACATTAGTAACTTCTGGATATCGTATGAAATATACTTGAT
This sequence comes from Arabis hirsuta, assembly GCA_964056655.1. NCBI lineage: Eukaryota > Viridiplantae > Streptophyta > Magnoliopsida > Brassicales > Brassicaceae > Arabis > Arabis hirsuta. The sequence goes on along the minus strand of OZ053298.1, from coordinate 26,273,596 downwards.
ATGTCATAAGTTTGTGTGGATCATCATGATCATATGTCCCACTGGCGAATACATCTACGAGTCTGGGATTACGCATTCTAGTCTACATATTGCTAGACGTGTCAAACCAATCACAGGGGGAATAGAGTAACTTTTAATCCAACAACACTATGGTATGCAATTCGAACAATTTGTTGGATTTTCCCAAAATATGCTTCTTCATCTCTCGAACTCCCATGAACACAAACCCCTAACTAGCCGTCGATCTATGTTTCCCGTGTTAAAACTTATAAAAGTTATAACTCCGAGAGAGAAGTATGTTTTCCAACACGTGTATTCAAAGCTCACGTGTGTTAGGTTTTACCTTAATGGTCGAATCAACAAAAAACTAAGAGGGCACTATAAGTTTATGGGTTGGTTGTTGAGGTTTTGTATCACTGAAATCAGAATGCAAAGCATGAAATTCAAATAAAATAAGTGTTAGGTTTCAGAGAATTCTCTACTGTTCATGGATTAAGCTATTCTTAAATTAGGAATGTAGATCTAGTTAACTATGCAAGTCAGTCGTAAATTAATCATTATATTACAATATCGATGATTAAACATATCTAACAATTGTGGAGGTCCAAACCAACGCAATTGAATTTGTCAAGGGTTTTGAAGGAAAAAAACGATATCTCTGAGAAAAAATCACAAGAACAAAGACAAGAACACGAAAATTGCTGTTAAGAGAGCTTTACGGATTTTTTGCTAAGTGTTCTTGTGTAAATGTTGTGGATCCCCTTTACAAAGGAGTTACAAGAGTATTATATAAGTCTAAGGCGGCTAGAATTTTCTACTTAGTCGATAAGGAGGATTTTCTTGATTTACGGGATTTCCTTTCATCGAAGTCGGTGCTCGCCATGGGTTTCGTTGTCTTGGGCTTGACCTCGTCATCTCACCATCTTGGGCTCGTAGTCCTCGGCCCAGTTAAGCATAATTAGCCAAATGGATTAATTTGAGCCGGGTTCGGCCTAGTGCCGAGCTCTCCTGGATGACAGAGTCGGCGAGGTGTCGAGATCTCAAAGGCGTTGGTGTCGACGTGACGGTGGTAGTCGGCGGAAACAGTTGTCGGTAGAAGCGGTAGTCGGCAAAATGATCTATTCCGCCGAGATGTCCAAATCTGCATAGTGAACTCGGCCCAGATCATTTCGGCCCATTTTTATACTTAGCCATTTTATCGAAAATAAATATCGGAGGGAGTTTTGACCCCAACAGTTAGCCCCCCAGCTCAGTAATATCTATTAAGATAATGCCAAGGTTACAGAAATCGAAGACGAGATCGACGTTGTCAGACTTAGCTTCGTATCGAAATGGGCCAAGGGTAGACTTTAGTTACCTAGTCATTCTGCCAAGCTAGCATATTTTCGTGAATATTTAGCCCAACGTGTATTTGTTTTCCCATTTCGACTAGACTTGTGTTTATCAAAATTTTCCGCCTTGCTGTCAAGTTTTCTTGTTTCGAAAATGCTTAATTTGAAACAGACTTCGTTTTGTCATGATTTGAACTCAGGTTTGTTTTGTCAAAGTCGTACGAGTCTGCGAATACATAGTGGTCTTTGTATTATCTCGTGTTTCGTCATTGCCGAGCTTACTGATGCGAATCGAGTTTTACCTCTCAACTAACTACCTGCAAGTACACAGCAATCACGGCTAGTATAGATAAGGGATCGTATCCACAAGGACTTCTTAACCACACTTCAAATTGTAATGAATAAAACAAAGCTAGAACAAGATATTTTTGTCGTTTTTGTGATTGAAAATAAAGTAAGCAAGCAACGAATGTGAATTGTAATGAAAATCAATAAAAGAAAAGCGTTAGGACTTAGGTATTTCGTAGAGAATCATGCAACAATAAAGATTGAATAATTTTAGGGATTTAGGAATTATGAACCGTCTAGAACACAAAACACTGATTTAAGGTCATCCCACTATCGTGAGTAACTAACCATCTACGTTTTAACACCCTAATAGACTCAACTGTCGCAGGTTATTACAAGGTGAAAACATGCATTAAAATTTCAAGTTTGATAAAGTTCACCGCACTCCTTAACTAACCTTTCGAATTGTTAAGGCTTTTGGCTCATCAAATACTAGTTCAGACAATATAACAAGCTTTTGGAGAGTATATCAACCTAAGATCAGATCACTAAATGCGCGGTAAAATGTTCATGCATTGAGTATAAGTAAAGATGAAGACTCTAATGTATTTCCTAAACAATCATCAATCAATTATCGAATTATGAAACTCATTGAAAACCTAAAACCTAACAAATAAAACTACTCAGACATGATGCACGAAAAACAAGAGATAGATGATGAATTCATGATAAATAAACTTGAATTAAAGAGTAAGGGTAAGAGGATTTTTCTCTATATCGAGATACAAAGCGAGATCATCCACCGGATTGCTCTAGAATCCAAATCTAAAGAAGAACACCAAGAGAAATCGTGGTGGCTGCTCCTATATGATAAACTACTCTACTGTTTCGGCATTCTCCCTAACAAAAGGCTAAAAACAAGTATATATAGGCTTAGGGTCTTCTAGGGCTTCATTTAGGTCAAATCCGTCTTTTTACGTCAAAACAGCTTCAACGTCGATTGGGATTTCGGTCATGGATCACGACCGGTATTGGGCCAAAAGTGCCTTTATTTGTGCTGTCATCAGCCCAGAATATCGGTCCATGAGGCGGCCCGGTATTTGGATCGATTCTGCACTTGCTTCATTTCTGAAGCAGCTTGACGTATCTTCGCTAAATCCAGTGTAACTTCCTGCTCACAGCTCCAATTGAGATGATTCAAACTTCATTGTGAAGCTGACTCAAAGATATATCTTCACACCAAGTTTCATCTAATTCCAAATCGATTTGAACCTCCATTCACTGCTTAAATTCTGACGTATACGTTATGCCCAATTTGGTAGAATGTTGATTCTTGGTTCTTGATTGTGTCTTTGGCTTATGAAAGTTTATGTAGCTTGGTTTACACCTATTTTGGCTCTTTTTGCTCATTTTCCTTAATTTCCCTGTTAAGACTCTAAAACTACAAATACGAGAAAAACTACCTTTAAAGGTATAAAACCGTAGATAAATGCATAGAAAACATAGTAAAATATATAGTAAAATAGGTAAAATATAAGATATATCAACTCCCCCAGACTTAAACCTTGCTTGTCCTCAAGCAAAATCCAAGTATAGAAAAGAGGTTTGAAAATAATTTGAACTTAGAAAAACCATTTGAAAATAACGTTGATACTAATACCGTATATGACATGATCGATCCAAGGGTATCTTCATCATACGCCATTCATAACCTTCGCAGCCTACTCCATGTTTTAATTACAATCCTGCAAAAATCTCAACTACACTTCATTTGACTCTCTACATTCATTAAGGTATAGGTGAATTTCTCATCAAGGGAATCATTCAGGGTAGACGGCGCTAGGATTTTGAAAAAGGCTGATATATGTGGTGAGGTTAAAAGTGTTTAGGGTTACCATAGACTCCGGGTGCGAGATATTATGCAAAATCGCAAGAGAGAATGGACCTGTTGATATCCACAATATCCCAACTACTTTCTTCGTGTCTTACTCCCCCAGACTTAGATCTTTCTCCGAGAATCACTTGAAATCTCTTTTACTCGTCTCTTCTTTTGTATCATGGCATTCCTTGGGTATCCTTAAAACTCTTAGACAACCGTTTTCCTTTCCCTTCTTTTATTATTATTTTTTTTCTTTTTGTTGTTTTTTTTTTTTAAGTAAAGGGGGAAAACGATATCTCTTTGATACGAGTCAAGTATAGGCACGAAATATTACCATGTATTAGTCATCCAAGGAAACGGCCAAGCTTTTTGAAATTTATTCTTTGTACTCTACCCTTCTTTACCAAATCGTCGCATCTCTAGTGATTGGAAAATTGCGTCGATCCTTTTCTCTCCGACGTTTTTGCACATATCTGCAAGTATGAAACTAAAAAGAGAAGGCATGAGGTCTGAAAAGTGGTAAAGGGTTTTAGGTAGGGTACCAACTAAAGATGAGCTGGCCATTCATGACAACAAAAAGTGGTAAAAGAGGATAAGATGTCATGAATGTGTGATTTGTTTCCTCGATCTAACTCCTTAATGAGAAATAATTAAAATCAGGTTAGTGGTTCAAATAAAATAGAATCAAAATCGGATTCATCAAAACTTATGCGAGATGAATTATATGGGGCGAGTTCCAGTCATGAAGGTTTCTGAATCGTATATCCTGGACAAACCCTGTGACAATGGTCATTAGATCATAAAATACGCATAAATTCCTGAAAATATCATAGTTCGAAACATATGATTTTCGACTCAATAAAAGACTCTAAGAAAATCATTAAAATGACTCAAAACATAAGAAAATTAAAAAAGAACGTTAGTACGATAAATCCCCCTAGACTTAACTTACACTGTCCCCGGTGTAAAAAGTCACATAAGGGTGAGATGACTCAATAAAATAAAAATGAAAATAAGAAAAGGATAGATAAAATTCGATACACCTGGCTCAAAAGACGGGTGACATAGACTCTGGTGAATCCGGAACTATCACGTGAAAGTGATCTCCATTGGACTCGTAGTTGACGATCTCTATCTCGTCTAAAGCGGTTGCCTGGACTAATGAGTGATGTCCGTACTGGGCAGTGGCGGTCTCATCAAGGGCACGTGTGGTGGGATGACTAGAAACATCATCATCGACATCCTCATCATGCTCAAATGTAGAGACGAGCGAAAGACTACCAAATTCGTTGTTGCTTGTTGTGGCAGTTGTGCTTCTTGAGGAGCGCCGAAAGAGATGTGGAATTGATTTCTTGACTGCTTTTACAAGCTTAGAAATCATTTTTCCTTGCCTAGAAACCGTATCTTCAAGAGCAATTCTCTTCTGCTTTTCTTCCTTAAAGCTAGTGTGAAGCCATTCATCAAAACCGGCTTGTGTAGCGGCTGGAAATTGTTGCTCTTGGGGTGGCGTGTGAGAAGTGGAAGGCTGGAAAATACCTCCTCCTTGTGGTCCTCTAGACCTCTCCTTTCGTGCCATCCTTGCCATGGATTGATAGTAGAGCGAAACTCCAACAAGAGGACATCCGGGACAACGGTAAAACAATGTCGAACGAATGGGGTGAAAGTACGTCTTACCCTCACTCAAGGCAGGGATTTCCGCATGTGGGAGTAGAACACACTTGTTCTCTTCTTCGTAAGGTGGAGTGAAAAGGTACCCAAAATTTGTAGATTGCTCGTACCATCCACAAAGATAATGCTTCCTTTGAAGGGCATGTAGATCAAGCTTACTTTCAACCATCAAAGGGACTTCGAGGTGAAAATCAACACCACACACAAGTAGTATGGCCGTGATTGTTCCACCAAAATCACTTGATGCTCCTTTTGGTATTTTATCCGTAACGGCATCATGCTTGATTTGTACCATTCTACGAGCTAAAAGTGAAGCAAGGTTTACCTTCTCGGGATTCTCCACAAACGGTGATATGATCATGTAAAACTCTTCTTGTTTCACCACTCCATACTCATTCCTACTGAAAATGAGTTGAGAAAGTAGATAGTAAACATAACGAATCGCCGGATGTGTAATCTTCGATGCCTTAGAACTTCCGGGCTTAAGTCTATCACTTCCAATCTTCGACCATTCATCATAATGAGCTTCACTACCACTGAACTTGATCCTCTCATGACACTCAAGTCCCAAAATATCATAAAGTTCTTCAATACTCAAAGTATACGATTTCTCATTAACCGTAAAAGCTAGAATTCCTTCCTTTGCTATGGCCGTCTTTGTCTTGGGGTAAGACAATGTTACCGTGGCTATAAATTCACGTGCAAGCCTTCCATAGGTAGGGTGAGAGATAGTCACAAACTTCGATAGGCCTAATGCTTCAAGATACCATTCAACATCCTTTCGAAAACCGAGTAAATCGAGTGTCTCGAAATCAATACCAAGAGTTGGAAGCATAGCAAAATGTTGTAGACCAGCCATGTATGTAGTCTACGTTAGCATTCATTTCGGGTCCAACATGCTTCATGATAACACTCGGTGCTTGAGTTACAACCATAGTTCATTTAGCTCGCGATTTCCTCGTCTTCTTTTTAGGAGGCGATACGTGAGGTATCGTTTGTGTGACCTCCACAAACTGCATTGGTACTTGAGTGATTTCATCCTCCTCATCTCTTAGTTGGTAACCAAGTTCTTCTTCATTCTCCACCAAAATATCCTTTCCATGTTTCTTTGATGACTTTTTCAATCTAGTTTTAGAACGTGTAGGGCGAGGAGCTTGAGCTTCGTGATTTTGGGTGGTCACGTGATGCTTCTTGGGTTTATGTCCTCTCTTAGACTTCCGTGGAACAATCTCATTCTCCATTGAAGTTCCTACAAAAGAAATATCTCGAAAAAGTATGTTACGGTCTTGAAAATCTCAATTTCCAAAAGAATTGCTTCCAATGGGGAATTGAATCAAAATAAAGCATAGCAAGACATTAGAAATATGTAAGAATAATAACCAAAGGTAAAATATTCTCCAATTAAATCATAATTTTCGGATTTAAGATTAATAACAATTGAAAAACACAAAATTTTTGCAATTAAGTGTTGAATATGTCAAAATCCATATCAATCCTATATACATATGACAAACCCATATTAAAAGATGTATTAACTAACCATGAATCACCCAAATTCGTTTATAATTATGACCTCACAAATCCAAATTTGTGAAAAGTTAAATAAAGGTTGTAATCATGTAATTAACCCATCAATAATGTGTATATAAAGTCTAATCAAGTTATCCTATATTGATTTTCCAACAACCTAGTCTATTCAAGCTAAATGTAACGCCCATGAACCAAAAAGTGAATTTTGGGTGTCGATCGACACAGGGTGTTGTGTCGATCGACACGTGTGTTTTGGACTTAAGAGATGTCGGGTTTTGGGCGTATGTCGATCGACACGGGTGGTATATGTCGATCGACATGGGTGAAATTGGACCGACAGGTTCGATTTAATTGTCCGGTTTAGTGGGCCGGTTTAGGGAACCCTAGGGTTCGATATTTAAGGGAGGAACAGTGAAGTTTGGCCGATTTTTCTGCCAGAAATCAGAGATCAGAAAGAAAAGGAGAATCAGAGTGTTGGAGTGAGTTCTGGTGATTTCTGGAGAAGGGTGGATCGTTCTTGAGGCTTGTGTTTTCGTGGGAGGCTATTAGGAACGAGGAGGGTTCGTTGTTGGGTCGTTTTCGTGGCTGTTCAAGTGTTCTTCGTGTCCTTCGTCTTTTCAATCCTTTGTCGAGGTGAGTGCGTGATCGTGGGCTTGTATAAGTATAGGGAATTGATAGAATGCGATTGCGTGGTGGTTTTTGTGTGCTTTGTGAATGGAATTGTGCAGGAAACTCGATGGCTCGCGACAGATTCGAGTCGTGTGAGGACAGACTGGTTTCTGGGTTCTGCGACGTCGTGTCGATCGACACCAGGGTGGTGTGTCGATCGACACGAGGCATCATGTCGATCGATACCATGGTGGTGTGTCGATCGACACAGTGCAATCTGTCGAACGACACCTAGAGGTTGTGTCGATCGACACAGTGCTTCTGTGTGGGTTCGTGATGTTTGTTCCGTGTATGCTTGTTCTGTGATCATCCTGGTATTGTATCTTTTGTTTATACTTGTGCTTAATTAGCCTGTAGATGGGATGACCGCGTCACTGAGTATTTATGATAATACTCACGCAACTCTTTTTGCCATGTGTTGCAGGTAAAGAGAAAATGTGATCGTGGAATCGTGGCGAGGAAGAAGAGACGATTTAGGGTCTCGCTGTGTTTGTCGTTTAGGGCATTGTTAGGTTGTTAGTTATTGGATATTGGTTGATTGGTTGAACGGTTTGATATTTAATAAAGTATGGGATTGTTAAATTGGAATCTGTTGTTGATGGTTTATTGTTCCGCGTTGCTTGGTTGTTGACCCATTGAGGATTAGTATCTGTGATGATAGTAATCTGGAGGGAAATTTTTTTAAAATTTTGGGTCGGGTTGTTTCACTAAATCTATGAAAATTTGAAAATTTGCATAAACTTGGAATTTAGACAAAAAGAGGGTTTAGAGAGAAATTACCTTGGATTTAGTGAAATATGAGATTAGGAATTGAATTCCTAGTGAAAAACTAAACAAATTTTAGTGAATTGAGATAAAACCCCAAAATTGGATTTTTAGGGTTCTTGAGCTCAAGAACACATTTGAGAGAGAAAGAGATGAAGTTGTGTTTGCAAATGAGAAAAAGAAGTGTGTAAAACCTTTAAAAATCAGATTTTGTGATGTTTTTGGTTAAAATCCGGTTTAAATCGGTTTAGAACCGGTTAAAAAAATTAAAATTGAACAAAAAAACTTACCCGGGTCGGTTTTGGTCGAATACCAGTCGGGTGGACCGACCAAAATCGTGACCGGAACTTACCACGATCATGGGTCGTGTCGTGGGTCGAGATCGGGTGGTGCTCGTGTCGCGGTAAGATGGGACGATGCGGGACGGTACGCGTGACGGATGAGACCGCGGGTCCTATTGCGGTAGGGCTGCCTTGATACCGGTCGGGCGTGTCGTCCGATATGCATGACCGGTACGGGACGCGGGACGGTACGCGGAATTGTGGGCCGTGTCGCTGTAAGGTCGGGGCAACATGTCCCGAGTACCGGTCGGGTGCGACGACCGATACGCGTGTCCTATATCGTGTCGCGGTAAACATTTCATCGTGTCGTGGGTCGGTCCGCCTCGTGTCGCGGTAAGGACCTTTATCGTGTCGCGCGACGGACGTGCGTCGTTTCGCGGGTCGAGCTCGTGTCGTGGGTATCGGTCGCGATTCTTGACCTATACGCGGGACCGATACTGGGCCGTCGTGTCGCGGGTCGGATGTGTCGCGATAACGGTCGCGTGCGCCGTCTGGTACTGATGTCGTGTCGCGGTAAGGTCGATACCGGTCGGGTTGCGGTCCGGTATCGTGACCGGTACCGGCTGGCGACCTATATATATATTTTTTTTAAAATCCTGAAAAATCAAAATAAAATGGATTAGTGTAAAATAAACTTATGAAAACCAAAATTAAAATTTTAAAAACTAATTAAAGCATAAATAAAAATAAAAATGTGGGTTGCCTCCTACAAAGCGCTTGTTTAAAGTCAATTAGCTCGACTCCTTTGAAGATTTAGACTTCCGGCGGATCCACTAAAGGAATGGTTGTTCCTTTAGCTTCATTAGGCTTTGATCTTTCGGCTTCTATGATGACTCCGAGTAAATCTCCATTGTCATACTTGACAACTAATTCTTCCGGGAAAAGCTTCAAAGTGTTTTCAAGCTTATGCTTGATAGTTTCCCTGTTGATCTCGTCTTCTCTTGGGACGAGGATCTTTATCACCATGTTCTCAAAGATAAACTTCTCCTTTGATTTGTTCCCATTCTTAGCATCATCCATAGGTGTCAAAGTTGTCTTGATATCTTCGGAAATATCCTTCTGCTTTTCTTTGGACAATTTTGCAACTATCTTCATTTTAGCTTTAGGATCTCCTTCTTTGACTCCTTTCTTGGCATCTCCGGGGTCTATACTAAGCTTCATATCCTTTACTCCAATCGAGCTTGGTATACGCTTAGCATCTACTTCATCATAGAAGAAATTCTTGTTGATATTGGCGAAAGAGATTCTTCGGTTTGGAAAATCAACGATTGCTCCGGCTGTCGCTAAGAATTGTAATCCAAGTATCAATGGATTCAAATTTCCGGTCTTCATTTCCAACACTTGAAAATCAGTAGGAACAATCCCCTTTCCTACTTTGATTATGACGTTTTCAAGCATTCCATAAGGTGTAGAGGATGACAAATTGGCATACTCTATATAGACTTTGGATGGTTTGAAATCGACCACTCCAAGTTCCTTTGCCATGGCTAGTGACATGACATTGACGTTTGCTCCAGCATCACACAAGCAATCGTGGATCTCTTTTCCATTAATAGAGCATGGAAAAACAAACTTTCCCGGATTATCGACTTTTTCCAAAGGTATCCTCTTTAGTCTTCTTTTGTAAGCTCTCTTGGATTCGCCGGGAAGGCGTTCCTCTTTTGGTTTTTTGACCATGATAACCTCTTCTTCAGGTGGTTTAGGAGTTACCACGGCTTCTTCTTCTTTAGTAGAAGCAACATTGCAAAACTTCTTTGCTGACAGCTTCCGAGGTTTGAACGAGTTGTGTATCCATCTTAGAGAGATGAGTAGCAATAGACTCGATCTTAGTGTTAAGTTCCGAATACCTACTGTCCACCATTTGGTTTACGTCTTTCTTGTGTTGGCTGAAAGCTTCTAGCATTTGATTCTTCATATCTTTGAGTTTAGCATCAAAAGAAACCGACCCGGTTGGTTGGGATGGGTTGAATGGTGGTTACACTTGATACATTCCCTTAGAAAAGAATGGTTTCTTGGACTGATATTGGCCTCCTTGGTTGACGTTTTGTCGAGGATAGAATTGATCTTGAGGGTTCTCGACATTGTTGCTCCGATAGGACAGATTTGGGTGAGATCGAAAGTTGTTGTTGAAATTTCGATTTCCATAGTTTCTTCCTATGTAATTCACTTCCTCTTGATTCTCCTCCATTCCATCTCCAATACGTTCCATATTAGGATCATAACTTGTATCATTAATGTCTTCAACAGCATGAACTCCTCTTTGACTCTTAAGTAGTTGTGAAACCATGTTCTTGAGCTCCGCAATTTGAGTTGAATCGATTGATGATCTAGTGGTGTTGATGCTCCTATTGTAGTCTTGAGAACAATTAGCATCACTAGCAGCAAGGTTCTCAATCAAAAGCTTTGCCTCCGGTACAAGCTTGGTCATGAAATTCCCATTACTCGCAGCATTCAAAGATGTTTGGTGCTTGTAATCGATTCCATTGTAGAAGATATTCCATAAGTTTCCTTCAGAGAAACCATGATTAAGGCAGTCCCTAGTGTACTCCTTGAAACGTTCCAAGGCTTCAAAGAAGGATTCGGTTGGTCCTTGTTTGAAACTTGAGATCTTGTTCCTTATAGAATTCGATCTTTGTTTAGTGTAGAACTGGTTCAAGAAAGCTCCTTTGTATTCGTCCCAAGTAGTGATGGATCGTGGAGGTAGAGACTTCATCCATCTAAGTGCCTTATCGTTTAGATAAAACGAAAAGAGCTTGTACTTGAACGAAAAGAGCTTGAGCGGTAACAAACGTCCCATCCTTCTTCCGATGAGTTTTCTCCATCACTTTAACAATCAGAGGAAGATCACCGCCATCAACCTGTTAAATAAAAATAAACATAGATAAAAATGAAAAATAGAATAAATAAATATTTCAAATACAAATAATCAAATAAATTAATTTAATTAAAATATTACCATATTCAGTCGTACTGTGGCGTATGATGATTGACCCGCACAATGCTTTGAAGGTCCTTCTCTTTCGGCCACCGGCGTGAGACGGGATGCAGAACACTTCGACGATTTAACCATCGAACGGGGATCTCCCAAAACTGCACTAGACCCGACCAAACATCGGGATCCATCCCTATCGGCTTCCCTTCATCGCCTTTCGCGCGCCACGCTTTATTCAAGTTACCGACGTAACCGTTGAAATGCTTTCGCGCTTTCTGCTCGAATGCCGCTCGCACTTCGAAAGTTCGAAATTCCTTCCAGTGCCACTGTTGCTACAAAAATACGAATAATGTTATGAATATATTTAAAATCAAATAATTTAATAAATAAAAATAAATAATGTAAAATGACTTACCGCCTATGACTCGAACCAAATATCCCGAACATGCTGAGGCGTCTGGATCCAATTAGCATGCGGCACAGTTAAATGGGCCATGATGGCCTTGGTGACCGAACGCGAAACACAGTTATCGCTAAACCTATAAAACACAGTTAATTACCCAAAAAAATTAATTAGTAATATTGAAAAAAATTTAATCATACCATAATGTACCAGGAGGCCTCATCAGATGGAGAACCCTAACCCATGTCACATCCAAGTTGGCGGAGAAGCTCACTAATCCGCATCATAAGAGGAGCGTTTGGCGGTGGAGGGGTCTCAGTGTGGTCATCGGGATGATCTGCTTCGTCTTCTTCTGGCTCTGGCTCTGGCTGAAGCGGTGGCGGTGGCGGAACTCGTGGTGCAACTCATGGTGAACCTCGTGGTGGAGCTCGTGGAACTCATGGTGCAACTCATAGTTCGCAGCCTGCGAACCCGACCATGATCCTGATCCGCGACGACCATCGGATCCGGGAATCGTAGCATCCTCGCCAAATAACTGTCTGTATGAAGGTGGTCGATCTGCCTATAAAATTAACAAATATAGTAAATTAAAATATGTAAAATATAAATTCATAAATAAACTAAAAACTTGTAAAATAATTTGAAAGAACAATTCATAAATTATTAAATTGTATATATAATATATGAATAAAAAGACATAAATCCACAAATTTCACTTCAAAAATAATTTTATATTTTCCATAAATAACTTGTAAACTCGTTTTGTTATTTTGAATAATTTTGTATTTTAAATTCAAAAATTTGTTTTCCATAAATTCATAATTATAGAGTATAATTGTAAATCCATTTCCTATAAATCCATTCCATTTCCTACAAAACCATGCTATTTCTTAAGAATCCATGTTATTTCCTACAAAAACCATGCTATTTAACATAAAAAAAAATTACCAGCAACTATCGGTAAGAGGAGGAGCGGCATAGGGATCTCGGCGGCCGAGAGAGACAGAAGGGAGAGCGGTGAAGAGAGAGAGAGGGCAGAGCGGAGGAGAGAGAGAGAGGGGGCGAGCGGCGGAGAGAGAGAGAGAGGAGCGCCGGTCCGAGAAAGAGAGAGAGGGGGCGAGCGACTACGGCAACGCAAAGAGAGAGAGAGAGAGAGAGGAACGGCGGCGGAGATAGAGAGAGAAGAGGAGTGGTGAAGAGGTTGCAGAAATCAGAAATAAGGAAGGAGTCGGGTTGTTGATATAAATTCTGCAAGCCGACTCTAATCCGACGCTATTTTGCATCGAATTAGCGTCGTCTTGCGGAATTTATATCAAATATTTGAAGAAATGTTTCGTATTTCCCACCACATTATTGTTTGCCGCGGGTTCATCGGGAATTTTTTTTATTTAGCGTCGAAATCCTAAAAATTCGATGCTATTTCGACGCTAAATCCGTTTACCGCCAATGCTTTACCCAAAACAAGTATGAAATTTTTCGGTTAACCGCGAAAGATTTAATCAAATCAATTCAATATAGCGTCGATTTTGCGTCAAATACCAAAAAATCGGACGCGGTTTACATTCTATACCCTAAACCCCAAACATAAAATTTGTTTCATTTAGTGTCGAATTAGCATCGGAATCACATGAACTCGACACTAATTCATGCTAACAGCGTCGAATTAGCGTCGACTTCGTGCGCATTCGATGCTAATTCGACGCTATAGCGACGCCAAATGAAAAAGTCTTTGTTTGGCGTAAAGAGTAAAGAAACCGCCACCGATAGAAAAACAATCTTAGTCATTTCAATCTTTGTTATAACCGAATAATTTAAAACTTTGAAATTTTCTGTACTTACATATTTGGTTCATATATTGTTATGATAATATATGAAAAACTATATAGTTTTTTTGAAATCTTTATATATTACATGTAATTGTTTTTAGTTATGAATAAATACTTATTCATTCGCAATTAAGATTCAATATAAATAACATTTATGCTTGATGAAGAATAAAACTCGTCCTTTATCCGATTTCAAAGATTAAAACCTAGATTCACTAATCAATGTAGAATAGTTCAGGTTCGTTAAGAGACCAACAATACGCTCTAATTCAATGGAAAACAATCTCAGCTAAGTGATTAAAATGGGTTTAAATGTCACGATAATTAAAGCAAAACGAAATGTAAAATCGGTTGTAAACAATAATGGGAAGGCGTTAGGTCAGGGATAATTCTCAGGGATTCGAATATCAAGAACCAAACAATTATTCAGGCATGCGATTACGACCAAGTCTCAAACTCAACCATAAATATAAGGATATCCACTTTCGTGGCATCTACAACTCTAACAATCAATCTAACACCCTAACTGTCGTTGAGGTTAATAAAGATTATCAAGCTTTAGCGATTTGGGTTGATATGTTCACGAGATGCCCTAACTTCAACTTTCGTTGGCTATGGATCAAATCGCCCACCTATGTCAATTCCAGCAATTTACAAACTTTTGATAAGTAAATTCAACCTAAAAACAAAGGCTAGGTGATCAAGCTAACCTAGGCAATATGATCGACAATAGATGGAGACTATCGAATGAATATATGAAAACCTATCTATGCTTAGTTCATGAATCAAATCCCATCGAAAAACCCTTAACCTAACTGGATGACTACTCGCTCATGATTAAACGAAGGACAGCAGCAAGAGACATGATAAATAGCATTGAAATCGATATATAAAAGAGTAGGGTTAAGAAAACTTTGATAAGTATTGAAGACAAATCTCCAAGCTTACAAACTCTCTCAAAACAAGTGTATATCTCTCTCTCTCTCTCGTTGTGATGTCTCACTGCTGCTTGTGCTTCGTGATGTCTCTGGCGTGGCTGTTGTGTCGCGATGAATGATAGTGGCAAGATCCAAATCTCAAGGAATGAGTATCGAATCTCTTTCTCTCTTTCGTGTGTTGCGGCCCTTTTTCGTTCTCCTCTGCCTGCGTGTGTTCTCCTTTTTATATGCCTTGGGCGGCTGGCCAAAATTAGGGTTTGTTCTGAATTAGGTTTAAATGAACTTTCCATATTGGGATCTTCCAGAAAGCGAGAGCACCACGTTTGGTGCAGGTGCTCCTTCTGGGTAGCAGGTGCTCCTTCTGGGCAGAATCTTTCAAAAAGATTCTATTTTCCTTCTTTTTCGCCAAGTCCATTTGCAAGACTCCAATCTTTGTTTCCAGCCACTTTTGTACCTAGAAAGACTCAAAAGAGAGTGAAAGACTCGATAAAAACCTACAAAATAAAGGTTAGAATGCGCCAAAAACGCATTATATCAATTCCCCCAGACTTAGATCTTTGTTTGTCCTCAAACAAATTCAAGACCAAGTGAAGGAGAAAGGTTTGAGAACACAGGAACTCTTTTATCCTCAGTGAACCGAGTTTAAATCTTTCAATCTGCAGACCACATAATCCAAATTACGAATAACAAAGCTTTACCGAAACATCCTCAACACATTTCTCAACCAAGTTCCATTTCCCAAACACAAACTCAACGCATTAAAGTTGCGTGAGGGTCTCGCTAGAGGCACCATTTAGGGTAGATGACGCTAAGGGAGTTGGCCATTTAGAGGTGGAGTTCATAAGTGTTTAAAGTGTTTAAGGGTTACCCGATGTTTCGTAGAGGATGCAGGATATTGCACAAAATTGCAAGAGAGGACGGGTACGTTGATATCCACATTCTCTAAACCACTCTTTCTTCTCCAAATCTTCCAACCAACTCATGCTGCAAATCGTCCACCTTGGGTATACTCGCTGTGCAGAGAGACATTTTACATATTTACCACTCTTCATCATCTGATTTGATTGATTGGTTTTTTTTTTTTTTTTTAGACTGATAGATGATGATGAAGAGGGTTTTATTACAGACGTATGTCTCTCAAGCACGAAAAAAAATTAGAGTTACTGTACATACCCAAGTGGAGCTCATCATTGTCACTCCTCCTAGTGGATTTTTGTTCCGCTCATATAAACCATCTTCTGAGAATAGGAGCAGGTGTCGACCCAATCCTCTCCGGCCTTTTTGCGCATATGCTGCACATATGACAATGAAGTAACAAGAATGCAAAGGGTTTGAAAAGAGGTAAGGGTTAAGGAGGGTACTAACTAAAAATGAGCTAGCTATTAAGGAACAACAAGAGTGATAAAAAGAATAAGGAGTCCTGAATATGATTCGTTTCCCTAATCTAGTGCCAATAGCGAGAGAAATTTTTGGTCAATATGAAACCTGGAAGATGGTGCATTGAAGTGTTCCAGCTGTTCCTTGTATCCACTCTCTGAAACAATGGTCACTAGAGAGAAAGTTAAACACAAATAGTTCAAATATCATCATGAGATAAAGTCCTAATTCCCTACAAAGTCTTGACTCAATAAAGACAAACCAAAAGAAAGACTCAAAAATAGGACACAAGAAACATAAGAAAAGCATCCAAAATAAACGAGATTAGTAGCAACTCCCCCCAGACTTAGTTCACACCGTCCCGGTGTGAGAATAAGAAAAGAGAGAGTGAGAAGTGAAATAAAAGAAAATGAAAATGCATAAAATAAAAGTGTTCATGGAATACGTAGAGATAGGATAGGATAGGGGAGCGATGTCTAATCGCTGGTGGTATCGTCTGAGTCCTCACTGGTGACGGACTTCTTACGCTTGGCAGAACGAGTAGACGGTCTGGCGGATGTAGAGGGGTGAGTAGCAGGCTGAACAGGTGCGGTGGATGGCATCGTCTCAGTGGCACCAGAACTGCTGCAGCCCTTCTGGATCATGTGGAGGATCCGACGGAGCAAGCCATTGTTCTTCTAGGTTGATGCAACCATCCAACGTCGATACTCGGCATCATCTGGTGTGTCCGAAATATCATCCAGCGTCAGCTCACTCGCGTATGGCATGCGATAGTGTGCTTTGGACTGATTCGTCCTCCTCGTACTTGCTGCCAGGTCTTCCTCCTCTTTTTGGCTCAGAGGGGCATCATCTGGGGTCATAGTGGGAGCAGGAGCAGGTGCAGGTCTTGTGGAGGAGGTGCTCCTCCTGGGTTTAGGCGCTCTCGCTGTCGGTGCTCTCTCTACCGGTGCTCCAGTGGCAGTGCATAGATACTCTATTTCGGGTGTGAAACCGATATTGGCGGCAACCTCCAGGTCTGTCAAGGCCGGTTGTGGTAGTCGGCAGAACATGGTCGTCTTGTCCCTTGCGGTAAACCTGTAAATGTTAGTGTCCGCCAATATTTCACAAGAGATAAGGTAAGAAGTATCCATGAACTCCGTCGTGGAGTTGCAAGTGTAAGTCGTGAGGTCGATCTTCACGTAGGTGAACAGCCTGGTCAAAAGACTTCCGATCCTCTCGCAGTGCGATGCCGCCTTGCCCTTTGCCATCTTTGTCCTTTTATCCGCGATGCATGAGGCGAAAAGCGCTCCCATGTTGACGCTACCATCGAACTCGCAACTCAAACCGGGTTCGCCACCAATGGCATTCCTCACAGTGTTGAACAGCATGATCAATTCATCGTTTCGTACCTTGCTCGCATCCTCCCGTGCAAAGAAAATGGTGCTGATGGCCTTGACACCAATCCGAAGGGCAGGGTTGCGAATTGTGGATTGGGCCGCGGATGGAGAGAAGTAATCTCCTCTAGCGATGAAGTCCCAAAATTCATGTACAACTGGAAGACGTGTGGGAGAGGCAACTCTCTCCTCCATGGGGTCGAAACCGTAGAGGGCACATATGTCTGAGATGGTCACCTCATATCTCTTTACTCCAGCAAAGAAAGAGAGTGTTCCTTGCGAAGCAACCGGCCTGCGTGGGTTCGAGTACGTCAATTTGGCGGATGCCAAACACTGCCTCACCAAGTCGGGGTAGAGGTCATCTGGTTGGGTGACCAGATCAGACAATTGGCAAGTGTCAAGTATGCTGCTTACACCATAGAGCAGCCCCAAACCCGTAAGCGTTTGCCCACACATGAAGCGAGTCGGCTCAATGGTAATGTCGAGCCAGTTGTTGTAGTAGTACGCGTCGTTTTGGTCCCACTCTATGTCCGAGTCAAGAGGAAGGTTAGAGTTGCTCAAGTCGAACCGTTGTCCTTCGTCGCGTGGCCAATGGGTTTTTGCGATTTGGGAGGAGGTGGAGGCTCCTTTCCCTTTGCGTGAGCGTGATGGGTTACCAACTGACGTTCGTGGTCCTGACATCCTGCAATGACAGCAGCAAACACAAACCAAATCCAACATAAATTCATGTTCATACATTCACACAAGCATCGAAATATCATTCACTGTTTTTGCGAAAAGTTGAGACCAAAGTTCCAGCCATAAAATCAGATAATTTCGACTAACCCTAACAGCCCAAGATAATAAATCAAAGAATCATAAGTGCAGCCACATCTCCATTCCCCTAGATTTCCAATTTTTCTCCATAAACTAGGGTT
Source organism: Arabis hirsuta (assembly GCA_964056655.1). Classification (NCBI taxonomy): domain Eukaryota; kingdom Viridiplantae; phylum Streptophyta; class Magnoliopsida; order Brassicales; family Brassicaceae; genus Arabis; species Arabis hirsuta. Next base: position 26,255,359 of record OZ053298.1, on the reverse strand, counting down.
TAAGTTTTTATCAAAATTTCAAGCCAAAATTCACGATCCTACTCTTGCGAAATCGACTTTAAACAAGCATATGGTCATTCAACAACTCGCAAAGCCACGAATCAATGAGTTAAATAGCGATTTTTACCCTTTTGCTTTGAGAAAAACGAGTAGAAAAAGGGAGATTTCGAGAGGGCACCTTGATTTTCTTGAGAAAAGAATTGCAGATTCGGAAAGAGGATGAAATTTCGTTTGAAATCAACCCAAAAATCACTCAGATTGGTTGAGAATCGAAGAAGTTGAGTTTTGAGCAAAAACCTTGAGAGTTTTTATGGAGGAAAAATCGAAAGGAGAAGGAAGGGGAAGAAGAAGGAGTTATGGGCGTGAGAAATTAGGGTTTTTGGGGGTCCCACATAACTGTATTTCCTTTTTAAAATTGGAAAATAATCCCATATTTCTCGGGCCCACTTTCTCTATCCTCGTGACTTACCTCTTGGCAGGTTGAATTTAAATGTTTAAATTTTACCCTTTGTAGCAGGTGCTCTGTTCTGGGTAGCAGGTGCTCCTTCCGATTTGAACTTTGTAGCGGATTGACTGGAGGTCGATCTGTAGACCGACCGGTGGTTTGTCGTAGGCCCTCATCCTCATGGATCGATCGATCCATCCGAGCAGACCGATCGATCCGGTCACATCGATCTGACCTTGACCGCTGGAATTTATGTTGAATTGCTCACACTGGATCGATCGATCTATCCAAGGGGATCGATCAATCGTCCTTGCGTATTCCACAACACCTGTTTTTTTTTTTTTTTTTTTTTTTTTTTCAAAGATCTAAAACAAAGGTTAGTAGCAAAAAAAATCAAAATTGAAAAAGGTTAGAAAACATACCGGTGGGTTGCCTCCCACCAAGCGCTTGGTTAAAGTCGTTAGCTTGACTTGATCAGCCTTTTAGGCTTTTGGCGCATCTCCTAAGGTGATTACTCTACCTTCGGCTTGGTCCTCATCGGCTAGGTACGGTTTACAGCGCTGTTTGTTGACCACGAACTCTTTGCCTTTGGCGTCCAGCAACACCATAGCTCCATATGATCGAACCTCCTTGACGAAGAAAGGACCGGACCACCTAGATCGCAACTTTTCAGGAAAAAGTTTAAGGCGAGAGTTAAAGAGAAGTACCATGTCATTGGGTTGGAAGTTTCGGTTAAGAATTCTCTTGTCGTGGTACAACTTGGTTCGTTCCTTGTACAATTTCGAACTCTCGTAGGCCAGGTGCCTAATCTCCTCTAACTCGTTAAGTTGCATGGATCGCCTTTCCAAGGCGGGTTTGATGTCGTAGTTCATTAACTTAACTGCCCATGCCGCCTTATACTCAAGCTCTACTGGAAGGTGGCACGACTTACCATACACCAAATGAAAGGGCGTTGTCCCCAATGGCGTTTTGTATGCGGTTCGGTAGGCCCAGACTGCGTCGTCCAACTTGGCTGCCCAATCTTTCCTTGTTGTGCCTACGATCTTTTGCAAAATGTCCTTGATCTGCCGATTACTAACCTCAACTTGGCCACTAGTCTGTGGGTGATATGGCCTTGCAACCTTGTGCTTTACGCCGTTCTTTCTCAAAAGGTTCTCAAAAACCCTATTGATGAAGTGGGTCCCTCCATCACTAATCACACCCGCGATACACCAAAACGGGGAAATATGATTGTCTTAAACATCCTCAAAACCACAGCTGCGTCGTTTGTTGGAGAGGCAATGGCCTCAATCCACTTAGACACATAGTCGACGGCCACTAAAATGTACTTGTTGCCATAGGACGAAGGAAACGGTCCCATAGAGTCAATCCCCCACACATCGAACACTTCAACTTCCAAGATGAAGTGCTGAGGCATCTCGTTCCGTCGCGAGATGTTCCCTTGCCTCTGACATTTATCGCATCTTGCAATAAACGCATGTGTATCTCGGAACATTGTGGGCCACCAATATCCAGCTTGCAGCACCTTTGATACGGTCTTAAAGGTCGCGAAGTGTCCAGCGTAACTTGAACTGTGGCAGTGAAACAAGATTCCCGGGATTTCCTCTTCAGGAACACATCTCCGGAAAAGGCCGTCGGAGCATTGTTTGTAAAGGTATGGCTCGTCCCAAAAGTACCTCCTTACGTTGCGCAAGAATTTCCTCTTCTTGTCCCCCACGAAATCAGCCGGTTCCTGGTCAGCAGCTAGGTAGTTCGTGATCTCACCAAACCACGAAAAACTTGGTGAACTTTCCTTGGAGATAGCCGCACAAAATACCTCTGGAGCAGGTGCTCCCTCGGGTAGAACAGGTGCTCCAGATTGTACTGGGTGCTCTCGTACACAGATTCCAATAGCGTACACTTGTTCATCCGGCAATGCATCATCAAGCGGTATTGTTTCATCAACTCTCATCCTAGACAGGTGGTCAGCAACTCCATTTTCGGTACCCTTCTTATCAACGATTTGAAGATCAAACTCTTGAATCAACAAGATCCATCTCAAAAGCCTCGGTTTTGCATCTTTCTTTGTGAGCAAGTACTTCAATGCTGCGTGATCTGTATGAACAATGACCTTCGAACCCACAAGATATGATCTGAATTTTTCAAAGGCGAACACTACAGCTAGTAGCTCCTTCTCAGTCGTAGCATATCTGCACTGAGCTTCATCCAAAGTGTGACTCGCATAATAGATCACGTGAAGCATTTTTTATCCTTCCTTTGCCCCAAAACAGCCCTACGGCGTAGTCACTTGCGTCCGTCATAACCTCAAACGGTAGATCCCAATCCGGTGGTTGAACAATAGGTGCGCTTACCAATGCTCCTTTTATCGTGTGAAATGCCTCAAGGCAAGCCCCATCAAACTCAAACTTGGTTTCCTTACACAAAAGTTGGATTAGCGGTCTCGCTATCTTTGAAAAATCCTTGATGAAACATCTGTAAAAGCCCGTGTGACCAAGGAAACTCCTTATCCCTCTAACTGAATCCGGCGATTGTAGGCTCATCATTACCTCAACCTTTGCTCGGTCAACTTCAATACCTTTCTCTGATATGCGATGACCCAACACTATACCATCCCTTACCATGAAATGGCACTTCTCCCAGTTCAGCACAAGATGCTTCTCCTCACAGCGCTCCAATACCCTGCATAGATTAGAGAGACACACAGAAAAAAACTCCCGTAGACGGAGAAGTCATCCATGAAAACCTCCATAATATCTTCAATAAAATCAGTGAAGATAGACATCATGCACCTTTGAAAAGTCGCGGGGGCATTGCAGAGCCCGAATGGCATCCTGCGGTACGCAAAGGTGCCATAAGGACACGTGAAGGTTGTCTTCTCCTGATCATCCGGGTGAATTGGTATCCGAAAGAAACCTGAATAACCGTCTAAAAAACAGTAGTAAGGGTGGTTAGCTAGTCTTTCGAGCATTTGATCGATGAACGGTAAGGGGAAATGATCCTTCCTAATTGCTGCATTCAATTTTCTATAATCAATGCACATCCGATGTCCTGTGACAGTCCTAGTGGGTATCAGTTCGTTCCTATCATTAGCGATCACAGTGATTCCGCCCTTCTTAGGTACTACGTGTACATGACTAACCCAGTTACTGTCGGATATTGCATAAATGACACCAGCTTCTAAGAGTTTCATAATTTCCTTCTTAACAACATCTTTCAAATTTGGATTCAATCTTCTTTGGTGCTCTACAGAAGTTCTAGACTCAACCTCTAAATGTATCCTATGCATGCATAAATCAGGTGAGATTCCAGGGATATCATCTAGTGAATAACCTAAAGCTTTCCTATACTTCCTAAGCTCACATAAAAGTAAGGCGGTTTCCACATTATTAAGGTCAGCATTAATAATAACAGGATATGTAGAGTTGGGACCGAGAAACGCGTACCTTAGCCCAGCTGGTAAGGTTTTGAGCTCAAGTTTTGGAGCTTTCAGCTCGCCCCAATGATTGTCAGCAAGGCTCGGAAGAGCAGAAGCAGGCGCGCTGTCTCCTTCCTCTTCGTCGAGTCTCAAAAAGTCTGTTGATTTCTCCATCTGCCCATAATCCAACATCCTTGCGAACCCAATGGTATCTTCGCTCAAATAACCATGTTCGCTTTCAGCTTTTGTCAATGCAATATCCAAGGGATCATCAGCAAGAATCTCTTCAATCTCTCCCTCTGAGATTTCGAGATTATCTTCAATGGCAAAAGTTTGCCCACCAATGGTCGGTTTCTTCAACATCCGATCCATCTCGAACTCCATAATAATGTCTCCCAGGTGGAGACCAATCGTTCCGTTCTTCACATCAATGATCGCACCAGCTGTGCGCAAGAAAGGACGTTCCAAAATTAAGGGATCCTTTGGTTCATCGTCCAATTCCAACACACGAAATCTGTTGGGATGAAAATATTCCCAATCTTGACCTGCAAATCCTCCAAAATTCCTACAGGCAACTTAATAGATCTGTCAGCAAACACTAATGAAATCCGTGTAGGTTTAAATTTTGTGTACCCGAGTTTCCTTGCAACCGAGTAGGGCATGAGATTCACGCTGGAACCTAGATCACACAAGGAACAAGCAAATCGTACAGGACCAATATCAACAGAAAGCACGAACTTACCTGGGTCCTCTTGCTTTTTAATGGCTTTGTTTTGTAGGACAGCGCTACAATTTTTACTCATAACCATGACACTTTGCTCTGAAGGAATCCGTCCAGTAACCAGGCCCTTGACATACTTTTTCATGGATGGCATCATCTGAATCGCGTCCGCCAATGTCAGCTTAACCGTCAAATCTTGTAACATCTCCTTACATTTCGCCTCCTCCAAATCCTTCTGCGACTTCCTCGGAGGTACTGTGTAAGGGATAGGGGGCCTGTAAACACGAGAATGAACCTTATCAATAATCTCATTTGGTCTTAATACCTTAGAAGTTGGCTCAGCGGGTTTTTCGTCGTTTTCTGTTTCTGGAGCAGGTGCTCCCTCTGTTAGAACAGGTGCTCCTTCTGGGCAGTTTGCAGTTTCTGTTCTTACTACTCCAGGTAAAGTTCTTCCACTCCTCAGCTCTATGGCATTCACAAATTCCCTTGGGTTTGTATCCGGCTTACCAGGCAGCACTCCTTGTGGCCTTTTTATTGCATCAGCCGTTTGAGCGACTTGTGTGTCGAGTTTCTTTACATGGTTGCAAACCGCCTCAAGCCGACCATTAAGGTCTAAGTACATGCCATCGACCTTTGTGTTCATCTCAGTGGCGAACTTCTGCTGGTTTGTCAATATCTGCTGCACCATACCTTTCAACTCATCCTGAGAACCATTTCCAGAGCTTGCAGAAGCCTGAAAATTCGAAAACTGCGGTTTCTGACCTTGAAAAGGGACGAATGTCTTTCTTTGGAAAATTTGGGGGAATGATTTCTGGAAACTCTGATCCTGAGGTTTCGTGGTCTGGGGATTGGTTTGTTGTGGGTACACTTGTTCCTGGGGGTTTTCAACATTCGTGCTTCGATAGGAGAAGTTCGGATGATTTATGTAGTTCTGGTTGAACCCTCGGTTTCGCACAAAACCCTGCCCATTAACATAACTAACCTCCTGCTGATCATTGTCTCCTTCGTCACCCATCTCCTCAGCTAGTTGCTCGCCATTCTCATCAGAAAAATGAACCATCCTTTGGTTCGCCTTAAGCAACAAATTGATCTTGGCCGTAAGGTCATCGATCTTAGCAGAATCCGTTCCATTGGATTTTGTAGTCCTGTCATACTCCTGGGGCTTGTTACTTGAACTTGCAGCCAAGTTCTCAATCAGCTTATACGCTCCCTCTTTGGTTTTGGTCATGAAATCACCATCGCTAGCAGCGTTGAGCGCGTTCCTATAATCCCAGTCCACACTATCTTAGAAAATCCCCAGCAGGTTTTCATCAGTGAACCCATGGTGTGGGCACTCTCTCTTGTACTCCTTAAACCTTTCCCAAGCCTCACAGAAGGACTCTCCGGAATGTTGTTGGAAGGAGGAGATTTTGTTCCTCAAACTCGCGGTTTTGGATTTTGTGTAGAAGTGGTCCAAAAACGCAGCTCTACATTGCGCCCAAGTCGTTATAGATCCAGCAGGTAGGGACTTAAGCCAACGCGAAGCCTTATCCGCGAGCGAGAAGGGGAAAAGTTTGCACTTCACGAAATCCGGGTTCATCCCATTAGAGCTCGTCGTGGAGCAAATCTCCTCGAAGTTCTCTATGTGGTCCATCGGAATTTCAGCGGGCAAACCATGGAACAAGTGCTGCTTAACCAGCGATATCATCTGCAGTTTGATTTCATAATCATTCCTCTCAACAGCGGGGGGAACAATTGCAGCTCGGTTAAAACCTAGATTCACTAATCAATGTAGAATAGTTCAGGTTCGTTAAGGGACCAGCAATACGCTCTAATTCTATGGAAAACAATCTCAGCTAAGCGATTAAAATGGGTTTAAATGTCACGATAATTAAAGCAAAATGAAATGTAAAATCGGTTGTAAACAATAATGGGAAGGCGTTAGGTTAGGGACAATTCTCAGGGATTCGAATATCAAGAACCAAGCAATTATTCAGGCATGCGATTACGACCAAGTCTCAAACTCAACCATAAATATAAGGAGATCCACTTTCGTGGCATCTACAACTCTAACAATCAATCTAACACCCTAACTGTCATTGAGGTTAATAAAGATTATCAAGCATTAGCGATTTGGGTTTATATGTTCACGAGATGCCCTAACTTCAACTTTCGTTGGCTATGGATCAAATCGCCCACCTATGTCAATTCCAGCAATTTACAAACTTTTGATAAGTAAATTCAACCTAAAAACAAAGGCTAGGTGATCAAGCTAACCTAGGCAATATGATCGACAATAGATGGAGACTATCGAATGAATATATGAAAACCTATCTATGCTTAGTTCATGAATCAAATCCCATCGAAAAACCCTTAACCTAACTGGATGACTACTCGCTCATGATTAAACGAAGGACAGCAGCAAGAGACATGATAAATAGCATTGAAATCGATATATAAAAGAGTAGGGTTAAGAAAACTTTGATAAGTATTGAAGACAAATCTCCAAGCTTACAAACTCTCTCAAAACAAGTGTATATCTCTCTCTCTCTCTCGTTGTGATGTCTCACTGCTGCTTGTGCTTCGTGATGTCTCTGGCGTGGCTGTTGTGTCGCGATGAATGATAGTGGCGAGATCCAAATCTCAAGGAATGAGTATTGAATCTCTTTCTCTCTTTCGTGTGTTGCGGCCCCTTTTCGTTCTCCTCTGCCTGCGTGTGTTGTCCTTTTTATATGCCTTGGGCGGCTGGCCAAAATTAGGGTTTGTTCTGAATTAGGTTTAAATGAACTTTCCATATTGGGATCTTCCAGAAAGCGAGAGCACCACGTTTGGTGCAGGTGCTCCTTCTGGGCAGAATCTTTCAAAAAGATTCTATTTTCCTTCTTTTTCGCCAAGTCCATTTGCAAGACTCCAATCTTTGTTTCCAGTCACTTTTGTACCTAGAAAGACTCAAAAGAGAGTGAAAGACTCGATAAAAACCTACAAAATAAAGGTTAGAATGCGCCAAAAACGCATTATATCAATGCTTCACTCTGAATCGTCGATGGTAAATCTTTTATTCTTTACCCTTAACCCCAAACATTAATTTTGTTATGGATAGCGTTGATTTAGCTTTCGATCAGTATGCAATTTTAGCGTCGATTTAGAGTCGAATTCTGATTCTCGACGGAACTTCGACGCTAAATCGACGCTATATAGCATCGATTTAGCGTCGAATTGTTTCGTCCCTAAGTAGTGTCGAATTAGCGTCGGATTTTGTAAGCGACACAATTACGACGCAAAATCGACGCTAAATTAGCGTCATAATAAATTCGACGCTAAAACTGTGTTTTCTTGTAGTGTACCGGTGGGTTGCCTCCCACCAAGCGCTTGTTTTCAGTCATTAGCTTGACTGTGTCAGGACTCAGGCTTTTGGTGGATCTTTGAGGGGCCTTATGTCTCTCTCATCCGTTGATAACCTTGCATTTGATCTCTCTCCACCTCCAGACTTCCAAGGAACAACACCAGGGAAAAGCTTCATGGTGTTTTGCAGCATCTCTTGAACAACTACCTCTCCTTTCTCCCTCAACTCTAAGGGGATGATGATTCTGAACTTGGAGAAAGGTTTGGAAGACTTTTTGCGCTTCACCTTGCAGGCAGTCAAGGCTCCATCAGATCTCAAAGAGGGTGGAGTCGAAGGTGGGGCACATGGGATCTTCTTTGTGTCATCTCCAAGGTCTAAACTCGGCTTTCCTCCATTAGTAACGGTCATACAAGAATTCTCTATGACATGAACTGAAGGGTAGAAGACATTCTTGTTGATATTGGAGAAGGAGATTCGTTGATTAGGAAAATCCACAATCGCTCCCACAGTTGCAAGGAAGGATGCACCAAGAACCAATGGTTTATTGGTACCCTTTTTCGACTCCATAACGTGAAAATCTGCAGGAACCAGACAATCTCCTACTTAAAGCATCAAGTCAGGAATGAACCCTTTCGAAGTCGTAGGAAAACCGTCAGCAAGCACGATGGATATCCTTGAAGGTTGTATATCCAAAATCCCTAGCTTCTTTGCAATAGCCTGAGACATGACATTCACATTAGCTCCAATGTCACAGAGAGAATTCCTTAATTCCACACCGTTGATCGAGCAAGGTACAAAGAACATCCCTGGATCGTCAATCGTTTGCAACTTCCTCAGCGGTGGTTGAACATGTCTCCCTTTTTCCTCCGATGTTTTGACTCGAATAGCCGATGGGTATAGAATCTTGGGCTTGTAGACGTGTTCCTATGCATGAACCGAAGTCTTAAACGAAGTTGGACTCTTCTGGGTAGTGTGTTGATCGACACACTCCTTATGTCGATCGACACAAAACTTTTGTGTCGAGGCTTCGTCGAGCTCTGTGTCGACCTTGGTCGATGCATGTCCGATTGCGTAAAATCCTTCGTCGAGATTTTTGACCAGTGTCGATCGACACATATTCTGTAACATAAATCTCGTCTCATCAAAGAAGTTGTTGAGGAAAGCATTCTTGGTGTCCTCCCAAGTGGTTAGCGATCTCGGTTCCAACTACTTCAGCTAGTAAGCTGCTTCTCCACCAAGAAAGTAGAGGAAAAGCTTGCAGTAGAGGTAGTCGTTTGACACTCCATTTTCCTTAATGCTCGAAGCGTAGTCCACGAACCTCTCAATGTGGTCCATGGGATGCTCAGACGAAAGACCATGGAAGGGGTGTTGAGCCACTAAAGCATAGTATCCAGGCTTCAACTCAAAGTCATTCCTCTGGAAAGCTGGAGGACGAATCGTAGCCATGTTGGCATAGAACACATCTGGTCTGTTGTAGTCTCCCAGAGTTTGCCCACGAGCAACCACCTCCTGACCCAAACGTCCATCCTCAGCGGGCGATTCATTGATCACGTTTCCCTCAGCTTCCAGCTTCTGACCGCGGTCCTTGCGCCTGTTCCCATCATTATCAACCAACCGTCCAGCTTCATCGCGAATCAGGACTAACGGAAGACGCTCCATTGCTGCTTCTCGTGTAGCTTTTCTGTTGGCTCTTTCTAAAGCTCCTAACTCAAAAACAAATTCCACTAACTCTTGATTCTGGTTGCTTCTGGTCTTGCCATTAGGCATGCAGCTGAAACACACAAAAACAAAAGAAAACGGAAGTAACTAAACAAAAAATTAAAACTTAGACAAAACTCTAAAATCAAAAATCGAATGGTGATTTTGACTCCCCGGTAATGGCGCCAAAATTTGATATGTTCAAATTTACCCTCAGCTACTCTCTCAAATTAAGAGATCGTAGTAGTACTTAGGGATCGAATCCACAGGGAATGAAATCACACAATCGACTATGAATTCGAATTAAGCTAAGTAAATATGTATTAATGTAAATTAAACGACAAAGCAGGAAAGCAAACGATGGTAATTAGGGTTCTAGAAATAAGTGAGACAAAAGCTAGGCTTTCGGAATATCACAGGAAACTCGAAACTGCAGACAAATTAGATTGTTAGGGGAATTAAGATCCGTTCTTGAACATGAAAACTCTGTAAAGCTATTTTCATTGCGAAAACTCCCTATGTCTAACTTCTTAAATCCCAAATGTCTTTGCGAATTCAATTAGTTAAACAAGCATTAAAGCACATATTCAGTTGTTCACAAATTGTCTAAACCAAATTTCTTTGCGAATAGATAATTTGCTCATCTAAGATTAGGTCAGGTAATTATCAATACTTTCGCATTTGACAATTAACCTAAGTTCTAAGTTCTAGGTGATCAAACTAGAACTAGCATTAACAACAATCTAGATGAAGAATCCAAGTGATGTTCCCTAACAAATCTAACAGATCTAGCAATTTCTCATGTTCCTTTGACTACCCCTAAGCCTAACAAGTAAACTACTCATATATGGTGATTGAAACAAACATCATGAATGAAATAAATTGCATAAAAAGATAGAGATAGAGATACAAAGGGTTCAAAATCTCTGTAGAACAAAGTGTAGATTTCTCTCCCAAAAACTCTCTAAATCCAAGTCTGAATAGAAAATAATAAGATGTAAACATGAAAGCCTAAAGAAAAACTATATATAATGTCTAAATATTGGATTGAGCTTTTCTGTAAACTTCTGAGCTTCTTAGGCAAAAGAGGAAATTCTTCAATCTTCACGTCGGGTATGAGCGTGTCGATCGACACAGTCTCCGTTTCGATCGACATAACTTGAAAACTCAACTTCTTTTCGTATCAGACATGCGTGTCGATCGACACACATGGCTTGTGCTCCAAAGTTTGTCTCCGACTTGGTCACTTTGGCTCTTTTTTCAGAATGTTCCAAAGTGCTCCAAAAGCTCCAATCGCCCATTAACCTACAAAGACTCCAAAAGACCCGAAAAATACGAAAAAGACTCTATAAAAAGACTTATATCATGGTCAAAAAGGGTAAAAACCACGATATATCAAACCCTCAAAACTAAACTCTAATACAATATATTTAACCCAAACATAAATGATATAATGAATTTTTTTTTGAAAAAGTGACATTTTTGCAACGATTTTGAAAAGATGGCATTTTTGAAAAGTGACACTTGAAAAGTGGAATTTTTTAAAATTTCTCAAAATTTTATCATAAAAAAAGATAGGGAAATAAAATAGATTGAGCTCTAAACAATAATATTTACCTATGAAAAAGATAGTAATCATTGTTTTCCTGATGAAAAAGCCGAATTTTTTTTTAAAGAATAGATTATTGAAGTTTTGAAGTGCTTGGTGAAAAGATAGAGAAAGTAAAAAAGTGTAAATAAAAGTGAAAATAGTATAATTTTAAAAATTTGGGTATGCAAACTTAAGTCTATTCAAACTTAAAAGATTTTTACACGTATATTATAATATTCCAATGGAAAAGTATTTGATTTGTTATTTTGTCTGGTTCTAATTAAAATTAAAATATTTAGCTAATAAATACAAATATATAAATTTTATTTAAATAAAATTGTTTCACATGTGGGAAAATATAATTGGAATTTTTTAATACATGCCAAGATTCGATCGACTAACTAACACATGTTATGAGCATATTAATTATAAACTTTGATACAACAAGTTTTATATAATAAGAATATACAAGTAATATCAGATATGTATAGTACAGACGATGAAGAAGACTGCCGTTGATGAAGGAGTCAGCGAAGATGGGTATGAAACGTGAAGCCCATTGGGCTCAAAAGGAAGTGATCGGAGAAGAAATAAGAAAAGAGGAAGAAGATGAATGAAACAGATCTGGCATGGGGTTTTGGAAAGCCTTTTCTGATCAGATCCGAAAGATTTTGTCATCGTCTTCATACTGCTAGAAAGCGCACATTACTTAGCTTGTGGAACACTTTTCTGATATCAAATCCGAGGTAAGGTCCATCCGGAAATCAGTCTCGAAGTTGATAAAAAATCACTGTTCTGAATCCAGTAATTATCCAAGTATATATTCATATGTTCTAGTGTCAAGTTGTGGTTTTTGAAGGGTGATAGCAGTTACATCAAAGCACGTATGGTCATAGCGATTGTTGCTTACGACAGAGGATATGTCAGAAAAGCCATGGGAGTTTTGATCATTGTTATCGAATTTATACTGTGGCGGTGGTAACGTTTACTTTCTGAGCAAGAAGCAGCAAAGGTGAATTGCTAGTCTAGAGATTTCGATGCATCCACTTTGAAAGTCCGTGTGGAGGTTCATATGAAATCCGATTGAGCTATAACTTGGTAGAGTATATCATGACCTTATAACTTCAGTATCAACGCTCGGATTTTAAAGTGGACGGTTAGTTTGTCACTTATTCATGTCTTTCCAAGCGGGGTTAATGCAGTTTTGAACAACGACAAATTGATCGAGTTATATTGTTTGTTTGGAATGGCTAAGAGCATCCACATTAGTCATCTTCATAAAAGTGTCTTCTTAAGTATAATTTAATATTAAATTTAATATTAATTTAATCTAAACATCCTCATTAATTTTATATTCAATTCTTTCATTCTATTGGTGATCTTTAAATATAGATGCCTTTAAAATATAAAATTAATTTAAATAGAAAATGTGTTTTTAGTATAAAAAGTTATAAATATTTAAAACAAATTTATGCAATATAAGAAAATGAAACTATAAATTGTAATTATAGTACATTTTAAAAAAACACAAATATATTGCATTATAAAAACTTGTAAACATATATTACAATAGGAAATAGATAAATAAAACTTAAAATTGAATATAATAAAAAATAAACAAATACGTTCAATGATAGAAACATATAAATGCATTATGAAAAATGTAATTCCCTCGGTTATGCCAAATTTTTGCCAGAAATGTTCAACCAAATCTTCTTTCAATTGTTTATGTATTCTTGTATCACATAGTCGATTTCGAACGCCCATCATATTGCCGAGACTGGTAGGCATATCTGTAAAATACGTTAAGTCCACATGTGAAGTCCCGCTTCCTTCTCCTTGATAGAATTCTGATGCATTGTACTGATTGTATCCATCTCGTTCATCTTCTACTATCATATTGTGCAATATGATACATGTTCTCATTATCTTTCCTATTTTTGTCTTATCCCAACTTAGAGCGGGATTTTTGACAATCGCAAATCGAACTTGCAATACCCCAAAAGCACGCTCTACATCTTTTCGGGCAGCTTCTTGACATTGAGCGAATAATGATGCCTTTAGACCTTGTGGAATTGAAATCGATTGGATGAAATTTGTCCATTTCTGATATATACCATCAGTAAGATAGTAAGCCATATTGTAATGCCGTCCGTTGACAAAGTAATCAACTCTCGGAGATCGACCTTCTAATATATCATCAATAACTGGTGAGCGGTCAAGAACATTGATATCGTTTAAGGTACTTGGAGGTCCGAAAAATGCGTGCCAAATCCAGAGATCTTGTGAAGCTACAGCCTCTAAAACGATTGTTGGTTTTCCTGAGCCACGTGAATACTGCCCTTTCCAAGCTGTTGGGCAATTCTTCCACTCTCAATGCATACAATCAATGCTTCCTATCATTCCGGGAAATCCGCGTGCCTCTCCTTGATTGAGTAATCGTTGGAGATCCTCTGGTGTAGGCCTTCTTAGGTAAGTATGCTGAAACAAATATATGATTCCGTCTACAAACTTTTCCAAGCATAATAATGCAGTGCTTTCACCGAGGCGTAGGTATTCATCCACCGCATTAGCTGCACAACCATATGCCATCATACGAATGGCTGCTGCACACTTTTGTAGTCCTGACAAACCCAACCTTCCTTTATCATCTCGTCTTTGTTGAAAGTATGGTATTTCATTGGATAGTGTATCAACAATACGTGTGAACAATGGCTTGTTCATTCTGAAACGACGTCGAAACATAGCTTGAGGATAAGTAGGATTTTCGCTGAAATAATCATTCCATAAATGAGTGTGGCCTTCCTAGCGTTCTCTTTCCACATATGCTCGTTTCTTCAATGAACTTGTTGCCCCTTGATGATAGACAAAATTATCAAAGTATTCTTCAAAATGACTTGGAAATTGATCATCAAAATCTTGATCAAATTCTTCATCTAAATTTGTGAATGACATAGTTTTTGAATTTTTTTTTCAGCTAAGTGTAAGAGAATTGGAAATTATAAGTAAAAATAAATTTTTTTTGTAAAAGTAAACCAAAAAAAGACTTGAACTTAACAAAAAGAGACTTGAATATTTAACAAAAAAAACTTTATAATTAACAAAAAAAACTTGCAAAAGAAAAATCAAGTTATAAGTTGCAAGTGAGAGAGAAAAACTTGACTTAAACTGAATACATCTATGTCTTTCTTCTTGATCTCCCACATCCTCTCAAACTTCAACAAGGAACTCGCTTCATTGTCTTTACTTTGGACTTTCTTTTTGGCTTTGCCTTTGGATGCTTTAACACCAAGAGGGCAAAGACTTTCTTCTGCCTCCACATGAGATGTTCTATTTGAGCTTGGCGAATAAGCTCCCCCCTCATCTCGCTTAGTCTTTTTAGAGCTGTCTCCTTTAGATGTATGTGAGCTACACCATTTTTGATCGTGGCGAAGCTCCCTCCATACATGCTCAAGTGCAAACTTCACTTTCTGATCATTGAAGTACAAGGTGTAAGCCATTTGAAGAACATCATCCTCTGACTGCCCACTGCTTTTCAGTTTCTCAGCTTGGGTGTAGCATCCTATGAATTTGTTGACACTCTCATTGATTTTCTTCCATCTCTGCTTACACTGACTGGCTCCTCTAGTTGGTTTGTCCGCAACTGTTTCACTTGCTGCATAGTATGATGCAATTCTTTCCCAAAATGCCAAAGCTTTTTGGTCAGTCCCCACGATTGGATCTTTGCTAGTGTTTAACCAAGCACTGATCAACACAACATCTTCCGGGGCAGTCCATCTTCGTCTAGCTTCTCTTGATTTCTCATCTTCAAGGACACTAAACTGAGGAGTTTCGGATGAGGGTATTTGTTGGCTATTCAAGAGATCCATGTAGTTTCCTGAAAAACTATATGGATAGTTTCCAGAATCCATAACAAAAAGAGGTAAACAGATAGAGAAAACGACCCACAATGGTTTGAACTAAAATCAGGTAAGGAGATGAACTAACTAGCAAGATGAAGACTCATCTCATTCAATGAGATTTCCAAAATCGTTTTGACTAGACTAATGAAAGACATCAAGGAAGCCAATATAATCTGATTTTAAGACTAATGAAAGACATCAAGGAAGTACTAAACAGAATCAAAGAGATGATTATATCTTTGGAAAAAAATTCTTCACCTAGAAAGACATAAAGCATATCTCATCTAATACTTTATGTCTCAGTTAAAGAAAAAGTGAAAGTAAGAGAGTAAAAAGTGTAATTACCTTTTCATCTCAGTCAATGAGATACTTGAGTGTCTCTTTAACGACTAGTTTGATTTTGACTGGACAATCATCACATTTGTCGCAATTTAGAATACGGCCATTGTCCCCTGCACCTCCTCTGAAGACATCAGAAAGCAAGCAATTCAAGATCTATGTTCAAATTTCATGAAGATATGTTTTGCCAATTAATTTTGTTTTTATGTCCATGGCTATCTAATGATGAGAAATTAGGACACAAAAGAGACGGCTACACTTATCATGATTATGGTGCATACCTAATACTTCTGTTGATGAAGAAGCCTGTCCTTTTCCATCTCTATCCCTCTCACTTCTCTTTCCTTTTGTACTGCTCGAAAGTGGTGCCCCGCCCACATGCGGCCTGTTTTGATATCTTGTTACAAAAGCTCTTTCTTCTTGGAACCCTTTAATTTTAAGATCAACATCACAAAGTCAGCTATCTTGATAAATTACAAGTACTACATGATAAATCTAAACATACAGAAAATCATAATTTGGCAACGTTATATTACTTAAAAAATAAATAAGAAAAAGTGAGAAAACATACCACCTCACAGATAGCTTCCTCTAACGTTTTGATGTCGTCAACAATTCCTTCATCCTCCACGTTTGAATTACTAGGCTGCAAGAAAACAAAACGACAACACATCAATCCGCTAGGAACTATAGCAAACAGGTCCAAATCCAATAGCACTAAAAGCATTTCTGTGAAGACTAAGCTTCTAGTGAATATATATACCATAAGTTCCAAGCAAATTCCAGTAGACTGAACTATAGCAAACGTATTTGAGCTGCAATTATTATTTACAAAAATGTAGAAAAGCGAAGTTCACAGGGAACATACACGTCTGAGAAAGAATCACAAAAATGCTATCTATCATCAGATCATGTAACCTTACAAATTTACACAAATTTCATACCATTTTTCACATTTTAGATTTTACCTAAACTAAAAATCTGCACCTTAGTGATCCATGGAGCACATTTAACTCCCACCAGTAGACAACAGGGCGTGTATATACACATAGAAACATATAAAAATGATCGGTCACATCCTTCAAACTATGAGGTCTGAAGTGCAAGAAAACAAATAACCTGCTGTTTCACAAAATTGATATGTGCATCCGATATAAAGCAAAAGTAGCTCTCCATTTGCTTCCAGAAAGAGCTAGGAAAAATCTGAGCTGCATCAATGAACCAAACCAATTAATCTAGACAAACAAATTCTGAAAATATAAACAGAGAATAAAATGTCAGAACTAATTCTTGCACTCCGAAGTTGTTTAGCTGTTCCATGTTTTATTACTCCCATTGGGTTGACAGACCTTGTTGAAGCAAAGCCACGACCTGTCCTTCCTTGCCTCCTCTTCACAATCACAACTTTAGAGCACAATATAAGCCAAAAGGGTCAGATCTAAGTGACATAACCAGGATTCGATTTCAAGGATCTTCATTACAATGCCAAAGAGATCAAGTAGTTACAGTAAGATCCTCGTGACACAACACAACCGATCCATTCTCCAAACCAATCAATGCATTGGACAATTAGGAGATCAGAAACGTGACGATCGCATCTTAATCTCAAATGGGTAAACACAAAAATCGAATCGAAAGAAATTAAAATAAAAAATAATAATAATTACCTGAAAAAACTTAGAATTGCGCAGAGGAGAAGGAGAAGGTGGAGGCTTTGTGCTGTTCTGTTTCTCACTTGTAGCCGCCATTGCTGAGATCTCAATTCTTGGCTTTTAGAAAGAAAGAAAAACGCATTAAATGGAGATTGACATTGACCCACCAAAAAAGAAAACGGAATTTTTGTAAAAGAGGAGATTAGAGATTTCGGATATTACCAGAGAAGCTTCTGAATTTGAAAGAAACAAGATTTAAAAAGAGAAACTTAAAACCAAATCAGATGAAAGAAGAAGAGACAATCGAGAAGAGGATTTTATCGGAAGAGGATTTTTGGTCTGCAATCGATTGATGAGAGAAGATGAAAAAAGTACACCCAATAAATTGTTGACACGTAATGGCCATCAGCGTGCGTGTCTCTGCACAGACACGGATCTTCCCTCAATATAATTTTCTCATTTTTTTCTTTTCTTTTTTAATATTTTTATATTTGAAGACACCCTAATAAGTTGTGGGAGGTGGATGGTCTAAGGTGAAGGTGGATTTGTGGAAGCATAATCCATATTTTTGATATCTCAGGTTTTAACCCTGCAAGTGCATTAGTACTTAGGGGTCGAATTCACTGAAGACAAAAGAATTATGCTACAAATTTATAAGATTTAAATTAAGCTAAGGCTAGAAGATGGGGTTGTTGTTTGTGATAGAATGAGTAACTTAAAAAGCAAATAGATAAGGATTCAAATTCAACGGAGAAAGCAATAGGTGTTAGGATTAATCGCATAGACTCATGAATCATAGAAATCAGATTTATTTCAGGGATTTAGTTAATAATCGTTCTTGAACTCGAAATACAAATATATAATTAGCCCATTCCCGTGGTGCCAAGAATCTATGTCTGATAATCCAATAAACTAAACTCCCATTTGTAACTAGAAATCAATCACGCATAATTCAACCAAGTTCTATATAATTCAACCAAGTTCGATTTATAACCCTATTTCTGCAGGTTTCAACACTTAGCTTATCTAGATTAGCTTAGGAGATTTATCAATCTTTTGGAAAGTGATTCAACCTAATATCAGATCATAAGCAATCAGCAATCTAGACAAAGAACCAATAGATATCCCTAAAAAATAATCTTCAATCTTAACATTTCATGAAATCTCGTTGAATCCCTAAAACCTATCAAAGTGACTACTCAAACATGTTTATGAAGATCAAAGCAAAATCATAAAATGAATTTATATTTAAATAATAGCAAAAAGGTTTAGAAATCTTCTCCGAAAGGTACAAAGAAGGCGAGCTCTTTTTCCTTAATCAAACAGAGTGTAAAAGGAAACTTAAAACTATGAAACTTTTGGTGATTTGACTGAAGCTATGGCTGTGTAGTCTGATGATTTTCGTGGCTTATCTCCTGTTTTTAAAGGTATGGAAGTCGGCTAGGATATATCCCAAAACATTTTGGGGATATTCTTCGAAAAAGGAAAAATTCTTCTTTTCTCAAAATGGGTGTTCGGTCGGACAACCTTGGTGATCGGTCAATCACCTTGATAAATCATCTCGCAGTAAAAAACCGTGGGTAAGTGATCGGTCGATCACCTGGTCAAACAGTGCATTGATATCTTCTCGAATCTTCCAAAACCAGTCTTTAGTAAATTGAGCGTATCTAGAGATTTGGAGACCGTGTTCTTCGCGTTCTTCGGGTTTCCTCATTTTTTTCCTTCCAGTAGCGAGGTGAGTGCGTGACCGTAGGTTTATCTGGGTAAAAAGTTGATAGAATATGATTGATGTGTTGTTTTGGTGTGTTTTCGTGTTGATTTGCGTGCAGGGATCAATGTAATTTGATCCAGGATCGATCCGTGAGAGGATAGGTTCGATCCTGGATTCTGTGATGATGCGCCGATCAACGCAGTTGCTCTGCATCGATCGACACACGGGACAGTGCATCGATCGACACTGGGGTTGTGTGTTGATCGACACACTGGTGATGCATCGATCAACGCATGGTGGTTGCATCGATCGACGCATGTCTGTTCGAGGCGAACTTGTGTGTTTTGTTCATTCTTTGTGTGTTGTGTGTTCACCCTGGTAAAGACAAAGTGTGATCGTGGAATCATGGCCAAGAAGAGGAGATGATCTAGTGTCTCGGTTTCGTGGTCATTGAGTTAGAATTGCTAGGGTGTAGTGATTCTGGAACTGGTTATTGAATGATGTTGTTAGTGATTGTTGAGGTGGATTATTGGATGTCGTTATTGGAATTGGTTAGAGATTTAGTAAAGTATGAGATTTACTGAATATTGTGTCTGATTTATTTGTTGAATTGTTCCGCACTGATTGCGTTGACCCGTTGAGGATTATTATTTGTGATAATAATAAGGGAAATTTTTTTAAATTTTACGGGTTGGGTCGTTTCATTTTGGTATCAGAGCCCTTATGGTTCTAGGGCGGGCGAATGATTGATTGATTATGTGATTTAGTCGATTGATTGCTGTGTGGATCTTGAGTCCTAGATCGTCTTCTTCGAGCCTTCAATGAGATTCCACGGTATGTGTTGTTTGGCTTTCTGTTTTTCAAGTACTTAGTTTTCTCCTGGGTAGTTCAGAGTGATGGGTAGAGTGGCTAGAGGCAGAGGTCGTGAGGGCCGGGGAGGCCTAGGTGGTCGTGGTGGGCATGGACGCGGGTAGGGACTCGAGGATGAGTCTGGTGCCGCGAGTGTGGTTTAGGAGACCATGCAGGAGCAGGTGGCTGACTCGCAGGCGTTTTAGGAGGTGTCCGTGGGTGTGGCCGCTACGAGTATTAGCTTGAGGGCTGGAGAAGCTAGTGTGGGTCCCGGTGTAGCTGGTGGTGCGGTTGTTTTGATTCCAAGAATTTCTTGTTGCGATTCGTCTGTATCGAGTTGTTTCCGTCCGACTCGTGGTGACTTCGACCCACCCTTCGATTTTCATTCGATCATCTACTGTCCGGATTGGGAGTGCCGCACGACCAACAACCGGATCCATCCCTCACTTTGTTTCTGTATAACACTTTCACCGAGTTAAAGTCTATTGCCGTACGGCCGGACCTAATCCACCACCTGCCACCAGCAACCCTCATAGACCGTGGTTGTTTCACCCCAGATCGGACAGTCACCTCACTGCGGCTATTTTGCCACAGTTGCCGCGGCCAACCTTCTGCGATAGTCTCGCCTACGCTACCGAAGCTGCATCAGCTGGGGTGCAACCGGGTGTGACAAATGCAGAGGAGCTCCCATCCTACCTTAGGATGATGGAACATATGTAGAGGATTGGCACCGGGTTTTTCTCAGGAGGTGTCAAGCCTGAGGAGACCGATGAGTGGCGGTTGAGATTGGAATATAACTTTCGCTCTATCATGTTTCCGGAGAGATACCGGGTGGATCTCGCAGTGCATTATCTGGAGGGTGATGCGCGTCTCTGTTGGAGAGGTGTTGAGGCCAGGAGGGTGCAGGCCGAGATGGCCTGGGAGGATTTTTTGGCAGAGTTTAACGCCAGGTTTTTCCCGCAGGAGGCGGTGGATCGGTTGGAGCTGAGGTTCCTGGAGTTGGCTCAGGGAAACTGGTCAGTGAGGGAGTTCAACGCAGAGTTTAATCGACTTCTAGTGCATGCGGGTAGAGGCATTGATGACGAGCAGGTCCAGGTGAAGAGGTTCATGAGGGGATGATGTGATCCTAGATGGCTCACAAACTGATTTAGGAGCAATGGAGGTTAAAGACGTTTCTAAAGCTTTGGAAATACCGAATGGAGCGGTTACAAGGAACAAAGCGCGGGAGTTAGCTAAAGCCATGGAGGTTAAGCTACGGGAAACTCAAGATGGAGAGCATGGAGCTGCACCAAACTACATCAACTTCATCCAAGCATCCGAAAAAGGTCAAGGTACTCACTAAGTTAGCTAAGTGGAACCGTTAGTACTCTTTTTCCTATGCTTCGGTTTTTCCCATTGGGTTTTCTCAAGCATAGGTTTTAATGAGGCTAATTGTTTCACTTCTCCTATGCTAATTTAGTAGTACTTTTGACCACATTGAAGACTCCATTTGCCTTAGAAGGTTTCAAGATTTTCAAAGAAAAAGATGCCAAATTTCAGATTTTAAACTTATGCATGTTCAAACTTAGCATTTATTTCCTTTTTTTTTTCTTTTTTTTCTTTGCTTTGTTTCGAGGTGGAGCCTTTGCTTTCTTCCTCTCTATATATGTTGGACGAAATTGCTTAATAAAAACATCCATGTTTGGTTGTGATAACCTATTTTCGGATCAAAGTGTTTTCTCTACGGTTTGGTGTGAAGCCAACGAACTCCTTTCTTCCTTGGAAGATTCTGACTATTCTTAGAGTGATTCTACTGAGTAGCATCCCCTATTCTTCATTCGATCCAGCCATAGATCGTGTGATTTTATCATCTCCATCTTCGTTTCATTCCATCAACCGCAAATCCACTCGTACCGCGACTATCACACCATTTCGCATCATTCATCGTACCATTCCGCAACCTCTGATTCGCATACGTCAAAACCAGTAGCTAAGTCACGCCAAAGACAAGATTCTTGGGTTAGGATCACATCAAGTGGTATCAGAGCACTTTGGCGTAGCTAAGTGCCTCGATTCTCTCTCGATTTCTTAGTTTTTATGCGATTTTTGCTTGAGGAAAAATCTGATTGTTCATCTTCTTTTGTGACCGTTCATCTTCTTTTGTGACCGTTCATCTTCTTATTTGTGACTTGCTGTATTTTGATCTCCTTCATACCATAGTTGCTTTGATTTGTTTTTGTTTTTGTTGTCTTTGATCGAAAGGATCCGATGGTGACTAACGATGAAGAAGAAACAAGTAGAGCAAATGATCGAAGGCTTATGATGGAAGACCTACGTCTAATGATGAGGGAGATGCTTGCTGAACAAAGGAATGATGTAGTACCTCCAGCCCCTCGTAAACCACCAGCACCGAGACCGCACCATCGTAGGCCCGCGAATGGAGGAAATGGTGAGGATGAGTTGCTGCATACGGAGACCTATTATTCCAACTCAAACAGTAGTAGGAGAAGTCATAGAAATGATGGAGAACCAAGGAGACGAAGAGATGAACCAGCCCCTCAAAGGCGACATCAATTTGACAACTTCAAGCTCAAAATGCCAACCTTTGTCGGTAAAAATGATCCTGATGCGTATCTCGATTGGGAAAAGAAAATGGATCTCGTTTTTGATTGTAAACAACCTCCTGAGGCCAGCAAGGTTAAGATAGCCGTGACGGAGTTTAGTGATTATGCTCTTACTTGGTGGGAACAAACCGTAACGACGAGAAGAAGAGTTGGTGATGCGCCGATCGCAACTTGGGATCAACTCAAAAATATAATGAAGAGAAGGTTCGTGCCAAATCATTATCACCGTGAGCTACATCAACGTCTTAGAAGGCTAAACCAAGGTGGAAAGAAGGTGGAGGAATATTTCCAAGAGTTAGAAACCCTAATGCTTAAGGCGGATATTCAAGAGGACTGTGAAGCTACTATGGCAAGATTCATGGGTGGTCTTAATAGGGAGATTCAAGACAAGCTGGAGTTGCAAACCTATGTTGAGATGGAGGATTTGCTACACAAAGCAATACTCATTGAGCAACAACTAAGCCGTAAGCCGTCTCGATCAACTTTTGTACCCGGCTCGTTTAAATCAAAGGAGACCAAACCAAGCTATCAACGGGATGACAAGCCATCTACTACTGGTCCTAAGGATGATTCTAAGTCTGCTCTCAAAGGAAAAGCAGTAGCTACTCCAAGAAAAAGCAAAACACACATTCGATGCTATAAGTGCCAAGGTATGGGTCATTTTGCGAATGAATGTGTTAACAAGAAACTTTTCATACTTTTAGATAATGGTGAGATACAACCTGAGCATGAGAGTGAGGATGAGTATACTCAAGAGGAGGAAGAGTATGAGGAGCTACCGATTCAAGGAGAGTTACTAGTTGCTAGACGAACGCTAAGCCTACAAACCGAAAAAGAAGAAATCGTGCAACGGGAAAATCTGTTCTATACGAGATGTTTGGTCAAGGAAAAGGTATGCTGCCTCATCATAGATGGAGGTAGTTGTACTAATGTTGCTAGTGTTTCTATGGTTGAGAAATTAGGTCTAAAGGTTCGAAAGCATCCGAGACCGTATAAGCTACAATGGCTCAACGAGAGCGGTGAAATAAAAGTTAGTGAACAAGTCACCGTACCAATAAGCATTGGTAAGTACCAAGATGAGATTGTGTGTGACGTATTGCCTAAGGGAGCTAGCCATATCCTTTTGGGGAGGCCTTGGCAATCGGATCTTAAGGTGATGCACGATGGTTTCACCAACAAGCATTCTTTCGTGTTTAATGGTAATAAAATCACACTTGTGCCTATTGTAACGCCCGTGAACCAAAAAGTGGATTTTTGGTGGTGTCGATCGACACAGGTGAGGTGTGTCGATCGACATGTGTGTTTTGGACTTAGGAGAAGTCGGGTTTGGGGCGTTATGTCGATCGACACGGGTGGTGTATGTCGATCGACACGGTTAAATCAGACCGTCAGGTCTGTTTTAATTGTCCGGTTTGGCGGGCCGGTTTAGGGAACACTAGGGTTCGGGTATTTAAAGGATCAGACGGGTTGTCTTCCTTTTTGGCCGTTTTTAGAAGAAAAGCTGAGAGAGAGAAGAGAGAATCAGGAATCTTAGGGTTTTGAGTGATTGTTGGGAGATTTCTGGAGGAGAATTGATCGTGAGTGGAGATAGAACGAGAAAGAGGTTGTTGCTGTGCTGATTTCGGGTCTGTGAGGACGGAATCAGAGGCTGTCTTAGTGTTCTTCGCGTTCTTCATCCTTTTCAATCCCAATCAAGGTGAGTGCGTGACCGTAGGCTCGTATAAGTATAGGGGACCAATGGAATACGATTGCTTGGTGGTTTTCGTGTGTTTGTGTGTGGATTTTTGCAAGAGATTCGACGGATTACATCAGATTCGAGTCGTGTGAGGATTGACTCGATTCTGGGTTCTGCGACGTCGTGTCGATCGACACCGAGGTGGTGTGTCGATCGACACGGGGCCTGTGTTCTTCGACACCTAGTGGTTGTGTCGATCGACACAGCGGATCCTGTCGATCGACACGGGGTCACTGATCATCGATACCTAGTGGTTGTGTCGATCGACACAGTGAGTCCTGTCGATCGACACGGTGTATTCTGGACTGGTTTTGTTTGCTTGGTTGTGTATGCTTGTTCTGTGATCATTCTGGTATTGTGTTGGTTGTTTATACTTGTATTTAAATAGCCTGTAGACGGGATGACCGCGTCTCTGAGTATTTGTGATAATACTCACGCAACTCTTTTTTGCCATGTGTTGCAGGTAAAGAGAAATTGTGATCGTGGAATCGTGGCGAGGAAGAAGAGATGATATAGGGTCTCGCCTGTGTTGTCATTTCATGGAATTGTTAGGTTGTTGGTCATTAGATATTGTTTATTGATATTGGTTGATTGGTTGAACTGGTTTGATTTTAAATAAAGTATGGGAGTTGTTAAATTGGATTATGTCGTGATGTTTCATTGTTCTGCGTTGCTTGGTTATTGACCCATTGAGGATTATTATCTGTGATGATAATAATTTGGAGGGAAAATTTTTAAATTTTTGGGTCGGGTCGTTTCAATTTGGTATCAGAGCCCTAACGGTTCTAGGGTGGGTACATTTAATTGATTATGTGAATTAGTCAATTGATTGTTGTGTGGGTATGGAGTCCTAGATCATCTCTTCCGAGCCTTCAATGAGATTCCACGGTAAGTGTTGTATGATTTCTGTTTTTGTTCTAGTACTTAGTAATCTGCTGGGAGTGCAGAGTTATGGCTAGAGGTGCTAGAGGCAGAGGTCGTAGGGGCCGTGGTGGTCGTGGTGGACGCGGGCGAGGACTTCATAGTGAGTCAGAAGCCGTGATTGTGGCCTAGGAGACCACGCAGGAGCAGGTGGTGGACTCGCAGGCGTTTCACGAGGGGTCTGTGGGTGTGACTGCAATGAGTGCCAGTGTGAGGGCTGGTGGGGTTAGTGTGGTTCCCGAGGTAGCTGGTGGTGCGGGGGACCCAGGTGGGGTGCTCCCGTAGGTGTGGCCCAAGACCGGGATGATCGTCTGGCGGGTTTGCTGCAGTTGATTCTAGAGCGGTTACCAGGTAGGGTGCCGGCTCCGGGTCAGGCTCCGGGAGCTCAGCCAGGTGGGGCTGGTGTACGGCCAGGAGTGGCTGGTGTGCAACCAGTGGTGGCTGGGGTTCAGCTGGTAGTGGCTGGTGTGCAGCCGGGTGTGGTGGTTGCGGAGGAGTTTCCATCGTATCTGAGGATGATGGAGCAGATTTTAGAGGATTGGCACCGGGTTTTTCTCGGGTGGTGCCAAGCCTGAGGAGGCCGATGAGTGGCGGTGGAGATTGGATCGTAATTTTTGCTCTATCAGGTGTCCAGAGGGATACCGGGTTGATCTGGCAGTCCATTATTTTGATGGAGACGCGCATCTCTGGTGGAGAGGCGTTGAGACTAGGCGGGTGCAGGCCGAGAAAGTCTGGGAGGATTTCTTGGCTGAGTTCAATGCCAAGTATTTCCCACAGGAGGCGATGGACAGGATGGAGTCGAGGTTTCTGAACTGACTCAGGGGGATCGAACCGTGAGGGAGTTTGATTTGGAGTTCAGTAGACTTCTGGTGCATGCTGGTAGAGGCATGGAAGGCGAGCAGGCCCAGGTGAGGAGGTTCCTCAGGGGACTTCGAGTTGAGTTGAGGACTCGCTGCAGGGCGAGTAGGTTTGCCTCGAGGTTCCTCAGGGGACTTTGAGACTGCGGCTGCGATTGAGGAGGATCTCAGGGAGCAGGTTCTGGTGGTTAGTCCACCGGTGCAGCAGCAGCTGTAGCCGAGGAGATCTCAGCAGCAGAGTGGTTCGAGCAGGGACGGCAAGCAGGCTCGGGGACAAAAGAGGAAGTGGGAGAGTACTTCCGAGGCCAGTCAGGGTGGACAGGGTGGTTCAGGATGCTACGGGTGTGGTAGCATGGGCCACAAGGTGGCAGACTGTCCGACGAGGAGAGAGATTCGGGCAGCACAGGTGTGCTTTCACTGCAGGGAGCCCGGGCACATTAAGCCCAAGTGTCCGAAGTTGCAGCAGATAGCTGTGGCGGTAGTGCAGCCGTTGGTGGTGCAGCCTTTGGCTCAGATTGCAGCGACGCCGCGAGTTTTCACGTCGGCTGAGGCGGGCGGTTCTAGCGCCAGACCGATCACAGGTATTAATTCAGACTTGTCTTTTAAATTCTTGTGGTAATCTATTTTAGTCTGTTTGGATTGTGCGTCTGCGTTAGAGTGTCGGGTCTTAAAGCACATGGGATTGTGCAGGGACCTTAGTTGTGGGCGGATGTGAGTCCCACGTGTTGTTCGATTCGGGAGCAACGAATAGCTTCATTACTCCGGAGTGTGCGGAGGGCAGTGGGATCCAGAGCGATTCTGGTGAGCAGCCGGGAGTAGTTAAGGTTGCTGGTGGGAGGACGTTAGCTACTTTCGGGCGGGCTCGAGGTGTGGACGTTCTGGTGGCAGGAGAGTTGATGCCAGCAGACCTGGTTATTAGTCCGGTGGAGTTGTACGATGTCATCCTGGGGATGGATTGGTTGGATCGGTACAGGGTCCATCTGGATTGTCATCAAGGACGTGTAGTGTTTGAGCGGGAGGCTGGGAGGTTGGTGTTTCAGGGGGTGAGACCGACTTCCGGAAGCCTTATGATTTCCGCGATACAGGCCGAGCAGTTGATTGAGAAAGGCTGTGAGGCGTATCTGGCGACGATAGTGATGCCAGAGACTGTTGGAGAGGTTGCAGTTGGGGATATCCAGGTCGTTCGAGATTTTCCGGATGTGTTCCAATCGTTGTAGGGTTTGCCGCCGTCGCGGTCGGATCCATTTACGATTGAGTTGGAACCCGGAACAGCTTCGATATCCAAGGCACCTTACCGTATGGCTCCAGCAGAGATGGCAGAGCTGAAGAAGCAGCTGGATGATCTGTTAGGGAAGGGTTTCATCCGGCGTAGTGTTTCACCGTGGGGAGCACCGGTGTTGTTTGTGAAAAAGAAGGATGGGAGTTTCCGGTTGTGTATCGGCTACCGGGGGCTTAACCGAGTCACTGTGAAGAACAGGTATCCTCTGCCGCGCATTGATAAGTTGTTGGATCAGTTGCGAGGGGTTACTTGGTTCTCCAAGATAGACTTGGCGTCGGGTTACCATCAGATTCCGATCGATGTGGCGGACGTCAGGAAGACGGCCTTTCGAACGAGGTACGGACACTATGAGTTTGTAGTGATGCCGTTTAGGTTAACGAATGCCCCAGCAGCGTTAATGCGGTTGATGAACGGGGTGTTCCAGGAGTATCTGGACGTATTGGTGCAGCAGGGTTGTGTGTTGGTGCAGGTATTCACAGACCACAAGAGTCTGAAGTATTTCTTCACTCAGCCAGAGCTGAACCAGAGACAGAGGCGCTGGATGGAGTTAGTCACAGACTATGACCTAGAGATTGGGTACCATCCGGGTAAGGCTAATCTGGTTGCAGATGCGTTGAGTCGGAAGAGGACAGCTTCAGATCAGGAGCGAGATATGGAGGCTCTGGTGAGTGAGATCAGCACATTGAGGTTGTGCGTGATCTCACAGGAGCCGTTGGGGTTAGAGGCAGCTAACCAGGCAGATCTGTTGAGCAGGATTCGGGTTGCTCAGGAGAGGGATTAGAGTTTGATTGATGCTTCTCAGGCGGCCAGTTCATAGTATATGGTCTCAGCGAGTGGGATGATACTGGTGAACGGGCGGGTTTATGTACCCAAAGACGAGGATCTGAGGCAAGAGATCATTCGAGTATGTTATCGATTCATCCGGGAGCGACCAAGATGTATCAGGACTTAAAACGGTATTATCACTGGGTCGAGATGAAGAGGGATGTAGCTAGCTAGGTTGCAGCGTGCAACGTGTGTCAGCTGGTGAAGGCTGAGCATCAGGTTCCGAGCGGATTATTGCAGAGTTTGCCTATTCCGGAGTGGAAGTGGGATATGATTACGATGGATTTCGTGACGCGATTGCCAGTGTCGCGGACCTATGATGCGATATGGGTTATTGTGGATCGTCTGACCAAGTCAGCACATTTTCTGGCCATCAAGAAGACCGACGGAGCGGTGGTGTTGGCTAGGAAGTATGTGCGTGAGATAGTGAGGTTGCACGGGGTGCTAGCAAGTATTGTGTCAGACAGGGATCCGAGATTCACTTCAGAGTTCTGGAGGGCATTCCAGGCAGAGATGGGCACTAAGGTGCATATGAGTACCGCGTATCATCCTCAGACGGATGGGCAGTCTGAGAGGACGATTCAGACATTGGAGGATTTGCTGAGGATGTGTGTACTGGATTATGGTGGTCATTGGGTGGATCATCTGAACCTGGTAGAGTTTGCGTACAACAACAGCTATCAGGCGAGTATTGGGATGGCTCCATATGAGGCTCTGTATAGGAGGTCGTGTAGGACACCATTATGCTTGACTCAAGTGGGGGAGAGGAGCATGTTTGGTGCAGACTTTGTTCAGGAGACGACGGAGAAGATCCGTGTCTTAAGGCTGAACATGAGAGAGGCTCAGGATCGGCAGAAGAGTTACGCCGATAGGAGACGGAAGGAGCTGGAGTTTGAGCTGGGAGATATGGTGTATCTCAAGGCAGCTATGTTGAGGGGTCCTAACAGATCCATTTCAGAGAATAAGCTGAGTCCGAGGTTTATGGGTCCGTTCAGAGTGGTGGAGCGGGTCGGACCGGTGGCTTATCGGTTGGAGTTACCTCAGAGTATGAAGGCTTTTCACAAGGTCTTCCATGTTTCGATGCTGCGGAAGTGTCTACATGAGTCTGAGGAGGTGTTGGCTAGGATTCCGGAGGATCTTCAGCCCAACATGACGTTGGCAGCGAGGCCTGTGAGGATTCTCGAGAGGAGGATAAAGGTGCTGCGCCGGAAGAGTATATCGTTGGTGAGAGTCGTGTGGGACTGTGATGGTATTGAGGAGGAGACTTGGGAACCAGAAGCGTCGATGAAGAGGAAGTTCTCGAAGTGGTTCGAGAAGCAAGCGGTGGCTTGAGTTCTTTTCTGGTTTTCATAGTCTGTATTAGCATGTTGCTATGATTGTGATACTTGTATTTCGTGGTGGATGTAACGAGTATACAATTTGAGATTTGATAAGATGAGTTTGCCTTATTAAATGTGTTATAAGATGTGAGTTCTTATGGTATGACTGGTGATGTCATGGATTTGTGATGACTGGTAGGTCACGTGGAGGTCTAGCGATAGAGTTCTATGTGAGTTAGAGCTTGTCTATCGGCTAGGGAGACTAGAAATGGAAGTTCTATGTGAGTTAGGGCAGTCCATGTTCTAGTAGGATTATCTGGGGATAAGGTTCTATGTGAGTTAGGACTTGTGATTCCCAGATGGCGCTGGGAAATAGGGGTTTTATGTGAGTTAGAACCTGCCTATTTCCTAGGAGGAGTCTGGAATAAAAGTCTTATGTGAGTTAGGACTGTCTTTCTAGGGACTCTGTGAAACACCCTGGTGATTGGGTTGTTTCGGATGACCACGAAAGGTGATTCTGGTCGACAGGTGCTTATGATGCACGTTTCAGAGTATTTCTCCAGGGAACGGGTGGGTTCCTGTATACGAGGGATAGTGGATCTCTCCAGAGGACGGGTGGGTTCTCTGCATATACTCGAGAGTTAGTGGTTCTCTCTAGAGGACGGGTGG
The DNA here is from genome assembly GCA_964056655.1 of Arabis hirsuta. Lineage (NCBI taxonomy): Eukaryota > Viridiplantae > Streptophyta > Magnoliopsida > Brassicales > Brassicaceae > Arabis > Arabis hirsuta. The sequence goes on along the minus strand of OZ053298.1, from coordinate 26,225,506 downwards.
GTTCCCTATATATATACATGGAGGGATAGTGGGTCTCTCCAGGGGACGGGTGGGTTTCCTGCACACTGTCGCTCAAGGGGTGACGATCCTGCGAGCATATGGGGTGTATATGTTTATGAGTTATGAGTATGAGTTAGGAGCAGTAGCGTCTGAGCGTGGTCGTGAGTATGAGTTTAGATGAGCTTCAGGGATCGGGAGTGGATCCCAGGTGGTGCTGACCGGGTGGGGTCAGGATTGCAGCCGTGGAGAGACGGTGCAATGTGGCTAGTGTGTGCCTGGTAGAGCTCGGGGACCAGGTGTGATCTCGAGTGGTGTTGACCGAGGGTCAAGAGAGTGGATGGAATGTCGAACCTAAGGTTATGCTAACGTTTGGAACCAGGTTCGGACAACCCTGGTAATATATGTAACGCCGTTGGTCGTACATGTTCTTGTTTGATTGTTGTGCGATCATTTGGTCCAACTCGGGGTCAATGATTGGTCGTGCATGTTCTTGTTTGATTGTTGGGCGGTCAATCGGGCAGCCTTGATCGGGACTAGGGGATGTTGCATCGTGATATTCCGGGGGAATCTGGTCGGGTTTTAGACGGAGGTGCGAACCTTAGTGAGATGGGGTGATGTGGTTTGAGCGTGATCTCGAAGGGCCAGCCGGGGTCGAGTCCGGTATTTGTGACTATAGTGCGACGGTGTCGCAGGATTCGAGGTCGAATCCGTGTTAGTGGGGGAGAATTGTAACGCCCGTGAACCAAAAAGTAGATTTTTGGTGGTGTCGATCGACACAGGTGAGGTGTGTCGATCGACATGTGTGTTTTGGACTTAGGAGAAGTCGGGTTTGTGGCGTTATGTCGATCGACACAGATGGTGTATGTCGATCGACACGGGTTAAATCAGACCGTCAGGTCCGTTTTAATTGTCCGGTTTGGCGGGCCGGTTTAGGGAACTCTAGGGTTCGGGTATTTAAAGGATCAGACGGGTTATCTTCCTTTTTGGCCGTTTTCAGAAGAAAAGTTGAGAGAGAGAAGAGAGAATCAGGAATCTTAGGGTTTTGAGTGATTGTTGGGAGATTTCTGGAGGAGAATTGATCGTGAGTGGAGATAGAACGAGAAAGAGGTTGTTGCTGTGCTAATTTCGGGTCTGTGAGGACGGAATCAGAGGTTGTGTTAGTGTTCTTCGCTCGTTCTTCGTGTTCTTCATCCTTTTCAATCCCAATCAAGGTGAGTGCGTGACCGTAGGCTCGTATAAGTATAGGGGACCAATGGAATACGATTGCTTGGTGGTTTTCGTGTGTTTGTGTGTGGATTTTTGCAGGAGACTCGACGGATTACATCAGATTCGAGTCGTGTGAGGATTGACTCGATTCTGGGTTCTGCGACGTCGTGTCGATCGACACCGAGGTGGTGTGTCGATCGACACGGGGCCTGTGTTCTTCGACACCTAGTGGTTGTGTCGATCGACACAGCGGATCCTGTCGATCGACACGGGGTCACTGATCATCGATACCTAGTGGTTGTGTCGATCGACACAGTGAGTCCTGTCGATCGACACGGTGTATTCTGGACTGGTTTTGTTTGCTTGGTTGTGTATGCTTGTTCTGTGATCATCCTGGTATTGTGTTGGTTGTTTATACTTGTATTTAAATAGCCTGTAGACGGGATGACCGCGTCTCTGAGTATTTGTGATAATACTCACGCAACTCTTTTTTGCCATGTGTTGCAGGTAAAGAGAAATTGTGATCGTGGAATCGTGGCGAGGAAGAAGAGATGATTTAGGGTCTCGCCTGTGTTGTCATTTCATTGAATTGTTAGGTTGTGGGTCATTAGATATTGTTTATTGATATTGGTTGATTGGTTGAACTGGTTTGATTTTAAATAAAGTATGGGAGTTGTTAAATTGGATTATGTCGTGATGTTTCATTGTTCCGCATTGCTTGGTTGTTGACCCATTGAGGATTATTATCTGTGATGATAATAATTTGGAGGGAAATTTTTTAAATTTTTGGGTCGGGTCGTTTCACCTATGACGCCTCAAGAGATCTATAAGGATCAGTTACATTTCAAAAAGCAAGAGAAAATGGAGAAGGTACCTACTGAAAATTCCAATCTTATCATCAAACCAAAAGAGGTTAAGAAATCTTATCTTTCGAATAAACCGATTCTTCTTTTTATTTATAAGGAAACTCTAACGAGTTTAGCTAACTTGGAGCCGGTTATTCCGAGTGAGATGCACGATCTTTTGCAGGATTTTAATGATGTTTTTCCAGAGGATAGTCCAGAGGGATTGCCACCTATAAGAGGAATCGAACATCAAATCGATTTTGTTCCCGGAGCTTCATTACTGAACAAAGCCGCGTACCGTACTAACCCGGTTGAAACTAAAGAGTTACAACGGCAAGTGGATGAGCTCATGAGCAAGGGACATATAAGGGAAAGCATGAGTCCATGTGCTGTTCCGGTGTTACTTGTACCAAAGAAAGATGGTACATGGAGGATGTGTGTCGATTGTCGTGCCGTCAACAATATCACTGTAAAGTATCGACATCCTATCCCTCGGTTAGATGATATGCTTGATGAGTTCCATGGTTCCACCATTTTTTCTAAGATTGATTTAAAAAGTGGTTATCATCAAATTAGAATGAAAGAAGGTGATGAGTGGAAGACCGCATTTAAAACGAAGCATGGTTTATATGAATGGTTAGTCATGCCGTTTGGTTTAACTAATGCGCCAAGTACTTTTATGCGCTTAATGAATCATGTGCTTAGATCATTCATAGGCATATTTGTTGTGGTTTATTTTGATGACATTCTGATCTATAGCAAAAGTCTAGATGAGCATCTTAAGCATATTAGCTCGGTTTTGGAGATTTTACGAAAAGAAAGTCTTTATGCTAATCTTAAGAAATGCACTTTTTGTACGGATAACCTCATGTTCCTAGGCTTTGTTGTGAGTGCAGGTGGTATCAAAGTAGATGAGGAAAAGGTGAAAGCTATAAGAGATTGGCCGACTCCTAAGTCCGTAGGCGATGTTAGATCTTTTCACGGTCTTGCGGGATTTTATCGACGTTTTGTGAAAGATTTTAGCACTATAGCCGTACCTCTAACTGAAGTGATCAAGAAGGACGTGGGATTCAAATGGGGTCAAGCTCAAGAAGAAGCATTCCATTCCTTAAAAGAGAAGCTTACTAATGCCCCACTTCTTGTTTTACCCGATTTTACTAAAACTTTTGAGATTGAATGTGATGCAAGTGGAATTGGTATTGGTGCTGTTTTGATGCAGGATAAAAGGCCTATAGCATTCTTCAGTGAGAAGCTTGGAGGATCCATACTCAATTACCCGACCTATGACAAAGAATTCTATGCTTTGGTGAGAGCTCTACAAACGTGGCAACACTATCTATGGCCGAAAGAATTTGTGATTCACACGGACCATGAGTCTCTCAAGCACATAAAAGGTCAGCATAAGCTCAACAAAAGACATGCTAAATGGATTGAATTTATTGAGATGTTTCCATACGTTATCAAGTACAAAAAAGGTAAGGATAATGTCGTAGCCGATGCATTATCAAGAAGGTACACTCTCCTTTCTAATCTAGGTACTAAACTGATGGGATTTGATCATTTAAGGGACTTATATGCTGATGACCATGAGTTTAAAGAACCGTACCTAGCTTGTAAGAAATTTGCGATTAATCATTACTTTAGGCAAGACGGGTTTTTATTTTATGAAAATCGTCTTTGTGTGCCTAACGGTTCTTTGAGAATTTTGTTGGTTAAGGAAGCCCATGGAGGTGGACTTATGGGGCACTTTGGTGTTGCCAAAACTCTTAAAACCGTACAAGATAATTTCTATTGGCCGCACATGCGAAGGGATGTGGAACAGGTTTGTGCTCGATATGTTACGTGTAAACAAGCCAAGTCCAAAGTTCAACCCCACGGTTTGTATACTCCTCTTCCTATTCCTATGCATCCTTGGACTGATATTTCTATGGATTTTGTAGTTGGATTACCTCGAACTAAGAGCGGTAAGGATTCTATCTTTGTTGTGGTTGATCGGTTTTCCAAAATGGCACATTTTATCGCTTGTCATAAAACGGATGATGCTTTGAATGTTGCTAATCTTTTCTTTAAGGATGTTTTTAGATTGCATGGCATACCTAGAACTATTGTATCTGATCGTGACACTAAGTTCCTTAGTTATTTTTGGAAAACGTTATGGTCTAAGTTAGGAACTAAGTTGGCATTTTCTACTACATGTCATCCGCAATCCGATGGTCAAACTGAAGTTGTGAATCGTACATTGAATACTTTGCTTAGGACTTTGGTTAAGAGTAATTTAAAATCTTGGGAAGAATGCTTGCCTCATGTTGAATTTGCTTATAATTATGCAACGCATTCTGCTACTAAGTATTCGCCATTTGAGATTGTGTACGGATTTAAACCTTTGTCACCGTTGGATTTAACCCCTCTTCCTTTGAGTGAAAGAGTCAGTTTAGATGGCAAAAGGAAAGCTGATTTGGTCAAAAAGATTCATGACAAGGCTCGGAAAAATATTGAGCACAAAACCGAACTTTATGCCAAGTACGCGAACAAAGGGAGAAAAGCCGTAAAACTCAACGTGGGTGATCAAGTTTGGATACATCTAAGGAAGGAACGTTTCCCTAATGAGAGGAAGTCCAAACTGATACCAAGGATCGATGGTCCTTTCCGTATCACCAAGAAGATCAACGACAATGCCTATCATCTCGATCTTCAAGGTAAGTACAACGTATCCAATGCTTTCAATGTTTCTGATCTTGTTCCGTTTATTGCAGATGATGAAATAGATTTGAGGTCAAATCCTTTTCAAGAGGGAGAGGATGATGTGATCCTAGATGGCTCACAAACTGATTTGGGAGCAATGGAGGTTAAAAACGTTTCTAAAGCTTTGGAAATACCGAATGGAGCGGTTACAAGGAGCAAAGCGCGGGAGTTAGCTAAAGCCATGGAGGTTAAGCTACGGGAAACTCAAGATGGAGAGCATGGAGCTACACCAAACTACATCAACTTCATCCAAGCATCCGAAAAAGGTCAAGGTACTCACTAAGTTAGCTAAGTGGAACCGTTAGTACTCTTTTTCCTATGCTTCGGGTTTTCCCATTGGGTTTTCTCAAACATAGGTTTTAATGAGGCTAATTGTTTCACTTCTCCTATGCTAATTTAGTAGTACTTTCGACCACATTGAAGACTCCATTTGCCTTAGAAGGTTTCAAGATTTTCAAAGAAAAAGGAGCCAAATTTCAGATTTTAAACTTATGCATGTTCAAACTTAGCATTTATTTCCTTTTTTTTTTTTTATTTCTTTGCTTTGTTTCGAGGTGGAGCCTTTGCTTTCTTCCTCTTTATATATGTTGGACGAAATTGCTTAATAAAAACATCCATGTTTGGTTGTGATAACCTATTTTCGGATCAAAGTGTTTTCTCTACGGTTTGGTGTGAAGCCAACGAACTCCTTTCTTCCTTGGAAGATTCTGACTATTCTTAGAGTGATTCTACTGAGTAGCAGCCCCTATTCTTCATTCGATCCAGCCATAGATCGTGTGATTTTATCATCTCCATCTTCGTTTCATTCCATCAACCGCAAATCCACTCGTACCGCGACTATCACACCATTTCGCATCATTCATCGTACCATTCCGCAACCTCTGATTCGCATACGTCAAAACCAGTAGCTAAGTCACGCCAAAGACAAGATTCTTTGGTTAGGATCACATCAGGGGACTTCGAGCTGATTTGAGGACTCGCTGTAGAGCAAGTAGGTTCGCCACGAGGGCGGAGCTGGTTGAGATGGCTACTGCGATAGAGGAGGACCTCAGGAAGCAGGTTGTGGTGGTTAGTCCACCGGTTCAGTAACAGAGGAGGTCGCAGTAGCATGTGGGTCCGAGCAAGGGCGACAAACCTGCGCAGGGACAGAAGAGGAAGTGGAAGAGCACTTCAGGGTCGAGTCAGAGAGGACAGGGTGGTCTGGGATGCTTCGAGTGCGGGAGCATGGATCACAAGGTAGCTAGTTCTCCGAAGAGGAGTGAGATGCGAGGTGCTCATGTGTGTTCCGGGGCATATCAAGCCCAAGTGTCCTAGACTGCAGCAGATAGCAGTGGTGGTAGTGCAGCCGTTGGCTCAAATTGCAGTGGCACCACGGGTTTTCACTTCGGCAGAGGCGGATGGTTCTAGCGCTAAATCGATCATAGGTAATTTTTGGATGCAACTTTTTAAATTCTTGTGGTGTTTGAATTTTAGTCTGTTTGGAATTTGTGAGTCTGTGCTAGAGTGTTAGGGTTCTTAAGCACATGGAATTTGTGCAGGGACGTTAGTTGTGGGCGGATGTGCGTCCTATGTTTTGTTTGATTCTGGAACTACGAATAACTTTATTACTCTGAAGTGTACAGAGGGCAGTGGTATCCAGAGTGATTCCGGTGAGCAGCCGAGAGTAGTTAAGGTTGCGGGTGGCAAGTCGTTAGCTACTTTTGAGCGGGCTCGTGGGGTGGATGTTCTGATGGCGGGAGAGTTGATGCCAGCAGATCTGATCATTAGTCCGGTGGAGTTGTATGATGTCATTCTCGGGATGGATTGGCTGGATCGGTACAGAGTTCACCTGGATTGTTATCGAGGATGGGTTGTGTTTGAGTGAGAAGCGGGGATGTTATTTTATCAGGGTGTGAGACCGACTTCTGGGAGTTTCGTGATTTCGGCCATACAGGCTGAGCAGCTGATTGAGAAGAGCTGCGAGGCATATTTAGCGACGATAGTGATGTTAGAGACTGTTGAAGAGGTTGCAGTTGGTGATATTCGGGTTGTTCAGAACTTCCAGGATGTTTTCCAATTGTTTGTAGAGATTATCGTCGTCGTGGTCAGATCCATTTACGATTGAGTTGGAACCTGGGACGACTCCCATATCCAAGGCGCCTTACCGTATTGGTCCAGCAGAGATGGCAGAGCTGAAGAAGCAGTTAGATGATTTTTTGGGTAAGGGTTTCATACGGCCTAGTGTTTCACCGTGGGGAGCGCCAATGTTGTTCGTGAAGAAGAAGAATAGGAGTTTCCAGTTGTGCATCGATTACCGCGGACTTAACCGAGTCACTGTGAAGAACATGTATCCTTTGCCGTAGATTGATAAGTTGTTGGATCAGTTGCGGGGGGCTACTTGGTTCTCCAAGATCGATTTGGCTCGGGTTACGATCAGATTCCTATTGACGAGGCGGATGTTAGGAAGACTGCTTTCAGGATGAGGTGTGGGCATTATGAGTTCGTGGTGATGCCTTTCAGGTTGACAAATGCGCCAGCAACGTTCATGAGGTTGATGAACGGGGTGTTCCAGGAGTATCTGGATGTGTTTGTGATCATCTTCATTGATGATATTTTGGTGTATTCGAGGAGTCTTGAGGAGCATGAGGTGCATTTGAGAGTAGTTTTGGAGAAGCTGCGGGAGCAGAAGCTGTATGCGAAGTTGAGCAAGTGCAGTTTCTGGCAGCGAGAGATGAGTTTCTTTGGCCATGTGGTGTCTGCAGAGGGAGTTTCTGTGGATCCGGCTAAGATTGAGGCTATCAGAGGGTGATCTAGACCGAGGAATCCCACCGAGATCCAGAGTTTTCTCGGGTTGACAGGTTATATTATCAGAGGTTTGTCAAGAAATTTGCGAGTATGGCGTAGTCGGGGAAAGATGTCCCTTTTATGTGGTCTTCAGCTTGTAAGGAGAGTTTAGGGAAGCTGATGGAGATGTTGATGAGTACACCAGTGTTGGCGTTATCCGAGCCGGGTGAGCCTTACGTGGTGTATACGGATGCTTCGAGAGTTGGTCTGGGTTGTGTACTGATGCAGCAGGGGAAGGTTATTGCATATGCTTCGAGGCAGTTGAGAAAGCACGAGTGCAACTACCCTACCCATGAATTGGAGTTGGCTGCTGTGATTTTCGCTTTAAAGATTTGGAGATCTTATCTTTATGGCGGAAAGGTGAGGTAGTTTACGGACCATAAGAGTCTGAAGTATTTCTTCACTCAGCCAGAGCTGAACCAGAGACAGAGGCGCTGGATGGAGTTGGTAGCAGATTACGATCTGGAGATTGGGTACCATCCTGGTAAGGCTAACCTGGTTGTAGATGCGTTGAGTAAGAAGAGGGTTGCTTTAGCTCAGGAGCAGGATATGGAGGCATTAGCGAGTGAGATTGACACCTTGAGGTTGTGCGTTATCTCACAGGAGCCGTTGGGGTTAGAGGCAGCTAACCAGACAGATTTGCAGAGCAGGATTCGTGTAGCTCAGGAGAAGGATCAGGATTTGATTGCCGCTTCTCAGGTGGCAGATTCAGAGTATCAGGTCTCGGCGAATGGGACGATACTAGTAAACGGGCGGGTTTCATACCCAAGGGTGAGGATCTAAGCAGGAGATCCTGAGGGAGGCTCATTCGAGCTTGTTGTCTATTCATCTGGGAGCCACTAAGATGTATCGTGATCTGAAACGGTATTATCACTGGGTCAGGATGAAGAGGGATGGTGGTTATCTCCAAAGGATGGTGGGTTCCCTGCATATACTCGAGAGATGGTGGTTCTCTCTAGGGGACGGTGGGTTCCCAACATATACTTTGAGGGATGGTGGTTCTCTCCAGGGGATAGTGGGTTCCCTGCATACGATGACTCAAGGGGTGACGATCCTAAGAGTTGGTATGGTGTATATTTATGTGAGTTATGAGCATGAGTTAGGAGCAATAATGTCTATTACGTGATTGTAAGTATGAGACTAGATGAGCTTCAGGGATCAGGAGAGGATCTCAGGTGGTGCAGATCGGGTTTGGTCAGGAGGGTAGTCGTAGTGAGACGGTGTTATGTGATAAAGCTGGATGAGCTTCAGAGATTGGGGGATGATCTCAGGGGATGCTGACCGGGTTGAGTCAGGATTTGCAGCCGTGGTAAGACGGTGCAATGTGGCTAGTATGAGACTAATGGAGTTCGGGGATCGGGTGTGATCTCGAGTAGTGCTGGTCGGATTGCCAGGAGTGTTGATATCCGTAGAGCTGACCGAGGCGGGTCAGAGTGTTGATATCAGGTTTGAGATCGTAAGGTGACGGTGTCGCGTGATTCGAGGTCGAATCCGTGTTAGTGGGGGAGATTTGTAACGACTGCTAACCAGTTTCTGTGAATTTTGGTTGTGCGTCAATCGACGCAAGTGGTGTGGGTCGATCGACGCAAGGTAGATTGAACCAAACTGGTTCGATTTCAATTGTTCGGTTCGGCGGGTCGGTTTATGGAACCCTAAGGTTGGATATAAGGCAGAACAGACACTTGGTGGCCGATTTTTCTATCATAATCAAAGGAAAGAGATAGTTTTGGGAGATTTTGAGTGTTTGTGAGATTTCTGATTCGTTCTTGATCCTGGGAGGCTGGGTTTCGTGTTTCGTGGGGATCCAGGGAGTGTTGGAGCTGTAATCTGCGTGATAGAGTGAGGATTTGGGGGTTTGAAGACCGTGTTCTTCGCGTTCTTCGTGTTCTTTGCGTTCTTCGGGTTTCCACATTCTTTTCTTTCCAGAGTCGAGATGAGTGCGTGACCGTAGGTTTATCTGGATAAAGGGTTGATAGAATACGATTGTTGTGTTGTTTTGGTGTGTTTTTGTGTTGATTTGCGTGCAGGAATCTATGTAATTCGATCCAGGATCGATTCGTGAGAGGATAGGTTCGATCCTAGATTCTGTGATGATGCGTCGATCGATGCAGTTGCTCTGCATCGATCGACACACGGGACAGTGCATCGATCGACACCGGGGTTGTGTGTTGATCGACACACTGGTGATGCATCGATCGACGTATGGTGGTTGCGTCGATCGACACATGTCTATTCGAGGCGAACTTGTGTGATTTGTTCGTGCTTTGCGTGTTGTGTGTTCACCCTGGTAAAGACAAAGTGTGATCATGAAATCATGGCCGGGATGAGGAGATGATCTAGTGTCTCGGTTTCGTGGTCATTGAGTTAGAATTACTAGGGTGTAGTGATTCTGGAACTGGTTATTGAATGATGTTGTTAGTGATTGTTGAGGTGGATTATTGGATATTGTTATTGGAATTGGTTAGAGATTTAGTAAAGTATGGTTATTTTAATTAGTAAAATATATTATTTTAATTAGTATCATAAACATTTATAATAACAAGCAAGTTATTAAAATAAAATACAGAGTATATCTCTGTAAAATATATTCACACAGATAAACAAGACTAAGTCATCTACTAAGCGGGACCCACCTTCTAGAAGAACAAGACATCCATATATGGGTCTCACTCAAGGACCTCAAGCAGACTGTCGGCACCAATAGAATATCAACAACAACAAAGCAGAACAGCTCACACCAAACAAGACCCAAGAACTAGACATTAGCCAATCAGGACAAGACACGAGGAAAAGATAGTACGCAGAAGTCGTCAAAACAATAGTACAAGATTCGCTACATCTCTTATAAATACCCTCTCTCGGGTTCAGAGGAGGACACGAGCAATTTTCACAACATTTTCTAAAGATTTCAGCAAAAATATAATATTGTATTTTTAACATTTTAAAATAAAATATAAAGAAAGATAGAAAATGGTATCAGACCAAACGATCCAAAAAGATTTTTCAAACAAGATTTTCATGATTCAGATTAAATATTTTTCGAGAATCTTTAATTTTACTAAATCACCGAAGCTGAAGGTGTTCCAGGCAGCAAGCCCTGACGAAGGCCGTAAGTCCATTGGCAAGCCAGAGCCGTGAAGACGTAAAATTAGTAAGTATTCTCGTAAATAAGTTTAATTTAAATCATGGCATCTTCTTTCCGAAAACTTTTTAGATCCAAACATGCCTCTACCTCAACATCTCACGCAACTGTTAATTCAAGAGAAATTATGTCCAAAATAACATCCTTTAATCAAGAAATATCAAAAGACCAATTACCTCATATTAATCCAGATAGTATATACCAAATCAGAACTTTTGACTTTAAAACAGCATATTCCATAAAAGAACATGAGCAAACACTACCGTTACAAAACGAGTTTGAAGAAATTAAATTATTATCATCACTCGCTATAGACAAATATAAACAAAAAGGTTTTAATTATATTCATTTTGGACTTATACAAATCGCTATTAAACCACTATCTAGAACAGGTATAGACTCTCCTATTCTTATGTTGTTACGAGACAAAACTCTTTTAAAATTTGAAGACTCCTTATTAGGAGCTGTCCAATCAAATTTATGCAATGGAGCAATATATTTTAATTGCGCTCCTAATTATCAAGTAAGTTTACATGATCCTACAATACTCAATACTGTAGTACTAAACGTTCACCTACCAGAAATCAAATTTCAAAACGAAAGACATGGCTATTTGCTGCTATATCGAATTTATTTTAAACAATCAACATCCGAGTTTAACCCAAGATGTTTATTACAAGAAGACAAAGGAGAAACTACTATTTTAGCAGTACATAGTAAAGATATTCCAGCAGCCACATACACACCTAAGCAACTTAATTGGAACGAGATAACTATTCCAGAACAATGGAAAATTGATATTACTCAACCACCTCGAAATTTTGAGCAAAGAAATATAACAAGAATAGTTGAGCAAACAAACGGAAAAATATTATTACAATTTGGATCATTTAAAGAACCGCCTCACCCAAGGATTAGCTCATACTATTCTAATTCAAGAGCCTCCGTCGCAGAATTTCGTACAGGTCAACCTAGTACTGATTCTGAAATGGATAGTGTAAACCAAAATATTAGACAAGATAATACAATCAAATTTGAAGCACCAATAGCCGAACCTAATCAAGAGAGATATCCCACTTCTCCTACACCATCCGATTTTAAGTCAATAAATGTTATAACAAAGAAATATGAAATCGACAAACAATATATTAAAAGGGACTTTTATTCAAAAAATAATGAGGAAAAGCGCAAATGGTATTTTCAAACGTTCTCTAAGCAACAAACGTTGGAATTTAGAGAAGATTGGTATAATGATATGATATCAAAAGAAATAAATATTCCTTTCTTCATATGGTTTGAATCATATTCAATGACTCATAATATAAACTACCCCTTTAGATCAATCAACACTAGCGTATCACTAAACCAAGTATGGGAAATGGTAGATGGTAGTAAAACCAAAACAATTCATCCCCCTCTAAGAGATCTAAAATTAAATACCTCTAATAGAGCAATTGTAGCCACACCTTTTAAAACAGGAGCTAATAGAGAAGATAAATCCAGTAGTCATGCATGATATAAAAGGAATATATCAACAAAATAATTATCAAAGTCAGTTATTACATACAATATCCAAACAGGTTGATCATATAGACAATAAAATAAGTGAAAAAGATAATACAATTCATACTATGCAACATCCTTTCTCATCTGTATCACCCCCTATATTCAAACCCATCACTGGACTAGTCAAGTTCGGAGAAAATGAGATTTTAAAATCTATAGCCAATAGATTAGACAAACTTGACAAAGGAAAAGGTATCAATATAATAGATGACAATGACAATGAAACCATATTAACTTCTATACAATCAGAAGATGATATACAAGAAATCAATAGAATAAAAAATAGATTCAGATCTAATAAACCATATTACCCAAGACATACGGCACCAGATTTATTATTTGAAGAGCACCATAAATATTTTCATCAAGTATATACAGGAAATGGTATATACGAATGGAATATTGATGGACGTTCTGAATACGAAATAATGAATCTATTACACGAAATGGGTATGGCATCCGCCGCCTTTAAGGCAGCCAATAACAATTTAACCGATAGAGAAGCATGCGTCATGTTAATAGCAGGATTCACTGGAGCATTAAAATATTGGTGGGATAATTCCCTCGATGCATATACTCAAACTTCTATAGTCAATCATAAAGAAATAGAAAAAAAATACAAGATGAAGATGGATTTACTACAGAAGTAGAAAAGGAAAATGCTGTAGAAGTACTAGTTCATACTATAATGATGCATTTTGTAGGCAATCCCGCAGAAGAACTAGAAAGTAGAAAAATAGTCTTAACCAATCTAAGATGTCCAACATTAGAAGATTTTAAGTGGTATAAAGATATTCTTATAACCAATATATTTCAACGAAACGATTGTAATCAAGCTTTCTGGAAAGAACGGTTTATCGCTGGATTACCAACTTTCTTTGCAGAAAAAGTAATAATCAAACTAAAACAAATTTCAGGTGGACAACCTGTTCCCTGGGATACAATTACTTATGGTCAATTATTTGCATTTGTTAAAAAGATAGGATTATCAATATGCCAAGAACAAAAAGATAAAAAACGTAACGATAAGTTCAAATTTAAAGTAACCATGGGTTCATTCTGCGAACAATATGGTTATCAAGAATTTAATCCCCCATCTAGAATTAAACGAATAAAACATAGACATAGAAGACCTCATCAAATAGAATATTACAATAAAACCAAAAATTTTAACAAAAAACCATTTAATCAAAATAACTCAAAAAATCGACATTATTCTAAAAATAAAAGATTTAATCCAACGAATAAACAAAAATTAGTTTGCTGGAATTGTAAAAGACCCGGACATAGATCCATAGAATGTAAAATGAAAAAGAAAATAAACGAAATATTTCAAGATCAACCCGATATCCAAGAAAAACTAACCAAACTATTAATATCAGATTCTGAGTCAACTCAAGAATCCGATAGCGAATATTCAATAAATAAAATAGAAAATTCAAGCGATTCTTCTAAAGAATCACACGAATTATCCGACAATTTATGCAACTGCAAAATAATAAATGTGATAACAAAAAATAGTGACAAACAGTTTTTATTAGACATAATCGATAAAATAGACGATCCAGAAATCAAAAAGGAATACTTAATCAAATTAAAGGAGATAATAGATCAAGAAAATCAAATATCTACACCACAACCTTTTAGTCTTAATAAGATATTCGAAAAATATCCAACTCAAAGTTAATTTAAACAAGTTTCCACCGGAGAATTACAAAATGAGATTAAACAAATAAAAGCACAAATTAAAGAATTACAATTAACCATCAATCAACAGGACTTTAAACAACTACAAATAGATGCAAGGTTATCTCTAATTGAATCAGTAAATAATTATCCTCAACCCTCCTCAAGCAACCAAAACCTAGAAATTAAAAAAGAAACCGAAAATCAAGATAATGAAGATTATATTCAAATAATTAATAAAATAAACTATCAAAAATGGTATACCAATATTACTCTGCATATAGGACATGATTTTAAACTAAATGTAATTGCTTTAATGGACACCAGTGCAGATTATAACTGCATCCGCAAAGGAGTAATTCCAACAAAATATTATGAAAAAACCACTGAAAAATTAAGTGGTGCCAATGGTAGTAATTTAAAAGTACAATATAAACTACCATGTGCAAAGATATGCAATCAAGGCTATTGTTTCAAAAATCAATTCATTTTAGTTAAAAATCTTACACAAGAAGTCATCTTAGGAACCCCATTTTTTACTCAAATTTACCCATTCAAAGTAACAGAAATAGGAATTTCAACAAAAGTAGTGGGAACAAAACTATTATTCAATTTTCTATCCCCCATGAAAACTAAAGAAATCTTAAATCTTCAGAATAGCACAATTCATAAGACAATCAATTTAATAAAAGGAAAACAGAATCACATTCAACAATTGCAAGAAGAAATTACATACAAACGGATAGAAGAACAACTCAATACGCAATATATAAAAGATAGAATAAAAACAATCAAAAATGACTAACTAAGTCAAATATGTTCTGATTTACCAAATGCCTTCTGGGATAGGAAGCAACATACAGTTGAACTTCCCTATATTCAAGAATTCAGTGAAAGAAATATACCAACCAAGGCAAGACCTATTCAAATGAATAAAGAATTATTAGAAACCTGTAAGCAAGAAATTACTGATCTACTTAAAAAGAAGTTAATCAGGCCATCCAAATCACCTTGGAGTTGTTCTGCCTTTTATGTTAATAATCAAGCTGAAAAAGAACGTGGAGTTCCACGATTGGTAATCAATTACAAACCCCTTAACGATGTACTTCAATGGATTCGATACCCAATACCTAATAAGCGAGATTTATTAAAACGATTATACAATGCCAAAATATTCTCAAAATTTGATATGAAAAGCGGGTTCTGGCAAATCCAAATTGCCGAACACGATAAATACAAAACAACTTTCACTGTCCCATTCGGACATTACGAGTGGAACGTAATGCCCTTTGGTCTTAAAAATGCACCCTCTGAATTCCAAAATATAATGAATGAAATATTCAATAATCATTCAAAGTTTACTATCGTTTATATCGATGATGTATTGGTCTACTCCACTTCTATAGATCAACATTTTAATCATTTAAACACATTTCTGACTATAGTCAAGAAACATGGCTTAGTAATATCAGCGAAAAAAATGTCCTTATTCCAAACTAAAATTCGATTTTTAGGACATAATATATATCAAGGAACTATTACTCCTATTTCAAGATCAATTGAGTTTGCCGATAAATTTCCCGATGAATTAAGGGAAAAAACACAATTACAAAGGTTTCTAGGATGTTTAAACTATGTTTTGGACTTCTTACCAAACCTTCGAAAAACTATACAACCTTTATTTCAACGACTTCAAAAAAATCCTAAACCCTGGACTACTGTCCATACCCAACTTGTACAACAAATTAAACAAAAGGTTAAAACTCTTCCCTGCTTAACCATACCAAATCCTGAAGCAGATATGATTGTCGAAACCGATGCTTCAGAACTAGGTTATGGTGGTATCCTTAAACAAAAACTTTCGCAATCTAATCAAGAATCAATAATAAGATTCCATTCCAGAGTCTGGCTAGGACCACAACAAAATTATTCTACAGTTAAAAAGAAGTACTTTCTATTGTCAACTGCATATCCAAATTTCAAGATGATTTAATCAACAAAAAATTCTTATTAAGGGTTGATTGTAAATCAGCGAAAGAAATCCTTAAAAAGGATGTTAAAAATCTAGTCTCTAAACAAATCTTTGCCCGATGGCAAGCTATACTCTCTGCATTTGATTTTGATATTCAATATATAAAAGGAGAAAATAATTCTTTACCCGATTTTCTAACACGCGAATATTTGCAGGGCAAAAATTCGGATACTCAACAACATATTCAAAATGGCTGATCAAAAGCAAAAGAAACCGATGACAGCATCGGACTATATTCAAAACCAACCACATCTTCAGGGTAAACCCTTAAGTATTCAAAACCAATATTCAGCCTTAGCTGAATTTCCCCCACTCTCCTACTCAAAAGCCGTTACCGCTGATCAAGGCCAAGCCTCTCAACCTATCCAAACTCCTCCCCAAAAATCACTCTATCATCTAAAACCACAAAAACAACACCTCTATACTACCCATTATCCTGAACCCATTAAACTTAAAGAACTCCAAAAATTCACCAACAGAATCTTCTATGAAGATTGTCTCTACCCAACAGATAATATCACAAAAAACCGAACCTTTTATGAGTATATTCTGGTAGACTCTAAATCTATCGAAGTAACTCATTACCCTGATAAAACAAACTCAAACCTTATTTGCTACTCAACCTGCAAAATACTACGCATTGCTACTCTACAAGACCTTGGTTTTCAACACCTCCACACCACCAAATCATTTTCTCACCCTGGGTTTCCTATTTCAGGCTATACCTACACCGATTACCAAAATGCTTGGTTCCGGTTCTTATACCTACGTCCTTACGATCACTCCTGGTTTTTAAGCTTCAACCACCTATCCAATACCTACATACCCGGCTGGTTTTATGAATGGTGGCACTGGTTTGGCCCATGCGATCAAATCTATCCGTCGGATCTACTCAAAACAGCTTATCCCTATTTCCTCAAATACATTCCCAAAAACACCCTTGCACCATACCAAAAAATTTTATTCCACGCCCACATGGGTATTCCATGGATTTGTTCCTGGCATTTTAACCTCATCCAAGCCTTACCGGATATTCCCTACTCTTTAATCAAAGAATACCGGGTTAAATGGTGGGACAAATATAACCTTGACCGTTGCTCCTTAATCAATATTACCAAATTCTTCGGCAATACTCGCCACGATCAACTCCTCGTCAAAAGTATATCCAAATTAATTCCTTTGTTGACTCCTAGTCAACTTACCCAAATACAACCAATCCATATACCCTCACAAACACCGAGCCCCACAAAATCCACTAGCTCCACCTCATCTCAAAAACACAAAAAAAAGGCAAAATTAAAAAAGGCTCTTCAAACCCTTAGCAACGAACTACTCGCCTCCTCCGATGAGGGCGATAGTATTACCAAAGAAGATCACATCGACGATCTGGAGCAATTTGCGCAAGATCCCTTCGCCGATATGCCCGAATAAAAAAAAAAACCATTTTCTATCTTTCTTTATATTTTATTTTAAAACGTTAAAAATACAATATTATATTTTTGCTGAAATCTTTAGAAAATGTATGACTAAATTATTTTTTATTGATAGATAAAAAGTACAATGATTTTATGAAAATATTGAAATTACAAAGCTTGAAGATTTTAACAGTTTAGAGAGATGATTTCTAGTGAGAGAGTTGTAAAAATTGCTCGTGTCCTCCTCTGAACCCGAGAGAGGGTATTTATAGGAGATGTAGTGAATCTTGTACTATTGTTTTGACGACTTCTGCGTACTATCTTTTCCTTGTGTCTTGTCCTGATTGGCTAACGTCTAGTTCTTGGGTCTTGTTTGGTGTGAGCTGTTCTGCTTTGTTGTTCTGCTTTGTTGTTCTGCCCAGGTGGGGGTGCTCCCGCAGGTGTGGCTCAGGACCGAGATGATCGCCTGGCGGTTTTGCTGCAGTTAATCCTAGAGCGGTTACCAGGTGGGGTACCGGCTCCGGGTCAGGCTCCGGGTCAGGCTCCAGGAGTACAGCCAGGGGAGCCTGGGGTTCAGCCGGTTGTGGCCCGAATATATAAAAAAAAAAAAAACCCTGTTTCTCGACTCACTCAGGTTGATGTTCCAGGCCGCAAGTCCGTTTCCCGCCAGTAAGACCGTTGGCAAGTCACCTGGGTCAATCTCCACAACAGGAAATATATATAAAAAAATAAAAAAAGGGTAAAATAGTATTCAATCTAAATTTCGAAATAATGTATATTCTGGTAGACTCTGTATATTATTTTAATTAGTATCATAAACATTTATAATAACAAGCAAGTTATTAAAATAAAATACAGAGTATATCTCTGTAAAATATATTCACACAGATAAACAAGACTAAGTCATCTACTAAGCGGGACCCACCTTCTAGAAGAACAAGACATCCATATATGGGTCTCACTCAAGGACCTCAAGCAGACTGTCGGCACCAATAGAATATCAACAACAACAAAGCAGAACAACTCACACCAAACAAGACCCAAGAATTAGACGTTAACCAATCAGGACAAGACACGAGGAAAAGATAGTACGCAGAAGTCGTCAAAACAATAGTACAAGATTCGCTACATCTCCTATAAATACCCTCTCTCGGGTTCAGAGGAGGACACGAGCAATTTTCACAACTCTCTCACTACAAATCATCTCTCTAAACTATTAAAATCTTCAAGCTTTGTAATTTCAATATTTTCATAAAATCATTGTACTTTTTATCTATCAATAAAAAATAATTTAATCATACATTTTCTAAAGATTTTAGCAAAAATATAATATTGTATTTTTAACATTTTAAAATAAAATATAAAGAAAGATAGAAAATGGTATCACAGCAATATATTTTAATTGCGCTCCTAATTATCAAGTAAGTTTACATGATCCTACAATACTCAATACTTTAGTACTAAACATTCACCTACCAGAAATCAAATTTCAAAACGAAAGACATGGCTATTTGCTGCTATATCGAATTTATTTTAAACAATCAACATCCGTGTTTAACCCAAGATGTTTATTAAAAGACGACAAAGGAGAAACTACTATTTTAGCAGTACATAGTAAAGATATTCCAGCAGCCACATACACACCTAAGCAACTAAATTGGAACGAGATAACTATTCCAGAACAATGGAAAATTGATATTACTCTACCTCGAAATTTTGAGCAAAGAAATATAACAAGAATAGTTGAGCAAACAAACGGAAAAATATTATTACAATTTGGATCATTTAAAGAACCGCCTCACCCAAGGATTAGCTCATACTATTCTAATTCAAGAGCCTCCTTCTCAGAATTTCGTACAGGTCAACCTAGTACTGATTCTGAAATGGATAGTGTAAACCAAAATATTAGACAAGATAATACAATCAAATTTGAAGCACCAATAGTGAAACGACCCGACCAAAAAATTTAAAAATTTTCCCTCCAAATTATTATCATCACAGATAATAATCCTCAATGGGTCAACAACCAAACAATGCGGAACAATGAAACATCATGACATAATCCAATTTAACAACTCCCATACTTTATTTAAAATCAAACCAGTTCAACCAATCAACTAATATCAATAAACAATATCTAATTACCAACAACCTAACAATTCCATGAAATGACAACACAGGTGAGACCCTAAATCATCTCTTCTTCCTCGCCACGATTCCACGATCACAATTTCTTCTTACCTGCAACACATGGCAAAAAGAGTTGCGTGAGTATTATCACAAATACTCAGCGACGCGGTCATCCCGTCTACAGGCTATTTAAATACAAGTATAAACAACCAACACAATACCAGGATGATCACAGAACAAGCATACACAACCAAGCAAACAAAACCAATCCAGAATACACCGTGTCGATCGACAGGACTCACTGTGTCGATTGACACAACCACTAGGTGTCGATGATCAGTGACCCCGTGTCGATCGACAGGATCCGCTGTGTCGATCGACACAACCACTAGGTGTCGAAGAACACAGGCCCCGTGTTGATCGACACACCACCTCGGTGTCGATCAACACGACGTCGTAGAACCCAGAATCGAGTCAATCCTCACACGAATCGAATCTGATGTAATCCGTCGAGTCTCCTGCACAAATCCACACACAAACACACGAAAACCACCAAGCAATCGTATTCCATTGGTCCCCTATACTTATACGAGCCTACGGTCACGCACTCACCTTGATTGGGATTGAAAAGGATGAAGAACGCGAAGAACGAGCGAAGAACACTAAGACAGCCTCTGATTCCGTCCTCACAGACCCGAAATCAGCACAGCAACAACTTCTTTCTCGTTCTATCTCCACTCACGATCAATTCTCCTCCAGGAATCTCCCAACAATCACTCAAAACACTAAGATTCCTGATTCTCTCTTCTCTCTCTCAGCTTTTCTTCTGAAAACGGCCAAAAAGGAAGACAACCCGTCTGATCCTTTAAATACCCTAACCCTAGGGTTCCCTAAATTCCCTAAACCGGCCCGCTAAACCGGACAATTAAAACGGACCTGACGGTCTGATTTAACCCGTGTCGATCGACATAACGCCCCAAACCCGACTTCTCCTATGTCCAAAACACACATGTCGATTGACACACCTCACCTGTGTCGATCGACACCACCAAAAATCCACTTTTTGGTTCACGGGCGTTACAATTCACCCCCACTATCACGGATTCGACCTCGAATCCTGCGACACCGTCGCACTATAGTCACAAATACCGGACTCGACCCCGGCTGGCCCTTCGAGATCACGCTCGAACCACATCACCCCATCTCACTAAGGTTCGCACCTCCGTCTAAAACCCGACCAGATTCCCTCGGAATATCACGATGCAACGTCCCCTGGTCCCGATCAGGGCTACCCGATTGATCGCCCAACAATCAAACAAAAACATGCACGACCAATCGTTGACCCCGAGTTGGACCAAATGATCGCACAACAATCAAACAAGAACATGTACGACCAACGGCGTTACATATATTACCAGGGTTGTCCGAACCTGGTTCCAAACGTTAGCATAACCTTAGGTTCGACATCCCATCCACTCTCTTGACCCTCGGTCAACACCACTCGAGATCACACCTGATCCCCGAGCTCTACCAGGCACACACTAGCCACATTGCACCGTCTCCCCACGGCTGCAATCCTGACCCCACCCGGTCAGCACCACCTGGGATCCACTCCCGATCCCCGAAGCTCATCCAGTCTCATACTCATGACCACGCTCAGACGCAACTGCTCCTAACTCATACTCATAACTCATAAACATATACACCACACATATGCTCGCAGGATCGTCACCCCTTGAGCGACAGTGTGCAGGAGACCCACCCGTCCCCTGGAGAGACCCACTATCCCTCCATGTATATATATAGGGAACCCACCCATCCCCTAGAGAGAACCACTAACTCTCGAGTATATGCAGAGAACCCACCCGTCCTCTGGAGAGATCCACTATCCCTCAGTATATAGGAACCCACCCGTTCCCTGGAGCAATACTCTGAAACGTGCATCATAAGCACCTGTCGACCAAAATCACCTTTCGTGGTCATCCGAAACAACCCAATCACCAGGGTGTTTCACAGAGTCCCTGGAAAGTCAGTCCTAACTCACATAAGACTTTTATTCCAGACTCCCCCAGGAAATAGGCAGGTTCTAACTCACATAAAACCCCTATTTCCTAGCGCCATCTGGGGAATCACAGGTCCTAACTCACATAGAACCTTATCCCCAGATAATCCTACTAGAACATGGACAGCCCTAACTCACATAGAACTTCCATTTCTAGTCTCCCTAGCCGATAGACAAGCTCTAACTCATATAGAACTCTATCGCTAGACCTCCACGTGACCTACCAGTCATCACAAATCCATGACATCACCAGTCATACCATAAGAACTCACATCTTATAACACATTTAATAAGGTAAACTCATCTTATTAAATCTCAAATTGTATACTCGTTACATCCACCACGAAATACAAGTATCACAATCATAGCAACATGCTAATACAGACTATGAAAACCAGAAAAGAACTCAAGCCACCGCTTGCTTCTCGAACCACTTCGAGAACTTCCTCTTCATCGACGCTTCTGGTTCCCAAGTCTCCTCCTCAATACCATCACAGTCCCACACGACTCTCACCAACGGTATACTCTTCCGGCGCAGCACCTTGATCCTCCTCTCGAGAATCCTCACAGGCCTCGCCGCCAACGTCATGTTGGGCTGAAGATCCTCCGGAATCCTCGCCAACACCTCCTCAGACTCATGCAGACACTTCCGTAGCATCGAAACATGGAAGACCTGGTGAAAAGCCTTCATACTCTGAGGTAACTCCAATCTATAAGCTATCGGTCCGACCCGCTCCACCAGTCTGAACGGACCCATAAACCTCGGACTCAGCTTATTCTCTGAAATGGATATGTTAGGACCCCTCAACATAGCTGCCTTGAGATACACCATATCTCCCAGCTCAAACTCCAGCTCCTTCCGTCTCCTATCGGCGTAACTCTTCTGCCGATCCTGAGCCTCTCTCATGTTCAGCCTTAAGACACGGATCTTCTCCGTCGTCTCCTGAACAAAGTCTGCACCAAACATGCTCCTCTCCCTCACTTGAGTCCAGCATAATGGTGTCCTACACGGCCTCCCATATAGAGCCTCATATGGAGCCATCCCAATACTCGCCTGATAGCTGTTGTTGTACGCAAACTCTACCAAGTTCAGATGATCCACCCAATGACCACCACAATCCAGTACACACATCCTCAGCAAATCCTCCAATGTCTGAATCGTCCTCTCAGACTGCCCATTCGTCTGAGGATGATACGCGGTAGTCATATGCACCTTAGTGCCCATCTCTGCCTGGAATGCCCTCCAGAACTCTGAAGTGAATCTCGGATCCCTGTCTGACACAATACTTGCTGGCACCCCGTGCAGCCTCAGTATCTCACGCACATACTTCCTAGCCAACACCACCGCTCCGTCGGTCTTCTTGATGGCCAGAAAATATGCTGACTTGGTCAGACGATCCATAATAACCCATATCGCATCATAGGTCCGCGACACTGGCAATCCCGTCACGAAATCCATCGTAATCATATCCCACTTCCACTCTGGAATAGGCAAACTCTACAATAATCCGCTCGGAACCTGATGCTCAGCCTTCACCAACTGACACACGTTGCACGCTGCAACCCAGCTAGCTACATCCCTCTTCATCCCGACCCAGTGATAATACCGTTTTAAGTCCCGATACATCTTGTTCGCTCCCGAATGAATCGATAACATACTCGAATGATCCTCCCTCAGGATCTCTTGCCTCAGATTCTCGTCTTTGGGTACACAAACCCGCCCGTTCACCAGTATCATCCCACTCGCTGAGACCACATACTCTGAACCGGCCGCCTGAGAAGCATCAATCAAACCCTGATCCTTCTCCTGAGAAACTCGAATCCTGCTCAACAGATCCGCCTGGTTAGCTGCCTCCAACCCCAACGGCTTCTGTGAGATCACACACAGCCTCAACGTGCTGATTTCGCTCACCAGAGCCTCCATATCTCGCTCCTGATCTGAAGCTGTCCTCTTCCGACTCAACGCATCTGCAACCAGATTAGCCTTACCCGGATGGTACCCAATCTCCAGGTCATAGTCTGCAACTAACTCCATCCAGCGCCTCTGTCTCTGGTTCAGCTCCGGCTGAGTGAAGAAATACTTCAGACTCTTGTGGTTTGTGAATATCTGCACCTTCCCGCCATACAGATAAGACCTCCAGATCTTAAGTGCAAAGATAACTACAGCTAATTCCAAGTCATGGGTAGGGTAATTGCACTCGTGCTTCCTCAACTGCCTCGAAGCATACACAATAACCTTCCCCTGCTGCATCAGCACACAATCCAGACCAACTCCCGAAGCGTCTGTATACACCACATACGGCTCACCTGGCTCGCGTAACGCCAAAATTGGTGTACTAGTCAGCATCTCCTTCAGCTTCCCGAAACTCTCCTCGCAAGCTGAAGACCACACAAACGGAACATCCTTCCCTGTCAGCTTCGTCATCGACTGCGCCATACTCGCAAACCCCTTGACGAACCTCCGATAATAACCTGCCAACCCGAGAAAACTCCTGATCTCGGTGGCACTTCTCGGTCTAGGCCAACCTCTGATAGCCTCAATCTTAGCCGGATCTACAAAAACCCCCTCTGCTGACACAACGTGGCCAAAAAAGCTCATCTCTCGCTGCCAGAAACTGCACTTACTCAGCTTCGCATACAGCTTCTGCTCCCGCAGCTTCTCCAAAACCAACCTCAAATGCCCCTCGCGCTCTTCCGGACTCCTCGAATATACCAGGATATCATCAATGAAAATGATCACGAACACGTCCAGATACTCCTGGAACACCCCGTTCATCAACCGCATGAACGCTGCTGGGGCATTCGTCAACCCAAACGGCATCACTACAAACTCATAGTGTCCGTACCTCGTTCGAAAGACCGTCTTCCTGACGTCCGCCTCATCGATCAGAATCTGATGGTAACCCGACGCCAAGTCTATCTTGGAGAACCAAGTAGCCCCTCGCAACTGATCCAATAACTCATCAATGCGCGGCAGAGGATACCTGTTCTTCACAGTGACTCGGTTAAGCCCCCGGTAGTCGATACACAACCGGAAACTCCCATCCTTCTTCTTCACAAACAACACCGGTTCTCCCCACGGTGAAACACTAGGCCGGATGAAACCCTTCCCCAACAGATCATCCAGCTGCTTCTTCAGCTCTGCCATCTCTGCTGGAGCCATACGGTAAGGTGCCTTGGATATCGGAGCTGTTCCGGGTTCCAACTCAATCGTAAATGGATCCGACCGCGACGAGGGCAAACCCAACAACGATTGGAACACATCTGGAAAATCCCGAACGACCTGGATAATTCCAACTGCAACCTCTCCAACAATCTCTGGCATCACTATCGTCGCCAGATACGCCTCACAGCCTTTCTCAATCAACTGCTCGGCCTGTATCGCGGAAATCATAAGAATTCCGGAAGTCGGTCTCACCCCCTGAAACACCAACCTCCCAGCCTCCCGCTCAAACACTACACGTCCTCGATGACAATCCAGATGGATCCTGTACCGATCCAACCAATCCATCCCCAGGATGACATCGTAAAGCTCCACCGGACTAATAACCAGGTCTGCTGGCATCAACTTTTCTGCCACCAGAACGTCTACACCTCGAGCCCGCCCGAAAGTAGCTAACGTCCTCCCACCAGCAACGTTAACTACTCCCGGCTGCTCACCAGAATCGCTCCGGAACCCGCTGCCCTCCGCACACTCCGGAATAATGAAGCTTTTCGTAGCTCCCGAATCGAACAACACGTGAGACTCACATCCGCCCACAACTAAGGTCCCTGCACAATCCCATGTGCTTTAAGACCCGACACTCTAACGCAGACGCACAATCCAAACAGACTAAAATAGATTACCACAAGAATTTAAAAGACAAGTATGAATTAATACCTGTTATCGGTCTGGCGCTAGAACCGCCCGCCTCAGCCGACGTGAAAACCCGCGGCGTCGCTGCAATCTGAGCCAAAGGCTGCACCGCCAACGGCTGCACTGCCGCCACAACCATCTGCTGCAACTTCGGACACTTGGGCTTAATGTGCCCGGGCTCCCTGCAGTGAAAGCACACCTGTGCTGCCCGAGTCTCTCTCCTCGTCGGACAGTCTGCCACCTTGTGGCCCATGCTACCACACCCGTAGCATCCTGAACCACCCTATCCACCCTGACTGGCCCCGGAAGTACTCCCCCACTTCCTCTTTTGTCCCCGAGCCTGCTTGCCGCCCCTGCTCGAACCACTCTGCTGCTGAGTTCTCCTCGGCTGCTGCTGCTGCTGCACCGGTGGACTAACCACCACAACCTGCTCCCTGAGATCCTCCTCAATCGCAGCCGCAGTCTCAACCAGCTCCGCCCTCGAGGCAAACCTACTCGCCCTGCAGCGAGTCCTCAACTCAGCTCGAAGTCCCCCGAGGAACCTCCTCACCTGGGCCTGCTCGCCCTCCATGCCTCTACCAGCATGCACCAGAAGTCTACTGAACTCCAAATCAAACTCCCTCACGGTCCGATCCCCCTAAGTCAGGTTCAGAAACCTCGACTCCATCCTGTCCATCGGCTCCTGCGGGAAATACTTGGCATTGAACTCAGCCAAGAAATCCTCCCAGACCATCTCGGCCTGCACCCGCCTAGTCTCAACGCCTCTCCACCAGAGATGCGCATCACCATCCAAATAGTGCACTGCTAGGTCTACTCTGTATCCCTCTGGACACCTGATCGAGCAAAAGTTACGCTCTAATCTCTGCCGCCACTCATCGGCCTCCTCCGTCTTGGCACCACCAGAGAAAAACCCGGTGTCAATCCGCTGCATCTGCTCCATCATCCTCAGGTAGGATGGGAGCTCCTCCGCAACTGCCACAACCGGCTGAACCCCAGCCTCCCCTGGCTGTACTCCTGGAGCCTGACCCGGAGCCGGTACCACACCTGGTAACTGCTCTAGGATTAACTGCAGCAAAACCGCCAGGCGATCATCTCGGTCCTGAGCCACACCTGCGGGAGCACCCCCACCTGGGCAGAACAACAAAGCAGAACAGCTCACACCAAACAAGACCCAAGAACTAGACGTTAGCCAATCAGGACAAGACACGAGGAAAAGATAGTACGCAGAAGTCGTCAAAACAATAGTACAAGATTCGCTACATCTCCTATAAATACCCTCTCTCGGGTTCAGAGGAGGACACGAGCAATTTTCACAACTCTCTCACTAGAAATCATCTCTCTAAACTGTTAAAATCTTCAAGCTTTGTAATTTCAATATTTTCATAAAATCATTGTACTTTTTATCTATCAATAAAAAATAATTTAATCATACATTTTCTAAAGATTTCAGCAAAAATATAATATTGTATTTTTAAAGTTTTAAAATAAAATATAAAGAAAGATAGAAAATGGTTTTTTTTTATTCGGGCATATCGGCGAAGGGGTCTTGCGCAAATTGCTCCAGATCGTCGATAAGATCTTCTTTGGTAATACTATCGTCCTCGTCGGAGGAGGCGAGTAGTTCGTTGCTAAGGGTTTGAAGAGCCTTTTTTAATTTTGCCTTTTTGTGTTTTTGAGATGAGGTGGAGCTAGTGGATTTTGTGGGGCTCAGTGTTTGTGAGGGTATATGGATTGGTTGTATTTGGGTAAGTTGACTAGGACTCAACAAAGGAATTGATTTGGATATACTTTTGACGAGGAGTTGATCGTGGCGAGTATTGCCGAAGAATTTGGTAATATTGATTAAGGAGCAACGGTCAAGGTTATATTTGTCCCACCATTTAACCCGGTATTCTTTGATTAAAGAGTAGGGAATATCGGGTAAGGCTTGGATGAGGTTAAAATGCCAGGAACAAATCCATGGAATACCCATGTGGGCGTGGAATAAAATTTTTTGGTATGGTGCAAGGGTGTTTTTGGGAATGTATTTGAGGAAATAGGGATAAGCTGTTTTGAGTAGATCCGACGGATAGATTTGATCGCATGGGCCAAACCAGTGCCACCATTCATAAAACCAGCCGGGTATGTAGGTATTGAATAGGTGGTTGAAGCTTAAAAACCAGGAGTGATCGTAAGGACGTAGGTATAAGAACCGGAACCAAGCATTTTGGTAATCGGTGTAGGTATAGCCTGAAATAGGAAACCCAGGGTGAGAAAATGATTTGGTGGTGTGGAGGTGTTGAAAACCAAGGTCTTGTAGAGTAGCAATGCGTAGTATTTTGTAGGTTGAGTAGGAAATAAGGTTTGAGTTTGTTTTATCAGGGTAATGAGTTACTTCGATAGATTTAGAGTCTACCAGAATATACTCATAAAAGGTTCGGTTTTTTATATTATCTGTTGGGTAGAGACAATCTTCATAGAAGATTCTGTTGGTGAAGTTTTGGAGTTCTTTAAGTTTAATGGGTTCAGGATAATGGGTAGTATAGAGGTGTTGTTTTTGTGGTTTTAGATGATAGAGTGATTTTTGGGGAGGAGTTTGGATAGGTTGAGAGGCTTGGCCTTGATCAGCGGTAACGGCTTTTGAGTAGGAGAGTGGGGGAAATTCAGCTAAGGCTGAATATTGATTTTGAATACTTAAGGGTTTACCCTGAAGATGTGGTTGGTTTTGAATATAGTCCGATGCTGTCATCGGTTTCTTTTGCTTTTGATCAGCCATTTTGAATATGTTGTTGAGTATCCGAATTTTTGCCCTGCAAATATTCGCGTGTTAGAAAATCGGGTAAAGAATTATTTTCTCCTTTTATATATTGAATATCAAAATCAAATGCAGAGAGTATAGCTTGCCATCGGGCAAAGATTTGTTTAGAGACTAGATTTTTAACATCCTTTTTAAGGATTTCTTTCGCTGATTTACAATCAACCCTTAATAAGAATTTTTTGTTGATTAAATCATCTTGAAATTTGGATATGCAGTTGACAATAGAAAGTACTTCTTTTTAACTGTAGAATAATTTTGTTGTGGTCCTAGCCAGACTCTGGAATGGAATCTTATTATTGATTCTTGATTAGATTGCGAAAGTTTTTGTTTAAGGATACCACCATAACCTAGTTCTGAAGCATCGGTTTCGACAATCATATCTGCTTCAGGATTTGGTATGGTTAAGCAGGGAAGAGTTTTAACCTTTTGTTTAATTTGTTGTACAAGTTGGGTATGGACAGTAGTCCAGGGTTTAGGATTTTTTTGAAGTCGTTGAAATAAAGGTTGTATAGTTTTTCGAAGGTTTGGTAAGAAGTCCAAAACATAGTTTAAACATCCTAGAAACCTTTGTAATTGTGTTTTTTCCCTTAATTCATCGGGAAATTTATCGGCAAACTCAATTGATCTTGAAATAGGAGTAATAGTTCCTTGATATATATTATGTCCTAAAAATCGAATTTTAGTTTGGAATAAGGACATTTTTTTCGCTGATATTACTAAGCCATGTTTCTTGACTATAGTCAGAAATGTGTTTAAATGATTAAAATGTTGATCTATAGAAGTGGAGTAGACCAATACATCATCGATATAAACGATCTTAAACTTTGAATGATTATTGAATATTTCATTCATTATATTTTGGAATTCAGAGGGTGCATTTTTAAGACCAAAGGGCATTACGTTCCACTCGTAATGTCCGAATGGGACAGTGAAAGCTGTTTTGTATTTATCGTGTTCGGCAATTTGGATTTGCCAGAACCCGCTTTTCATATCAAATTTTGAGAATATTTTGGCATTGTATAATCGTTTTAATAAATCTCGCTTATTAGGTATTGGGTATCGAATCCATTGAAGTACATCGTTAAGGGGTTTGTAATTGATTACCAATCGTGGAACTCCACGTTCTTTTTCAGCTTGATTATTAACATAAAAGGCAGAACAACTCCAAGGTGATTTGGATGGCCTGATTAACTTCTTTTTAAGTAGATCAGTAATTTCTTGCTTACAGGTTTCTAATAATTCTTTATTCATTTGAATAGGTCTTGCCTTGGTTGGTATATTTCTTTCACTGAATTCTTGAATATAGGGAAGTTCAACTGTATGTTGCTTCCTATCCCAGAAGGCATTTGGTAAATCAGAACATATTTGACTTAGTTAGTCATTTTTGATTGTTTTTATTCTATCTTTTATATATTGCGTATTGAGTTGTTCTTCTATCCGTTTGTATGTAATTTCTTCTTGCAATTGTTGAATGTGATTCTGTTTTCCTTTTATTAAATTGATTGTCTTATGAATTGTGCTATTCTGAAGATTTAAGATTTCTTTAGTTTTCATGGGGGATAGAAAATTGAATAATAGTTTTGTTCCCACTACTTTTGTTGAAATTCCTATTTCTGTTACTTTGAATGGGTAAATTTGAGTAAAAAATGGGGTTCCTAAGATGACTTCTTGTGTAAGATTTTTAACTAAAATGAATTGATTTTTGAAACAATAGCCTTGATTGCATATCTTTGCACATGGTAGTTTATATTGTACTTTTAAATTACTACCATTGGCACCACTTAATTTTTCAGTGGTTTTTTCATAATATTTTGTTGGAATTACTCCTTCGCGGATGCAGTTATAATCTGCACTGGTGTCCATTAAAGCAATTACATTTAGTTTAAAATCATGTCCTATATGCAGAGTAATATTGGTATACCATTTTTGATAGTTTATTTTATTAATTATTTGAATATAATCTTCATTATCTTGATTTTCGGTTTCTTTTTTAATTTCTAGGTTTTGGTTGCTTGAGGAGGGTTGAGGATAATTATTTACTGATTCAATTAGAGATAACCTTGCATCTATTTGTAGTTGTTTAAAGTCCTGTTGATTGATGGTTAATTGTAATTCTTTAATTTGTGCTTTTATTTGTTTAATCTCATTTTGTAATTCTCCGGTGGAAACTTGTTTAAATTAACTTTGAGTTGGATATTTTTCGAATATCTTATTAAGACTAAAAGGTTGTGGTGTAGATATTTGATTTTCTTGATCTATTATCTCCTTTAATTTGATTAAGTATTCCTTTTTGATTTCTGGATCGTCTATTTTATCGATTATGTCTAATAAAAACTGTTTGTCACTATTTTTTGTTATCACATTTATTATTTTGCAGTTGCATAAATTGTCGGATAATTCGTGTGATTCTTTAGAAGAATCGCTTGAATTTTCTATTTCATTTATTGAATATTCGCTATCGGATTCTTGAGTTGACTCAGAATCTGATATTAATAGTTTGGTTAGTTTTTCTTGGATATCGGGTTGATCTTGAAATATTTCATTTATTTTCTTTTTCATTTTACATTCTGTGGATCTATGTCCGGGTCTTTTACAATTCCAGCAAACTATTTTTTGTTTATTCGTTGGATTAAATCTTTTATTTTTAGAATAATGTCAATTTTTTGAGTTATTTTGATTAAATGGTTTTTGGTTAAAATTTTTGGTTTTATTGTAATATTCTATTTGATGAGGTCTTCTATGTCTATGTTTTATTCGTTTAATTCTAGATGGGGGATTAAATTCTTGATAACCATATTGTTCGCAGAATGAACCCATGGTTACTTTAAATTTGAACTTATTGTTACGTTTTTTATCTTTTTGTTCTTGGCATATTGATAATCCTATCTTTTTAACAAATGCAAATAATTGACCATAAGTAATTGTATCCTAGGGAACAGGTTGTCCACCTGAAATTTCCTTTAGTTTGATTATTACTTTTTCTGCAAAGAAAGTTGGTAATCCAGCGATAAACCGTTCTTTCCAGAAAGCTTGATTACAATCGTTTCATTGAAATATATTGGTTATAAAAATATCTTTATACCACTTAAAATCTTCTAATGTTGGACATCTTAGATTGGTTAAGA
Organism: Arabis hirsuta; assembly: GCA_964056655.1. Lineage (NCBI taxonomy): Eukaryota > Viridiplantae > Streptophyta > Magnoliopsida > Brassicales > Brassicaceae > Arabis > Arabis hirsuta. Next base: position 26,194,079 of record OZ053298.1, on the reverse strand, counting down.
CTATTTTTCTACTTTCTAGTTCTTCTGCGGGATTGCCTACAAAATGCATCATTATAGTATGAACTAGTACTTCTACAGCATTTTCCTTTTCTACTTCTGTAGTAAATCCATCTTCATCTTGTATTTTTTCTATTTCTTTATGATTGACTATAGAAGTTTGAGTATATGCATCGAGGGAATTATCCCACCAATATTTTAATGCTCCAGTGAATCCTGCTATTAACATGACGCATGCTTCTCTATCGGTTAAATTGTTATTGGCTGCCTTAAAGGCGGCGGATGCCATACCCATTTCGTGTAATAGATTCATTATTTCGTATTCAGAACGTCCATCAATATTCCATTCGTATATACCATTTCCTGTATATAGTTGATGAGAATATTTATGGTGCTCTTCAAATAATAAATCTGGTGTCGTATGTCTTGGGTAATATGGTTTATTAGATCTTAATCTATTTTTTATTCTATTGATTTCTTGTATATCATCTTCTGATTGTATAGAAGTTAATATGGTTTCATTGTCATTGTCATCTATTATATTGATACCTTTTCCTTTGTCAAGTTTGTCTAATCTATTGGCTATAGATTTTAAAATCTCATTTTCTTCGAACTTGACTGGTCCAGTGATGGGTTTGAATATAGGGGGTGATACAGGTGAGAAAGGATGTTGCATAGTATGAATTGTATTATCTTTTTCACTTATTTTATTGTCTATATGATCAACCTGTTTGGATATTGTATGTAATAACTGACTTTGATAATTATTTTGTTGATATATTCCTTTTATATCATGCATGACTACTGGATTTATCTTCTCTATTAGCTCCTGTTTTAAAAGGTGTGGCTACAATTGCTCTATTAGAGGTATTTAATTTTAGATCTCTTAGAGGGGGATGAATTGTTTTGGTTTTACTACCATCTACCATTTCCCATACTTGGTTTAGTGATACGCTAGTGTTGATTGATCTAAAGGGGTAGTTTATATTATGAGTCATTGAATATGATTCAAACCATATGAAGAAAGGAATATTCATTTCTTTTGATATCATATCATTATACCAATCTTCTCTAAATTCCAACGTTTGTTGCTTAGAGAACGTTTGAAAATACCATTTACGCTTTTCCTCATTATTTTTTGAATAAAAGTCCCTTTTAATATATTGTTTGTCGATTTCATATTTCTTTGTTATAACATTTATTGACTTAAAATCGGATGGTGTAGGAGAAGTGGGATATCTCTCTTGATTAGGTTCGGCTATTGGTGCTTCAAATTTGATTGTATTATCTTGTCTAATATTTTGGTTTACACTATTCATTTCAGAATCAGTACTAGGTTGACCTGTACGAAATTCTGCGAAGGAGGCTCTTGAATTAGAATAGTATGAGCTAATCCTTGGGTGAGGCGGTTCTTTAAATGATCCAAATTGTAATAATATTTTTCCGTTTGTTTGCTCAACTATTCTTGTTATATTTCTTTGCTCAAAATTTCGAGGTGGTTGAGTAATATCAATTTTCCATTGTTCTGGAATAGTTATCTTGTTATCTCGTACCAATTTCGAATAGTATGTGGCTGCTGGAATATCTTTACTATGTACTGCTAAAATAGTAGTTTCTCCTTTGTCTTCTTGTAATAAACATCTTGGGTTAAACTCGGATGTTGATTGTTTAAAATAAATTCGATATAGCAGCAAATAGCCATGTCTTTCGTTTTGAAATTTGATTTCTGGTAGGTGAACGTTTAGTACTAAAGTATTGAGTATTGTAGGATCATGTAAACTTACTTGATAATTAGGAGCGCAATTGAAATATATTGCTCCATTGCATAAATTTGATTGGACAGCTTCTAATAAGGAGTCTTCAAATTTTAAAAGAGTTTTGTCTCGTAACAACATAAGAATAGGAGAGTCTATACCTGTTCTAGATAGTGGTTTAATAGCGATTTGTATAAGTCCAAAATGAATATAATTAAAACCTTTTTGTTTATATTTGTCTATAGCGAGTGATGATAATAATTTAATTTCTTCAAACTCGTTTTGTAACGGTAGTGTTTGCTCATGTTCTTTTATGGAATATGCTGTTTTAAAGTCAAAAGTTCTGATTTGGTATATACTATCTGGATTAATATGAGGTAATTGGTCTTTTGATATTTCTTGATTAAAGGATGTTATTTTGGACATAATTTCTCTTGAATTAACAGTTGCGTGAGATGTTGAGGTAGAGGCATGTTTGGATCTAAAAAGTTTTCGGAAAGAAGATGCCATGATTTAAATTAAACTTATTTACGAGAATACTTACTGATTTTACGTCTTCACGGCTGTGGCTTGCCAACGGACTTACGGCCTTCGTCAGGGCTTGCTGCCTGGAACACCTTCAGCTTCGGTGATTTAGTAAAATTAAAGATTCTCGAAAAATATTTAATCTGAATCATGAAAATCTTGTTTGAAAAATCTTTTTGGATCGTTTGGTCTGATACCATTTTCTATCTTTCTTTATATTTTATTTTAAAATGTTAAAAATACAATATTATATTTTTGCTGAAATCTTTAGAAAATGTATGACTAAATTATTTTTTATTGACAGATAAAAAGTACAATGATTTTATGAAAATATTGAAATTACAAAGCTTGAAGATTTTAACAGTTTAGAGAGATGATTTCTAGTGAGAGAGTTGTGAAAATTGCTCGTGTCCTCCTCTGAACCCGAGAGAGGGTATTTATAGGAGATGTAGCGAATCTTGTACCATTGTTTTGACGACTTCTGCGTACTATCTTTTCCTCGTGTCTTGTCCTGATTGGCTAACGTCTAGTTCTTGGGTCTTGTTTGGTGTGAGCTGTTCTGCTTTGTTGTTGTTGATATTCTATTGGTGCCGACAGTCTGCTTGAGGTCCTTGAGTGGGACCCATATGTCGGATGTCTTGTTCTTCTAGAAGGTGGGTCCCGCTTAGTAGATGACTTAGTCTTGTTTATCTGTGTGAATATATTTTACAGAGATATACTATATATTTTATTTTAATAACTTGCTTGTTATTATAAATGTTTATGATACTAATTAAAATAATATACAGATTATATCTCTGTAAAATATATTCACACAGATGAGCAAAGAGAAATATATTCAATCATAAAATATATGTTTATGATTTATTTGTTGAATTGTTTCGCACTGATTGTGTTGATCCGTTGAGGATTATTATTTGTGATAATAATAATCCGAAAGAGAATTTTTTTAAAATTTTTAGGGTTGGGTCGTTTCAGATACTCTCTTTTCTGTTTTCTTCTTTAAATTCCTTTTTACCTTATCATACTCTTATTCTTTTTGATTTTCCAGTATTAGTGTGTTCTTATAGACTGCATCCTCATAAAAGACTTTTCTAGTTGTGTGTTTTTTCTTTCTTCGAGTAGTCATACCCTATATCTTTTTATGCCGGTTGGATATCCCATGAAAAATTCTTTATATGCTATTTTCTTTTCTTAGTAACATGGACAAAAGTTGAACATCCAAACCAAATTAGGATACTTAAATATGGTTTTGAGCCTATACACACTTGTTTAGGAAGTTTGAAATTTAATGATGAGCAAAGAAACCTGTTAATGAGGTACATTTCAGTGAACATAGCCTCTATCTAAAAATTTTGATCTAAACCAGTCTCTGTTAATATGCATTTGAACAGAGTCTCCGTTAAAAAAATTTGTTTTTTTGAATTACCAGGAGGGTCAGAGCCAAAACCCGTAATTTCCCTAGGCCCGAAACCACAGCAGGTAATATTAGTTTCGTCCCAAGAGCCACTCGAACCATAAACCTGTAGATTTTACCTGAGATATTTACCAGTTGAACTATTGGCTCTTGGTAAGAAAGTTTCTATTAAAACTTTGATGAAAGAACAAGTGTTTCAATGGATGCTTAACACGTGACACCTTTGGACATGTGACAGGTGGCAGCCGTAGGTAATCCGGAAGCCAAAATCTCCACTAAGAGGACACCTTGAGTAACGTGGGAAAAATAAGATTTTTGGTGTAACATTGGTCAGAGGATGTTCGAAGAGGTGGAATCATTTTATCGTCACTAAGTTTGTTTACTCATTTTGAGTAAACAAGCAACGGAAACACTTGGCATTCACCCAGTAAAACATTATATAGTCAATGGGGTCTACGTGCATGGTTCATGAACATGAGAAGTAAGGGTCGACAAAAGCTAGATAAGTTTACATCTAAAAGCTAAGGAAAATCACTTTATTTGCTCATATTCATCAAATGAGGATAATGAATGACATACATAATGATGGATGAAAGGGGATATGATAATAAAGAATATTCAAGATATCTTATCATCAATTACATAAGTCATTTCATCATGTCAAGGCAGTCATGAACATGGTGGTGTCATATCTAATGATCAAGATATAGTGGAACAAGTGGCGAAAAAGGGAAGGATTATCATCTACTAAGTATCATACGATGACACATAAACTGGATTAGTGTTCATAAATGGAAGGCAAGTTCTGATTCTCCTAAATACCTAAGAGAATTTAGTGAAGCTTAGGTGAATTCGAGTAGAGAAAGGGAATGTTGCATTAATTGCAATTCGACCAGAGATTTAGCCAATCGCCTGAAGGCACCACGCCGATAAGGGGAAATGAACTACTTCGTCTATAATTAAGAGGTGAAACTAATACATTGTCATTCATTAAAACCGTAGAGAAGCTCTGTTAGTTTTAACCAGATCGGTGACTGATGTGATTTCTATCGAAACACTTAGATAAATAGGTGCATTCGGTTAAGATCAAGGGAAAATTAGTGAGAAATCTGCTAAGCATTGAGATATAGGCAAAGTTAAACCTTTGGTTAGATAAACACTTAGAGAGTTCGTAGGAGCTAGTAGATTGTGACTGTTAACAAAATTAAGGGTTAAAACTATGTAAATAAGCTTCAAAATTCTGATACATTTTACTTGATTTTTCTCGTTAAAAAATACTAAATAGATCTTATCGTAACCTCGCGATCAGTCAAGTTTTTATGGGATAGAATTCGATTTTGGAGGGAACTAAGTTTTAGCCTAAATCATCGAAATGGCGCGTCAAGGTGTGAATTGTTTGTTTTTTGAGTTAGATTTTTTGAAGTAGTAAAATAAATTGCTAACTTCACCATGTTTTTAGTAATTGTTGCACGTTAATTGAGTAGTAAATGTTGCATGTTCATGGAAATGTGCATGTAAACGATTCTGATAGTGCATGATGTTTTTTGAAGATCTAGATGATGCATATTACTTTATGATTAATCGAGTTCTCAATGATTAGATCACGACTATTCAAATGGCTAAGTATTAATATTTTTGGATGAAAGAAAGGAAATGACTATAACTTAGTAAAGTGGCTATGTCTTAACAATTTTTGGTTGCAAGTGAATCTTAAGCGCATTCGAATGATCATTCCCAATAATTATCATGCATGTGTAAATCAGTGGTTTAATAGAGGTTCTGAGTAAACTTCATTGATTTTAACTAAGTTCTCTGATTTGTACTTGTGTGTTTTTGATCCTAAGTTTGCTATTTTATGTATATGAGACTAATAGTGTAACACCCCCGATAAGCCGCTTAGTGTCCGCAAACAGTCGGTCTCAAGTCTCTAAAACAAACCTAATAACCCAAATCCAACTATTCCTTAATATTATTCTAACATGAACTGAGGCTTGCCAACTTTAACCAAGTTAGATAGTTGCATCATCCTAACTAGGCCATTACTATTAAGCTTACATAAAATAGACTTCGAGTTATATTATATTTTACATGGGAAAATCTTGTTATTTACATACAAACCACATTAAGATCTATTGTTGAAACAAACAAAAAACATTAAACGAGTTAAACACACACACATAAGATCATCTTACAAAATGCACGTGAGATCTACTGTTGGTCTCCTAGACATATGAAACTACTGCACCCGTCTACGGTTTCCTGCAAAACAAGTTAAGTCATGAGTAATCTAACATTAATTAAGTGAGCTCATTCATATAATGCGTTTTTGGCGCATTCTAACTTTTGTTTTGTAGGTTTTTATCGAATCTTTCATTCTATTTTGAGTCAGTCTAGGTCTAAAAGCAGCTGGAATGGAGGATTGGAACTTGCAATAGGATTTGGCGAAAAAAGAGGGAAATTGGATCTTTTTGAAGATTCTGAAGATAAGGAGCACCCGCTCCCGATCGACCGACCTGCTCTCCAGAAGATTCACTTTTAGAAATTTTCATTATACCTATTTTTTTTGCCACCTAGGGTTTCTCTAATCAATCCCAGCCGCCCCAGACCCCTATTTAAGGATATTTTCGATCCCTTTTCACGGGGGGAGGCAGAAAATAGAGAACACGTGAGAGAGAGATTTGATACATTGTTTTGAGTTTTTGTGAGATTTGAAGATTGTTTTCCATCTTTTGGAGAAGATTTCTAAACTCTTTACTTCTTTCATTATTTTATCCATGAATTCTCTTATCTCACTTGCTGTGTTTCGATCCATCATGATTGAGTAGTTCTCCAAGTTAGATTGGGATTAGGGATTTACAAACTAAGCATAGATAGGATTTGAAATATATTTAATATCTCCATCTATTGTTGTTCTTAACGCCTAGACTAGCTTAATTACCTAGCCTTTGATTTTAAGTTTAATTTACTCATCAAAAGTGTTGTGAATTGCTTGAATTAACATAGATGGGCGAATCGTCCTTAGCCAATGACAGTTGAAGTTAAGGCGACTTGTGAACAAATCGATCATATCCTTTTAATGCTCATCATTCTTTGTAATCTCAAACGACAGTTTAGGGTGTTAGATTGATTGATGAAGTAGTTGATATCATGACAGTGGATCCTCTAAATTTTATGGTTGACTTCTAGATTGGTTCGTAAATGATAACCTGAATAATTGTTTGGTTATAGATGATCTAATCTCTGAGATACTATCCCTTGATCTAACGCCTTTTCATAAATTGTTTACACCGAATTTACTTTAATTGCTTTGATAAATCGTGACAACTTAAAACCTCTTTGTTCGCTTAGCTGAACTTGTATCCCATAGGATTAGAGTGTATGGCTGGTCCCTTTAACGAACCTACCTATTCTACATTGAATAAGTGATTTTAAGTTTGAATTATAAACGGGGCAAAAGTCCTTTCATCAAATTGGCGCCGTTGCAACGGGGACCAACTCGATACCTCTAGTTTTAATATACGTTTTCAGACTAAGTACTAACTTGTTCTTGTGTTTCTCTTACGTGTGTTTCAGGTGCATGAACTCAAAGTCAACAAGGAGTAATCGTCAAATTCCCCTTGTAAACTTGAGTAACCCAGAACTTTCAAGACTAGAACGAACCAACAGACGAACAAGGCAATGATTGTATGGCGGCTGAGCTGCAAAGGTTGCAAGAGCAAATGGCTCAGGTGTAGCAGCAACATGCCCGCAAACAGCAGCAGCAACGCGCGCGTGAACAGCAGCGTGCCATTGGGGATATAGACAATCCCCATGCTTTCTATCGGAACCGAGCTGTTATTGTTCCACCTGTTGTTGAGAGCCAAGATTATGAGATAAAACCTCAGTTGATATCGCTGGTCAAGTAGCATTTGTTCCATGTACTTCCCACGGAGATTCCAATGTATAGAGAACTTTGAGGAGATCTGCTCCACAACGAGTTCTAATGGGATGAACCCGAACTTCTTAAAGTGTAAGCTTTTCCCTTTTTCACTTGCGGACAAAGCTTCCCGTTGGCTCAAGTCTCTATCAGCCGGATCCATCATGACTTGGACACAATGTAGAGTTGTGTTCTTGGACCACTTATACACTAAAACCAAGACCGCGAGCCTAAGGAACAAGATCTCCACGTTTTAACAACATTAAGGAGAGTCCTTTTGTGAGACATGGGAACGATTCAAAGAGTACAAGAGAGAGTGTCCACACCATGGGTTTACCGATGAGAACTTGCTGGGTATCTTCTATGATGGTGTTGATTGGGATTACAGGAATGCTTTGAAAGCTGCGAGTGATGGTGACTTTATGACTAAGACCAGAGAGGGTGCCTATAGGCTTATTGAGAACTTGGCTGTGAGTTCTAGAAACAATTCCCCAGAGTATGATAGAACCAAGAAATCTAGTGGGATGGATTCCCAAAAGATTGATGACCTTATGGCTAAGGTCAATTTGTTGCTCAAAGGGAACTAAAGGACGGTTCACTTTGTTGATGAGAATGTTGAACCACTTTCTGAGGAGATGGGTGAAGAAGGAGATTGTGATCAGCAAGAGGTTATCTATGTTAATGGTCAAAGGTTTGTGCGAAACCGTGAGTTCAACCAGAACTATAGGAGTCACCCGAACTTTTCCTATAGGAGTACGAACGTTGAGAACCCGCAGGACCAGGTTTATCTACAACAAACCGGTCTTCAAAACCAGAAACTTCAGGATCAAGGTTTCCAGAAGACTTTCCCTCAAGGTTTCCAAGGCAAAACGTTCCTCCCTTTCCAAGGTCAGAAACCGCAGTTTTCTAACTTTTAGGCTCCTGCGAGCTCTGGAAGTACTTCTCAGGATGAATTGAAGGATATGATGCAGCAGCTGATGGCTAATCAACATAAGTCTACCACTGAAATCAACACAAAGGTAGAGACCATGTACTCGGATCTCAATGGTAGACTTGAAGCCGTTTGCAACCACGTGAAAAAGCTTGACACTCAGGTAGCTCAAATCTTGGCATCAACTAAGCGACCACCATGGACTCTTCCAGGAAAAGTTGAAACAAATTGCAGAGAACATTAAAATGTGATATTATTTCATAGTAAGGTGGAAACTATCTCAGCATCGCTTACACCAGAGAAAGCTGAAGAAGTTGTCGAATCATTACCATACATCCCTAGGATCCCATACCCTCAAAGACTGGAATATGAGATTGATGAAAAGAAGCTGGCTGGGTTTAATAAGATGGTGAATGAGCTTCCTCCTGATATCTCCTTTGAAGAAGCATTTAGAGTTGATCCTGCATATCGTGAGTTTTCCAAGGATACCAAGAAAAGTCTAACAGTAGTCAATGCTCTCTTTCCTGAAGCAAGGAATACATCATCTCCAATGAAGCAGTTGCCAAAGCTAGAAGACCCTGGGATGTTTGTTGTTCCATGCTCTATTGCAGGAGTTGAATTTAAAGAATCTCTCTGCGATTCTAGGTCTTCTATCAATCTCATGTCTAAGGCTATTGCAGAGAAGTTTGGGATTACTACGATGAGAGCTGCTCATATAGCTCTCAAGTTTGCAGACTTTTCCATCAAGGTTCCACATGGTACTATTTATGATTTACATGTTCAAGTAGGAAATTGCCTTGTTCCTACTAACTTTCAAGTGATGGAGATGAGCGAAGATCCTGGTATACCTTTGATTCTTGGAAGACCGTTTCTGGCGACAGTGGGTGCAGTTGTAGATTTGCCTAATAGGAGAGTCTCATTCGCTAATATTGACAAGCAGGTCTTCTACAAAGTTATACCCACTAATGAAGCAGCCAAACTTGCATCCTATGTTACCGTTATCAATGGAGATAAGCTGCAAATGGTGACAAAGAGAGATTCCAATAACAAGAGTGAGGTCAAGGAAGTCCTAGATGGAGACCTTCTTATCAAAACAAAGAGGACCAGTCAAAAGAGCAGGGTAAAAGAGAAGGTGACGAGCCAAAGAATCAAGGGTGATTCTAATATGATTTTAGTACCTCAGAGACGTGTTGGTGACACGATTGAGTACAAGGTAAAGTCCAAAGGGATTTCAAAACCTTTCTCCAAGGTTAGAGCTATTCTCACATCTGAGCTGAAAGAGAAAGGTGAAGAAGCTGTGAAAGCTATGTTGAGCAAGGTTCTGAAGCTGAAGTTTACTGATTTGAGAGCTTGTTTTGGAGAAAGTTCTAATGCTCATCTTCCTGGCTGACACATGAGATCCAAGTCAAGCTCGTGACTTAAAACAAGCGCTTAGTGGGAGACAACCCACTAGTAAGTTAACTAACTTTTTAATTTTGATTTCTTTTATTTCTAACTTTTAGTTTTAGTTCTAAGTATTTCAGGGTTTTTTAAATAAAAAAAAAAAGAGATGGAGCATACGGAGGAAAGATCGACCGATCCTTTGGGTAGATCGATCGATCCAAGATGATTAGATCAAAAGCCATTTCAGTGGTTAACCTCAGGATCGATCTATTCACTCTGCCGCACCAGATCAATCGATCCTTCTACCATATTGATCGATCCACTACCCATGAAGTTCAAAAGGAAGGGAGCACGTGCTCTGCCGTCTCCTACTCACGCTTCCACGTCCGCTGGTCCATCCACACATTCGGCCAAACGTAAGGAATGCACGAAGGATAACGGGAATGACTCCGATGCAACTGCAAGCGGTTAGACATCGCTCTTCTCTATCCGACCAGTGTATTCATTACAAACAATTTATTTCATGCTTTTCTTTATGCTTTTATTTCTTTCTTTTCACTCTCTCTTGATTTATTTTCACACCGAGACGGTGTGAAGTAAGTCTGGGGGAGTGGCTACTAATGATGTTTATTCTGGTTGTTTTCTATTTTCTTATGTTTTTATTGAGTCAGTTTTTCTTTTATTTTATTGAGTCAAAACTTTGTAGGGAATTAGGACTTTATCTTAGGATGATGTTTGAACTATTTGTGTTTATCTTTCTCGCTAGTGACCATTTCTTCAGAGCGTGGGTACAAGGAACAGCTGGAACACTTCAATACACTATCTTCCAGGTTTTATATTGACCGAAAATCTTTCTCGCTACTGGCACTAGATTAGGGAAACGAATCATATTCAGGACACCTTATTCTTTTTATCACTCTTGTTGTTCCTGAATAGCTAGTTCATTTTTAGTTAGTACCTTCCTTAGCCCTAACCTCTTTTCAAGCCTCTTGCATTCTTGTTACTTCATTGTCATATGTGCAGCATATGCGAAAAAAGGCCGGAGAGAATTGGATCGACACTGCCTCTAAATCACTCTTTCTGAAGAACAAGAGCACCTGCTCTAGAACTGAGAGCACCCACACACCCGCTCTTATTTTCAGAAGATGGTTTTTACACTGAGGTGGAATAAAAATATACAAGGAAGGAATGGTGATAATGAGGTCCACTTGGGTATGTACAACAACTCTGATTTTTCTTCGTGTTTGAGAGACACACACTGGTAATCGAAAACCCTCTTCATCATCATCTAAATATCTTATCAAAAAAAAAAACGGATGATCAAGAGTGGTGAATCTGTAAAATAGGAAGTGTCTCCTGCACAGCGAGAATACCCAAGGTGGACGATGGCTAGATGAGATGTTGGAGAGTTGAAGGAAGAAAGAGTGGTTTAGAGAATGTGGAATATCAACGGACCCACTCTCTCTTGCAATTTTGTGCGATACCCTGCATCCTCTACGAACGCCGGGTAACCCTTAAACACTTTGAACTCCACCTCTAAATAGCCTTAAACCCTTTAGCGTCGTCTACCCTAAATGGTGCCTTTAGCGAGACCCTCACGCAACTTTGAATGCGTTGAGTTTGTGTTTGGGAAATGAGATTTGGTTGAGAAATGTGTTGAGGAGTTTTGGTAAAGCTTTGCTACTCGTAATATGGGTTATGTGGTATGCAGATTGAAAGTTATTAACCCGGTTCACTAAGGATGAGAGAGTTCCCGCGTTTTCAAACTTTTCTCCTTCACTTGGTCTTGAATTTTTTTGAGGACAAACAAAGATCTAAGTCTGGAAGAATTGATATAATACATTTTTGGCGCATTCTAACCTTTGTTTTGTATGTTTTTATCTAGTCTTTCAATCTATTTTGAGTCATTCTACGACTAAAAGCAGTTGGCACGGAGGATTAAAACTTGCAATAGGACTTGGCGAAAAAGGAGGAAATTGGATCTTTTTGAAGATTCTGAAGATAAGGAGCACCCGCTCCCGATCGACCGACCTGCTCCCCAGAAGATCCACTTTTGGAAATTTTCATTAAACCTATTTTTTTGCCACCTAGGGTTCCCTAATCAATCCCAGCCATCCCAGACCCCTATTTAAGGATATTTTCGATCCCTTTTCACGGGGGGAGGCAGAAAATAATAGAGAGAACACGTGAGAGAGAGATTTGATACATTGTTTTGAGTTTTAGTGAGATTTGAAGATTGTCTTCCATCCTTTGGAGAATATTTCTAAACTCTTTACTTCTTTCATTATTTTATCCATGAATTCTCTTATCTCACTTGCTGTGTTTCGATCCATCATGATTGAGTAGTTCTCCAAGTTAGGTTAAGGATTCGATGAGAATAGGGATTCGCGAACTAAGCATAGATGGGATTTGAAATATATTTGATATCTTCATCTATTGTTGTTCTTAACGCCTAGACTAGCTTAATTACCTAGCCTTTGATTTTATGTTTAATTTACTCATCAAAAGTGTTGTGAATTGCTTGAATTAACATAGATGGGCGAATCGTTCTTAGCCAACGACAGTTGAAGTTAAGGCGACTTGTGAACAAATCGATCCTATCCTTTTAATGCTCATCATTCTTTGTAATCTCAAACGACAGTTTAGGGTGTTAGATTGATTGATGAAGTAGTTGATATCACGACAGTGGATCCTCTAAATTTTATGGTTGAGTTATAGATTGGTTCGTAAATGATAACCTGAATAATTGTTTGGTTATAGATGATCTAATCCCTGAGATACTATCCCTTGATCTAACGCCTTTTCATAAATTGTTTACACCGAATTTACTTTAATTGCTTTGATAAATCGTGACAACTTAAAACCTCTTTGTTCGCTTAGCTGAACTTGTATCCCATAAGATTAGAGTGTATGGCTGGTCCCTTTAACGAACCTACCTATTCTACATTGAAAAAGTGATTTTAAGTTTGAATTATAAACCGGACAAAAGTCCTTTCATCACTCATGCCCTCTAAACATGCGTTAGTCAAATTCCAACCTAAACCCAAATAACAATCAATCAAAACAAAACAAGACAATTCACAAGAAAAGTAATTAATCAAACTAATTACACACATATTTTGATGATACCAAGTATATTTGTAGTGCAAGTCAATTTTCAAATTCAATTAAAGTATTGCAGTCTTGTCGCCATTCCCCACACCCCCTCTTGAAAGTATAGCCACAAAGGCTTTAAATAGTTCCTAATTCATAGAAGAAATTATTGTACTGTCGTGAACACGACCATTTCCCATACCCCATCTTGAAAGTATACCCACGTATCTTTTGTGACTACTGTAGTTATCTCATAATATTCTCTCCGTTCCATGAAAATTGATGTTTTGAGGTTTGCACATATATTAAGAAAAAGTAAATCTAACAATTTTTAACACAATTCCAAGACAACTAAAACGTATTAGAACCAATGAAATTTATTTTGTAAAAAAAAATCCATTAATTTAAAAGTAAAACATCAATCTTTTAAAAACAAAAATAAATTCAAAATATCATTTTTCATGAAACGGAGGAAATATCATTTAGTACTGTTAATTGTAACTTACTACCTCAAAAAACTTCAGACCGCCTCACATCATTAAGTTATTAACATGCATGTATCTAATGATACCATGCAAAATAACTTCTACCACAACAATACATATCAAGTGTAATCACTTAAATGACTATGATTTACCAAACAACAGTCGAGAGCCTATACGAAATATTTCAACACAATCTCAATATCAATACAACAAAAATCAAATCGTCATGCATTCAAACATCAGACATCATCAAACAAGCAAAATGCAAAATTAAGCAACATCGGCTTCTATACTTAGTCAAAAACACATAATTTTACTAAGAAACTCGATTCATTTATTAATAAAAACATGCATAATATTCACTTACGCAGATAATAAAGTCAATTCTTTAACTGCATCACACACGTTCAGTTCATTCATCAGTACATGTGAGGATTCTACTGGGAATCACACACTGTCTGATCCATCATCATGCAAGACATTCAATAAAACACTTAGGAAAATCTACATAATTTTCGCATGCATTATCTACCTTTCATCCATCCTACCGGTATCATGCATCACTTAATCCAATCATCAACCAAAGTAAATGATTACATGCATTGCTAAACAAATAACTAAACCTACACACTACAAGAAAACAAACATTTACCGACGGATTTTCGACCGTTTTTTTCGTCGGTCCTAGGGTATCGGAAATCAAGAATCCGTCGGAAATCCGTTGGTTTATTCCGACGGGTTTACGACGAAAATTTTACCGCCGACTTACCAACGGAAGATATCGTCGGAAAAATGTCCGTCGGAAATGTTAGCCGTCGGAATACTGTCGGAAACTTGTTCCAACGGAATTAGTCCCGACGGATTTCCGACATAAATTGTTTTTTAATTATTTTAAAATTTTATCAAATATTAAATTTATTATATATAATTAAAATACTAATTAATAATTAGATAAACGAGAAATTTCATTAAAATAAAAGGAAATCTATTTTAGAAATTCAATACAAAATTAAAATTGTTTTTAAAATTAATAAAATTAAAATTAAACATCTCCAAATTTTGCCTTCATTGCTTCCATCCACTTGTTGTTCTGCTCCAACATACGGGTATACTCCGCCAATTTCCAGGAATTAGCCTCAATCATACGCTTGTTTTCTTCATTTTGCTCCTTAATCATCAAACTCTGCTCCAAGATCTGTTCGTTTATCTTCTGTAATTCTTTGATCTGAACATCTTTTTGTTTGAGTTCTTCAATGATTTGCGGATCTGTGAGATGGGGAATCGCAGAAGTCTTTGTTTTTCGGGACATTTTGTTGCCAAACCCGAAATAAGACCTTTGCTTCTTGGAGTGGTCTACAAGTTAAATAATACAATTGAAGTTAAATAATAAAATTGAGTACTAAGTTTATAAACTTAAAAACATATGAAAATAAAATTGAGTACTAAAACTTACATCAATAACCATTTGGTTGATTTTTTCCTGAGTCATGGATTTGAAGCTGAAGATCCATCTTGAGAGAGTTGGGTTTGGCGGACCTCCTTCTGCGAATTCACTAACCCAATGACCTCAGCTGCGACACCATCTTGAATTTGGCCTGTCTTCTTGTTGGTATGCGTATCCTCCATGAAGAACAAATGATCGACCGGCTCGCCACCATTTTATTCAATCTATAATATGAAGTTAGAAATATATTTTAAATTTTAAAATTAATAAAAAAAATAACTAAAAACAAAAAACATACCAATTGTTGCTCACGGGATAAGAAGCTTGTAGCTCCGGCATTGTGGACCACTATACTCTTCCCTTTCCGGTCGCTCCGTCGGTTGTTCGAGTTTGTTGTAGATGTTGCTTGACTGTCCGACTTCTCCTAGTGTATCTTCAACCCTTCAAAAACATCTTGTTGCACATACTTTGGTTGCTCCCCTGCTACCCATTTTTGCTTCCATTGGTTGACATTGCGTGAATATTGGGTATTAGTATACGCATGGAAAGATTCTTCAACCATGGGTGTAATTTCGGGAACCCAAGTAAACTCTTGCTAAAAAAAAAAGTTGAAGTACTAATTATAATTATAATTAAAATTTTATGCAAAATAAGAGAAGTAATTACTAACCGCAAATTGTCGAAACCACATCTCACAGTCTTCTTGGGGCATATCATAGTAAGTTGGGTATGGTTTCTTCAAAAGCCCGTGAAGCATCTTTAAAACGGACTTGCTAATTCCATTATGGGAATACCCGAACCTATAAAAAAATTAGACGAAATTAAATTGAAATGAAATTTATAAAATATACCAATTTAATTTTACTTACCATGTAGCGCCATCAAAAAGTTGGGGGTGAAGCTTCTTTATAAGCTCCCGACCGGGTTGTGCGACCAACTCTTGAACGGTCATTCTAACGGGACAAGACATAGATGGAGATGTCTCAGACTCATGAACAGAAAGGGACAGTACTTGACCTGAAGATCCTGAAGCTCTACGACTATGAGTAGAACGACTACGTCTACGTTGAAAGGCGTCGTATTCGTCGGTCCTTACAAAAACAAAAAAAAAATTAAAAACAATATTTATAATGGATAAAAATAATATAAAAAATTCCAAAAAATTAGAAACAATATTTATCAACCATAATAACCTCATATATAACATAATTTGGAAATTTATAATTACTAAAAAAAATAAAATTTATAAAAAATAAAATAAATCAAATAAAACGAAATAAATTTATAAATCAAATAAAATGAAATAAATGAAATAAATTTATAAAACAAAATAAATTTATAAATCAAATAAATTTATAAAACCAAATAAATTTATAAATAAAATAAAATGAAATAAATCAAATTAATTTATAAAAAACAAAATAAATTTATAAAAAACGAAATAAATTTATAAAGCAAATAAATTTATAAAAAATGAAATAAATTTAGAAAAAACAAAATAAATCAAATAAATTAGAAACCAAATCAAATAAATCTAACCAAATAAACGAAATAAATCAATCAAATAAACCAAATCTAATTCTCCAAATCAAATAAAGAAAATCTACAAGTAAATCTAACAATTCCAAGTGATTACCCAAAACCAAATCTAATTTTCCATTAGTTTTCCTATGTAACCACCTAATCAATAAAAAAAAACACATTCTAAAACTAAATTCCATCATCCTAAACTAAAAATTAAATTAAAAGGGAAAGAAAACATACATTTTTTTGAGAAAACGGAGAGAGAAGGCGGAGCAATGGAGGAACCAATTGGGTTTTTAGAGAGAGAAAGCAAATGGCCAAAATGGAGAAGAAGAAACAGATTGGGTTTTTTTTATAGCCCGATTTCCGTCGGAAATCAGACACTTTCCATCGAAAATTTGTTGGAAAACAAAAAAATTGGAAGTTGTGCAGGTACTTTTTGGAAAGTTGAGCGGGTAACTTTCACTTCTGTCGGAAATTAGTCGGAAATTTCCAACGGATTTCCGACGGACATAATATTTTGCATGCCTTTTGATTGGTCAGTCAACGACAATTATTACAGAATATTCCGTCGGAAATCCGTTAGAAATTTTCAACGGATTTCCGACGGAAGTGTATATTTTATTAATTTTTCGGCCAAAGCATTAATTATTGCCTTCCGACGGATTTTCGACGAATTAGGGTATAGAATTAGAAAATGTAAAAAATATAAACTCATACGATCCAAAAACATTGGACAACAAGGTTTTATGAACTAAAACACTTGAACTTATTAAGAATCTCCAAAAAATCAATATTTTACATTTCAAAGTTTGAAATCTCTAAAATGTTCATAAAAGTATATGACATGTTATAAGTAAGTATAACCTTTTATTTACAAATGATTATTTGATTCATAAAAAACTTTTTTATTCACATTTAATTCTTAATATTAAATTTTAAGAGTTCAAATTCATAATGTGCATCTAATGGGGAACATCTTAAGTAATTTTGATAAAATTTTATAAGTTTATACCCTAAGTGGTCGGAAATACGTCGGAAATTTTTGACGGATTTCGGATGAACTACGTAATTAATTATTGTTTAATCTAAATTTTAAATTACAAATTTTTTAACAAATTACATTATAAAATTAAAATGAAATTAATTTTTTAATTCTAAATAATATTTAATATTTGGTAGAAAGAGTTACATAATGTAATTAAATAACAACAATATAACTAAGTAGAAAAAACTAATCCGAGTCCGACGATGAATAATATGATGGAATTGAATCTGTATCGTCATCAAATTCTCCAATTTCTTCTTCTGATTCTGAATGCACCACAAAGTTAGTGACAATGTCAATGTCAAGTGAACTCTCAATCGTACCCATGTTACCACTTCCGCTTGGTTGGAGTGGATCATGCTCAGAAACATAATATACTCTTCCTCTTGGGTTTATTGAAGTCACTGTGATCCAAGGGTCTTCACGCTTCTTAATCCGAGGATAGCAAATATAGCAGACCTATAATTCAATATAAGAAATTAACACTACAAGAATAAAAGCTTTTTATAGCACTATAATATAGCGTTTATAGCCATATTGCTATAGTTGTAATACCACTTTTTTAGATAGCGTTTGTATATCTGGAAACGTTATCATATATTGGTATTCAATATTAAAATATTTGCATCTCGTTACGAGTTATTTTTAATAGCAAATAGGTGATTGTAAACGTTATTATATGTTTAAGAAGTAATCAAATAATTTAGAACCCGCGACACTCGACACTTAGAAAAATTTAGGCTCCAAAACCCATTTTGCCTCCAACGAAAATCCCTAATTACAAGACCTAAAATTTCTTCTTTTTCCCTCTCCCTCCATTTTGCTTGATTTTCACAATCTCCGCCAAATCTGATGCTCTACCACACAAATCTCAATTACATTACGTAATCCCATACCTAACATCTCGTGTTCTGCTTTCTAGTCTCCCATCTTACTCTGTTTTTTACTTCTCTCGTGTCGGAAAATCTTAGTCTTTCTAACCAAAAAACCAGCAATTCAGCTTCCCATTTCAGTCAACTTATACTAAATACGCCTTTCCGAGTCTCGCAATCCATACTCATTGACCTCGTTCGCGAAGAAATCCCACTCAGCAAAGGTAATATCGAGTTTTCTTTATTAACGAAATTGTATTCATTTTCTGGGTTCTTGAGTGATTTGTTTCAATTGTGTTTACCCTGTAGGAAGATTTCGTTTAAGATTAAGTTTTTTAGTTAAAGTTACTATGCCTTTTAAGATTATGTGTTTCTTTTGATTTAGTTGACTTAATTGTTTCTCTGATTTAGTTGATTTATACTTTTGCTTTCTTTTGTAGATCAATTTAGCGAAAAGAGAAGACAATCTATAAGGTATCTTACTCAAACACGATTCTTATCTCAGAACTCGTTTTCTGTTGTTGTTGTGCCTTAACTTTAGTCCCCTTGATATCAACTTGTATGCACATTTGGTCGGAGCTACTGTAACATGGATAAAGCTTGGATCTGGTTACCAAGGTATTAACTTGAATGTTATTACACTTCTTCAATTATTTCATTCATGATTGGTGATCCTGAGATTTGTTTTTACACTTAATATTACGTATAGGAATTGCGTTGAGTATGAGCAAGGAGCAACCAAGTTTGTGGTTGATTCAGCACGAAGTTTGGGCAATATATCAGATATGTTTTGTCCTTGCATTGATTGCCGCAATGTGGTTCATCAGCCGAATGAGACAGTGTTGGAGCATCTGGTGATAAGAGGGCTGGATCTGAAGTACAAGAGAAGCAAATGTTGGAGTAAACACGGGGATGTAAGGAATGACAAGACAACAGATGTTCCTACTTCTGAATATAAGGCTTATGAATTGATTAGGACATCTTTTATGGCTAGTGAAGGCAATCAATCATCTTAGAATCAGAATGTAGAAGAGGCTGAGGATATTGACATTGAAGAAAAAGCTGAGTTTAGGAAGAAGTTAGAGGATGTAGAAACTCCATTGTACCCGAGTTGTTTGAAATACACAAAGGTATCTGCAATCATGGAACTGTACCGGATAAAGGTCAAGAGTGGTATGTCAGAGAATTTTTTTGATCAGCTTCTGCCACTTGTTCATGACATGCTGCCTGGAGACAATGTCCTGCCTAAGTCTACAGATGAGATGAAGAAATTTTTGAAGCTTTTCAGTTTTGGTTATGATGCCATTCACGGCTGTAGAAATGATTGCATCCTTTTTCAGAATGAATATGAGGAGTTGGTGAGCTGCCCAAGATGTAGTGAATCAAGATGGGAAAAAGATAAGCACACTGGTGATGAGAATGTAGGGATTCCAGCGAAGGTGCTAAGGTATTTTCCTATAAAAGAGAGATTTAGGAGGATGTTTAGATCAAAACGGTTGGCTGAAAATTTGCGTTGGCACTACACAAATGCTAGTGAAGATGGTAAAATGCGGCATCCAGTTGACTCCTTGACTTGGGTTCAGGTCAATGACAAATGGCCAGAGTTTGCTGCGGATGCGAGAAACATTAGACTAGGTTTGTCCACTAATGGGATGAATCCGTTTTCAATCCAAACCACCAAGTACACCACATGGCCGGTGTTGTTAGTCAATTACAATATGGCTCCAACTGAGTGTATGAAAGCAGAGAACATCATGTTGACAATGTTAATACCTGGACCAACCGCACCATGCAACAACATTGATGTATATCTACAACCATTGGTAGATGACCTAAAGGACTTGTGGAATGAAGGTATTGAAGTGTTTGACTCGTTTAAGAAGGAGAGCTTCACGCTAAGAGCTATGCTTCTATGGACTGTCACTGACTATCCAGCTTTAAGAACATTAGCTGGATGTAAAGTGAAGGGTAAGCAAGCTTGTAATGTCTGTGGGAAGGATACACCTCATAGGTGGTTAAAGTATAGTCGCAAACATGTCTATATGGGCAATAGGAAGCGTTTGAGATCTGGTCAACCTTACAGACGTAGAAAAAGGTGGTTTGACAACACAATTGAGGTTGGTACTGCAAAAAGAATTCAGACTGGAGCAGAAATCTATGAGAGCCTTAAAGACTTTAGGAATGAATTTGGTAAACCTTTAGGCAAGAACAGGAAGAGATAAAAGATTGAAGTAGATGAAGATGATGTCACTTCAACTGAAGACTATGAAGAAGATGATGACCAATGGCGATGGAAAAAAAGATCAATCTTTTTGATTTACCTTACTGGAAGGTTAGTCGTTTATTACATTAAAATTTGATTATGTGTATTACTTTAAAATTAACTAATAAAATTTGTTTCTCACACCTACTTGTGCTTTACGTTGCAGGACATGCCTGTTAGGCATAATATAGATGTAATGCACGTTGAAAAGAATGTGTCTGATGCTCTATTATCAATCATGATGCATAATGCGAAATCCAAAGATGGATTGAAAGCAAGAAAAGACTTAGAAGACATTGGGATTCGAAGAAACTTACATACACAGATACGTGGGAAGAAAACTTACTTACCTCCAGCAGCGTATTGGCTTTCAAAAGAAGAAAAACGTATATTCTGCAGAAGGTTATCCAAATTCAGAGGCCCTGATGGATATAGTGCCAACATCTCTAATTGTGTGTCAGTAGATCCTCCCACCATCGGTAGTATGAAGTCACATGGCCATCATGTTCTAGTACAGAATCTGTTTCCTGTGGCATTGAGAGGTTTGCTGCCTAAAGGACCTCGGATTGTAGTGAACCGTATCTACAATTACTTCAATAGGCTGTGCCAATGTGTAGTTGATCCAGAGAAGCTAGTAAACTTAGAATCAGAAATTTTGGAAACGATGTGCCAGTTGGAGATATACTTTCCACCTTCACTTTTTGACATTATGTTTCATCTGCCAATACATCTAGCAAGAGAAGCACTCTTGGGTGGTCTTGTACACTTTAGATGGATGTATCCTTTTGAGAGGTAATGTTTTATTTTTTTTGATAGTTACATTGTAAACTGCTAGTATATGTAGCTATTATTCACATGTAGGTATATGAAGACACTTAAGGCATATGTAAAGAATTTTGCAAGGCCAGAGGCTTGTATGGCTCAGGGCTACTTGGCTGGTGAATGCATTGCATTTTGTTTGGAGTTTCTTCAGAAATCTGTTCTGGTTCAAGAAACAGTTAATCGCAATGAAGATGTTGAGGCAGAGCAACATGTACTTGAAGGTCGACCATTGCAGAAAGCAACAGAAAAGATTCTTACAGATAAAGAGCGAGACATAGCTCATAAGTATATTCTCATGAATACAGCAGTCATGGATCCATATGTTAAGTAAGTGAAACGCTTATACAGTTTTAGATTATGAACTTACTTTTAGTGCATACAAGACTAACTTTATTGAAAGCATGTTGCATTTGGAAGAACTGCAAGCTACAGATGCAAGATGCGCAAGAAATGAAACTCTACTGTGGAAATATCATACATAAAGGTTCCCACAGTGGATAAAAAAAGGTTTGAAGTATTTCATATATGAAATGCCTTTGTTATCAATTTTATGTTTAGTTTCATGATAATGAATTTTTTTCCTGTTTCATGGTAGATACCAACAAACTCGAAGGACCATTCTAGTACGCTGAGATGACTTGCTTTTGGACCAAGAAATATTGCTCAAACATACAAGGGGTATATAGTGAAGCCATAGGTTCCATACAGACGATGTGAAGAGGAAGACTCAGAATAGTGGAGTAACTTACGAAGCTTTTTCTATGTGTTGAGCTAGTGCTAAAGATACTAGACAATTGGCAGACATAGTATCATTCTATGGAGTAATCAAGGAGATCATTTTAGTGGACTACCACATGTTCCAGGTTCCACTATTTCGGTGTAATTGGGCTAACAAAGGGAATGGAGTGAAAGAGGAAGACGGTTTCACACTAGTCAATCTCCATATGAACCAGTCATCATACTTGATCTTTTCATTCTGGCGTCGCAAGCTAAACAAATTTTTTACTCTAGAGATGATAAGTGCCCACCTTGGTATGTTGTCATGAGGGCGACACCTAGAGGATACCATGAGCTCGAGACAGAAGAGGCGTTTGTTTGTGCAATAATACCAGTCCAGACAATTGAAGATTTAGGAGATCAATCGTCTGATGACGAGAGTTTTTGTGTGAGGAATGATTGTGAAGGTGTTATAGTAGAGAATTAATAACAAAAGTTTTATTTTGCTGCAAGTAATCAAAGACGATGAAAACTGTAGCTGTTAACGAAATCCATCGCAGTAAGCGCCAAGTAGGCTTTGATGTGAGCCCTGTAGTGTCACTGAATCAAAAGAAAACAAAAAGGATGTTCCAGCCGAGAATGAAATAGCTAAGAGTGTAGAGGAAGAAGATATTGGAGAATCAGTGGAGATAGAAAAAGATCAAGTGGATGACAAATCAGTAGAAGAACAATCACCCCGTGTACAAGACGAAACCATTCCTCCTCCTACGAGAAGCGTGTCCAATGCGTCTGAATCACGGACTCAACAATTAGATAACAAAAAGAGGAACTAAAGAGGTCCAACAAAAATGCGCAAAGTGGGGAAGAGTCTGGATGATAAGGTTGAAGTGGAATTTAATTCGCTAGGTGAGCATGTTGGTAGTGGATCAATGACACTCTCCTCCTTCCTTGGTCCTCTTGTGAGAGTGCATGTTCCAGTACTGCTAGATGACTGGAGACATCTCGATGATAGGACAAAAGACTTAATGTGGGAAGAAATTTAGGTAATGTTGGCCTTTTGATTTAATAAACGTTCAATTATCAAAGCGAATGTTTTGATTTTTTAACTTGCTAATGTTTGACAGGGGAAGTTCAATTTGAAAGAAGACTGGCAAAAAGACGTTGTCTTCAGGCATATGGGTGGTTTGTTAAGGGGTTCTAAGTCTCGGCTTGCTTCCAAAGTTCGATATACTAAAAGTAAGGTTGAACTACAGCAACTAAAGCCTAGCAACATCCAATGTGCATCAGCTTGGAACAGTTGGGTGAAGAACAGGAATAGCACAGCTTTTGAGGTTATTTTTAGTGTCTATTGATTATTGATAAGCTATATTTATGACATTAGTTATGCATGTTATCTCACTGTTTGTGTAAATAGGAACAAAGTGAAAATTCAGGCAACTGAGGAATGGTCAAATTCCTCATACCACCAGCCGCAAAGGAATGACTCGCTTAGCTCATGATATGGTATTTATGTATGTGCGTATTTTGAATTGGTTAGTTGTATTAGTAGTGCATTTATTTTTTTGACAAAGATTTGCATGAACTTGTAGAAAAAAAGAGTTCTAATCCTAGGAAAGTTACTAGAAGCAAGGTGTGGGTAGCAGGACATACGCATTCTGATGGGAGACCTGTGAGGGAAAAATTTGCGGAAACTATTGTAAGTTAAACTTAAATTCTTATTACTGTTTGTTTTTCAAGTCAGTAGTTGCTACATATTTTTTATAAACTTTGATTTCAGGAAAGGATTAAGACGATTCATAGTGAAATGGACTCAACATCCACGGATAATGTTAGGGAATATGCTGTGAGTCATGTACTAGGAAAAGATAGACTAGGAAGAATTAGGGGGATGGGAAGAGGCGCTACTGTTATCAAGTTGGCCTACTTACAGGCTAGAGACTCATATGTCCAGAAGCTTGAAGCTACTCAAGCAGAAGTAGTGAGCAAGGTTGAATATTTGCAGAATGTGGTTAGTGAAATAAGGAGTAAAAAGGTACGTTTTTTAAAAAACTTGTTGTTTGACAATCTGAACTTTTATGTTTAACGATGCCAACTTATATTTTTGGTTGTATTGTCCTCGTTATCAACAGACTGATAATGTCTCCAAGTCTGACTTAAGCGATGTTAGCAAAGGAGGGATTAGGTGCCAGCTACTGGATTGGTATTCAACTGATGAGGTGGTTGTTGCTAAAGGAGAATTCTGCTCCAATGAACCAACATATAAGATTGGTGGAATTCCATTAGGTCCAAATGCAGCTGCTGTAATGGTGACTTCCGCATCAGTCCTAGAAGCATCTCTCTGGCGACCTACTCCAACCATTGTTACGCTTAAACAGGCGGTAGGAGTTAAAATCGCATGGCCATGTGAGAAGATAATATTAGACGAGGATAATGACTTAACCCAACCTCCAAATACTATCGGATCAGAGGTAAATTACAACTGCTTTTGTGTTCCTCTAAATTCATTTAGATTACTTTAACTAATATAGCTTGCATATATATATATATATATATTTTTTTTTTCTTGAATCATTAGCAAACGGATGGATCATTAGGAAGAGTTAAAATCTATGAGTATTGGACTGGAGGTGATGAATTAATTGCTCAGGGTATGTTGTTGTCAACTGACCCTAAAGAATTGGTGAACGATATTCCACTAGGACCAAATGCTACAATTGTTAAGGTCGAGATGGTGGTTAAACCTGGAGCTTATTTATGGAGACCAAGCCATGCAATCTCATTGATGGGTGATGCGCTAAATGAGACCATCGCATGGCCTATTGATAGGTTACACCTACCAGATCCACCTACAATGGATGAATCAAACAGAAAATCACATGAGGTTAGTTTTTGCAACTCGTTTTTACAAAGTACTTAGATAGTAATTATGGTACTTAGCGAATAGAATGAGTTTGAGAATATCTATTTGTTGACTTGGTTGTGTTGATGTTGCCGTGATGTTATTCTGAAAGTATTTATAATTTTGGTTTTAGAGTGGTAGTCCCAGCACTGGTAGTAGTAGCAAAGGTGGTAAACATAAGTGCGTTCTGTTAGATATTGATAATTCTGGGCAGAGAGTTGCATTAGGTCGTGTGTATTCAACAGATCCAACTGAGAAGGTCCATTTTGTCCCTTTGAGTCCCAACGCTAGCAAGGTCTGGGTAGAGATTTCGAAGGTTGATGATGCACGAGTGTGGAGAGCAAATTCTGAAGTTGAATGCATAGCTGATGCAGTAGGAACTACATTGGCGTGGCCTAATGACAAGATTATATTCATGTGGGAGAAGTGTGAAACATTTGGGTTTTATGTACTACTTTATACTTCTTATTGTAGTGACTCTAATATGTCGAACTTAAGCTAGTGTTGAGTTTGTTGTGACAGTTACATTATGTTTATTATTAATAAAGTATTTTGATATTATCAATATAAAGGCTATAACAGAATCGTATATATATCGAATTATATTTAATTACAAATAATTCATATTAACCATTACATTTATATAAATGCTATAGTAATAATAAAAATAACAATTTTGAAACACTGTTAATAATATCAATAATAACAAAAGAATACACTATTATATAATATTTAATTGCAGACAGATAACCGCTATTGTATATGAAACTACGATAACATAACAAAAAACCACTATATAAAGTGTCTAACCTATTATGACAGGCGCAGATACAGCGCTTGTTAAAACACTATGATATCGTTAGATAGCGTTATTCAAATGCTAAGAAAGGCCTTTTTTCTTGTAGTGTAAATATTGGGAGATAAAAATTTAATTGCTATAACTTATGTTAACTAATTTCAAATATACCTGATCAGCCAGTGAAGCAAGGATGAATGGATCAATTCTGAAGTCTTCTTCTGGAATGTACCGATGTATCTCCAAATTCGTCTGTTCGTGTACCTCACCCCGGGGAAGGATCATACCAATCGCAATTATATGCAACACACATCAACCCAATCATTCCCGGATAGTGAATTTCTAAAATTTCACGAAGAACACCGTAGTACACATTTTCACCAGATTGAGAAGAAACACCATAATCTGAAGTCGTCCTTGAACTCCCATCTTGATGAATTTTAAAAGCATAATCTCGTGTGGCATATCTCGGATATGATCTGACATCATATATTGGTCCACTCGCTACCTCTATTAACCATGATGGAAATGATTGTTCTCTAGACTCGCCTGTCGAAACCTAATAAATGTAGAAAATAATTATAATTTTTATTATTTTAATTTGAAACTTGGTTAACATATGTAAATTGTAATAAGCAAATTATTTAAAACTTAAATGAAATTGCAACCATTCGCAAACTTGCTCTGTTTGACAATATGAAGATCATCCTCTGTGGATTCTGGATAATGAGTACGAATTTGAGCCATGTAAATCCTTTAAATATTAAACACATAAAAAATGTTAGTTTATATAAAAGTAATAATTAAAAATTATTATTAAAGTTTAAATTTACCTTTCAAACTCTTGAATTTCATCGTAGTTGGTGAGAATATACATATGCAAGTGATTATATTCGTCCTCTGTTTGTCTCCGCTTCTTCGATTTTCCACTTAGTCTTCCGATCTGTGTGAACATGTCTGGGTCATACACGGGATAATTTGGTCTTTCACCTCCATCATCATGTCGAGAAGGTCTTCTGCTTTTGGTACGGACTTGTGGAGGAAACTAGTATTCAGCAAAGGTTGAGGTTTCTTCATTTATGCTCTGTGCGACGATAGATCCCTCGACTTTGCTTAATTTTTTTATTTTTTTCTTGAGATGATACATATACCGCTGAAAATGATACATCCATCGGTACTGAACGAGGCCACCTAGTGCTGCTTCTCGTGGGAGATTGACTGGAAGATGTTCCATTGCATCAAAGAAAGATGGTGGGAAAATCTTCTCCAAATTGCAAAGGATAATCGGTATATTTTCCTGAAGATTGCGAATACCGTCCCATTTAAGTGATCTCGTGCATATATCCCGGAAGAAAGCACCAATCCCTACATAATTATTACACAAAAACACAAAAATTATGAATTTACTTAATTATTTATGAATATATATTTCAAAATATATTTAATAATTATTTTAAATAATACATATAAAATAAATTTAATTATTTAAATCTGCATCTAAAAAATTAATAGAAATTAATAATTATACCTGCAACTGCTTGATGTACTGTACGAGGTAAAAGTCCGGAAAATGCAAATGGTAAGAGGCGCTGCATCACAACGTGACATTCATGACTTTTCATCCCAGTAAATTGGCCTTCGCCTCGATCAACACAATTCCGCAGATTTGATGCGTACCCATCTAGGAATTTGACGGAATGCATAATCCAAGTGAAGAATTCTTCCTTTAAAAGCTTATCTAGTCGGTAATTGGGTATTGGACCTTTGCCGTCCTGAAGTATATGAAGGTGACTTCGAGAAAAAATATCAACCAAATCCAACCTAGACTTCAAATTGTCTTTCGTCTTTCTTTGAACATTTAGATGAGTGTTCATGATATTGTCAAAGAAGTTCTTCTCAATGTGCATGACATCAAGATTATGCCTTAAAAGATGGTCCTTCCAATATGGCAAATCCCAAAAAATACTCTTCTTATGCTAGTTGTGATACTCGCCACAACCTAGTATTGGAGTTTGCCCATTACCCCTGACCAAGTCATCGTTCGTCTGCTCCGCACCAAAATCTCTTAACTGATCCAGTAAATATGTGCCACTTAATTCTGGGGGGGACCATCAAACACTTTCTTCTTCTTCGTAAATAATGATACACTCTCGCGATATGGATGCCTATTTGGTAGAAATCTCATGTGACAATCAAACCATGAGTTCTACATGCCGATAGCATTCCATATGTTGGAAAATCACTTATGGTCCACATAAAGACCGCACGCATCTGAAAATTTTGTCTGCAAGAAACATCATACGCTTGAACTCCATGCTCCCATAACATCTATAACTCGTAGATCAATGGATGGAGGAATACATCAATGGATCTTTTAAGGTGTTCTGGGCCGGGAACAAGAATGCTGAGAAACAGAAAATCTCGACGCATGCACATAGATGGTGGCAAGTTATAAGGTGTCACGATTACTGGCCATAACGAATATTGCCTCCCATGCTTCCCAAATGGGTTGAAACCATCTGTACACAAACCAAGGTAGACATATCTCCTCTCATAAGCAAAATCTAGATACAATGACTGAAAATGTTTCCAAGCTTCTACATCAGAAGGATGCGTAATCTCACCCTCTTTTGTAGTATGTTCTGCATGTCATCTCATTAGACCTGCTGTCCATTCAGATTGGAATAACCTCTTCAGCCTCTCTGATAACGGCAAATACCACATTTTTTTATAAGGAACTGGAACTCTACCACTACCTTTCTGATACCGTGGTTGGCACAATAGCGGCATTCCAAAAGATTCTTGTCTTCTCTCCAGTAGATCGTACAATTGTCAATACAAACATCTATCACTTGATACGACAAGCCAAGACCAGATACCAACTTTTGTACCTCGTAGTATGATGCGGGTGAGAGATTATCTTCAGGTAATATATCTTTCACAAACTCTGCTATCGCATCTACACACTCCTCCGCCTTTATGGTCATTAATCGACTAGCAGATGATAAAGCTGAATGACCTTCTCTACAACCTTTGTACAATGGCTGTTTAGCTGCATCTAACATATCGAAGAACCTACGTGCTTCTAATTTGGGTTCCTCAACTCGATCTTCACCAACAGACTGCATAGTTTCCCTATACGCATCATTAACCATCTCAACAATACCTACACCAAAATCTACATCCTTTCTACATTCTTCTAAACTATTCACGGTATAAGGTTCGCTAGTACTAACATAATCTGGTCGTTCCCCATGTAGATACCAAATCTTATAACCTGGCATAAACCCATTAAGATATAAGTGACTCATGACTTCATCAATCTTAATATTTCTCACATTCTGACAATTAGAACATGGACACTTACATTTACGGGTTTTCTTTGTTTGTGGTTGCGCCTTAGCCAAATTCACAAACTCGACAATTCCTTCTGCATATTCTTTAAGAACTAGCGTTGTCTCCAGATCCAATCTAGGTTTGTCCATCCATGAACGAAAATAATTTGAAGAAGACATATCTATTGTTTTGTTTGTGTGCAATGTTGTGAATGAGAGTGGATGAATATTTATATTTACAAGTGAATGTTACTAATTTTTCAATGGATTTCCGACGGAAATTAATTTTTAACGGCTATATTTTCCGACGGATTTTCGACGGAATTAAATTTTTAACGGCTATATTTTTCGACGAAAATTAATAATTCCGTCATAAATTAAAAATTTTCAAATAATGGTTGTATCCATCGGGAATTAGATGCTAATCCGTCGAAATTTACTAATGATTTTTCGACGGACGTGCTTCCGTCGAAAATTTCCGACGGATTTTAGACCGTCGTGTTTTGTCAGTATTTCGACAAAAAACCGTCGAAAATTCCCGACGAAATCTTTTTCCGTCGGAAATTCCATTGAAAACTCGAATGTTTTCTTTTATTGACAGTTCTAGCATGCAACAAAGAACACGCATCATGTTCTCCCAAAAAATTGTATGTAGATTTTTCGGCCGCTATTCTAAGAAAAAAAGTCGTTTCTTAGACAAAATTCTTTAAAGAATTATTTCGAAATTTCGGTTAAAACAATTCTTGTCCACCGAAAGGACTAACTCCTTTTAATCTTATTAAATATCATATACTCAATCCGTTGTATAATTATCTCGCATCTTTTGTTCTGATCGTGGATCCCTTTTGAACTGTCTGACCAATCTTTTGTCTTGATTCCATTTTTATTCCTTCGATCCTTTTATGAATTTTTTTTTTTTACTTTAAATCATCTTCAAGCATCTCTTACTATGTTTCACTTAAGCGGTTCGTCCTGGTTTTTAAAATCTCTCTGGGTAAAATCAGAATGACTCTATCCAATTAATTTTTATCGTCATAAAACATTTTTTTATCTTCTTTAAACTTTACAAACTTAACTTTTTTTTATTCAAACACCTTGATTTCTTGATGTGTTCCTAGTTTTTGACATGGTCATAACAAATAAGTAGTTTGTAAGTATTTGAGTAAACTAATTGATGTCGTTGTTGTGTATTGCATGTAGCCTTATGCGATCGGAAAAACTCATAAACGGCTAGATTGTTTGTTGCATGAGTACGAAACTCGTAAATCAAAGAATAGGTGGACGTGTTCGATGCTTCCTAAAGGCCTCACTTTAGTAGATCTATGAAACATATGGTTCACGATAGTGGGAAGACTCGAATGATACTGGGCTAGCTATCCTAGACTCGGATAGTGATGTGTTGCACTTGGATGTCTATGTGGCTACCAAGAGTAAACGCTTACTAAAGGCCTCATTTTAGTAGATCTATGAAACATAAGGTTCACGATAGTGGGAAGACTCGAATGATACTGGGCTAGCTATCCTAGACTCGGATAGTGGCTACCAAGTGTAAGTGCTTACTCGAAGAAAGAAGAAGAAATATTTGTTGCACAAAACCCTATGATATTGTGTTTTATGTTTTCATCGTCTCCTTGATAACTTAATGATTAATGCTTATTGATGGTGAATGTTGCATGATAGCTAAATGTTGTGTGTTATAACTTGGTAGCTAAGTGTTGTGTGTTGCATGTTAGCTAAGTGTTGTGTTATAGCTTATTAGCTACGTGTTATTTGCATGATTTTCTTCTGCTATGCATGATTGCTCTGATTGTTGGACTGAATATTATCACATTTTTGTCTTCGTATTATTTACGGGATAGGTTGGGGATAAGACATGCTTAGAGGGATCTAGGTAATATTTGAATATTTTTGACTTTTACTTGTTTTGTAGGAAACCGTAGAAATCCAAGAGGGAGTGTTTAGACGGTCGAAAGATTGGGATTAGGTTTTCACACGGGTTTTGTAAGATTAGCGTTTGTGCGGTTGAATCGTTTTATATTGGCTTTTGAACTATGGATATAAGTTGTGGCTTTTGTAAATTAAAAAAAAATCATATTTTGCTTGTAAGATATTAATAACATCAAAGTATGTTTATATTTAAATTTATGAGTATTTAATGATACTTAGTTTTGTCCGAGCTAAACAAAAATTTTGGCTTTATTATGGTTGGACAAATATGTGGAGCAGGACTTCATATTAGTTATGAGGATTTGGTTTAGCCGTTTGTCGAATCTATCAAATGATGGACTAATGAACCTGTTTTTTCTTAAAACGGATATTAGACGGTGCCTTCGGATATGGTGTTCTTTCCAGGTACTTTCAACCTTAATGCCAAAACTCTCTTTAGCTTTGTTTGTCACTCTTCCTATTTTTTATTCCTTTAAATTTTTTTTTTTCATCAATTTCTTCTTAGTGAAAAGATTTTTGTACGAAATTTCTCCTCAAAAGAATATTTTATTTAAAAAAATTCTTTATGTTTGAATGTTGGATTTGGGCTTAAGACAACTCGACTGGGCCGCAAAACACAAGTGGGCTGTGCACATAAACGTTTAAAAGGAAGCTGGGCCGAAACCAAAATAGAAGAAGCCCAATAACGGATTGATTTATCATCTGTTATATGAAGAAGAAAATTGGATCGTCTTCAACAACACAAGAACAACAAAACAGAGTTGTTACAGAGTGATATATCATAGTTTTTACCCTTTTTTACCAGGATATAAGTCCTTTTCATAGAGTCTTTTTTGTATTTTTCGAGTTTTTTTTAGTCTTTGTAGGATAAAGGACGATTGGAGCTTAATGGGAGTTTTTGGAGCATTTTGGAGCATCGAGGAAAGAAGAACCGAAGTGATCAAGTCGGAGTCGAGTTTTCAAGGTTGTGTCGATCGACACGGTCCTGTGTGTCGATCGACACGAGCATGTCTGACGTGAAGATTGAAGAATTTCCTCTTCGGTCCACGAAGCCCATAAGTTTACTGAAAAGTCCAGTCCGAATTTTAGACCTTATATATAGTTTTTCCTTAGGCTTTTAGTTTTTTTTATCTCTAGTTTTGAATTAAGACTTGAGAGAGAAGAGATTTGGAGAGCTTTGAGGTGATTTCAGACTTCCGGATTTCATCGTTTTCAAATCTTTGTATCACTTACTCTATCTCTTTTATGCAATTTATTTCATTCATAATGTTTACTGCATTAGTAGTTTGCTTGTTAGGTTTAGGGTAATTCAAGGGTTTGATGAGAAATTGATAGGATTGAAAATCTGTTAGGATTTATCTTTATGTTCTTCATCGAGATTGATTTAACTCTGATTTTAGGATTGATCAACTGAAATTGGATATCCTAGGTTGCTTTAATAGATGTGAAAGTATTATTAACAACCGGACATAATCTTAGATGAGCAAAATTATCTATTCGCAAAGAAATTTGGCTTAGTAATTTTGTGAACAATTGAACCTGAATTTAATACTTGATTTTATTCACTAAGTTTGCAAAGAAATTTGGAATTTAGGGATTTAGTCATAGATAATCTCTGCAACGAAAGTTGATTGGTTTTATATTCGTGTTTGAGTTCTAGAACTGTTCTTAACAAATCCTGCCCGTTTTTGTCCTGTGTCGATCGACACATACATGTGTGTCGATCGACACGATCGATTTCGAGTCATTCTTGCGAATTACCCGTAGCCTAACTCTTTTGTCTAATTGATTACAAGAACCTTTACCATCATACATTGTTTACTTTGCTATTTTTATTACACTCATACATTCTTACTTAGCATAATTTGAATTCACTAATCGATTGTGTGTTTAGATTCCCTGTGGATTCGATCCCTAAGTACTACTACAATCTCTTAATTTGAGAGAGTAGCTCAGGGAAAATTTGAGCACATCAAATTTTGGCGTCGCTGCCGGAGAATTCGATTTCACCAATCGATTTATTTTTATTTTGTTACTTACTTGTTCCTCTCTCTTTGTCTTGTGTGTTTCAGGTTTATGCCTAATCGCGTTACCAGAAGCAACCGTAACGAAGAGCTAGTTGATCTCAACCTTGAGATTGGAAAGTTGGAACGAGCTAACCGAGCAGCGAGAAAGACAGCCAAGATGAACACATTAGTTCTTATCAGAGGTGAAGACGGGTTTCTTCAGGATGCTGAGGGTTGCAGACGCAATGCTCAGGGTGAGAGGATAGATGAGAATGGAGTTGTCATTTTAGAGGAGCCAGCTGGGCGTGGGCGTACTCTGGGAGAGTACAACAGACCAGACGAGTTCTATGCCAACAGGGCAGTGATTCGTCCTCCTGCTTTCCCGAGGAACGATTTTGAGCTGAAGCCGGCTTACTTCTCACTTGTGGCTCAGCACCCGTTCCACGGTCTTTCCTCTGAGCACCCCATGGATCACATTGAGAGGTTCGAGGACTTAGCATCTAGCATCAAGGCTAATGGAGTGTCAAGCGATTACCTCTACTGCAAGCTCTTCCCATACTCTTAATGGAGAAGTAGCTTACTGGTTGAAGCAGTTAGAGCTGGGATCACTGACTACTTGGGAGGACACCAAAAATGCTTTCCTTAACAACTTCTTCGATGAGGCGAGATCCGAGGATCTGAGGACTAAGATCTCTTTTTTTAAGCAGGGACCGACTGAGGCATTTAAGGCTTCCTGGGGAAGATTCAAGTCCTACCAGAGAGATTGTCCTCATCACGGGTTCAGTGATGTTTAGCTGTTAGGCATTTTCTTCAGAGGTATTGATTGGAGGTATCAGATGGCTCTGGATTCTGCTAGCAATGGAAACTTCAACACCAGATATCCGGAGGATGCACTCATTCTTATTGATAACTTGACTTCTAGTAATAGTACCAAGAACGCAGACTTCGAGAGGAAGAAGCTTGGTGGGAACATAGACGGAAGCCAGATAGCTGAGGTATTGACTCTGTGCATAACCTGCTAGTGGGGAAGAAAACTGTTCAGTTTGCTCAAGAGGTAGAGACCTTTATTCCAGAGGAAGAGCACGATGAAGAGGATGTTAACTACATTAGTGGGACTGGGTTTCAGAGTTAGAGGTTTGGCAGTCAGCAGGATAATAGAAACTTCAACGGGAACAACCAAAGGACTACATTCACTAGAACTCCAGGTTCACCTAGCTATTCTCCTAAGCCACAGTTTCACAAGACCGAGTATCAGAAGCCTTTCCAGAGCAATTACACTAGGAACTACGGTTCGTCTTCTTATCAGACACCTCCTCCTCAGTCATTAGAGAGCAGCGAGATGAAATCTATGCTAGAGCAGCTCTTAAAAGGACAACAAAAGATGACTGTAAGCTTCAATGGAAAGATGGATGCTATGTACAATGATTTAAATGGGAAGTTCGAGGCCCTGAATACCCATGTCAAGAAGTTGGATACTCGGTTTGCTCAGACAGCAGAGAATTCAAGGAGGCAAGAAGGATTTCTTCCATCTAGGACAGATGCAAATCCGAAGCATAGTGTTACTGCCATCACCACGAGGAGTGGTAAGACGCATGGGGAGCCTGTGGTGAAGAAATGACTTAATGTAGAGGAGTTCGACGATCTCATGGAGATCGAAGATGCTGAAAAACATGTTTCAGACCCCGTGTTGATCGACACGGACGGATTGTGTCGATCGACACAGATCAAAAATCTCAACTCTGGAAAATACGCAATCAGTGATTCTTCGCGTAAGGTCGACACCACCCTCGACACAGGGTCGACACAGAAAGAGCATGTCGATCGACATAAGGACAGTGTCGATCGACACGAGTCCCAGACGAACCCAACCTAGTCGAAACCTTCGGTTGATGCAAAGGAGAGAGTGTATGTGCTTAAGATACCTTATCCTAGGAGCCAGAAGACGTCTAGGCAGGAGCTAGAGGATGCTAGGTGCAAAGCTGTGATGGATAAGCTAGTTGTGGAGCTTCCTTTGGTTGATGCTATTCGGACTAGTCCTGCGATCCGTCATTATGTGAAGAGGATAGTCACTAAGAATTTGGGTCTTGAGGAAGAGGTTGCAATGATTTCAGAGCAGGTCAGTTCAGTGATTCATAACAAAGTTCCAGAGAAGCTCACAGATCCGGGTAGCTTTGTGTTGGATTGTCTGATTTTCAAGGAGATTTGGGCTCTGGTGTTAACCTGATGCCACACTCTGTAGCTGTTGGTCTTGGGATGACTGATTTCCAGCCTACTAGGATCTCCCTTATCCTAGCCGACCGGCCAGTGAGGATTCCAGAGGGCGTTTTGGAGGATGTTCCAATCAAGGTTGGAGACTGTTTGATCCCTACTGACTTCGTTGTTCTGCAATACAATGAGTAACCCAAAGATCCTCTTATCTTGGGTAAACTGTTCTTAGCTACAATTGGTGCTATGATCGATTGCAAGGGATGAAGTTTGAGATGGATAAGCTGATGAAGAGACCCACCATCGACGGTGAGACATTCTACATTGATACCCTCACAGACATTGCGCAGGAGGTCTTCAACGAGATGCATCCCATAGATCCTTTGGAAAGGACTTTGGTGAACTCTGTGACAGTGGAAGGACAGCTTGATGAGGTTGCTAAGGGGTATGCGAGGAAGATGGATGCTGGTAAGAAAGTTATGCAGCTGGTTGGTAATGTGGAGTTGGATGAAGCTTCAGAGAAAACGCAAAAGGTCAGCGATTGGAGTGAACAAAAAGCTCCAAAAATCGAACTCAAACCACTTCCAGCCGGGCTAAGGTACGCTTTTCTTGGTCCTAATTCTACATATCCAGCCATTGTTAGTGCTTCTTTGAACAATGCAGAGCTCACTTTACTGCTAAGCAAGCTGCACAAGTTTCGCAAAGCTCTTGGCTATTCTCTTGATGGCATTTCAGGTATCTCTCCAGACTTGTGCATGCATAGGATTCACCTAGAGGATGAGACTAAGTCATCGATTGAGCATCAGAGGAGGCTAAATCCAAATTTGCAAGAGGTTGTCAAGAAAGAGATTCTGAAACTTCTAGAGGATGGGATCATCTATCCCATTTCAAACAGTGTTTGGATTAGTCTGGTTCATGTGGTGCCCAAGAAGGGAAGAGTGACAGTGGTAAAGAACGAGAAAAATGAGCTAATTCCTACGAGGACAGTAACTGGGCACAGGATGTGTATCGACTACCGGAAGCTAAACGCAGCCACAAGGAAAGACCATTTTTCCTTTGCTTTTCATTGATCAGATTTTGGAGCGACTAGCGAATCATCCCCACTACTGCTTTCTGGATGGTTATTCCGGTTTCTTCTAAATCCCCATTCATCCGGAAGACTAGGAGAAGACCATGTTTACTTGTCCCTATGGTACTTTTGCATACCGCAGAATGCCCTTTGGACTGTGTAATGCTCCTGCGACTTTCCAGAGATGTATGATGTCGATCTTCACGAACATGATTGAGGATTACATGGAGGTCTTCATGGATAATTTCTCAGTCTACGGTTCGTCCTTCAAGGATTGCCTGGACAACCTGGAGAAGGTGCTTGCTAGATGTGTGGAGAAACACTTGGTACTGAATTGGGAGAAATGCCACTTTATGGTGAA
Organism: Arabis hirsuta; assembly: GCA_964056655.1. Classification (NCBI taxonomy): domain Eukaryota; kingdom Viridiplantae; phylum Streptophyta; class Magnoliopsida; order Brassicales; family Brassicaceae; genus Arabis; species Arabis hirsuta. The sequence goes on along the minus strand of OZ053298.1, from coordinate 26,157,270 downwards.
AGTTGGGATTGTACTTGGTCACAGAGTTTCAGCTGATGGAATCGAAGTGGATCGAGCCAAGATCGAAGTTATGACAAGTCTGCAACCACCTACTTCAGTCAAGAAAATACGAAGTTTCCTAGGACACGCTGATTTCTACTAGAGATTCATCAAGGACTTCTCAAAGATTGCCCGCCCGCTCACCACTTTGCTCTGTAAGGATGTCAAATTTGTTTTTGATACTGATTGTTTAGCTGCTTTTGAACAGATCAAGCAGGCTTTGGTGAGCACTCCAATAATGCAACCTCCAGACTAGGATTTGCCTTTCGAGGTGATGTGTGATGCCAGCGACTATGCAGTTGGGGTTGTGTTGGGTCAGAAGAAAGATAAGAAGCTACACGCCATTTACTATGCTAGTAGAACACTAGACGAGACTCAGAAGAACTATGCTACTATGGACAAGGAGTTGCTAGCTGTGCTTTTTGCCTTCGAGAAGTTTCGTCTTTACTTGATTGGAGCTAAGGTAATCGTGCACACTGACCATTCAGCACTCAAGTACTTAATACAGAAGAAGGATGCCAAGCCGAGGTTGTTGAGATGGATTCTACTTCTCCAAGAGTTTGATATTGAGGTGAAAGATAAGAAAGGGGTTGAGAATGGCATCGCGGATCATCTTTCGCGGATTCGAATTGAAGATAACGTCCCCATTGATGATTACTTCCCTGAGGAGAGTGTACACTTCGTTGAGGTCGGTTTGCAAGCGAGCAAAGGAGAGGATCAACACGTTTTCAGAGTTCCAGATGTCGTGTCGATCGACACAAAGGACCTGTGTCGATCGACACGGGATTCAATTTTGGAATTCCAGAATCCGAAAACAGGTGTGGCGATCGACATACCCAATCGTGTCCATCGACATGGATGCCGCTGGACTTTGAGTGCAACATTTGGAGACCCCGTCTACGCTGTTTCTGGATCTGATCGACCATGGTATGCTGATATAGCCAATTATCTAGCTGCAGAAGACGTACCTACTGATCTAAAAAGGTATGAGAGGAAGAAGTTCATGAGAGAACTTAGGAGGTACTGCTGGGATAAGCCTTATCTCTACAAGCAATGTTCAGATGGTATCTAGAAGAGGTGCATTGCAGAGAGTGAGGTTCGCGATGTGCTCTTTCACTGTCACGGTTCTGAGTATGCAGGGCATTTTGCCACGTTCAAGACGGTCTCCAAGGTTCTGTAAGCAAGGTTTTGGTGGCCCACGATGTTCAAGGATGCTCATTCCTTTATTGCACAGTGTGACAGTTGTCAGAGGAGACGCAAGATAAGCAAGAGGAACGAGATGCCACAAAACTTCATCCTTGAGGTTGAGGGTTTTGATTGTTGGGGCATTGATTCTATGGGTCCTTTCCCGTCGTCTTATGGGAACAAGTACATCCTGGTCGCTGTGGATTATGTCTCCAAATGGGTGGAAGCGATTGCTAGTCCTAAGAACGATGCTGCGGTGGTTGTTAAGCTGTTTAAGACCATCATTCTCCCTCGATTTGGAGTCCCCAGGGTTGTTATTAGTGATGGTGGAACACATTTTATTAACAAAGTTTTTGCTAAGCTTTGGCAGAAATACGGAGTTCATCATCGTGTGTCCAGTCCTTATCATCCTCAGACGAGTGGACAAGTCGAGGTATCTAACAGACAGATTAAGGAGATCCTTGAAAAGACTGACAATTCTACAAGGAAGGATTGGTCTAGCAAACTGGATGATGCACTTTGGGCCTATCGGACTGCTTACAAAACGCCTCTGGGAACTACTCTATTTCATCTCCTTTATGGGAAAGCATGTCATTTACCGGTGGAGTTGGAACACAAGGCAGCATGGGCAGTGAAACTTTTCAACTTTGACATCAAGCCTGCTGTAGAGAGGCGTCTGATACAGCTGAATGAACTGGATGAAATCAGACATCATAACTACGAAGGAGCGGACTAAGGCATATCACGATAAGTGGATCATCTCCAGGACATTCGAACCAAATGACCAGGTATTGCTTTATAACTCTCGTTTACAGCTTTTTCCTGGTTAATTGCGTTCTCGTTGGTCAGGTCCCTTCACCATCAAGGAGGTCAGACCACATGGAGTTGTTATCTTCATTAGCAAAGATGGGAAGGAGTTCACCGTGAATGGGCAAAGGGTGAAACATTATTGGGCAGAAGCCGAGATTCTGGAAGGACACATTGTGCCTTAAGATGATGCACCCGCTGCCTAAGCTCCAACACAGTCAAGCTAATGAATGAAAACAAGCGCTTAGTGGGAGGCAACCCACTGGTAAGTGTACATTAATTCAACATTTTTTCATTTTGTTTTACTAACTTTTTATTCTATGTAACGCCCGTGAACCAAAAAGTGGATTTTTGGTGGTGTCGATCGATACAGGTGTGTGTGTCGATCGACATGTGTGTTTTGGACACGGGAGAAGTCGGGTTTTGGGCGTTATGTCGATCGACACAGGTGGTGTATGTCGATCGACACGTGTTGAAATCAGACCGTCGGGTTTGGTTCCAATTGGCCGGTTTGGTGGGCCGGTTTAGGGAAACCCTAGGGTTCGATATAAAACGCAGAATCAGAGGTTCTGGCCGTTTTTTTCTGGAGAATCAGACTTTTCAGAGAGTTTTTGGGGAGAAGTTCTGAAATCAGAGAATTTGAGTGATTGTTGGGAGATTCCTGGAGGAATTGATCGTGAGTGGTGTTAGAACGAGAAAGGGGTTGTTGCTGTGCTGATTTCGGGTCTGTGAGGATAGAATCAGAGGCTGTCTTAGTGTTCTTCGCTCGTTCTTCGCGTTCTTCATCCTTTTTCAATCCCAATCAAGGTGAGTGCGTGACCGTAGGCTCGTATAAGTATAGGGGACCAATGGAATACGATTGCTTGGTGGTTTTCGTGTGTTTGTGTGTGGATTTGTGCAGGAGACTCGACGGATCGCATCAGATTCGAGTCGTGTGAGGATTGACTCGATTCTGGGTTCTGCGACGTCGTGTCGATCGACACCAGGGTGGTGTGTCGATCGACACGGGGCCTGTGTTCTTCGACACCTAGTGGTTGTGTCGATCGACACAGTGTGTCCTGTCGATCGACACGGGGCCTGTGTTCTTCGACACCTAGTGGTTGTGTCGATCGACACAATGTGTCCTGTCGATCGACACGGGGACACCGATCATCGACACCTAGTGGTTGTGTCGATCAATACAGTGAGTCCTGTCGCTCGATACGGAGTATTCTGGATTGGTTTATTTGTTCGGTCGTGTATGCTTGTTCTGTGATCATCCTGGTATTATATTGGTTGCTTATACTTGTATTTAAATAGCCTGTAGACGGGATGACCGCGTCGCTGAGTATTTGTGATAATACTCACGCAACTCTTTTTGCCATGTGTTGCAGGTAAAGAGAAATTGTGATCGTGGAATCGTGGCGAGGAAGAAGAGATGATTTAGGGTCTCACTTGGATTGTATTTCTATTGGAATTGTTAGGTTGTTAGTCATTGGTTATTGGTTATTCGTATTGGTTGATTGGTTGAATTGGGTTGATATTTAATAAAGTATGGGATTTGTTAAATTGGAATATGTCGTTGATGTTTTATTGTTCCGCATTGCTTGGTTGTTGACCCATTGAGGATTATTATCTGTGATGATAATAATCTGGAGGGAAATTTTTTGAAATTTTGGGTCGGGTCGTTTCATTCTAAATGTTTCACGTATGAAACAACGTATTTTTGGGAAAATAAGCACTGTGTCAATCGACACGGTCCTGTGTGTCGATCGACACAGCCCACGGACGACCCCGCCCATAGACGAAACGAGGTAAGTCCTTTAAACCCAACAGTTTTTCGAGTTTCTTCCTCATTCTTTTCTTTCGCGAAGAAAAACCGATTTTGGACAACCCATATCTCTCTTATTCCTTCACCAAATTGAGCGATTTTTGGCTCTAACCTACTCGGATTTTTACCCCCATCCTGATTCTACACTCCTTTTACTCGATCTGCGAAGATGGCACCACAGGGTACCAAGCGCCAGCGGAAAGACAAGGAGGCTGCATCTGGTTATGGTACACAAGCACAATCCGTCGCATCGCGTCCTCCATGGCCAGGACTTGAGGGGAGGAAAATCCCCATCGCAAGGCAGTTTGATGATGTTCCTGCTAAGATTCTTGTTCGAGAGGATGTTCTCCGCAGAAAGAACACACCCCAATGGGATGACTACAACTCTCTACTATACAATTAGTGGTTGAAGGTGCAATTATGAGGGACGCGGTTTGCTGACAGCCGAACGATGAGACGTTTGGGTTTAAAGGATGAGGTATTGTGTTTACTACAAAATGCAGGCCTGGGGACACTTGCGACACGACATTATCCGATGTACCCCGATTTGGTTTGCCAGTTCTTTACATCTGTGCAACTGTGTTGTGTGGCATCTACTACTGAGGGTGAAGATGATACCCGGAGTTGGATTTTAAGCTTCAAGATTAGAGGGGTCTGTTACAAGCTCTCACTATGGGACCTTTGCGGGATCTATGGTTTTGACCAAGATCACCTTTATCAGGATCTTCCGGATACGTTGCCTGACCCGTAGGAGTTCTGGGGACGATTTGGATCAGGAAGGTATGCTGCTTCTGCTTCCACATATACGGATGTGAGGCATCCAATGCTTAGGTATTTGCTTCGCTTTTTCTCTACCACGATTATGTGCAAGGTGGAGCCCGGAAAGATGAGGCTACATGAGCTGGTTTTGTTGTCATATGCTTTCCGGTCGGATGTGGCAAACCCGACTTGGGATGAGATTCAACCCAACATGGGGGTTGTTTTTGCACGCCAACTTCTCTCTCTGAAGCACACGCCAGTCACGCTGACAAAGAGCAACAAGTTTTTCAGCGCTGGTAGTCCTCTCACTCCCATCTTTACGTTTTGTGAGATTGACACCTCTGTCTGTAGTGTGGATAGCACAGTTTATGGAGTGGACTTGGATTATCTGACGAGGGCCACCTGGCTTAAGCAACAAGATCACTAGGATTTTTGCAATTCTCCTAGACAGCAGCGCATGGTGAAGTTACCCCTTCCTGCACTGATGGACATCGCAACTGACCCTCTTTTGCTGGCTTTTCAGCCTGACGACAGGCTAGTACATGCAGTTGGCGCTGGGCGCAAGCAGGTTACTCCAGATTCTGCTACAGCTGGTACCTTAGGAGCAGGCACTTCCAGTGCTCCACCTCAGCCACCTAAGTTTCTTCCGCTACCACCCCTGCCTGACCACCCTATGGACGAGTTTCAGAGTTGGGTTGCTCAGAGTCTCCAGGTCATTTGGATCGCCATGTCTTCCTGGCCACGCTGTGGATGTGTTCGTCCCCGCCCGCCTACTCCACCGCATCAGTCATCATCATCTGAGGAGGATGTTTAGATCAGCGCTTATCCTTTTTCTGTTTCCCTTTATTTTCTTTTATTTACTAACTTTGAGTCATTTTCATGTTTTCTTTGAGTGAGTTTGTGCTTCTTTAGGATTTCAGAACTTGCGAACTAATGGGATTTGACAGTGTTTTCCTCTTAATCATGACTATTGAGTTGTGTTTTGTAGAATGATTTAGCTTTGACACTTTATTTCAACGATGAGATACATATTGCATCGATCCAGAGCATCCATGTCGATCGACATGGCCTATATGTGTCGATCGACATGGTCACATTTGGTCTCTCACTCTGCAGAACTCATGATCCGGTTCAGAAAACCCGTTTCGATCGACACGGTCCTTTGTGTCGATCGACATGGGGCTAACATTGGTAAAATTTCATATTTCCTTCACAAGTTCGTTTTTCCTTTTGATTCTTTCGCCAATCTCACGCTTGATAACACTGGGGACAGTGTTGTTTAAGTCTGGGGGAGGTAGTTGCTAACTTTGTTTTCGTTTTTGAGAGTCAGTCCAAAACGTTTTATTGAGTTAAAATAGTCAGTTGGAAACAATGATCCTTCTTTGGTTTAGTGGATCGTCTTTTTCAGTTGTGTGACCACTTTTCCAGGATCAATTTCAAAGGCAGACTAATGAAAATCCGAAGGTTGACCAGTTAACTAGAGACGTCTGTTACTTCCAGCATAATCCGCCGGGTTCGAACTAATTATGCGGTATCCTCGGTGATTGGTGTTCATAGAGCTTGACTCCTCATTCATACTTGACAAGTGCAATCTCTGTTGAAGATAATGGTACTCCTCTCTGTTGATTACTACAAAAAAAAAAGAATAATTTGGGGTGATATGATAGTTCTTGAGTATTAGATGAGGAAATAAAATTCCAGTGAGTCAGTACTCAAGAAGTGATCACCTGGAGCTCAAAAACAGCAGTCTGAGTCCCTTAGAACGGATGTAGAGGATGAGCGATCTCACGACCCTATCTCCTCACAAGGAACAATAGTAGTGAAAGCACTGTTTTTGAGTTTCTGAATCAAATAAGTCTGGGGGAGAGAAAGAGTACCAAGAGTTGTATGGTTCACTTAACATAGTATAGTATATGAATGAGTCTAGAAGGTTCTTAGCATTGAGATCTGGGACGAGACCCAGCAATAAGGACTAGCGGGTTATGTTGAGAAGTCGTAGATGAATTTGGGAGGCTGCGAATGTCTATGGAGAAGTAAATGGTGGTGTGCATTATGTGGATTACTAGTTGAAATGGTCGGTCCGGCACTCCAAGGGAAGGTAAGTTTCTGCGTTTTCAAACCTCTTTCACATTCTTAGTTTATGTTTGCTTGAGGGCAAGCAAATGCTAAGTCCGGGGGAGTTGATATATCATGGTTTTCCTGTTTTTGACCATGATATAAGTCCTTTTCATATAGTTTTTTTTGTATTTTTCGAGTCTTTTTGAGTCTTTGTAGGATAAAGGACGATTGAAGCTTAATGGGAGCTTTTGGAGCATTTTGGAGCATCAAGGAAAGAAGAACCGAAGTGATCAAGTCGGAGTCGATTTTCAAGGCTGTGTCGAACGACACGGTCCTGTGTGTCGATCGACACTATCCTGTGTGTCGATCGACATGAGCATGTCTGACATTAAGATTGAAGAATTTCCTCTTCGGCCCACGAAGCCCAATCCAAATTTTAGACCTTATATATAGTTTTTCCTTAGGCTTTTAGTTTTTTTTTTTATCTCTAGTTTTGAATTAAGACTTGAGAGAGAAGAGATTTGAAGAGCCTTGAGGAGATTTCAGACTTCCGGATTTCATCGTTTTCGAATCTCTGTATCACTTACTCTTTCTCTTTTATGCAATTTATTTCATTCATAATGTTTACTGTATTTATGTCTGAGTAGTTTGCTTGTTAGGTTTAGGGTAAGTCAAGGGTTTGATGAGAAATTGATAGGACTGAAAATCTGTTAGGATTTATCTTTATGTTCTTCAGCTAGATTGATTTAACCTGATTTTAGGATTGATCAACTGAAATTGGATATCCTAGGTTGCTTTAATAGATGCGAAAGTATTATTAACAACCAGACATAATCTTAGATGAGCAAAATATATATTCGCAAAGAAATTTGGCTTAGTAATTTTGTGAACAATTGAACCTGAATTTAATGCTTGATTTTATTCACTAAGTTTGCAAAGAAATTTAGAATTTAGGGATTTAGTCATAGATAATCTTTGCAACGAAAGTTGATTGGTTTTATATTCGTGTTTGAGTTCTAGAACTGCTCTTAACAAATCCTGCCCGTTTTTGTCATGTGTCGATCGACACATACCTGTGTGTCGATCGACACGATCGATTTTCGAGTCATTCCTACGAATTACTCATAGCCTAACTCTTTTGTCTAATTGATTCCAAGAACCTTTACCATCATACACTGTTTACTTTGCTATTTTTATTACACTCATACATTCTTACTTAGCATAATTTGAATTCACTAATCGATTGTGTGTTTAGATTCCCTGTGGATTCGATCCCTAAGTACTACTATGATCTCTTAATTTGAGAGAGTAGCTCAGGGAAAATTTGAACACATCACAGAGAGAGAGAAAGAATAACAATTTTTAGAGAGAGAGAATCTGCGATCGAAGCTTCAAGAGTTACCAGAAGTTTTTACTCTTGATCTTCATCGTTTTCTTACTCTAATCTCTTTCTTCTTTGTGTTGACTTCTTCATCAAGCTTCCTTGTAACCCTAGAACACTTGTAACTCTTTCTCGTGATAGTGGAATTCCGAGAGGACCGGCTCTCGGCAAGATGTACCAGCACATCGCTAGGAACTCGTAATAGTTTCTTGTGTCTTTCATATCTGCAATCACAAACAAAGATTCAAGTTAATACCACATCGGAGATTGATCGGAACAACATCGGAGTTAGATCGCAACAACAGCAAGAGAAGTACGTAATTGGATTCGCAACAAATGGTATCAAAGCTTCCCAGGAGGTGTCGTAGGGTTTAAGGAAGGAAAAAGAAGCAGTGAGGATTATCTTTTTTTATAATCTAAGATCATGCATCTGCGAAAGGAAGAAGTGTACAAGGGTCAGATCTCAACAAGAATCTGGTTACATATAAAGGGGATTGAAGATTGCTCAGAATCATTACCTGTTTTCAGAAGAACAATCTGGTGAAATCGTTCCATATCTGAATCTTTCCTTGAGTTTTTTGTGTGTTTCCTTCTTGGTATTGTCTCAAGTGTTTTATGTCTGTTACCTGCAGGACATAAGCAAGCGTTTGGTTAGTACAAGATGGATCCTACTCTTGGGAGATTTGAGATTGATAAATTTGATGGAAAAGGAGATTTTGGATTATGGAAGTACAAGTTTCTTGGTCAGTTGGAGATCCAGGGTCTTGCATCTGTGTTGCAAGAAGAATCAGAGGTTGTTGATGAAGCTCAGGCTCCATGCACTCCGGTTCAGGCACCAATTCAGAATCCTACATCTGTTTCAGCTCCACCTGCAACTGGCAGCACAGGCTTGCCAACAACAGCAGAGATTAGAGAAGCAATGAGGAGGACATAAACCAGAACGGTACAGAAAGATCCCAGAAGGCAAGCAAAAGACTTAAGGGTGAGAAATCTTTTAAGTACTTGCCTGAGTTATTTGATCTTGAGGAAGGTCATGAAGTACAATACAGCTCTTGAGATGTGGAAAGCTTTGGAAAGAGACTATTAAACCAAGTCTGTGCCCAACAAGATCTATCTTAAGCAACAGTTTGTAAGCTATAAAATGGAAGACAACAAGTCAATAGAAGAGAATATGGACTCTTTTCTCAAACTGATTGTTGATTTAGAAAGCTTAAGAATTACCATTTCTGATGAAGATCAAGCCATTCAAGTTCTATCCGGTTTACCCTCAGCTTATGAACAGTTGGTCCACACTCTTAAATATGGTATGGGTAAGGAAACTTTGATTCTCAGTGAGGTTATTACATCAGCTTATGCTAAGGAAGCTGAGCTCAGACAGAAGAGTTTGCTAAACAAAGGCAAGGGTAACTCAGAGGGTTTGATGGTTGAGAGCAGAGGCAGATCAGCAAACAGATCAGACAAGACTGGAAATTCTAAGATGAGAGGCAGATCTAAGAACCGTGGCAGATCAAAGTCTAAGCTAAGGTTCAACAACAAGGCAAACAAAGGCACTTGTTTTCAATGTGGCAAAGAAGGTCACTGGAAAAGAGATTGTATGGAAAACAGTGCAAATAAGACAAAAGACTCTATCAACTTGGCTGACAAACCTAAACAGCCTATAGTATTATCAGCAAGTTTAGTGGTTGCTGAGTTAGAGTAGAAACAACCTGTTGTATTATCTACAAGTACAGTTGAAACTCTAGATGAGTGGATACTAGATTCAGGAGCTACGTTTATAACTCCTGACAAAGATGTGCTATTAGACTTTAAACCTATAAAGGGTGGAAAATTTCTTATGGCAAACAACACCATCAGTGAAGTTGAAGGCATAGGGAATGTCAAGATATTAACAGAAGATGGCACCACTGTTATTCTCACAGAAGTGAGGTATATGCCTGATGGTGGGAGGAATCTTATATCCTATGGTTTACTAGACAGACTTGGTTGCAAGTATGTAGGAGAAAATGGAGTTGTCACATTTTACAGATTAGATGAAAAGGTTTTCTCGGGTAAACTACAGGATGGTTTGTATCACCTACAAGGAAGTATCCTAAAGGGTGAAACTAATGTCACAAAATCCAGTAAGGGCCAGACAGGTCTTTGGCATTCAAGACTTGGTCATATCGGTCAAAAGGGATTGAATCAACTAGTGAAAGATGGTTATTTACCAAAGAAGGAAATAACTAACCTAGGATTCTGTGAGAGTTGTGTGTTTGGGAAGTCCCATAAGCAGAAATTCAGTGCTGCTAAACACAATACACAAGGCATTATGGACTATGTGCATTCAGATCTTTGGGGATCACCTACTACACACAGCAGTAAAGGAGAATGCAAATATTTTGTGCCTTTCATTGATGACTATTCCAGGAAAGTCTAGATTTATTTTCTAAAGACAAAAGATCAAGTATTTAAGACATTCAAGGAATGGAAGACTTCAATTGAAACACAAACTGGAAAGAAGCTAAAATGTCTAAGGACAGACACCGGTTTAGAGTTCAGCAATAATCTGTTTGACAACTACTGTAAAGAGTTTGGGATTTAGAGACACATGACTTGTACCTATACTCCACAACAGAATGGAGTTTCGGAGAGAATGAATAGAACAATTATGGACAAAGTGAGATGTATGCTATCTGAAACACAACTATATCAAAGTTTTTGGGCTGAGGCAGCATCTACAGCAGTGTATATCATCAATAGGTCTCCTAGTACTACGATTGGGTTTAAACTTTTAGAGGAAAAGTGGTGAGGTCAGAAACAGGATCTAAGTCATTTGAGGAGGTTTGGTTGTTCTGCTTATGTTCATCAGGAAAAGGAAAAGTCTAGTCCTAGAGCTGTTAAGGGTATCTTTGTTGGTTATCCGTTTGGTGTAAAAGGGAACATGGTTTGGCTACCAGAAGAGGAGAAGTGTACTACAAGCAGAAATGTTGTGTTTTATGAGCATGAAGTGTTCAGTGATACTACAAAGAAGCCTAAGGTACATTCTAAGGCTAAAGGATCCAAGAAAGTAACTTTCAGCAATGACTTAATCAAAGGTCCAACTCCAAGTGCATCTTCAGACAGTGAGTCATCAGATCAAGGTAGAGATACTTGCTCATCAACATCAGAAGGTTCTGATGAAGATACAAGCAACACCAAGTCAGACACAGAGAGTTTTGAGTCATCAGAGAACTTAGAAGGTTCAAAGATTAAATCTAGTGAGTCTAAGGCTAAAACAACAGAACTTGTGGATGAATCAGTTGAGGAACCTAATATAAAGGACTACGTTCTTGCCAGAGACAAGGTTATTAGGGGAAACAGGGGACCACCTTCTAAGTATGAGGATTCTAACAACATGGTTGCTTATGCTCTATTAGCCGCTGATGATATTGAGGTTGAGGAACCTAAGACTTATGTAGAGGCTCTTAAGAGTAAGAAAAAAGCTACTGGAATGGTGCGTGTGATGAGAAGATGGACAGTTTGGCTAGAACAGGGACTTATGTCTTAGTAGACAGACCTAAAGACCAGAAGGTGATTGACTGCAAATGGGTGTTCAGATTGAAATCTAGTATTCCTGGTATTGAGGATCAAAGGTATAAAGCTAGGGTGGTTGCTAGGGGATTCTCACAAACAGAAGGGATAGATTACAATGAAATCTTCTCTCCTGTGGTTAAGCATGTCTCTATAGGGCTTATGTTGTCATTTGTGGTTAACCATTACTATGAACTTGAACAGATGGACGTTAAAACAGCTTTTCTACATGGAAACCTAGAGGAAAGGATCTTTATGAACCAACCAGAAGGTTACATAAAGAAAGGGAATGAAAACAAAGTCTGCTTACTTAAGAAATCTCTATATGGGTTAAAGTAATCACCAAGATGCTGGAACCTGAGATTTGATGGGTTTATGAAGACACATAAATTTCACAGAAGTGAGAAGGACCCATGTGTTTACATGAGAGATGTTGCTACTGATCGGGCTATCTATTTGCTACTCTATGTGGATGATATGTTAATTGTTCCAGGCAATGTAACAGTTATAAAGGGTTTGAAAGACAGCCTAAGTAAGGAGTTTGAAATGAAGGATCTAGGTAAAGCATCTAGAATCTTATGCATGGACATCATCAGGGACATAGTGAAAGGAACCCTCATTCTGTCACAAGAGAAGTATTTGGAAAAGGTTTTAAAAACGTTTGGGATGATTGATGCTAATCCGGTTATAACTCTTACTACATCTCAGATGAAGCTGAGAAGTTTACATGAGGATGAAAAGTTTGAAGAAGCAAAGCATATGGAAAGGATTCTTTATGCTAGTGCTATTAGTATTTTAATGTATGCAATGATCGGCTCACGACCTGATCTTGCTTATGCAGTTGGGTTAATTAGCAGATTTATGTCATGTACAAGCAGAGAACATTGGAAAGCAGTAAAATGGGTTTTGAGATATGTTAAGGGTACACTTGAGAAGTGTTTGACATTCAAGAAAGATTCAGATATCAGAATTGATGGTTATTCAAATTCAGATTATGCTGCAGATTTAGACAAGAGAAGGTCTATTTCAGGTTATACGTTCAAAGTTGCAGGAAATACAGTCTCATGGAAATTAGGTTTACAAGGTGTTGTAGCTCTTTCAACTACTGAGGCAGAGTACATGTCTCTGTCCACAGCAGCTAAGGAATCAATTGGGTTGAAAGCAATATGCACAGAAATGGGTTTTGCTCAAGACAAGGTTATTATGCATTGTGATTCACAGAGTGCAATTGCCCTAGCAAAGAATCCAGTTCATCACGAAAGGACTAAGCATGTTGATTCCAAGTTTCATCATATACGAGATCTAATGGAAAATGGAATAGTGGTCCTAAGCAAGATACACACTTCAGTAAATCCAGCTGATTTCCTAACTAAATCGTTACCTGGTTAGAAGTTTCAGCTCTGTTGTGAGCTGCTCAACATCCACTGAGACCAGACATCGGCTCCGGTAACTCAAGGTAAGTATCTTGACCTCGAAAATACAATTAAAACTGAGTTAGTTGTTTAGTTTTGCAGGTTAGATCTCAGGTAAATAGAGAACAAGATATATACTAAAGCAGAAACAAAATGAAGACGGAGTTACCTTACCGGAGCAGGAGCAGTGTGAATCAGACACTTGTTCTAGGTGGAGAATCTGCAAGGAAACATGCAGAAGGTTAGCTACAAAACTTAGTACAAGCGGAAGCTAAAAACAAAGGAAGGAGATACGAATAGTCGGAGAGTCTACCTGAAGTACCATCAGAGAGGTTATAAGGTGAATTGGAAGACGAATCTCTTCTCATCTGACAAGGAAAATGAATCGATTAGTGAATCTTCATCAACAGAAGATAAAACTAAAGGATCAAATCTTAGACCAGCGGGAAGGTGAATCATCACCTGGGTCGTGACTGGAAGATCTCATCGGTTTCTCTTCTAGCTTAGTCTCCGGCGAAATGGATGCATGCAGAGACAACCAGAAATAGAAGAAGTTAAATAACGTTCGTTTTGAGAAGTCAGATCGAGAAAGGAGGTGAAGGGTTTTACCTGGACTTCTCGCTTGAAGGCGTCGCTACTTCAAGCTCAGTCTCTAGCGTATCCGATACCTGAAGAGACAAAGAAGAAGAGAAGAAGTCAGATCGGAGTGTTTCAGAGATGAAGGGTCATCGGCAGCAACAGGGTTTCTTCCTCTGACAAACTTCGAAACAAAGAAGGAAAGAAAGAGGAGAAGAGAGGCTTACCCGAGAAGACCGGCGATCTGTTTTCAAGGCAACGGAATCACCAGAACGGCGGAGTATCAGTTGTTTTTCACTGGAGAGAAAGAGAAGAACTAGAGTTACGAGTGTGCAGAAGAAATGTCGAGTGTTCTTTGTCTGAAGCCAAAAGGTGGAGTTTTGTTGGATTTGGGCTTAAGACAACTCGACTGGGCCGCGAAACACAAGTGGGCTGTGCACATAAACGTTTAAAAGGAAGCTGGGCCGAAACCAAAATAGAAGAAGCCCAATAACGGATTGATTTATCATCTGTTATATGAAGAAGAAGATTGGATCATCTTCAACAACACAAGAACAACAAAACATAGTTGTTACAAAGAGAGAGAAAGAATAATAACTTTTAGAGAGAGAAGTTGCGATCGAAGCTGCAAGAGTTACCAGAAGTTTTTACTCTTGATCTTCATCGTTTTCTTACTCTATTCTCTTTCTTCTTTGTGTTGACTTCTTCATCAAGCTTCTTTGTAACCCTAGAACACTTGTAACTCTTTCTCATGATAGTGGAATTCCGAGAGGACCGGCTCTCGGCGAGATGTACCAGCACCTCGCTGGGAACTCGTAATAGTTTCTTGTGTCTTTCATTTCTGCAATCACAAACAAAGATTCAAGTTAATACCACATCGGAGATTGATCGGAACAACATCGGAGTTAGATCGCAACAACAGCAAGAGAAGTACGAACCTAGATTCGCAACACAGAGGAAGAATGTATCTTTTCATTGTTGTATGTTTTTGGCTAATCTAGTTGTAAGAAGCAAGGAAGGATGTTGTTTGCTACAAAGTGTGGATACGAATGCGGAACATCCCTGTGAACCACTTTACAGTGGAAACGATGGATAGAATGGCCTCAGTGATAGGGGATGTCAAAGAAATTGCCGACGACCCGAAGGTATCACACAAAACAGACTACATCAGGCTCAGGTAGTCTTTGACATTGTCAATCCGGCAAGAGAAGCCAAAAAATTAAATATCCCATTTGGAGAAATGGTGGTAATCGGCTATGAGTATGTGAAGATTCGAAAGAGATGCTTCTACTGCCTTCATTTGACACATGAGCAACAAAAATGTCCTTGGCTAAAGAAGTCAAAGCAGAGTTTACCCGAAGGCTCTAAGTGTCCACAATTGGACAGAGGAATGATGAGAAAGAATCAACCAGCTAAAACAAGGACAAATCCTTTAGCAATCGAGGGTCCACCAGGGTACCCTCCTTTAGATCTGCACTTGGCTAATGAAGGTCATAGGATGACGTTACAATATGCGTTTCATGCTGACCCCACGGAGCGCCAAGCCATGTTAGTGAGAGTACAATAATATCGGGAAGAGTCAGCAGAATCAACCATCAAGCTTCCTAAGATTACGCATAACATTTACAAAGGGAAAGGTCATGTCTTTGATTTTCAAGAGGAAAGCTCTCGACTCAAACGTCCCAATGTAATGAATGGCAAACCAATTTTATTAGAACCAACCTCGGGCTTGCATGTTTGCATGAAGTTGAAGTATCATCAACCTTGAGTATGAATACCTTTGCTGCAGATTGGAGTCCGATGGATTTTCGTATTGGTATCTCATCACAAGAATCTCTAACCGGGACTCAAAGTACAGGAAAATCAGTGAGACGGAGATCTCCTGCATGGAAAAGGAAGGTTTGTCAATCTACTGGAGATACGGTAAAACCGACTCTATTAGAACCCTCAACCATGCGCATCGTCGAGAAAACTGACAAGAGCAACAACAAAGGAAAGGGTGTGAAAAACATTTCAGAAGCAGTAGCAAAGTCTCCACGTATAGTGGATCCTACGGTGGGTTCCGATTTGAAGCTATTGCCATCCCAATGTGTATTATGTGTTGGAATTGTCAAGGTGCAAGAAGTACTGAGACAGTTCAGAGATTCGAGGGAAATACGTAAGAAGTTTTTTCTAGATTTTTTGTTTTTGATGGAAACGAAGTAGAAGATGTAACGATCGCGAACCAAGTTTTGAGAATTTTGGTCGTGCGTCGATCGACGCAAAGGTGTGCATCGATCCACGCAAGGTTTAATTGAACCGACGGATTTGGTTTTAATTGTTTGGTTTGGCTGGTTTTCGTTAAAGGAACCCTAGGGCTCGTGTTTAAAAGGGAGCAGCATCCGTTTTGTGCAGAGATATTGTGAAAACGGCTGAGAAATTAAAAGAGAAGAGGAGAAGGAGATGAACCGTCATGTCTAAGAAGGAGATGAAGACAGTTCTGGCCCGATTTAGAAGAGTACAGGAACAAACAGTCTAATTAGATCGGATTGGAGTGAAACTTCTAGGATAAGTTCTCCAGTCTCATATCTAGCTTTGGGAAAAATCATTTTGTCAATTGGATTAGTATTTTGAGTGTTATTGTTATTTTCCTGAGAGAGTTTGGTGTAGAATTGGATCTGCGACTAGTCCACTTCGTGAGTGTTTTTCCGTCGAACCAGAAGAAGTTAGAAGGCGATCTTCACAACGTTAGAAAGGTCTCGTTCTCAAGATTCCAGATCATGTTTCCGATCATGATTCTGAGGTATGTTTTGTTCTCATTGTGCTTTCGAATTCGGTGTGTTGTTTCTATTTTCAGAAACCCTAATCCGGTTTACGGGAAACCCTAATTGGTTTGGTTAACCAGTTTGGGTTGGTTAAACCGACTGGTTCGGTTTGGGTTAACCAACTGGTTTGGTTTGCAGTGTTCATCAAGCAAAGCTTGAGGTCAGAGGAGAGTTGCCAGAGGTTGAGGTCAGAGGCCACTGATAGGCTAAGGTGAGTGCGTGACCATGGTTTATATGGGTAAAGGAATTGATAAGATGCGATTGATGGTGTTGTTTGTGTGGATTTGTGCTTGTTCTGGTGGATTTCTGTGCAGGAGATCTGTGTGATGTGTTCTGGAATCGATCCGTGAGAGGATAGGTTCGATTTCTTGACTGTGCGATGGTGCGTCGATTGACACACGAGCTGTGCATCGATCAACACACGAGCAGTGCATCGATCAACACCAGGGTGGTGTGTCGATCGACGCACAACCTATTGTGTGGTTCTCGCTTGATTGTTCGTATTGTGCATTGTTGTTTGCTCATCCTGGTTTTGTATCTCTTTCTTATGCTTGTGTGTATAGCCAAGTAGATGAGATGACCGTCTCACTGGGTATTTATGATAATACTCACGCATCTCTTTTAACCATGTGATGCAGGTAAAGACAGGGTGTGATCGTGGAATCATGGCTGGGAAGAGGAGATGATCTAGTGTCTCGGTTTATTGTTTATTGTTGTTAGAATTACTAGGTTGCTAGTGAATTCTGGAAGTGTTGATTATTGTTAATGGAATTGAAAGTGATTGGCTATTGAATTGATTTCTGTTGGTTTGATGAATTATGGGGTTTATCGAATGAGTGCTTGGTTTAATTGAATGTGTTGGTTCCGCTGGTTTAGGTTGGTGTAGTTATTGTTTCCGCATATTTGTGTTTTGACCGTTGAAAATTATTATTTATGATAATAATAATCCGAGTTTGGAAAATTTTAAATTTTTACGGGTCGGGTTGTTTCAGAAGAAAGAGTTCATGTCAGGTTTAAAGGATAGTTTGGGTTACAATGAAATCTTTATGGTCGAGCCAATTGGAGCCAATTGGTGTTAGTGGGGGCTTAGCAGTGATGTGGAAGAATAATTATAAAGCAGAGGTAATGTCAACTAACAAACGGATCTGTAGAAATAGAGGAAGACTACAGAAAGATTGAAGAGATATTCTCTATATATCCCGAGAGAGCAATACACATTTTTATATGCAAGTTTGAAGCATACCTAAGCCAATAAATACAAAGGATTGTGTAAGAATTCTATCAAAAATTACATCTCGACTGGAAATTTCTCTTAGTAGAAAATCACATCTCGTGATACAAAGAATTGTTTGCTTTCGAGGTCATACAATCTCCAGTCCTTTTTCCCGTAGGGATAACCAACGAAAACACACTTAACTGCAAATTTATCTCCTTGATGCGCTTGATTATGCGCATAGCAAAGACTTCCAAACACTCTCAAATGTTCAAAATCAAGCGTTTTATTGTACAATCATTCGTACGATGTAAGACCATTCATGACTGAACTGGAAGTGCGATTGATTAAGTAGCCCGCAGTTAGGATACACTCGCCCAAGAAATCGATGGGTAAATTCGCTTGAAAACGCAATGCTCTTGCAACGTTAAGAATATGACGGTGCTTTCTCTCGACACGCCCATTCTGTTGTGGTATCCCAACACAAGAAGTCTCATGAATTATCCCCAAAGTATGAAAATAAAGTGAGGCTTGTAAATTTAGTTTTGTTATCACTTTGAATACACTTTACTGGTTTATGAAATTGCCGATCATTAGAAGACGTTGGTGTTCGATACGGACCCTAGAGATCGAAGTGAACTAGTTCAAAAGTAGTAGTAGTTTTATTTTCGCTCAACAGAAAATGATTTTATTTTTTTTAGCGCAGAGACATACATCACACACTTTAGTGGAAATTTCAGAACCAACAGAACTTAAAATAGTTGGAAGTGAACCGACTATTCTTGCAAAAGGGTGACCCATCCTATGATGCACTAACTCATAAGATTTTTTGTCTCGAGTTGTCACTGATCTTGCCAACTCCAATCTGCGAAAACAGAAGGTTCCAAATTCTCTCTTACCCGCTCCAATCATCATCCTTGAAACGCGGTCCTGGATAACAAAAAACAGATCAACCAACTGCACTACACAACGATTGTCGTCCATCAATTGACCTATTGATATTAGATTAGACTGAAAATCCTCAACATAGAACACAGATTTTTAAATCAGGTTTGATCCCAACACAACCGTCCCTTCCTTATCTGATATCCTTTCTCTTCCATTAGCCATAATAACTAGAACCAGATCTATCTTTTTCACATTAATGAGCACATTATACTTCCCAGTTAAGTGGTGTGAAGAACCGGTATCCACTATCCAAGAAGGAGTACGAAACTTACCCGAGAGTTTTTTTGTGCTAGCGCTAGCACCACCATTCAAGAGATGGACAAGAGTCTTCCATTGAGTGCACCTAGACCACTAACCCCATCACGATCTTTGTCTGTCACAACATATTTAGCATGTTCTTGATTCAAAAGACTAGGAACATGAACCACGTTTGCATATGTCTTCAGTCCACATGAGAATACAAACTTTTTGCCAAAAGTGAACGATGTATTCATTCCACATACCCAATCATCATAGTTTTCCCTTTTCAACAAAGGATGCAAGATAACCGCTTTGGGATTATCTATAGCCGTCAGGTCGTATGGACAGATCATACTTCTCATCTCCATGGTCGTTTAATTCATTTCGGTCATTGTCGATGTCGAAGTCGTGTCTGTTGATGTTGATTTGTTAGTCATGATCGAAAAAATGAGTTTTTAGAGTCAGACTCTCATACTATGTAGAAACAGAGGAAGACTACAAAAAGATTGAAGAGATATTTTCTATATATGCCAAGAGAGAGCGATACACGTTTTTATATACAAGTTTGAAGCGTACCTCAGCCAATAAAAACAAACGATTGTGTAAGAATTCTATCACAAATTAAGGAAGCAAATTACTGGTAATTGCTAAACTTATGGGATGTAATTGTTGAAGATATGATATCCTAATACCCTTCCTCAAGCTGGAGTATGGAGATTTTGAATGCGAACCTTGATCCAAAAATCTTCAAATGATTGTCGTCCAAGAGGCTTAGTAAATATATCAGCTAACTGAGATGTGGTACAAACATGTGTAGTAGAGATTGTACCTAATTGGATCTCATCACGGACAAAGTAAATCTGTTTCGATTTGCTTTGTCCGTTCGTGGAAAACTAGGTTTGTTGCTATGTGAGTTGCTGTCTTGCTATCGTAGAGAACATTCATCGGCTGATTGTATTGCACTCCCAAGGAACTAAGTATTCGTTTCAGCCATATGAGTTCACAAGTAAGAAAGGCGAGGGCTCGATATTCTGCTTATTGTAGGTTGGTTACGTGTTTTCCACGAAATTGGAGATTGCCCAAGTTGTATAAAATATCTAGTAATTGATTGTCTCGTAAGAGGACAACTTGCCCAATATGAGTCGCACCATCCAGAAATCTAAAAATTATTGTTAGCCTCTAAGAGAATACCTTGACCGGGGCTTCCTTTCAAATATCGAACAACTCGTAATCCTGCTTCCCAATGTTTTTCTCATGGTTTTTAAATAAATTGTGCCAGGAAATGCACACAGTATGCCAAATCAGGCCTCGTTATGGCCAGGTAGAGTAACCGTCCAATCAGCCGACGGTAAGGTTCAGGCTATTTGAGAAGAGGAGATGTAGACAGAGCTAGGTTATTGTTCTGTTTGAGTGGAAATGAGGTTGGCTTTGCTCCTAACAAGCCTATTTTTGATATGATATCTAAGGCATATTTCCGTTGACTTAGATATATATACTAGGGGCGTAGCAAGACACCTCAATCCCTAAGAAATACTTCAGCACTCCGAGGTCCTTCATTTTAAAACACGATGACAAATACCCTTTCAAGAGCTCCAACATTTCAATCGAGGTACTTGTGAGGATCATATCATCAACGTAGATGAGAATATTGATACGGATTCCACCTTTATTGAATGTGAATAACGAGTAATCGGACCAATTTTGCTGGAATCCGTATTCGAGTAAAGTTATTCAACTTTTCAAACCAGCAGTCTGGTGCCTGTTTTAGACCATAAAGTGATTTGTATAAACGACACGCTTTTTTCTCATCAGCGGAATGAAATCCAGGTGGTGGCCTCATATAAACCTCCTTGTCGAGATCCCCATATAAGAATGCGTTGTGTACATCCATTTGGTGTACGGGCCAGTTCTTACCTGTAACCACTTGCAGGAATAGACAAACTGTTCCCATCTTTATAACTGGTGCAAACGTTTCACCATAATCTACTCCTTTTACTTGATTGTTCCCAAGAACAACTAACCGAGCCTTATAGTGTTCAACAGACCCATCAGACTTATACCAGTCCTGATTGCGGCCATGGAAGCATGATGTGGAGCAGCAACGGATAAGCAGATTTTCCATTGCTTGATCCCAAACTTTTGCTTTGAACCGTGTTGACAACAAAATTGCGAAGCGTTACCGGTGGATTTTTTTTTTCGGTGGCCGCGACCCAAATCTTCTTGTGGTGGTGGTTCGTAAACTGGCACGACCGGTGTTGGAGACGCAGGTGATATACCGTATATTTTACCATTTTTACTATCTATTTTATTATAGTTTTTAAATATATTAATAAAGCTTTTTGACCAGAAGAGGTAGTTTTCTCGTATATATAGATTTTAAGATCTTAACAGGTTTTATCATCAAAAAGATGTAAAATGGAGCAAAATCAGTGTTATCTATGATGTAGCTACTCATCCAAGTCAAAGGAATCAAGCCAAGTCATTTTATCTTGAAGATAATGCACATTCTCAAACTGGACAGAACGTATACGCCAAAAGTTCGCTGATGAATGGAGAATCAAATCAATTGGGAATTTAATAAAACTTGGTATGGAGGTAGCCCTTTGAGTTATATTTCCAATGCAGTTGGAATTTCATCAATTGGAGCTATACTTTGGAAGATACACCCAAAACACAGAGGACATGTTAATATGCCTTCGAAGTAAAGTGAGTGCAGAATGGAGTCAAGCACCGGGCCGCCCATGGCCCGATGATCCAGACCTTTGCCAACCTTCTAGAATCTCCATAGAAGCCTCTAATACTGGTCATGAAGCCTGACCGTTATTGTGACTGGTATTGCCTCAATTTCGACTAAAAAAGACGTTTTTGCCCAAAGAAGACCTAGCCGACTTAAGCCTCCTTAAATCCCTACATATACTTGCTTTTAGCCACTCTAGGAACTTAAGCAGCTGGCCATAACATCCTAAATCAATGCCTAAACATGTATTTCGTTTTTCTCTTGTTCTTAATGCATATTTGATTCTAGAAGTCTTTAAAGGTAATTCGACTTTGCCCTATTGCAAAGAGATGTGATCTAATCCCTCATGCTTTGTAGATCAACGATTTATACTATGTCTATGTGCTTTACTCTTGCTGCTACGTGTTGCAAAACATGTTAGAGTATTAGCTTTTATTTGATTTTTATGTACTTTCTTAATTCTATGTCTTTACATACTTAATCGTTTAGAGTTTTATTCTAGAATTGATTCTTCATTTTATTTATACTCAAGGCACGAACTGGCTTAGCTACCCAGAGACTGATCTTAGGTTGATATACTCTCCAAAAGCTTGTTATACCTAGTATTCGATGAGCTAGGCATCTTAACAATTCGATAGGTTAGTTAAGGAGTCTAGTGAACAATCAATCTTGATCATAAAACATGTTTTCACCTTGTAATAAAATGCGATAGTTAAGTCTATTAGGGTGCAAAACGTAGAAGGTTAGTTATGTCACGACAGTGAGATGACTGATATATCATGGTTTTTATCCGTTTTTGACCATGATATAAGTCTTTTTCATAGAGTCTTTTTGGTGTTTTACTATTGTTTTAGAGTCGTTGTAGGTCAATGATCGATTGGAGCATAATGAGAGCTTTTGGGCGATTTTGGAGCATTTTGAAAATAGAAGCCAAAGCGATCAACTCGGATTTAACATGTTTTGCCTTGTGTCGATCGACACACACATGTCTGACGAGAAGAAGACTGCAGAAAGGTTAGAAGTTCGGCACTCGTTGGAGAACTTTCAACCAATGGATCAACCTGGAAATTTGACAAAAGATAGAGAATCGAGTTAGCTTCTGTTACGAAGTTATTTGAGGTTATTCCAACGGTTGGATCGAAAGTTATGCAAGTTTTAATGACGACATGTCAGCCTGCCCTTAACCGACCGGTTCGTTGGAAAAAAAGGAAATTGCAGTTTTCCCTATTTTCATTTAGTTTTATCATAGAAATTGAACCAAAAACGTGATTAGACCTATTTATTCTAGTTTTTAGCCATTGTTTAGGATATATCCAGTTTTTAATTGAGACTTGAGAGAGGAGAGCTTGGAGGAGATTTCAGACTTCCAGACTTTATCAATTTCAACTCTCTGTATCTCCTACTCTATCTTTTTAATGCAATATTATTCATTCATAATGATTTCCTCATCCATGTCTGAGTAGTTTGCTTGTTAGGTTTAGAGGATTCAATGGTTTGATGAGAAATTGATAGGATTGGAAACCTGTTAGGATTTATCTTTATGTTCTTCATTTAGATTGATTTAACTCTGATTTTAGGATTGATCAACTGAAAGTGGAATCCTAGGTTGCTTTAATAGATGCGAAAGTATTATTAACAACCTGATATAATCTTACATGACCAAAATTATCTATTCACAAAGAAATTTGGCTTAGTAATTTTGTGAACAATTGAACCTGAATTTAATGATTGATTTTATTCACTAAGTTTGCAAAGAAATTTGGAATTTAGAAATTTAGTCATAGATAATCTCTGCAACGAAAGTTGATTGGTTTACATTCGTGTTTGAGTTCTAGAACTGCACTTAACAAATCCTCACGTTTTTCATTTTTGTGTCGATCGACACATACTTGTGTGTCGATCGACACGATCGTATTTTGATTCATTCCTGCGAATTACCCATAGCCTAACTCTTTTATCCAATTGATTTCTAGATCTTTGACATCATTCACTGTTTACTTTAGCTTTCTATTTTACATTAAACATTATTACTTAGCATAATTTGAATTCTCTAATCGATTGTGTGTTTAGATTCCATGTGGATTCGATCCCTAAGTACTACATCAATCTCTTAATTTGAGAGAGTAGCTCAGGGCAAATTTGAGCGTATCAAATTTTGGCGCCATTGCCGGGGAATCAAAATCACCATTCGATTATTGATACTAGAATTTTGTCTAAGTTTTTTATTTTTGTTTTGATACTTACTCGTTCTTTTGTTTATTAACTTTTAGTTTTGGTTTTAAAGTGTTTCAGATAATGGAAAAAAAAACGACGAGACGAGGAAACAACAGTGTGTCGATCGACACACCCTGCAACAGGTAAGTTCTCGTTCTTTTCAATTGGTGTTTTCTTTTTCTTTTCTGTTCTTTCACCAACTCTAGACTTGATAACACTGGGGATAGTGTTGTTTAATTCTGGGGGAGGTATTTGCTAACATTGTTTTCGTTTTTGAGAGTTAGTCCAAAACGTTTTATTGAGTCAAAATAGTCAGTTGGAAACAATGATCCTTCTTTTGGTTTAGTGGATTTTTCTTTTCAGTTGTGTGACCATTTTTTCAGGATCGATTTCAGAATCAGACTAATGGGAAATCCTAAGGTTGACCAGTTAACTAGAGACATCTGTTACTTCCAGCATAATCCGCCCAGGGTTCGAGCTAATTATGCAGCCTCCTCGGTGATTGGTGTTCATAGAGCTTGACTCCTCATTCATACCTGACAAGTGCAATCTCTGTTGAAAATAATGGTACTCCTCTCCTTCGATTATAAAAAAAATGGTAAAAAAAAAGAATGATTTGGGGTAATATGATAGTTCTTGAGTATAAGATGAGGAAATGAAATTCCAGTAAGTCAGTAGTCAAGAGATGATCACCTGGAGCTCAAAAAGCAGCAGTCTGAGTCCCTTAGAACGGATGTAGAGGACGAGCGATCTCATGACTCTGTCTCCTCACAAGGAACAATAATAGTGAAAGCACTGTTTTTGAGTTTCTGAATCGAATAAGTCTGGGGGAGAGAAAGAGTACCAAAGGTTGTATGGTTCACTTGACATGGTATAGTATGGGAATGAGTTTAGAAGATTCTTGACATCGAGATCTGGGACGAGACCCAGCAATGAGGACTAGCGGGTTATGTTGATAAGTCGTGGATGAATTTGGGAGGCTGCGAATGTTTATGGAGAGGTACATGGTGGTCTGCTTTTGAGTTGGTTATGCGTTATGTGGCTCACTAGTTGAAAGGGATCGGTTCGGTGCTCCAAGGGAAGGTAAGTTTCTGCGTTTTCAAACCTCTTTCACATTCTTGGTGTATGTTTTGCTTGAGGGCAAGCAAATGCTAAGTCTGGGGGGGGTTGATATATCATGGTTTTTACCCGTTTTTGACCATGATATAAGTCTTTTTCATAGAGTCTTTTTGGTGTTTTCCTATTGTTTTAGAGTCGTTGTAGGTCAATGATCGATTGGAGCATAATCAGAGCTTTTTGGAGATTTTGGAGCATTGTGAAAAGTGAAGCCAAAGCGATCAACTCGGATTTAACATGTTTTGCCTTGTGTCGATCGACACAATAGACTATGTCGATCAACACACACATGTCTGACAAGAAGAAGACTGCAGAAAGGTCAGAAGTTCGGCACTCGTTGGAGAAATTTCAACCAATGGATCGACCTAGCAATTTGACAAAAGATAGAAAATCGAGTTAGCTTCTGTTACGAAGTTATTTGAGTTTATTCCAATGGTTGGATCGAAAGTTATCCAAGTTTTAATGACGATATGTCAACCTGCCCTTAACCGACCAGTTCGCTGGAAAAAAAAGAAATTGCAATTTTTCCTATTTTATCATAGAAATTGAACCAAAAACGTGATTAGACCTATTTATTCTAGTTTTTAGCCATTGTTTAGGATATATCCAGTTTTTAATTGAGACTTGAGAGAGGAGAGCGTGGAGGAGATTTCAGACTTCCAGACTTTATCGATTTCAACTCTCTGTATCTCCTACTCTATCTTTTTAATGCAATATTATTCATTCATAATGATCATGTCTGAGTAGTTTGCTTGTTAGGTTTAGGGGATTCAATGGTTTGATGAGAAATTGATAGGATTGAAAATCTGTTAGGATTTATCTTTATGTTCTTCATCGAGATTGATTTAACTATGATTTTAGGATTCATCAACTGAAATTGGATATCTTAGGTTGCTTTAATAGATGCAAAAGTATTATTAACAACCGGATATAATCTTAGATGAGCAAAATTATCTATTCGCAAAGAAATTTGGCTTAGTAATTTTGTGAACAATTGAACCTGAATTTAATGCTTGATTTTATTCACTAAGTTTGCAAAGAAATTTAGAATTTAGGGATTTAGTCATAGATAATCTCTGCAACGAAAGTTGATTGGTTTTATATTTGTATTTGAGTTCTAGAACTTCTCTTAACAAACCCTGCCCGTTTTTGTCCTGTGTCGATCGACACATACCTGTGTGTCGATCGACACGATCGTATTTTGATTCATTCCTGCGAATTACCCATAGCCTAACTCTTTTATCCAATTGATTTCTAGATCCTTGATATCATTCACTGTTTACTTTAGCTTTCTATTTTACATTAAACATTATTACTTAGCATAATTTGAATTCTCTAATCGATTGTGTGTTTAGATTCCCTGGGGATTCGATCCCTAAATACTACATCGATCTCTTAATTTGAGAGAGTAGCTCAGGGAAAATTTGAGCGTATCAATGACCTTACCTTAGTGATATGAGTTCTAGAATAACTAGTATTAAAATCCTTAATCGATTGCTTGTGTCTTGCATATGTCTTGTGAATTTCTTGATTTCTCATCTTAATTGATATCTATCCCTTTACTTATTTGCTTCCATAAAACCCCAAAAACCAAATAATATATTTACTTAGCTTAATTGGAATCATATAGATTTGTAGTGCATTCATCACTTAGTCCTCAATGGATCGATCCCTAAGTA
Source organism: Arabis hirsuta (assembly GCA_964056655.1). Taxonomy (NCBI): domain Eukaryota; kingdom Viridiplantae; phylum Streptophyta; class Magnoliopsida; order Brassicales; family Brassicaceae; genus Arabis; species Arabis hirsuta. The sequence continues at coordinate 26,130,743 of OZ053298.1, read as the reverse complement.
CTACAATTGTCTTCACTGTGCACTTGTAGTTTCCTAGGGTTATAAATTTAAAACCTACTTGCATACAAACCCCTCACATCGAAGTTTTATGCACATCAGCAGGTGGAGTCACCACTGGAGTCACGACCGACGGTGAGCTCATCGTTGTTTCTGATGTCGAAGAAGTAGATGCCAACGTTGGTGAAGAAGCCATTGCTGGGCTTGTGGGATTTGTAGATTCATTTGAACCAGAAAGGCTTGTTGGGCCAACATTTGTAATTAAAGGTAACAATTTGAGAAATTAGCTCGATTGCATTCCCTTAGTCAAATTTGCTTATAATCGTGTGAAGCCCTCTACTACTAACATGTCTCCTTTTGAGATTGTGTATGGTTTTAAACCGCAGACTCAATGAGACTTGGCGTCTATACCGCTCCCGCATATAGATCAACTCAACCAGAACGGAGTAGCCAAGGCCGAGTTGCTTAAGAAGTTGTACCAAAAGGCCAAGGAGAACATGGAGAAAAGGAATGAGAGAACCAAGAAGCACTCGGACCGGAATCGAAAGGAAATCCACCTCGAACCAGGAGACTACGTCTGGATTCACATGAGGGAAGACTGGTTCTCGAAGATGAGAAAGAACAAGTTGTCACCATGGGGAATCGGACCATACCAGGTCATCAAGAAAATCAATGACAACGCATATCAGCTAGACCTCCGAGGTGAGTTTAATGTATCCCCGACCTTTAATGTGGCTGACTTAACTCTCTGTGAAGCAGATGAAACAGTTATGAGGATAGAACCTTCTTAAGGGGGAGAGGATGATGCATCTTCCAAAACCGACATCACCGCGGCAGCCCCACCCCAGCCCATTCCCACGATGCTGTCCAGGCCCATAACCCGATCCGAAACTCGGACTTTGCAAGAAAACATCAACGACGCCGTCGAGGTTCTACTAGCCAAGTATGATGCGAACTTAGCGGCCCGGCCCAATCAAAGGGACACATCCAACGATGCGGCCCAAGCTAAGCCCAACCGAGATCCAACCCGCCCCGACGCGTTCAAGGACCAAACCGAGTCAACAAGGGAACAAATACTTAACTTATTCGGCATCACCCGCATTAAAGACTAGCGATCCCTACATACCTTATTTGGTACCACCCGCCTTGAAGATTAACGATCCCCAACGGCTCCGAAATCCAACTAAGGTAAGTCTCTATTTTATTTGAACTACTTTGATACTAACATCTCTTTTTGTCTTGAATGTGCATCATTTTATTTCCCTTTTTAGAGTAAGGCATTTGTTTCGCCGATTTCGTTTTTATTAGTTAGATGTCGAATCTTGTAATTTAATTCCAAGACCCCTCGAAGGGCAAAGCTGTTCGGACACTATATAAGTCCCCTCACAACCGTGTATATTTTTCACCATTGATCAATAAAGCAATCGAAATTACTTTCAAAGAAAAATCCTTCTCGCAACTTAGAAATCCGGGATTTCTTCGTTTTTCCGTCTGTATCGAGCTGCTTCTATCCGGCTCGTGGTGACCCTCGTTCCATCTCGCAATCACTCAATCATCTCTCTCTCCATAGTGAAAGAGTCATACGGCCAGCACTCGGATCCATCGCTCACATCGTGATACGATCCCAATCGCAGATCGGGACTTTGATCGGAGCTAAACCGAACGCGGTAGGATGTTGCGGTAAAACGAGACGGAAATGGAAAGGGGAAGAGATAGAGATGGACGTGAATACAATCACACGAGCAATGAGAGACTCGATGAAGGGTTGGGGCTCGATCAGCTTGGATATTACACACCAAGAAGAAAGAGGATTCTTTCGAAGAAAGAATGTTCGGCTATTTCAAACCGAAATTTTGATCGCAAGTAAAGAAAGAGAATTTGTTTGATCACTAAACTTGGATGATTATTATTGATGGGGGCGTGCACTATATATAGGCCAAGGGTGGGTTATATGCAACCCACCTTGGAAATAACAAAGCATAATAAATAAGTTTGACTAATAAATGAGATGCATGCAAAAGACATAGAAAATGATGAATTTTGACTCAATCTTCTTATCAAAACGTGGTGGGCTTGAATTGGGCTTGGGCTTGGTGATAAGAAGGCTTGAGTCCATTAAGAAAAAGCCCACGTAAGATCCAAGAGAAGGGCTAAGTGAAAGATGTAAGCGACCAAGTCTTGCCTCGTTAAAAACCATGTTCGGAAAACCCATTGGGACAAAACCGAACATGGGAAAAAGAGTACAAGACAAGGTGCTTGTCACTTAGACATTCCCTTGATCTTTTTCCTCCTCGGCTTGCATAAACGTCACAATCCGAGTTGCCTCGTCCGATCCTCCGCGTTGTGCCTCCTCGAGCATCCTTTGAACCGCGTCAATGAGTTTCCTTGCCTTTGCGCGTGTGACCGGTCCTAGTGGTAGCTCCAATGCGCGTGCCTCGTCCCTAACCTCGCGGCTGCCGGTCAGGATCACATCACATCACTTCCATCGTTCATCGCTACCCGACTCGAGGCAGATGTCGTACGACCAATCCGAGCCATCCGCCTTCCACCACGTAACCTCCGTTCGTGAAGCTGCATCAGGACCTCCCCATGATCATGTTAATACGCCTTATTGGTTCTGGTGGCGGTGTCTCGCTTCCCTGTCTTAGGCGTTTCAGATATTCCCCACTGGTTGGATCGGTGCAAAAGGTACGTAGGCAGCCAATCTTCGGATGGGTTCAGCTGTCCCCTTCCTGAAAAAGAGGAGAGTGGGGAACATATACTCGTATACTCCCATTTTAAAATCTTTGGTGTACCAAAATGCTCTTTTCAAGGCCAGCAGTGTGGCCTTGGCACTGAGGTGCTCTACTTTAGACATCAATGTTTTAAATCTACCAATAAAACTTCGTAGTGTTTCAGTCTGCCCCTGTGACATCGTCAACAAGTCTACATCAGAAACTCCAGGATTTATGAATATGGAGTAATGCTTCAGGAATGCTGTGGTCAGTTAACCAAAATTTTCAATGAAATTACGATCAAGTCTAGAAAACCACTGAAGAGCAGGCCCCTTTAGGTTCTCCAAGAACGAAAGACATTGTCGAGCATCCCTCTTGCCTTCCTTGAAGTTAGCGCTACCCATTGCTATTGCGAATGATGTTATGTGGTCCTTCGGGTCACTGTTTCCTTCATAGACTAGGACCTTAATCTTTTCGGGATCAGAAAGTTTCACTCCTATTATGCGCGTGGTGAACGAAGTAGTTTGCGCTTCCTCCAGAATGCGGTCAATCTCAGGCACCTTGCTAGTGGCCCTATGTATCTGCAACTGAACAACTCTTAAGTTGGGGGCTGCTCAATCCATCTCTGCTCGAAGTGCGACCATCTCTTCGTTATGGGCTCGGATTACCGCCCTTTGCTTGTTTTCGAACTGGGTTTGTTGCGCCCAAAGTCTACCCTCTTCCTCGTCAATCAGATCCTCGAACAGCTGTTGCTTGTTGCGAGTCTGGGCTGCAGCTGCTGGATTGACACGTTTAGTGTCATTAACGTTATGGCCTCGCGTTGGATTATCCTCATCCAAGTTAATCACGGGTTTAGGATCAACTCCGATCCGGGCATTAGCTTCACGAACCTCTTATGTTCGTCTGTTGCAGCTGCATGACGTCACGGGGGTATTCCCGTCTGTGTCCTCTGTGGTGTCGTAAACTCGAGAGGGATTGATGAAACTGTCTCCTCAGTCGGCCTAGGCTTGATCCTCCAGCTTGGGTTCAGTTGGTGGCCGCTAGGGCTTCTGTCTGTTGTTGGCCGTTGCGAGTGCTTATCGTGCTCTTCCACCTTTTTAAGCAACGTCTCCAGCATTGCCTTTATCTGGGTTAGGGCTTCTAGAGTTGTTTCCATAGTCACCTGTGTCGGTGGTTCCCTTGATCCAGATCCATCGCTGGTTATGTCCTAGGGGTTAGTTCTGTCGTTAGTCATTGTCCTTTGAGCTGGATGCACGATGTTTTATCGTGTCAGAAAATTCAAGCGTCCCCTTAGACGGCGCCAAATTGTGGGAGTCGAAACTAGCACAATCAAAAAATTTCGTAGGGAACTCAATTTTTAGGGTTTAAACCAACGCAAACGTAAAAAAAATTGCTTTATTGCTGTTAAGAAAGCTTTAGCGTACAAGTGTTTGTGAATTGATTTTCGGATCCCTTTTTTAAGAGAGGTACATGAGTATATATTGTATTATATGTTGGCTAGCCTAGTCCTAAACGATAATGGAAATCTTCCCACTTTTCTTCCGATTTCCATTCTTCTTAGAACTGCTTAAGTCGGTTATATTCTTCACAGCCTTGCCATATTTCACTGTAGCCCAACTCTATCTAGTCAAGTCGGCATTGGCACATGCTAACCAATATCGGCATACGCGAGGCAAGATACCGATGCAGGCAAGGCACGACATCGGTACACACTGTATACCGACATCGGTTCTGATATGCCTTGACATCGGTACCACGGCATCCCGACTTCAGCTCTTTAGCGTCACGAACATCGGCACCATGGCAGCCTGACTTCGGCTTTGTAGCGTCGTGACATCGGCACCATGGTGTCCCAACTTCGGCTCCGCAGTGTCGCGACATTGGCACATGATGTCGATTCCACATCGGCACACGAAAGACCACATCGGCACACGATTTGCATCGGTACGCGATATTGATATTGACATCAGCACCACTATGTGCCAACATCGGTCTCGCAACACCTTGACATCGGTACAATGATGTGCCAACATCGGTACACGATTGCTTCGACTTTAGAACCACTCACGATCGACTTCAGTGCCACTCCCGACACGACTTCGGCGCCACTCGCGACATGACCTACAACATCGGCGCACTCGTTTCATAGTACGTGATCGGTGTACTCGTGTCGCGGTACGTGATTGACGTACTCATGTCCCGATATGTGATCGACACAATCGTGTTGTGGTACGTGATCGACACACTCGTGTAGCGGTATGTGATCTACATAAACATCGCTACGTACCGCGACATTGGCATCGGTACGTAATGCGACATCGGCACCGGTACGTAACGTGACACGGCACCACAATGCTTCGACATCATTACGCGATGTCTTGACATCGGAACCAGACGGTTTCGATCGATACGATCGTTGCGTCTACACGATTTTGACCAGTTGTTCCCTAACTTAGTCATTTTTTACTGTTGTTCTCTAGGAGGGGATATTCGACCCCAACAGTCTCTAGGTTGATACATTTTGTATTTATTGCATATTAGAACAAGAAACTATCTGTCACGTACTCTTTGATTGTCCGACTTGCACGAGAAGTTTGGGAGCTATCTCAGTTTCCTTTATCACCAATAGGTTTCTCACAAAATCCAGTGTTCTTGAACTTTCACTATCTATTATCCTGTATTAAAAAGCAGACGATGAACACAAGCAACCCCCTGGTTTTCCTTGGATTCTATGGCGTATTTGGAAGGCTAGGAATACGTTCATGTTCGGAAGGAAAAGGCGTGATCCGCATCTTATAGTATCATAGGCTCAAGAAGAAATAGAGGCCTGGTTGAAGGTTAATCAAGTGGATCCAGTGGAGACGGGTTTGGTTTTGAAACGCCAAACATCCATCTTAAAATGGCAAAAACCTAACAGAGGCATGCTCCGGTGTAACGTTGGTATCTCTTGGATAAATTCTCTTCAAAATTGTTGTGCCTCATGGTTGCTGAGGGATCATAACGGTACGTCTCTGTTTAAGTAGGAGATCCTACTCCACAATTCAATCTAGATTTGAATCGGATCTCTTAGGTTTTTTCTGGGCAGCAGAATGCCTTAATCATAGAAAGGTGATTTTTGAATGCTCATCAAAGCAGGCAGTAGAAGCTAATATTTGACCACAAGACTTTCCTTTAGCTCATCACTTGTTAACTGATATTGCGTCGATCCTAGACTCCTTTACGTCTTGGGATGTGTCTTTCATTTCCTAGGAGGTCAATGGTATAACACAGGAGACTGCTAGGTCACGAGGAATCGACATTATCAGTCTTATGTTGCTCAAGGAAGTCCGGTATGGCTACAACATCTTATCGACTATGAAGCTGCAAGCTATCAATGGAATCTACCGCCTGTTTGCATTATACCATGGTCTTCTCCTTCATAGCTTAGATTCTATCTTTAAGTCCATTTTTGGAACTTATGTGTGTTTAAAAGCCTTCCGGCTCTTTTTCCGAATGTTTCCTTCAACTTTCAATGAATAAAACCCAAGTTTCAATGTTTAAAAAAAAGAGATCGATACTATAAACTTCTTCTTCGTAAAAAGATATTTGTACCAAATTTCTCCTCAAAAGAATATTTTATTTCTATAAAATTCTTTCGGTTTGAAGAAGAATGTATCTTTTCATTACTGTCTGTTTTTGGCTAATCTAGTTGTAAGAAGCAAGGAAGAATGTTGGTTGCTTCAAATTTTCTCAAGCAGAACCACTCTCTAGAGATCTCAAACACATTCATTCATTAATTCATATTAAAAAGTTAAAGCTACGTCGATGCCTGATTCATCAGGTATAAAAACGTTAGAATCAAATCCGACTACCAAGAGCTCTCTCAAGCAATTAACTTAGGAGTTCGATAAAGGCATCGGATGAAGAGATATATATCGAAGATTGGACCTTCTCTTGGAACATCAAGAAAAGATCATCTCTGCCACTAAAGAAGTGGGTACTGTTAAGGTAAATAATAGTCATATTCTTCCTTTATGTTGAGTCTGCCTTTGGTAAAAAGGACTATGAAAGTGTAAATCTTTTCACATGTATAAGATAAAAAAAAACGTATTCATTGGAAAATTTTAACATTTAAAACAAATTTAGTTATTTTAAATGTGTCATTTCTTGTTATGATGGAGAATCAGTTTAGTTATGAATTTGTTATTGTATTGATGGAAAGTAGTTTAGTTATGTTGAATTTAGTTCTAAGTCTCAACTCAATGATTTTGGTCTCCTCTGTGCTACTCTTTAGATCAATTATGACTTAGAAGATTTATAGAAAATCTTGATATATACGATATTTTACCCATTTTTATATTATATTAAATATGTTTTTAATAAAAAAAATGAAGAAGTTCTGGGCTTTATATGTCACTTTTAGTGTTTTCGTGGGTTTTGAAATCAATACAGGAAATTGGAGTATTTTGGGCTTAAAATGAGGAAAAACAAGCCTTTTTAAGAAAGGACAGATCCTGACAGTCAGATGTTTCGCTCTAGGTGAAGATGTTCCCACCGTCGGATCAAACTAATATTTTACCACGAGATAGAAGAGGATTATAGCCTGAAACATAATATTCGATGGTGGAAATCCAACGGTTAGATCTCAAGATATGTTCACCTAGGCGACCAATCGATCACCTAGTCGGAGAAAAGAGAAAATCTTCTTTTTTTGAAGAATATCTCCTAAATATTTTGGGATATACCCTAGCCGAGTTCTCCACCGATAAAACCTTTAGAGAGGCCACGAAAATTATCACGTCCCCATCAAGAGTCTCAAAACTTCAAGGCTCTTCACCACCCAAAAACACTTTAATTTTTATCGAGTTTCCATTGCTTTGTAAAGGGAGAAGAAGATCGCACCTCTTGGTAACCACTAGAGAAGTTTTTCTGAACCCTTTTCTCTCTATTTACGATTATGATAATGAATTCCTTGCTATTGCTTTGGTCTTTGCTATCATGTCTGAGTAAATTTCTTGTTGGGTTTAAGAGGTTTTCAAAGGAGATTTCATGACTTGACAAATAGGAATTGATTAGGATTTGGAACGTATCTATGCTTAATATATGGTTGCTTTGATTGACAATCTTAGTGATTTGTTATACATTAGTTTCGTCTTGTTGACAACTTGATATGAACTAGTATTGGATGAGTTTTGTATCAACTTCTGCGGCATGCTTACCTTTTCACCTTCACAACCTGAATGAAATAGGTTGTTAGACATGATCAATCATTGATATGAGAATGTTATTGTTGATTTATGACTGGTTTGCATACTTAACTAGAAATACGTTTTAAGTTCCTAAATAGTTTAATCCATGAACCCTAGAGAATTTCCTGAAGCCCAGCGCTTGTTTTATTTGATTTCATCGTTTGCATTCTGATTTCAGTGACACAAAACTCCAAAAACCAATCCATTTTTTGTTGTAGCTTAACTTAACTCCCGTAAACTTATAGTACCCTCTCACTATTCAGTGGATTCGACCCTTAAATACTGCAATTGATCGTTGTGCACTTGCAGCTGGTCATTGTGTTGCTGAGGTAAAACTAGACTCAAGTCATATCCATAGACATCCATAAACATGTCTCTTAAAAGTTCTTTCATGACTACTTCCTCCGAACTTTAGCACAATCGAACGTTTCGATCAAAGGATATTTTAGTTCCTGCATCCAAACTTTCCAAAGTTGTCTATCAACTCTGTTTTAATGTACTCTTTTCCGATGATATTTGCATCTATTTCTAACAAGGAAGAAGACATGGGGACTTGCGCAATCAATGTTTAAAGATGACCAATGAACCTTAGATTGTATACGTTAGGCCACCAATGAACACTTGTTCCACAACCTCCTCTCACTCTGGGAGAGCAAGTGATAATAAAGAACATTCGAAAAAAAATCTACTCAAAAGCTTTGATATTGAAAGATTTGTAGTTTTTGGGAAAAAGGGCATGATGTTTTAAATACTCAAAAGATCATTAAAGATTCAAGTTCTACTTATTGTTTTTACCTAGAGTCCTCTAATTTTTTTATGAAAGGTTTATTATTGAAATGCATTAAAAAAAAACAGTTACAAAAAGATGGTTGTTAAGATCAGATATTTCAAAGAGGATGTTTGGTAGAAGTAGATAAAACATTCATAACAATAGGGCTAGGAGAATAGAGTAAAGGAAAGATTAAGTCTCTTACGACCCTAGAGAATTGGTCCGCGGCCTCGACCATTTCTTCCATTGTTTCCCCGTCCACCCCTTAGAGTCCATTGCATTTCTTGATTGGCCTTCTTCCTCGGTTCTTTGAGAGGATGAATCATCCACATCTAATTACTCTAACTAATCTATAGATTACTCTAAATAGTCTATAAAATTTCACAATTATTCAAAACCAACATAATGTTTAAAACGTCTCTAATGCTGATTTGTTTACATATATACCCAACAAAAGTTAGAGCATTTAAGTACTTTTAAATAAACTTGATTACGATTAAAAAAATTGGTAAAGAAATTATATAAAAGAAATCAAAAGTATAAACAATTTTATATACAAAGATTCCTCGCGTAGAACAGGCTCTCATCTAATATATATAAAGGTTTTACGTCTTCAATGAGAGATGCCACGCCACATCACCAAAATAGTAGTTTATATTTATCACAAGGATGAGCTTAACCTATCCAAGAAGCGTCTAAGGACGTCTCTGTTAGACGTCACTAAGGAATGACAAGTATTCCTCTTCACTTACCTAAAAATACCTAAGCCTAGCTAGTTGTAGAAGGGGAACTATGGAGTTGGCAGACATTCCGACGATAAGTATTGTAAAAAGCGCGAAAAACCGAATTGAGAAATCTGAATACGAATCAAGAAGGAAAAGGAATTTTGATCTTAAAACACGAACACGGAGTCGAGATTGTTCTCTTTCCTTAATTCGAAAAATCGCCCGTAGTGTGACGGTTTCTACGATTACGAATCCCAGGATAAAACCGTGGATAAAACGAATTTTGCAACACTCAAAATCGTAGTCTTACGAACAAAGGAATCTAAGATACTCTCGAGACTTACTTCGGTGGGAGATTTGGAGTTTGAATTTCTGGGTTTCGAAATTCTAGAAAAGATTGAAAGAGAAGATGCAGATGGCGCGTGGTTTTATAAAACCGAAGAGGTATCGGTTACCAATTTGGGTCGCAATTATTCGCCGGTTCGGTAACCAATTTGGGTCGCAATTTTTTGGTTTATTGGGCCGAAATTTGGCTAACTGGGCCAGAACAATTGGACCAAACTTTCCCCAAAAAGAATAGTCTTGATGGACCTTTGGTCCAATTGCCCTTGCCCTTGCCCAAGCCCAAGCCGAGCGGCGGCGGCGGCGCGCGCGCGGGTGTGTGGTTCCCATTTCTCACATCCATCATGCATCATGCTAGTTATTTGTAAACATGATAGGAGAGGGTATTATATATACCATTCCACTCTTGTCTTTCTAACCAATGCGGAACTTTAGTAAGTGGGTTGACTTTAATTGTCACACACACCACACTTTGACCTCACATTTCTCATTCACCAATTATTCAATTTTAACTTATGAGCATTCCAAGTTGTAGTTCAAACTACAAGCTTTCCAATGAACTCATAATCCGGTAATTCCGGGTAATGACTTTGCCGGAAAAACCACCAAAAAAATGACGAAAATCACTTGTAAAATTTAAGTTCCAACAAGTATTTCCTCACAGGTGGATTCCTCATTATTTAATCTGTATAAAGATAGTTACTGCCCCACTCTTCCTAAATAGGTTTTATTATTTATCTTTGGAATTGCTTTGGAATTGCTTTGCATTTTTGCATACATTCATCACATTTAGACTAGTTTCCGCACATTAGAGTCATAGAGCATACATGTGTCTTTTTGGTCCATCAAGAGGAGCAAGAAGCAAGCAAGCAAGAAGGATACAAGTGAAGGAAGAAGCAAACAAGAGGAATGACGATTAAAAACAGTTTAAAGCATCTCAAAGATCATGTATCATTGGCAATTTAGTTAGCTACATATTGCAATTGGAGTCAAGGCATTCGAGGCTTTGGTTAACAATTATGGACGTTTTTGTGAACACATGTCATTCTGCCTCAAAGGAGAATGCACCTGGAAAATGACTCCTCGGGCAAGTGGCCGGCCAGCCAGTAACCGAGAGGAAACATGAAGGGCCAATTTTTAGATCCAAACCACTCAACCCCATGGAACTTAACATAGTTCCTCCTATCTCAGTTCTCCAAAAATACTACTTTTATGCAACCAAGAACGGGCGATTTTTCTCCATTATTTTGTCCATTGGTCTTTAGAGATACCCTTGGGATCTATGTAAATCCTTGAGACATGGAGAAAATCTCTACTTCTTAATGCTATTTTAATTATGTCTTTACCTTTATATTTTTATTTATGTCTTTGATCTCATCCAATACCATTGATTTTGCTTCCACCATCTTCATGAGTTAGTAGACCACACTTGTGATTCATGGGTTAGGAAGATTTGGGATGGTTGGTGTTCGATATTTTTGATCTTTGAGTTTGGATCTATCTTTGACTTTAGATCTTCATTATTTCATCACTTAAGGTGCTCTTAATTTTATACGGGAGAAAATGGAGTTATTTGGGCCCTGGCGTTGCAGGAGGGAGCCCTTCTTTCACGATCAGCCTTTCGGAGTATCTAACCATAGTTTAGATCTTAGGTTTTCTCACACCCATTTTTAGCGTCCATCATTTCAAATTATTTAGAATCATGTTTAAAATTTCAAATATTTATTTTAAGAAAAAAATCAAAGCCCTAAACATTATAAGAAACAAAACCAAAAGTATAATTTGGTTATTAAATTTTGTTTGTTGACCCAAAAGTTGTTTTAACCAGAATTTCAGTGAGCTACATGTATGTGTGATGTAATGTGAGTGTTTATACAGCGAGAAGCTCAAAACAAAATATAGTAACCCCACATGCTCGAGAAATATCCATGATGCCATTTTATGACATTTCTTAATCACATTTTAGGCGAGAGTTTGATATACTTTTCTTTGTGTTTACACTCTATACAAATCCTCTTATCCCTCAGAAAACGGCTAACTCGTGCATACAGCTTACAAAATTAGATTTATGTATTTTTTTAAAGTCTGTTTTCCTTTTTCTTCTCAACAATGAGACTTCACTGAGGCAAACGCATATTACTTTCAGATAATGCCAACATGCAATATTAGAAGTGTTTTATCCTCTGGAAGTATCACAAAGGTCCACGCGCTTAGACACCTTGTGTCTTTGTGAGGGACAACACATAGAGTGACAGAGATATACGTATGTTATATGTATATATACACGTAAGTTTGTATAGTATGATATAGAATTTTTCGCATGTCTGTGGAAAATATCAGGACACATGCAAAAATGTAAATGGGTGATAATATAGTGGGGGTAGATGATGTGTAGGGAATAATATCACATCTAAACAACTACTGCCACCTTAATCTTCGATTTGAAAATGCTCATCTTCTTTTTCTTTCAATATAAAATGAAATTGAAACTAATAAAATGAAGAATAAAGACTTCATGGCTTGCATTTGCAACAAAGCCAAAAAAACTATTTTCACATTACTTTTAAAATCATGTTGGACACAATATCCGCCAAATTTAACTGAGAAATTTTAAAAAATGCCACATTTCAATTGTCACTTTTCAAATGCTACACTTTAAAATTGTTTGCAAGCGTGCCATCATTCATTAAATCAAAAGCCAAATCTGTCATTTTTCTTTTTTCTTTTTCTTCTTTTTCTTTTATTTTTCTTTCTTGTGAAAGAAATCTGAGATCATTTTTTTTTCCAGATTTCAATTTTTTTTGTCCATTATTTTTTTCCAGTTTTCAAAACTTTTTTCTCAAATCTCGTTTCTCTCTTTTTTAACTAAACATCATCTCTATCTCTCAAAACTAGATTAAAAACATGAATTTGAATTTTACAAAAAAAAACACTTAATATCTGAGATTGAATTTCGTGGATTGAGAAAGAAAAAAAAAAGGAGGAGAAGAGAAGAAAAAAAAAGTTGAGATTGAATTTCGTGAATTGAGAAGAAAAAAAAAGATGAAGGAAGATGATGAGAAGAGAAGAAAAAAAAAATGTTATCATTGAAACAAAAATGTAAATAGAGACGTAAACACACGTTTTTAAAATTTTTGGGTTTTGGTTAACTATTTTACATTTTGGGTATATATTTTGAGGGAGGAAGAGGGGTTAGGGTTTTTATTTACATTATAAAAAAAATTTAAAAAAAATATAATATTTTTAAACAGTTTATAAGGTTTTTAAACAGTCTTACGAAACCTTTTAAAAACCTTGTAAAAAACTCTTATAAACCTTTTTAAATTTTTATAAAGCTTTTAAAAACTCTAATAAACTTTGTAAAAAACATTTATAAACCTCTAAAATATTTTCTAAATATTTTATAAACTTTTTAAAAACTCTTATTGTAACGTCCGTGAACCAAAAAATGAAATTTTGGTTGGTGTGTCAATCGACACAGGTTGTGTGTGTCGATCGACATAAGTTGAAATTGGATCGACAGGTTCGGTTTTTGATCGCACGGTTTAGGGAACCCTAGGGTTCGGTATAAAAATGTGATCAGACGCGTTTGTCTCTTTTTTTGGCCGAAAATCAGAGGACATTGAGAGAGAAAAGGAGTGTTCTTGAGAGGATTGAGTTTGTGGAGAATCATTGTTATTTTCCTTGATTTCTCAATCCTGATAGCTTGTGATTGCATGGGAGGTTGTTAGAACGAAGAGGGATCGCTGCTGGGGTTGATTTTGGGTCTGGGAGGACAAATCAAAGGCTGATTCGTGTGTTCTTCGTGTTCTTCCTCGTTCAATCCTTTTTCGAGGTGAGTCCATGACCGTAGGTTTATCTGGGTAAAGGAATAGATGGAATATGATTGCTTGCTGTTGTTTGGATTGGATGTCGAGTGTTTTGTGGATGAAAACGTGCAGGAGATCGATGGATCGCGTTAGAGTTCGAGCCATGAGAAGATAGGCTCGTTCTCTATTCTGCGATGTCGTATCGATCAACACGATTTCGTTGTGTTGATCGACACAGATGCATCATGTCGATCGACACCATGGTGGTGTGTCGATCGACACAAGTGCAGTATGTCGATCGACACCTAGTGGTTGTGTCGATCGACACAGTGCTCCTAAACTGGTTCATGTTTGATTGTTCGTGTCTGCTTGTTCTATGCTCATCCTGGTATTGTATCTCTTGCTTATGCCTGTGTGTATAACTTGTAGACGGGATGACCGTATCGCTCAGTATTTGTGATAATACTCACGCAACTCTTTTGCTATGTGTTGCAGGTAAAGAGAAATTGTGATCGTGGAATCATGGCCGGGAAGAGGAGATGATCTAGTGTCTCGGTTGATTGAAATATGTTGTTAGAATTGCTAGGTTGCTAGTGAATTCTGGAATTGATAATTAGTTTATTGTTGGTTATTTCATATTGGAATTGAATTGGTTGTTATTGTATTGGTAGTAACTCGATAAAGTATGAGATTTATTGATGGGTTTGTTTGGTTATTGATTGGTTTATTGTTTTCCGCATGTTGTGAATTGACTGGTTAGGATTATCATTTGTGATAATGATAATCCGGGTTTTAATTTGAAAAATTTAAAATTTTACGGGTCGAGTTGTTTCATTTTGGTATCAGAGCCCTTATGGTTCTAGGGCGGGTGCATTTAATTGATTATGTGAGTTAGTCAATTGATTGTTGTGTGGGTATGGAGTCCTAGATCATCTTCTCCGAGTCTTCAATGAGATTCCACGGTATATGTTTTATGACGTTCTATTTTTCTAGTACTTAGTAGTCTGCTGGTTAGTGCAGAGTGATGGCTAGAGTGGCTAGAGGCAAAGCTTGTGGGGGCCGTGGAGGCTGAGGTGGTCGTGGTGGGTGCGGGCGAGGATTGCAAAGTGAGTCTGATGCCGCGAGTGTGGCCCAGGAGACCACGCAGGAGCAGGTGGCTGATTTGTAGGCGTTTCAGGAGGGGTTCGTGGGTGAGGCTGCCACGAGTACCGACGTAAGGGCTGGAAGGCTAGTGTGGGTCCCGGTGTGGTTGGCGGTGCGGCGGGCCCAAGTGGGTGTGCTACTGCAGGTGTGGCCAGGACCGAGATGATCGCTTGGTGGGTTTGCTGCAGATGATTCTGGAGCAGTTACCAGGTGGGGTACCGGCTCCAGGCTCCGGGAGTTCAGCCAGGTGTAGCTGGTGTGCAGCCAGTAGTGGCTGGTGGACAGCCGGGAGTGGCTGGGGTTTAGCCGGGAGTGGCTGGTGTGCAGCCGGGTGTGGCGGTTACAGAAGAGCTTCCATCCTACCTGAGGATGATGGAGCAGATGCAGAGGATTGACACCGGGTTTTTCTCGGGAGGTACCAAGCCTGAGGAGGCCGATGAGTGGCGGCGGAGGTTGAAGCGTAACTTTCGCTCTATCAGGTGTCCTGAGGGATACAGGGTTGATTTGGCGGTTCACTATCTGGATGGTGACGCGCATCTCTGGTGGAGAGGTGTTGAGGCCAGGAGAGTACAGGCCGAGATGGTCTGGGAGGATTTCTTGGTTGAGTTCAATAGTAAGTATTTCCCGCAGGAGGCGGTGGATCGGTTTGAGCTGAGGTTTCTAGAGTTGGCTCACATAGACCGGTCAGTGAGGGAGTTCGACGCAGAGTTCAGTCAACTTCTGGTACATGCTGGTAGGGGCATGGAAGGCGAGCAGGCCCAGGTGAGGAGGTTCCTAGGGGGACTTCAAGCTGATTTGAGGACTCACTGCAGGGAGAGTAAGTTCGCCACGAGGGCGGAGTTAGTTAAAATGGCTGCTGCGATTGAGGAGGACCTCAGGAAGCAAGCTGTGGTGGTGAGTCCACCGGTGCAGCAGCAGACGGGTTCGAGCAGGGGCGGTAAGCCTGCTCAAGGTCAGAAGAGGAAGTAGGAGAGCACTTCAGGGCTGAGTCAAAGAGGGTAGGGTGGTCCAGGATGCTTCGGGTGCGGGAGGAGTGAGGCTCGGTACTCAGGTGTGTTACCACTGCAGAGAGCCGGGGCATATTAAGCCCAAGTGTCCGAAGCTGCAGCAGATGGCGGTGGCGGTAATACAGCCATTGGCTCAGATCGCAGCAACGCCGCGGATGTTTACTTCGGCGAAGGCGGGTAGTTCTAGCGCTAGACCGATCACAGGTAATATTTCAGACTTGACTTTTTCTTTTAATTCTGGTGGTGTTTGAATTTAGTCTGTTTGGAATTATGAGTCTGCGCTAGAGTGTCGGGGTCTTAAAGCACATAGGATTTGTGCAGGGACCTTAGTTGTGGATGGGTGTGAGTCCCAAGTATTGTTTGATTCGGGAGCTACGAATAGCTTCATTACTCCAGAGTGTGCGGAGGGTAGCGGTATCCGGAGCGATTTCGGTGAGCAGCCAAGAGTAGTTAAGGTTGCTGATGGCAGGACATTAGCTACTTTCGGGCGGGCTCGTGTTGTGGATGTTCTAGTGGCGGGAGAGTTGATGCCAGCAGATTTCCAAGATGTATTTCAGTCATTGCTGGGATTACCGTCTCGAGGTCGAATCCATTTACGATTGAGTTGGAGCCGCGGACAACTCTGATATCCAAAGCACCTTACCGTATGGATCCAGAAGAGATGGCAGAGCTGAAGAAGTAGCTGGATGATCTGTTGGGGAAGGGATTCACCATGGGGAGCACCGTTGTTATTCGTGAAGAAGAAAGATGGGAGCTTTCGGTTGTGCATTGATTACCGGGGACTTAACCAAGTCACTATGAAGAACAGGTACCCTTTGCCGCGCATTGATGAGTTGTTGGATCAGTTGCGAGGGGCTACCTGGTTCTCTAAGTTCAACTTGGCTTCGGGATACCATCAGATTCTGATTGATGAGGCGAACGTTAGGAAGACGGCCTTTCGAACGAGGTTCGGGCATTATGAGTTTATGGTGATGCCATTTGGGTTGACGAATGCGCCAGCACCATTCATGAGGTTTATGAACGGGGTGTTCTAGGAATATCTGGACGTGTTCGTGATCATCTTCATAGATGATATTCTGGTATTTTCGAGGAGTCCAGAGGAGCACGAGGTGCATCTGAGATTGGTTCTGGAGAAGCTGCGGGAGCAGAAGCTATATGCGAAGTTGAGTAAGTGCAGTTTCTGGCAGCGAGAGATGAGTTTTCTTGGCCATGTGGTGTCTGCAGAGGGAGTTTCTGTGGATCCGGCTAAGATTTAGGCTATCAGAGGTTGGCCTAATCCGAGGAGTGCCACCGAGATCCAGAGTTTTCTTGGGTTGGCGGGTTATTATCGGAGGTTCGTCAAGGGGTGTGCGAGTATGGCGCAGTCGATGACGAAGTTGACAGGGAAGGATGTCCCTTTTATGTGGTCTTCAGCTTGCGAGGACAGCTTCAGGAAGCTGAAGGAGATGTTGATGAGTACACCTGTATTGGCGTTACTCGAGCCGGGTGAGCCTTACGTGGTGTATACAGACATTTCTGGAGTTGGTATGGGATGTATACTGATGCAGCAAGGAAAGGTTATTGCGTATGTTTCGAGGCAGTTGAGGAAGCACGACTGCAATTACCCTACTCATGATTAGGAGTTGGCTGCGGTGATTTTTGCCCTTAAGATTTGGAGGTCTTATCTGTATGGCGGGAAGGTGCAGGTGTTCACAGACCACAAGAGTCTAAAGTATTTCTTCACTCAGCCAGAGCTGAACCAGAGACAGAGGCGCTGGATGGAGTTAGTTGCGGACTATGACCTAGAGATTGGGTACCATCCGGGTAAGGTTAATATGGTTGCAGATGCGTTGAGTCGAAAGAGGGTTGCTTCGGCTCAGGAGCGGGATATGGAGGCTCTGGTGAGCGAGATCAGTACGTTGAGATTATGTGTTATCTCACAGGAGCCGTTAGGGTTAGAGGCAGCTAACCAGGCGAATGTATTGAGTAAGATTCGAGTTGCTCAGGAGATGGATCAGGGTTTGATTGATGCTTTTAAGGCGATAGGTTCAAAGTATGTGGTCTCGGCGAATGGGACGATACTGGTGAACGGGCGGGTTTGTGTACCCAAGGACGAGGATCTGAGGCAGGAGATCCTGAGAAAGGCTTATTCGAGTATGTTATCAATTCATCTGGGAGCGACCAAGATGTATCGTGACCTGAAGCGGTATTATAACTGGGTCGGGATGAAGAGGGATGTAGCTAATTGGGTTGCAGCGTGCAACGTGTGTCAGCTGGTGAAGGTGACTACCTTGTGTGTCTGGAGTGAAAGTGGGATATGATTACCATGGATTTTGTGACGGGATTGCCAGTCTCACGGACCTATGATGCGATTTGGGTGATCGTGGATCATCTGACCAAGTCGGCACATTTTCTGGCCATCAAGAAGACCGACGAAGCGGCGGTGTTGGCTAAGAAGTATGTGCAGGAGATAGTGAGGTTGCACGGGGTGCCAGCAAGTATTGTGTCAGACAGGGATCTGAGGTTTACTTCAGAGTTCTGGAGGACATTTCAGGTTGAGATGGGCTCTAAGGTGCATATGAGCACAGCGTATCATCCTCAGACGGATGGGCAGTCTGAGAGGACGATTCAGACATTGGAGGACCTGTTGAGGATGTGTGTGCTGGATTATGGTGGTCATTGGGCAGATCATCTAAACCTGGTAGATTTTGCGTATAACAACAACTATCAGGTGAGCATCGGGATGATGGCTCCATATGAGGCTTTGTATGGAAGGCCGTGTAGGACACCATTATGTTGGACTCAAGTGGGGGAGAGGAGCATGTTTGGTGCAGATTTTGTTAAAGAGACGACGGAGAAGATCCGTGTCTTGAGACTGAACATGAGAGAGGTTCAGGATCGGCAGAAGAGTTATGCCGATAGGAGACGGAAAGAGCTGGAGTTTGAGCTGGGAGATCTGGTGTATCTCAAGGCAGCGATGTTGAGGGGTCCTAACAGATCCATTTCGGAGAATAAGCTGAGTCTGAGGTTTATGGGTCCGTTCAAGGTTGTGGAGCGTGTCGGACCGGTGGCTTATCGATTGGAGTTACCTTAGAGTATGAAGGCTTTCCACAAAGTCTTCCGTGTGTTGATGCTGCGGAAGTGTCTACATAAGTCTGAGGAAGTGTTGGCTAGGATTTCGGAGGATCTTCAGCCCAACATGACGTTCGCGACGAGACCTGTGAGGATTCTCGAGAGGAGAGTCAAGGTGTTGCGTCGGAAGATTATACCGTTGGTGAGAGTCGTGTGGGACTGTGACGGTATTGAGGAGGAGACTTGGGAACCAGAAGCGATGATGAAGACAAAGTTCTCGAAGTGGCTTGAGTGTCTTTTTTGGTTTCAGAGTCTGTTTTAGCATGTGGCTATGAGATGTATGGATTTTCGTTTTGTTGTTGTAACGATTATACATTTTGAGATTTAATAAGATGGGTTTTCTTATTAAATGGGTTATAAGATGTGTGTTCTTATGGTATAACTGGTGGAGTCTTGGGTTGAGATGACTGGTAGGTCATGTGGATGGTCTAGCGATAGAGTTCTATGGGAGTTAGAACTTGTCTATCGGCTAGGGAGGCTAGAAATGGAAGTTCTATGTGAGTTAGGGTTGTCCATGTTCTAGGAGGATTATCTGGGAATGGAGGTTCTATGTGAGTTAGGACTTGTTTATTCCCTAGATGGCGCTGGAAAATAGAGGTTTTATGTGAGTTAGAGCCTGTCTATTTCCTAGGGGGAGTATGGAATAGAAGTCTTATGTGAGTTAGTACTGTCTTTTCCAGGGACTCTGTGGAAACACCCTGGTGATTAGGTTGTTCCGGATGACCACAGGAGGTGATTTTGGTCGACAGGTGCTTATGATGCACGTTACAGCGTGATTGCTCTAGGGGATAGTGGTTCTCCTGGATATACTTGAGGGAACAGTGGGGTTCTCTCCGGGGGGAAAGTGGTTCCCTTGCATATACTTTGAGGGGCCGAAGCCTCTTCAGAGGATGTGTGATTCCTCTGCAGTCGATAGCTTGACGGACTGTGTGTCCTTAGAGTGGGAGGGGCTGGAGCATACCGAGAGCTGGATAGACGGCGGTCCTGAAGGTGGGGTGGTATGATATACATCGAGAGCTCAAAGGGTGACGATTCTGAGAGCGGGGTGGTGTATATAGATATGAGTATGAGCAATAGTGTCTGTAGTGTGATTGTAAGTATGAGACTGAATGAACTTCGGGGATCGGGAGTGGATCTCAGGTGGTGCTAACCGGGTTGGGTCAGCATTACAGTCGTGGTGAGACGGTACAATGTGGCTAGTATGAGACTAGTGGAGCTCGGGGATTAGGTGTGATCACGAGTGGTGCCGGCCGAGGGCCAGGAGTGTGTATGTGGACGTCGAGTCTAGGGTTCTTACTTGTGTTTGGAACCTCGGTTCGGACAACCCTGGTAGCATATGTAGCACCGTTGGTCGTGCATGTTCTTGTTTGATTGTTGCGCGATCATTTGGTCCAATTCTGGGTCAACGGTTGGTCGTGCATGTTCATGTTTGATTATTGTGCGATCGATCGGGCAGCCCTAATCCGAATCAGGGAGCATTGCATCGTTGATATTTCCGGGTGAATCTGGTCGGGTTTTAGACGGGAGTGTTAACCTTAGTGAGACGAGGTCGCGGGATTCGAAATCGAATCCGTGTTAGTGGGGGAGAATTGTAACGCCCGTGAACCAAAAAGTGGAATTTTGGTTGGTGTGTCGATCAACACGAGTTAAAATTGGACCAACCGGTTCGGTTTTTGATCGCATGGTTTGGCGATCGGTTTAGGGAACCCTAGGGTTCGATATAAAAACATGATCAGACGCGTTTGTCTCTCTTTGTGGCCGAAAATCAGAGGAGATTGAGAGAGAAAAGGAGTGTTCTTGAGAGGATTGAGTTTGTGGAGGAATCATTGTTGATTTCCTTGATTTCTCAATCCTAATAGCATGTGATTGCGTGGGAGGTTGTTAGAACGAAGAGGGATCGCTGCTGGGGTTGATTTTGGGTTTGAGGGGACGAAATCAGAGGCTGATTCGTGTGTTTTTCGTGGTGTTCTTCGTGTTTTTCCTCGTTCAATCCTTTTTCGAGGTGAGTGTGTGACCGTAGGTTTATCTGGGTAAAGGAATAGATGGAATATGATTGTTTGATGTTGTTTGGATTGGATTTCGTGTGTTTTGTGGATGAAAATGTGCAGGAGATCGATGGATCGCGTTAGAGTTCGAGCCATGAGAGGATAGACTTGTTCTCTATTCTGCGATGCCGTGTCAATCGACACGATTTCTTTGTGTCGATCGACACATATGCATCATGTCGATCGACACCATGGTGGTGTGTCGATCGACACAGATGCATCATGTCGATCGACACTATGGTGGTGTGTCGATCGACACAAGTGCAGTATGTCGATCAACACCTAATGGTTGTGTCGATCGACACAGTGCTCCTGAACTGGTTCATGTTTGATTGTTCGTGTATGCTTGTTGTATGCTCATCCTGGTATTGTATCTCTTGTTTATGCCTGTGTGTATAACCTGTAGACGGGATGACAGCGTCACTGAGTATTTGTGATAATACTCACGCAACTCTTTTTGCTATATGTTGCAGGTAAAGAAAAATTGTGATCGTCGAATCATGGCCAGAAAGAGGAGATGATCTAGTGTCTCGGTTGATTGAAATATGTTGTTAGAATTGCTAGGTTGCTAGTGAATTCTGGAATTGATATTTGGTTTATTGTTGGTTATTTCGTATTGGAATTGAATTGGTTGTTATTGTATTGGTTAGTAACTCGATAAAGTATGGGATTTATTGATGGGTTTGTTTGGTTATTGATTGGTTTATTGTTTTCCGCATGTTGTGAATTGACCGTTGAGGATTATCATTTGTGATAATGATAATCCGGGTTTTAATTTGAAAAATTTAAAATTTTACGGGTTGGGTTGTTTCACTTATAAACTTTGTAAAAAATTCTTATAAACCTTTAAAAAACTTTATAAACCTTTTTAAAAACTTTATAAATTATTATTTCAATTTTTCAGTTTTTAAACATATATACAAAACTCTTATTAATTGTTTAAAAAATTTATAAATTTTTTAAACTATCTTACAAAACCTTTAAAAAAATTTATAAACCTTAAAAAAACTTTATATAAAAAGGTCAAAACCCTAAATCAGTAAGAATAACATCATAAGCAGAACTATCTCAGAAATAATCAAAAACTCAAATTTATAAACCAAATCGGACAAAAAAACCTTAGATTTACAACCAAAATCGAATCAAAAACTCAGATCTATAACACAAATCAAACAAACCCAGATTTGCAAAAAAAAGTGATAAAATCCATATACAGATCTGAATCTATATGTGAGAGAGAGAGATTCATATCTAGATTTTTTTTTTTTCAACGCAATCACCACCATTGAAAAGCTTGAGAGAGGGAGATAGAGAGAGAGATAGAGAAGGAGATTCAGATTTAGATTTATATCTGATTTTTTCATCATCAACACCTTCATCACAATTTTCTCCATTAATAAGAGCTTGAGATAGAGAGATTCATATCTGGTTTTTGTTTTGGAGCGAGAGAGAGAAGAGAAAAAAAATCAGATTTGGTTTCTTTTTCTTAGGAAAGAGAAAGAGAAATAGAAAGAAAAAAAAAAGAGAAAGGAATGTTTTGTTCGTTTTCTACAAAAAGGTGGTAGATTTGCAAAGGATCATGTGTGTGTGAAACGCTTGCAAAACTGTCATTAAAAAGTGGTATTTTTGCAAGTTCCTAATTTAATTTTTGATTTCTACCGAAAAAAAACTTTATTTTTGGTTGCATTTATCAGTAGAACTATTTCTGTACTTGTACATCTATAGTTTATTAAGATATATATCGTGGTAATCATCATTCATAAAATATAATAATATTTGGATATAAATCTTAAAAAAATATGTGTTTAATCAGTTACCTGCATTTGAGTTTGATTATGAATTTTGATATTTATAGATCTATAAAATTGTTTGTATAATTTTCTATAAATAAGACTAATGTTATGAGGAGAAAATTCTAGATCCGCATGTTAGAAATTTGGGAGTTCTTGGATTGGAAGAGTCTAAATAATTGGATTAGTGTTTCAATTCTTCTATATAATATCTTAAGGTAAAAGTAGTAGTTTGACAAATCTCTACTCCCGTCTACATTTAGTCTTATTTTTAAATAGTGAATGAATACATATATGGGAGGAATAAACGATGGACTATGCTCATTAATTATTAGTCATAATTTTTGAAAGCATTATTATTAGTCTTTATAAATGATTGTTTTTCTGTGATACACACATGACACCTACATGACATCTACGCATATATGTATATCTCCACTGCATATTGTAGCTCTACATTGTACATTTTAACTCCTAATTTATGAGTGTGGTATGTTTTGGCAATTAAATGGATTTATTGCAGACATATAAATAGAATGTATGGATCTACATTAGATAGAAATGTAACTACGTACAAGAATGCGGATCATGGGAAATGGTTTTAAAATTATTTATAAGAAAGTTTCTTTGTGAATGAATAAATATCAATATAAAAGACCTTTCGTTACAAAATAAGAAAAGAGAGCTTTCGTTAGAACCTCAAAAATCAAAGAAGCCCTTTTTTCTTTACTTAATGTGTCCAACGAGCTGACCAATTTCCACCAAACTTTACCCAAATATGTCCCCCAATTAAGTAATTGGATTCTACTATAATAATATGAGCTAAATTAAATATCATATATCTTTTGTAAAAGGTGAATTAATCGATATGGTTGAGAGAAGCAGAAAGATAGCGTTGTCTTTGATTGTGGAAGCAGAAAGAAATATCGATTTAGACTATTTAGTACACCCAATAACTCTTTAAAAACGAACTGGCTCGCTCGACCACTGACGACGTGCCGTTGTTGTGCTTCTCGGACGACAGGTAGTTGTATCGTCGACCTCGTGTTATTTTCTTGCGTAGTTGACGTGTAAGACTTATTTATTGTTATATTATGTTCTTCTATATTAATGTCAGTCCATACGATATGTTGTATACGAAGTCGCATCCTATATGTGGAAATAAAAGTATTTTGCGAAAAGCATATCACTGTATGTACATTCAAACATCGAAAGCTATATATATATATATATCGAGAATTTATGGTAGTCTAAATGTTTTTTTTTTAAGTATTATAATACCATTACTTAAATTTATAAGAGGTATAAATTTCTACACATAAAAATAAAAAATTAAAGGTCACATTATTCATGAATTGTATAACAATGATATATGATTTATATAGCATATCACATGTAAAAGTGTATATTTTACACTATGATATTTAATAAATCTATATTTGAATAAAATTCTTTTAATCCAAAAAAGTATGAAAATAAAATATGAAAGTTTAAAAAAAAAAATCATACATGCATTGTTTTAACAATATTACTATGTGACACCCATTATTTCAACACCATTATTTTAACAATGAAAAAAAAAATTAAGAAAATCACAAAACATAAAAATCAATTATTAAATCTAAAACTTTTGTCGTTAAATTTAATAAAATTATAAAACAAAAATTCGCGCATCGCACGATTTTCTTTTTTGTTGTTGTCAACAGCATTATAAGACCTTACCACCAGTTGGTAACCCAAGGTGGTGGTGATCAACTTAGAAAAATAACATGGTGATTAACAATACGTGCACAATTCGCCGACTCTGGAATTGAGAGTGCACGGAATGATAGTTATAACGAAAAGTAACTAAACTTCTCCTTTAGCTTCAATATTTCTTCAAGGTATACGTCAAATGTCGGCCACTCCTTCGGTGTAGACACCATCTTCATCAAGTTAGAACAGTCTGATACGAAGGCTACCTCCGTCTTTTGGTGATAGAGCATGCACTACATAGCCCATAAAAGCTCTTCTACCTCAGAGTGTAGGGGGAACATACTTCTTCTCGTGTTTTGGGCACCCATTAGAATCTCTTCAACCTGGAATGTAAACACCCCAATGCCGGACGCTGGGTTTGTATCTTTCCAAGACCATCAATATAGCATTTTAGCCCGTGATAATTTGGGGGTCTTGATACGGCCTCCAAATCCACAGAGATTTGGGGTGAGTCCTTAGATTGAGCTTTCTTCCATGACGTGGCTTCCGTCTCCGCATTTCGATAAACAATATTTGGAGTCACATCCATTCCGCAAAATTTTTTATCATTTCGTATTTTCCATATATACCAGAGAATCCATGGAAAAATCGTCGCTTGGTGCCCAGGAGGCACTCGCCAAAATGGAAAATCCATATTAGTATATACTTCTGATACCGTGAATACACCTGGTGTCGTTGGGATGTTCGATACTCGTTTGATCAGACATCACGTGAGTTATATTCCAGTATTATATAGTAGCCACAAAAAAAGGAAAGTAAAGAGCTTAGCAATCTTCTATATATTAAAGGAGAAGCATTGGAAGCTATGTTTGATGATGTGTCATCATCACCACAATATTTTTTATGTTTTTTCTTTTTAATTTATTTAATTTTTGTATACTCATTACCAAACACAATGTTTTCCAAATATTATTCTAACTCCGATTACCAAACACATTTGAATATTCCCAAACTTACCAAAAACAATAATTTTAAAAAATTTCTATATCTTAAATATTACTATTAAAAATAGACAAAATTTAAATAAATATATATTATAAACAATTATACATGTTTAAGATCAATATCTTTTTTGCTTTTTTGCTTTTAAAAATATGTGTAAGCAACTAAAAATTATAATAGATCTCAACAACAAATCTAACAATTTCGGTTAGTTTAGTTACATTTTGTATAATTTGAGTTCGGTCTGGATAATTTAATATATAAATTTTTATACCAGTTCAGACATTATATAATTCGATTAGAATTTGGATTGGTGAATTTTGATTTGATGGTTCGATTCAAATATTGTGTCTATCATTTGGTGAAAAATATTCTTATATAAAATAATTACAAATTCGATTATATACAAACGAATCTCATATTTCGTATAATAATTTTCACATTAATTAAATTTTATTTTTAACTAAAACTATCGAGTTCGGATAGTAATTCCCGCATTCAGTAAGATTGATTTTTTAACTAAAACTATACTAATTTAGCGTAATCATTTATTTGTGCATATGACGGGTACTCTCCTAATAAGGTATGATTACAGTTAAAACTAAATGATTTTCATAATGAATAAAACTATTTCATAGTCGTTTGATTAGGCACAAAACATTTATGAACAAGTTGTTACAAAGAGAATGTAACCACGTTTTATAAAGTCACATAGACTGAATTGAAGATTTTCCTTAATATACATCAATTAAACTAGGTGATTCCCCGCGTAATACGCAGATAAAATATTTTCTAATTTTCTAGGTATCAAACTAATTAGAAAAATTTCGTTTTATGGTTAAACGTTACTAATGGTGTTCGATTAAAATTGTAGTTCTCTTAGATCTTCATCTTCTTCTTTTTTTGGTCAAAAGATCTTCATCTTCTTTTTTTTGGGTAAAAAATCTTCATCTTCTACCTCTTTTTTCATGTGTTATATTTTATGTATTTTGTATTCTTCCACTATTTTTAATTCTTATTCTTCTGGAAAAAAAAACAAAACAAAGATAGTTAAAATGAGCATAATTTGGAGTAAATTTTGAATTAGGATGAAGAAATTGGTAAAACAAATATTTTCAACTTTTTTCAAATGTTGAAGACAACATTCAAAAAGATGAAGTCATTACACATTTTTTTTTGTCGGCCAATTTGTTATATTAATAAGAGAAATAACCCAACTAGGGGTACAAACAACCCACATGGGGTAATACAAAACCCATTACAGGGTAGAAGAAAGCTAATTGATTCCGTCTTGGCATACGTAAGACGGAATCACAAGTAAGGGACTGATCCCATATATTGGGATTACATAATCTGGTGTCGTCCCAACAACCAGACTCGGAGAAACCCACTACATCCCATGAATTCGATAAAAATCGAATCGAGACGTTAACATGGGAGATGTATCCTAGTGAATAATCTCCTACTAATACAACAAGGGCATACTTATTTATATGTTACAAATACAAGACTACATAATTATACATAATATAAATACAATACAACATTAAGAGGTCCAAAATCATGTTTTTTCCTCCACAAATGATTGTAGGCCCAAGCCCATGATTTGAGACTTCTCTAGAAGCATCACATGGGTTCATCTTCTTCACGAAGAAGCTATTGTCGTTCACCGTACAATCAGCACCGGCATGGATCAATCTCCATGGATTTGAAGAGTTACTTCCACCACGGCAAACTCCTCCTCCACCATAAACAGAAAAGAACTTCAAAATCACCGATCCAAAACCATTGATTCACCTTCTTGCCTATGTACAAACCAACCAAATTGCAGCCTCCATCAACACGACTTTTAGATCCTCCATTGTTAGATCTAATATTTCGATGTCTCCGAAAAGCTACAATCGTGATTCGATGCCAAAATCGAAGGGAATCAAGGAGTTTATTAAAATAAAAACTAACTAGGTGTCGACGTCGAAAGGACGACGAACACCCGAGCCAAAAAGAACGCAAATTAGGAAAGACGATCAGAAGCTGCAAATTTTATAGAGAGAGAAAGAAGAGAGAAGAAGTGTGTTTATACTCATTACACATTTTTTTTAAATTCATAAAATAGAGAACAAACAATAAAATAGAAAATATATAAAAGAAAAGAGAACTTTGGTTCAAGAAATATGTTTACGTGTATAAGATCTTAAAAATAAATATGAGGATCAAAATATGAATTTTACAAACTTCATCTCAAACATGTATGTATATAATATATAAATTATGTTGAGAGAAATTTTTGATCAACTAATATTATTTATAATTTCTAATGTCTCACCATGTACAATAGCACGAATATATACATTACTTGAGTATATTTTTTGTTAAAGATAATTAAGTTTACCTATTTCCAAATATTTTAAAAAAAATATATATTAATCAATATCTCATTATCTTCTTGTTCTTTAAGATCACGATTACGTATATATATATTTTTAATTTTAATTTATAATCACAATAGTAATTTTTTTTTGATGTTTTTTTGTGGCTAAATGTTTCTTTAAATTTTTTTTAAATTAAAATTGATCCGTATTTTTTGTTTTAAAAATCCCATAAATATATGTTTGTAAAGATTTTTTCATGATAATCAAAAATTTAAAATGTAAGAAATAATTACTATCTTGCTATGTCATAATTCTTTCTAACCATGTCATATTTTATTTGGGAAAATGAATGTGAAAGTGATACATAAGCATTTTCTCATAAATCATTTCTCAATTAATATATAAGGGATATGTCATGTCGTAAAGAAAATGTTGAAATATTTTAAAAAAAAACGTTGAAACATGTGGAGATAGGTCCATAATTCTCATATTAAAACAATAATATAATTTAATTATGCCTAAATTCCTTTCTTTTTTTTTTGGGTCAACTTCGTCCACAATTTCATCAATGTCTGGTCTTTTAAAAAAAAATTATAAAGAATAAAAAAGGGTATATAAAGACTCCATTGTTTTGTATATTTCCTACCACTTCCGTAGAAATCGTTACTCCAAAACAAAAGTCGTGCGCAATTATACGAAACGGAAGAATATAAGTAAAAACTAAATAATAAGAAGATATTTATATTAACGGAATTAGGCAAGCTAAAATAACCTTTGGGCTTTTTGGGCTTTTTGTATTATTTTTATTAATATTTTGTATATTAGTACGATAATCTTTCTATTTATTTTGAAATGAATTTTCGTTTACTAATCAAAATATGTGGACGGGGGAGGGGATTTTACACTTTCCAATAAGAAACTACCATATCAATCGTGTTCCGTTATAGATTAAACTTGGTTCCAGAGTGTATGTGGCAGCTAGGGGTGGGTATTAGGCTCCATAGTTCGGTATCAGTTTGCTTTTTTGGATTTTCGGGTTTTCAATTCTACTTAAACATGGACTTCATGAAATACAAATGTTTTTTGGTTCGGTACAGTTATGTTACCGCCATGGTTCGATTCGGCTAAATAGTTCGAAAACCACAAGAGAACCAAACTTTAAAATGATTTGGTTCGGATTGGTTAAATACCGAAGTACTGAATCCAAACCCGAATTATTGAAACAAAATCTGCAAATATGTATCAAATGAAAATAAAAGTACAAAATGAAACACATGAACAAATCGTTCAACACATAATGAAATACAAAATGGTCTTAGTCTTTTATAATGCAAAATAGAAGAAAACATTAAAACCAAAAGGTCATCACCGAAGCCGAACCGATACCAATAGAACACAAATTGATAAGATGAGTTATGTTCGGTCTTATTCGGTTCTTTCTCGGTTCTCAGTATAAACCGACACTGGACCGATACTAATGGGATATAAATTATGAGAACCAATCAGTTCTTAAGAAGATCTAACACTGAATTGGTACCCCTTTAATCGGTTTGGTTTTTCATTTATAGGTTTTTTCGCCCACCCCTAGTGGCAGCATAGAAGTGTTCCAATATATTCTTAATAAAACAGAGTGGTTCTAGTCCTACCTACATTCATCCGCGAAAGGCGTTAACCACCTTATACAAAAACAATTTGTGATGTGCCTAGACAGAGAGTCTCAACCAAGCTAAAAGCTAAAGGTACAATCCACTTCTATCCAAATATCGAGCAAGGGAATTTTGGTTAGAGGAATATGAGAGAAGAGGAGGCGATGGTATGGGGGATCTAGAGATTCGAGATAGAGATCGAAAGAGAGAAGACTAGGTGACTTCACCAATTGATATATGCAAAGTATTCTTCGAAGAACCTTTGATAAGTGATTCTTTAGATAGAGAGTTCCAACTCCACTCTCTCTATGGACACTTCCCATATTTTATTCTTTTATATTCAAAACATCAGCCGCACAGACTACGACCTACAAACGAGCCCTGAAACAGGCTACGGTAACTTTTCGAAAAACCAATTCTTCAGTGGTAGCCTGATTTAGTTGCACTATCTGATGACCCCTACAACCATCTCTACGCATTGAATAACCTATGCGAGAGTGCTACTTGTGAAGGTATTGATGTACTCTCTGATGACCCCTACGACCCATCTTCACGCAATCGATAACCTATGCAAGAGTATCTCTCATCCCTCTAGTGGACGAAAATTATACTTGGAGCTGTACGACTATTTCAAGAATTCATCCATCAACGCAAGAGATCCACGATCATGAAACAGGGGACCCAAAATCCGAATGGAAAATTGGCGCTAGAAAGAGATGGTAAGTACAAACATTCTATTATATGAAAAGACTCCAAGAGAAATGACCAAAGTCTCTCGGAAGAAAACTCCACCGAAAAAGTAATATCCTAGAAGGAAAGCCAAAAAGCTAGTGCTATTGGTTGTCCAAACCACACGATATAATTCTAGTTTTGCTCATTCGAGTGCTCAAGTTGTCCAAACATTCTAGTTTCGCTCATTCGAATATGATTCCATTAGTTGTACATACTAAACTTTAACCACAATTATATATGAGTCACCACTTAATTTGCCTAAATTTATGCGAGTTAACAAAGTTATGCACTGTTAGATTTTTTTCCAAAGAGACTCATATATTAAACTAAAACTAACCTATATGTGGAAATACCGTTGGCCCAATGGTCAAGGATTTAAAACTTCTACACCAGGAGGTCTGGGGTTCGAATCCTAGGAGATGCGATTTATTGATATTTATGCATATTAATGGAGGCTAGCTTACAGGAGATCTAGCATCGATGTAACAATTCTTATAATTTGTAATAGAATAATAATAAAATTGCAGCGTTAAAAAAAACTAACCCATATGATGATTGTCTTAGAAAGTAAGTCATACCGGTTATGTTTACTTACATGAGAAAATAAGTAACTGTGTGTTCGTACTTGATGTATCCTAGTTTTTACAGTTTTAATACTGTTTAATAATTATATTCTAATAGTTTTTCACGGTTTTATGTTTAAGTGGTAGTTTAGTGTGTTTTTAGTGTTTAGAGTCTTATTCATACCAATTAGAAAACAAAACAAGAAAACGAAATATTGGCCAGCTCGGAAACATCACAAACATTTACTCTGTCGACAGAAACATTTTCACTCCAAATAATGTGAATCAACCTAATATTAGTTATGGTTTACTAGGAAGAATATTGCAAGTTTATGGAACTTTGACAGGCAAGCTTGAAGTAAACGAACCTACTCTAGTAGTTGTCTCATAACAGGCAAGCTTTCCTCATCTAATTAGTGCAATCGAAATCTAGAAAATGGTTGAAGAGTTAACAGTATTGTTTGATTAATTTCGATGCGATCACATTCGTAATTATACACAAGAGATATACATAGAGGATACATATATATGAGTGATGAAGAATAAAACTCGTCCTTTATCCGGTTTCAAAGATTAAAACCTAGATTCACTAATAAATGTAGAATAGTTCAGGTTCGTTAAGGGACCAGCAATACGCTCTAATTCTATGGAAAACAATCTCAGCTAAGCGATTAAAGTGGGTTTAAATGTCACGATAATTAAAGCAAAACGAAATGTAAAATCGATTGTAAACAATAATGGGAAGGCGTTAGGTCAGGGATAATTCTCAGGGATTCGAATATCAAGAACCAAGCAATTATTCAGGCATGCGATTACGGCCAAGTCTCAAACTCAACCATAAATATAAGGAGATCCACTTTCGTGGCATCTACAACTCTAACAACCAATCTAACACCCTAACTGTCGTTGAGGTTAATAAAGATTATCAAGCATTAGCGATTTGGGTTGATATGTTCATGAGATGCCCTAACTTTAACTTTCGTTGGCTATGGATCAAATCGCCCACCTATGTCAATTCCAGCAATTTACAAACTTTTGATAAGTAAATTCAACCTAAAAACAAAGGCTAGGTGATCAAGCTAACCTAGGCAATATGATCGACAATAGATGGAGACTATCGAATGAATATATGAAAACCTATCTATGCTTAGTTCATGAATAAAATCCCATCAAAAAACCCTTAACCTAACTGGATGACTACTCGCTCATGATTAAACGAAGGACAGCAGCAAGAGACATGATAAATAGCATTTAAATCGATATATAAAAGAGTAGGGTTAAGAAAACTTCGATAAGTATTGAAGACAAATCTCCAAGCTTACAAACTCTCTCAAAACAAGTGTATATATCTCTCTCTCTCTCTCTCTCTCGTTGTGATGTCTCACTGCTGCTTGTGCTTCGTGATGTCTCTGGCGTGGCTGCTGTGTCGCGATGAATGATAGTGGCGAGATCCAAATCTCAAGGAATGAGTATCGAATCTCTTTATCTCTTTCGTGTGTTGCGGCCCCTTTTCGTTGTCCTCTGTCTGCGTGTGTTCTCCTTTTTATATGCCTTGGGCGGCTGGCCAAAATTAGGGTTTGTTCTGAATTAGGTTTAAATGAACTTTCCATATTGGGATCTTCCAGAAAGCGAGAGCACCACGTTTGGTGCAGGTGCTCCTTCTGGGTAGCAGGTGCTCCATCTGGGCAGAATCTTTCAAAAAGATTCTATTTTCCTTCTTTTTCGCCAAGTCCATTTGCAAGACTCCAATCTTTGTTTTCAGCCACTTTTGTACCTAGAAAGACTCAAAAGAGAGTGAAAGACTCGATAAAAGCCTACAAAACAAGGGTTAGAATGCGCCAAAAACGCATTATATCAATTCCCCCAGACTTAGATCTTTGTTTGTCCTCAAACAAATTCAAGACCAAGTGAAGGAGAAAGGTTTGAAAACGCGGGAACTCTTTTATCCTCAGTGAACCGAGTTTAAATCTTTCAATCTGCAGACCACATAATCCAAATTACGAATAACAAAGCTTTACCAAAACATCCTCAACATATTTCTCAACCAAGTTCCATTTCCCAAACACAAACTCAACGCATTAAAGTTGCGTGAGGGTCTCGCTAAAGGCACCATTTAGGGTAGACGACGCTAAGGGAGTTGGCCATTTAGAGGTGGAGTTCATAAGTGTTTAAAGTGTTTAAGGGTTACCCGATGTTTCGTAGAGGATGCAGGATATTGCACAAAATTGCAAGAGAGGACGGGTACGTTGATATCCACATTCTCTAAACCACTCTTTCTTCTCCAAATCTTCCAACCAACTCATGCTGCAAATCGTCCACCTTGGGTATACTCGCTGTGCAGAGAGACATTTTACATATTTACCACTCTTCATCATCTGATTTGATTGATTGGTTTTTTTTTTTTTTTTTTGAGACTGATAGATGATGATGAAGAGGGTTTTATTACAGACGTATGTCTCTCAAGCACGAAAAACAATTAGAGTTACTGTACATACCCAAGTGGAGCTCATTATTGTCACTCCTCCAAGTGGATTTTTGTTCCGCTCATATAAACCATCTTCTGAGAATAGGAGCAGGTACTCCTTCTGGAAATCAGTGCTCTTGTTCTTCAGAAAGAGTGATTTAGATGCAGTGTCGACCCAATCCTCTCCGGCCCTTTTGCGCATATGCTGCACATATGACAATGAAGTAACAAGAATGCAAGGGGCTTGAAAAGAGGTAAGGGTTAAGGAGGGTACTAACTAAAAATGAGCTAGCTATTCAGGAACAACAAGAGTGATAAAAAGAATAAGGAGTCCTGAATATGATTCCTTTCCCTAATCTAGTGCCAATAGCGAGAGAAATTTTTGGTCAATATGAAACCTGGAAGATGGTGCATTGAAGTGTTCCAGCTGTTCCTTGTATCCACTCTCTGAAAGAATGGTCACTAGAGAGAAAGTTAAACACAAATAGTTCAAATATCATCATGAGATAAAGTCCTAATTCCCTACAAAGTCTTGACTCAATAAAGACAAACCAAAAGAAAGACTCAAAAATAGGACAAAAGAAACATAAGAAAAGCATCCAAAATAAACGAGATTAGTAGCAACTCCCCCCAGACTTACTTCACACCGTCCCGGTGTGAGAATAAGAAAAGAGAGAGTGAGAAGTGAAATAAAAGAAAATGAAAATGCATAAAATAAAAGTGTTCATGGAATACGTAGAGATAGGATAGGATAAGGGAGCGATGTCTAATCGCTGGTGGTATCGTCTGAGTCCTCACTGGTGACGGGCTTCTTACGCTTGGCGGAACAAGTAGACGGTCTGGCGGATGTAGAGGGGTGAGTAGCAGGCTGAACAGGTGCAGTGGATGGAATCGTCTCAGTGGCACCAGAACTGCTGCAGCCCTTCTGGATCATGTGGAGGATCCGACAGAGCAAGCCATTGTTCTTCTTGGTTGATGCAACCATCCAACGTCGATACTCGGCATCATCTGGTGTGTTCGAAATATCATCCAGCGTCAGCTCACTCGCGTATGGCATGCGATAGTGTGCTTTGGACTGACTCGTCCTCCTCGTACTCGCTGCTAGGTCTTCCTTCTCCTCTTGGCTCAGAGGGGCATCATCTGGGATCATAGTGGGAGCAGGAGCAGGTGCATGTCTTGTGGAGGAGGTGCTCCTCCTGGGTTTAGGCGCTCTCGCTGTCGGTGCTCTCTCTACCGGTGCTCCAGTGGCAGTGCATAGATACTCTGTTCCGGGTGTGAAACCAACATTGGTGGCAACCTCCAGGTCTGTCAGGACCGGTTGTGGTAGTCGGCAGAACATGGTCGTCTTGTCCCTTGCGGTAAACCTGTAAATGTTAGTGTCCACCAATATTTCACAAGAGATAAGGTAAGAAGTATCCATGAACTCCGTCGTGGAGTTGCAAGTGTAAGTCGTGAGGTCGATCTTTACATAGGTGAACAGCCTGGTCAAAAGACTTTCGATCCTCTCGCAGTGCGATGCCGCCTTGCCCTTTGCCATCTTTGTCCTTTTATCCGCGATGCATGAGGCGAAAAGCGCTCCCATGTTGACGCTACCATCGAACTCGCAACTCAAACTGGGTTCGCCACCAATGGCATTCCTCACAGTGTTGAACAGCATGATCAATTCATCGGTTCGTACCTTGCTCGCATCCTCCCGTGCAAAGAAAATGGTGCTGATGGCCTTGACGCCAATCCGAAGGGCAGGGTTGCGAATTGTTGATTGGGCCGCGGATCGAGAGAAGTAATCTCCTCTAGCGATGAAGTCCCAAAATTCATGTGCAACTGGAAGACGTGTGGGAGAGGCAACTCTCTCCTCCATGGGGTCGAAACCGTAGAGGGCACATATGTCCAAGATGGTCACCTCATATCTCTTTCCTCCAGCAAAGAAAGAGAGTGTTCCTTGCAAAGCAACCGGCCTGCGTGGGTTTGAGTACGTCAATTTGGCGGATGCCAAACACTGCCTCACCAAGTCGGGGTAGAGGTCATCTAGTTGGGTGACCAGATCAGACAATTGGCAAGTGTCAAGTATGCTGCTTACACCATAGAGCAGCCCCAAACCCGTAAGCGTTTGCCCACACATGAAGCGAGTCAGCTCAATGGTAGTGTCGAGCCAGTTGTTGTAGTAGTACGCGTTGTTTTGGTCCCACTCTATGTCCGAGTCAAGAGGAAGGTTAGAGTTGCTCAAGTCGAACCGTTGTCCTTCGTCGCGTGGCCAATGGGTTTTTGCGATTTGGGAGGAGGTGGAGGCTCCTTTCCCTTTGCGTGAGCGTGATGGGTTACCAACTGACGTTCGTGGTCCTGACATCCTGCAATGATAACAGCAAACACAAACCAAATCCAGCATAAATTCATGTTCATACATTCACACAAGCATCGAAATATCATTCACTGTTTTTGCGAAAAGTTGAGACCAAAGTTCCAGCCATAAAATCAAATAATTTCGACTAACCCTAACAGCCCAAGATAATAAATCAAAGAATCATAAGTGCAGCCACATCTCCATTCCCCTAGATTTCCAATTTTTCTCCATAAACTAGGGTTTAAGTTTTTATCAAAATTTCAAGCCAAAATTCACGATCCTACTCATGTGAAATCGACTTTAAACAAGCATATGGTCATTCAACAACTCGTAAAGCCACAAATCAATGAGTTAAATAGCAATTTTTACCCTTTTGCTTTGAGAAAAACGAGTAAAAAAAGGGAGATTTCGAGTGGGTACCTTGATTTTCTTGAGAAAAGGATTGCAGATTCGGAAAGAGGATGAAATTTCGTTTGAAATCAACCCAAAAATCACTCAGATCGGTTGGAAATCAAAGAAGTTGAGTTTTGAGCAAAAACCTTGAGAGTTTTTATAGACGAAAAATCGAAAGGAGAAGGAAGGGGAAGAAGAAGGAGTTATGGGCGCGAGAAATTAGGATTTTTGGGGGTCCCACATAACTGTATTTCCTTTTTAAAATTGGAAAATAATCCCATATTTCTCGGGCCCACTTTCTCTATCCTCGTGACTTACCTCTTGGCGTGTTGAATTTAAATGTTTAAATTTTACCCTTTGTAGCAGGTGCTCTGTTCTGGGTTTCGGGTGCTCTGTTCTGGGTAGCAGGTGCCCCTCCGATTTGAACTTTGTAGCGGATCGACTGGAGGTCGATCTGTAGACCGACCGGTGGTTTGTCGCAGGCCTTCATCCTCATGGATCGATCGATCCATCCGAGCAGATCGACGGTCACATCGATCTTGACCTTGATCGCTGGAATTTATGTTGAGTTTCTCACACTGGATCGATCGATCTATCCAAGGGGATCGATCGATCCTCCTTGCGTATTCCACAACACCTGTTTTTTTTTTTCAAAGATCTAAAACAAAGTTAGTAGCAGAAGAAATCAAAATTGAAAAAGGTTAGAAAACATACCGGTGGGTTGCCTCCCACCAAGCGCTTGGTTAAAGTCGTTAGCTTGACTTGATCAGCCTTTTAGGCTTTTGGCGCATCGCCTAAGGTGATTACTCCACCTTCGGCTTGGTCCTCATCGGCTAGGTACGGTTTACAGCGCTGTCCGTTGACCACGAACTCTTTGCCTTTGGCGTCCAGCAACACCATAGCTCCATATGATCGAACCTCCTTGACGAGGAAAGGACCGGACCACCTAGATCGCAACTTTCCAGGAAAAAGTTTAAGGCGAGAGTTAAAGAGAAGTACCATGTCATTGGGTTGGAAGTTTCGGTTAAGAATTCTCTTGTCGTGGTACAACTTGGTTCGTTCCTTATACAATTTCGAACTCTCGTAGGCCAGGTGCCTAATCTCCTCTAACTCGTTAAGTTGCATGGATCGCCTTTCCAAGGCGGGTTTGATGTCGTAGTTCATTAACTTAACTGCCCATGCCGCCTTATACTCAAGCTCTACTGGAAGGTGGCACGACTTACCATACACCAAATGAAAGGGTGTTGTCCCCAATGGCGTTTTGTATGCGGTTCGGTAGGCCCAGACTGCGTCATCCAACTTGGCTGCCCAATCTTTCCTTGTTGTCCCTACGGTCTTTTGCAAAATGTCCTTGATCTGCCGATTACTAACCTCAACTTGGCCACTAGTCTGTGGGTGATATGGCGTTGCAACCTTGTGCTTTACGCCGTTCTTTCTCAAAAGGTTCTCAAAAACCCTATTGATGAAGTGGGTCCCTCCATCACTAATCACCACCCGCGGTACACCAAAACGGGGAAATATGATTGTCTTAAACATCCTCAAAACCACAGCTGCGTCGTTTGTTGGTGAGGCAATGGCCTCAATCCACTTAGACACATAGTCGACGGCCACTAAAATGTACTTGTTGCCATAGGACGAAGGAAACGGTCCCATAAAGTCAATCCCCCATACATCGAACACTTCAACTTCCAAGATGAAGTGTTGAGGCATCTCGTTCCGTCGCGAGATGTTCCCTTGCCTCTGACATTTATCGCATCTTGCAATAAACGCATGTGTATCTCGGAACATCGTGGGCCACCAATATCCAGCTTGCAGCACCTTTGATACGGTCTTAAAGGTCGCGAAATGTCCAGCGTAACTTGAATTGTGGCAGTGAAACAAGATTCTCGGGATTTCCTCTTCAGGAACACATCTCCGGAAAAGACCGTCGGAGCATTGTTTGTAAAGGTATGGCTCGTCCCAAAAGTACCTCCTTATGTTGCGCAAGAATTTCCTCTTCTTGTCCCCCACGAAATCAGCCGGTTCCTGGTCAGCAGCTAGGTAGTTCGCGATCTCACCAAACCTTGGAAAACTTGGTGAACTTTCCTTGGAGATAGCCGCACAAAATACCTCTGGAGCAGGTGCTCCCTCGGGTAGAACAGGTGCTCTAGATTGTACTGGGTGCTCTCGTACACAGATTCCAATAGCGTACACTTGTTCATCCGGCAATGCATCATCAAGCGGTAGTGTTTCATCAACTTTCATCCTAGACAGGTGGTCAGCAACTCCATTTTCGGTACCTTTCTTATCAACGATTTGAAAATCAAACTCTTGAAGCAACAAGATCCATCTCAAAAGCCTCGGTTTCGCATCTTTCTTTGTGAGCAGGTACTTCAATGCTGTGTGATCTGTATGAACAATGACCTTCGAACCCACAAGATATGATCTGAATTTTTCAAATGCGAACACTACAGCTAGTAGCTCCTTCTCAGTCGTAGCATATCTGCACTGAGCTTCATCCAAAGTGCGACTCGCATAATAGATCACGTGAAGCTTTTTATCCTTCCTTTGCCCCAAAACAGCCCCTACGGCGTAGTCACTCGCGTCCGTCATAACCTCAAACGGTAGATCCCAATCCGGTGGTTGAACAATAGGTGCGCTTACCAATGCTCCTTTTATCGTGTGAAACGTCTCAAGGCAAGCCCCATCAAACTCAAACTTGGTTTTCTTACACAAAAGTTGGGTTAGCGGTCTCGCTATCTTTGAAAAATCCTTGATGAAACGTCTGTAAAAGCCCGCGTGACCAAGGAAACTCCTTATCCCTCTGACTGAATCCGGCGGTTGTAGGCTCATCATTACCTCAACCTTTGCTCGGTCAACTTCAATACCTTTCTCTGATATGCGATGACCCAACACTATACCATCCCTTACCATGAAATGGCACTTCTCCTAGTTCAGCACAAGATGCTTCTCCTCACAGCGCTCCAATACCTTGCATAGATTAGAGAGACACACAGAAAAAGAACTCCCGTAGACGGAGAAGTCATCCATGAAAACCTCCATAATATCTTCAATAAAATCAGTGAAGATAGACATCATGCACCTTTGAAAAGTCGTGGGGGCATTGCAGAGCCCGAATGGCATCCTGCGGTACGCAAAGGTGCCATAAGGACACGTGAAGGTTGTATTCTCCTGATCATCCGGGTGAATTGGTATCTGAAAAAAACCTGAATAACCGTCTAAAAACAGTAGTAAGGGTGGTTAGCTAGTCTTTCGAGCATTTGATCGATGAACGGTAAGGGAAAATGATCCTTCCTAGTTGCTGCATTCAATTTTCTATAATCAATGCACATCCGATGTCCTGTGACAGTCCTAGTGGGTATCAGTTCGTTCCTATCATTAGCGATCACAGTGATTCCACCCTTCTTAGGTACTACGTGTACAGGACTAACCCAGTTACTATCGGATATTGCATAAATGACACCAACTTCTAAGAGTTTCATAATTTCCTTCTTAGCAACATCTTTCAAATTCGGACTCAATCTTCTTTGGTGCTCTACAGAAGTTCTAGACTCAACCTCTAAATGTATCCTATGCATGCATAAATCAGGTGAGATTCCAGGGATATCATCTAGTGAATAACCTAAAGCTTTCATATACTTCCTAAGCTCGCATAAAAGTAAGGCGGTTTCCACATTATTAAGGTCAGCATTAATAATAACAGGATATGTAGAGTTGGGACCGAGAAACGCATACCTTAGCCCAGCTGGTAAGGTTTTGAGCTCAAGTTTTGGAGCTTTCAGCTCGTTCCAAGGATTGTCAGCAAGGCTCCGAAGAGCAGAAGCAGGCGCGCTATCTCCTTCCTCTTCGTCGAGTCTCAAAAAGTCTGTTGATTTCTCCATCTGCCCAGAATCCAACATCCTTGCGAACCCAATGGTATCTTCGCTCAAATAACCATGTTCGCTTTCAGCTTTTGTCAATGCAACATCCAAGGGATCATCAGCAAGAATCTCTTCAATCTCTCCCTCTGAGATTTCGAGATTATCTTCAATGGCAAAAGTTTGCCCACCAATGGTCGGTTTCTTCAACATCCGATCCATCTCGAACTCCATAATAATGTCTCCCAGGTGGAGACCAATCGTTCCGTTCTTCACATCAATGATCGCACCAGCTGTGCGCAAGAAAGGACGTCCCAAAATTAAGGGATCCTTTGGTTCATCGTCCAATTCCAACACCACAAAATCTGCTGGGATGAAAATATTCCCAATCTTGACCTGCAAATCCTCCAAAATTCCTACAGGCAACTTAATAGATCTGTCAGCAAACACTAATGAAATCTGTGTAGGTTTAAATTTTGTGTACCCGAGTTTCCTTGTAACCGAGTAGGGCATGAGATTCACGCTGGAACCTAGATCACACAAGGAACAAGCAAATCGCACAGGACCAATATCAACAGAAAGCACGAACTTACCTGGGTCCTCTTGCTTTTTAATGGCTTTGTTTTGTAGCACAGCGCTACAATTTTTACTCACAACCATGGCACTTTGCTCTGAAGGAATCCGTCCAGTAACCAGGCCCTTGACATACTTTTTCATGGACGGCATCATCTGAATCGCGTCCGCCAATGTCAGCTTAACCGTAAAATCTTGTAACATCTCCTTACATTTCGCCTCCTCCAAATCCTTCTACGACTTCTTCGGAGGTACTGGGTAAGGGATATGGGACCTGTAAACACGAGAACGAACCTTATCAATAATCTCATTTGGTCTTAATACCTTAGAAGTTGGTTCAGCGGGTTCTTCGTCGTTTTCTGTTTCTGGAGCAGGTGCTCCCTCTGTTAGAACAGGTGCTCCTTCTGGACAGTTTGCAGTTTCTGTTCTTACGACTCCAGGTAAAGTTCTTCCACTCCTCAGCTCTATGGCATTCACAAATTCCCTTGGGTTTGTATCCGGCTTACCAGGCAGCACTCCTTGTGGCCTTTTTATTGCATCAGCCGTTTGAGCGACTTGTGTGTCGAGTTTCTTTACATGGTTGCAAACCGCCTCAAGCCGACCATTAAGGTCTAAGTACATACCATCCACCTTTGTGTTGATCTCAGTGGCAAACTTCTACTGGTTTGTCAATATCTGCTGCACCATACCTTTCAACTCATCCTGAGAACCATTTCCAGAGCTTGCAGAAGCTTGAAAATTCGAAAACTGCGGTTTCTGACCTTGAAAAGGGACGAATGTCTTTCCTTGGAAATTTTGGGGGAATGATTTCTGGAAATTCTGATCCTGAGGTTTCGTGGTCTGGGGATTGGTTTGTTGTGGGTACACTTGGTCCTGGGGGTTTTCAACATTCGTGCTTCGATAGGAGAAGTTCGGATGATTTCTGTAGTTCTGGTTGAACCCTCGGTTTCGCAGAAAACCCTGCCCATTAACATAACTAACCTCCTGCTGATCATTGTCTCCTTCATCACCCATCTCCTCAGCTAGTTGCTCGCCATTCTCATCAGCAAAATGAACCATCCTTTGGTTCGCCTTAAGCAACAAATTAATCTTGGCCGTAAGGCATCGATCTTAGCAGAATTCGTTCCATTGGATTTTGTAGTCCTGTCATACTCCTGGGACTTGTTACTTGAACTTGCAGCCAAGTTCTCAATCAGCATATACGTTCCCTCTTTGGTTTTGGTCATGAAATCACCATCGCTAGCAGCGTTGAGCGCGTTCCTATAATCCCAGTCCACACCATCGTAGAAAATCCCCAGAAGGTTTTCATCAGTGAACCCATGGTGTGGGCACTCTCTCTTGTACTCCTTAAACCTTTCCCAAGCCTCACAGAAGGACTTTCCGGAATGTTGTTGGAAGGAGGAGATTTTGTTCCTCAAACTCGCGGTTTTGGATTTTGTGTAGAAGTGGTCCAAAAACGCAGCTCTACATTGCGCCCAAGTCGTTATAGATCCAGCAGGTAGGGACTTAAGCCAACGCGAAGCCTTATCCGCGAGCGAGAAGGGGAAAAGTTTACACTTCACGAAATCCGGGTTCATCCCATTAGAGCTCGTCGTGGAGCAAATCTCCTCGAAGTTCTCTATGTGGTCCATCGGAATTTCAGCGGGCAAACCATGGAACAAGTGCTGCTTAACCAGCGATATCATCTGCGGTTTGATTTCATAATCATTCCTCTCAACAGCGGGGGGAACAATTGCAGCTCCGTTTCGGTAATAGGCATGGGGATTATCCATATCCCCTATGGTTCGTTGCTGCTCACACGCGCGTTGTTGCTGCAGTTCACGCGCGTGCTGCTGTTGCATTTGAGCCATCTGCTCTTGCAACTCAACTGCCATGTCGTTGTCGCCTTGATCGTCCATATCAGCGGTATTAGGCTTTTGTCGCCTGTTTTCTCGTTCTAGTCTCGCGAGTTCAGGATTACTCAAAGTGACGAGGGGAGTTTGAAGATTTCTCCTTGTTGTCCTTGAGTTCATGCACCTGAAACACACGTAAAGAAAAACAAAAGAACAAGATTAGTGCTTAGTCTAAAATCGTAATCGAGAAGTAGAGGTATCGAGTTGGTCCCCGTCGCAACGACGCCAATTTGATGAAGAATAAAACTCGTCCTTTATCCGGTTTCAAAGATTAAAACCTAGATTCACTAATAAATGTAGAATAGTTCAGGTTCGTTAAGGGACCAGCAATACGCTCTAATTCTATGGAAAACAATCTCAGCTAAGCGATTAAAGTGGGTTTAAATGTCACGATAATTAAAGCAAAACGAAATGTAAAATCGATTGTAAACAATAATGGGAAGGCGTTAGGTCAGGGATAATTCTCAGGGATTCGAATATCAAGAACCAAGCAATTATTCAGGCATGCGATTACGGCCAAGTCTCAAACTCAACCATAAATATAAGGAGATCCACTTTCGTGGCATCTACAACTCTAACAACCAATCTAACACCCTAACTGTCGTTGAGGTTAATAAAGATTATCAAGCATTAGCGATATGGGTTGATATGTTCATGAGATGCCCTAACTTTAACTTTCATTGGCTATGGATCAAATCGCCCACCTATGTCAATTCCAGCAATTTACAAACTTTTGATAAGTAAATTCAACCTAAAAACAAAGGCTAGGTGATCAAGCTAACCTAGGCAATATGATCGACAATAGATGGAGACTATCGAATGAATATATGAAAACCTATCTATGCTTAGTTCATGAATCAAATCCCATCGAAAAACCCTTAACCTAACTGGATGACTACTCGCTCATGATTAAACGAAGGACAGCAGCAAGAGACATGATAAATAGCATTGAAATCGATATATAAAAGAGTAGGGTTAAGAAAACTTCGATAAGTATTGAAGACAAATCTCCAAGCTTACAAACTCTCTCAAAACAAGTGTATCTCTCTCTCTCTCTCTCTCTCTCTCTCTCTCTCTCTCTCTCGTTGTGATGTCTCACTGCTGCTTGTGCTTCGTGATGTCTCTAGCGTGGCTGCTGTGTCGCGATGAATGATAGTGGCGAGATCCAAATCTCAAGGAATGAGTATCGAATCTCTTTCTCTCTTTCGTGTGTTGCGGCCCCTTTTCGCTGTCCTCTGCCTACGTGTGTTCTTCTTTTTATATGCCTTGGGCGGCTGGCCAAAATTAGGGTTTGTTCTGAATTAGGTTTAAATGAACTTTCCATATTGGGATCTTCCAGAAAGCGAGAGCACCACGTTTGGTGCAGGTGCTCCTTCTGGGCAGAATCTTTCAAAAAGATTCTATTTTCCCTCTTTTTCGCCAAGTCCATTTGCAAGACTCCAATCTTTGTTTCCAGCCACTTTTGTACTTAGAAAAACTCAAAAGAGAGTGAAAGACTCGATAAAAACCTACAAAATAAAGGTTAGAATGCGCCAAAAACGCATTATATCAATGAGGTATATTATTCATAACAAAATAATACTTGTAAATAGTGGGCAAAAATATGACACGTTATCTGATCACATGTATATTTAAAAGATAATTACTTGGTATTTTTGTACATGCATGTATCAATACTTAATTATACATAAGATAGAGAGATATATACAGGATACAGATGAGGTATTATTCGTAACAAAAGAATAATAGAAAACGAGGGAGGTCAGGCTAGTGAAACTGTTTGGGCTACAATGTTTGCCATGGAAATTTGATGTGAGTATGTGTTTGGAGAAAATCGAATATGTCGAGATAGAGTGAGATTTATAAAAGATCTAGCACAGGAAGTGGGCATGGCAAATTCAGAGAGTAGTCCACAAACAACGAGGATAGTGAGAGATGAAAGAATGATAAAATGGTCAGGGCCAAGGAGGAGTGTTGCGGGATGCGGATGGAGAGTGGTGTTGTGGGTTCGCTGTTAATATCGGGCGATGCTCGGCTCCATTGGCCTAATTATAGGGAGTGTATTACGGGTTATACATAGCTTAGGAGAAACAGATTATGCAACTAGAGTTATAAGTCGATTCACAGATGGTGGTGGAGTTTGGTGAAGCACATCCGTTGTCCTTCCTGGTACGATTGTGCCACGGCTTTTTAGCAAACTATGCGTTTTTTTTACTTTTAGGCTTTCATGCGTTTAGTGTGGTTCCAGTGGATTTGGCAGAAATCTTGAATAAAGATGT
Source organism: Arabis hirsuta (assembly GCA_964056655.1). Classification (NCBI taxonomy): domain Eukaryota; kingdom Viridiplantae; phylum Streptophyta; class Magnoliopsida; order Brassicales; family Brassicaceae; genus Arabis; species Arabis hirsuta. Next base: position 26,086,260 of record OZ053298.1, on the reverse strand, counting down.
TTTTGGACCGCATCGGCCAAAACGAGTATGCATGTAATTGTTTTAAAATTTTAATAATATATGGAAGAAATTTCTCCCGGTCATTCACCAAAAAAAATAATAGATAACATGCTTGTATGATGGAAATATGTTTCTAGATATTTACGAGTATATTTTTTATAACAGTGTAATTAATCAATGTGAGGATTCAAATGAATACCTATTTCCATCGCACTAAATGGTGACATAAAAATAATATTCCGCAAAATTCAGCAAGATTTAACAATTTCGTCATCACCATTTGCTATAAAAAAAAATTGTCAGGATTGAACTAAATGCAGCAATTGTGCAAAAAAAATTCATCAGATTCAACAAAATTCTGTAATATTTAAAATAATATTGTCAGATTCAATAATTCTTTCATAACAAATTGATACATATATATAATTATATTTATTTGGGGTGAGCAACCAGATAATTACGAATATGAGAGTTGGTAAAAAAATATATAAGATATTAAAAATAACATATGAAATCTTTAAATATGGATAGGATAATACTAGTAGGATATGGATAATTCACGATTCATATATTTTGATAGAAATAAAAGAATTTTTATTTTACTACGAATTCAGAAACTTGAATAATTTTTGAAGAAAATAATATTTTTGGATTCATATTCTCTCTTTGTAAGAAAATTCAAGCTATACACTATTGTTTTGTGTAAATTTTTCTATTTTTATAAGATGTATTTTATATATCTCATTTACATATAAATTAAATTATTATTATTAAAACAATCCCCAATTCAATTTTATTATTCATAATTTTGAGTACAGAAATAGTAAACTAAAAGTTAAAATAATTAATAATTAATTTGGTAGTTTATGGTTTTATATGATAATTTTGTTCAATAAAAATATTAAATATATTATTTAATTAATTACTTTTTCAAAAATTCAGCCATATTCAAAATCCGTTACCATTTAAGTTTGATATTATTCCACCGGATTCTGCAAAAATTCACTAAAAATTCAGCTAAATTTTGTAATTCAGCAAAATTTAGCCAGTACCATTTAGTCTCCTTATTTATTATCTAGATACATAAACGAGAAACTCAACAGTGTGATTAATTTTTTCTCAACAAAATAAAAATAGTGTGATTAATCCAAATTAGGGTGTTTTTGGCGTCCAAAAAAAGGTATTTTTCGTTAGTATGAGAGATTCCACCGATTAATATAAAACAAATATACGAGTATATAAGGAAGATGTGAAAACGGGAACTGATTACTTCTTTTAAAGACTACTTTAAGGATAAATTGTAAATTAAACATAACAAGTTTTGTCTAAGTGCGAATGTGGAAATAAATTAATTGAGCTGCCTAAGTCAATCAACCGTTGAAACGGAAAAGCTCAAAGAGGAATTTAGGAGCCACCGTAAAGGTAGAAAATCAATTATTCAATTATTCCAAGTGTAAATATTACGTCAAAACTTAAATATATGATGTCACGTGATTATTCTTCTCTGTCTCTCTCTCTATATATAGACTCACAATTTTCCTTACCATTAATCACTTCACTCTTCACAGAACACTTCAAATGCGTTTCAACTTCCTCTTTACTTTAAAATTCGACAACCTAACCCAAAATAAAAACAAATTATCAAATTATCATGCTAAAGATGGAGATTAACGGGGGGACACCTACTGCCTCCGGCGTCGCCGTCCCCGCCGTGGCGGAAACCACCAGTCCCGTGGCCTCTCCCTCTCCGACCTCTTCACCTCCGCCGTCTCTTTCGCCGCAGCAGCCGCCACAACAGCCGGTGGTGTTAAGCCCTTGCGCAGCTTGCAAGATTTTGCGAAGGCGGTGCGCCGAGAAATGTGTTTTGGCGCCGTACTTTCCTCCGACGGATCCGGCGAAGTTCACAATCGCCCACCGTGTCTTCGGAGCGAGCAACATTATTAAGTTCTTGCAGGTACATTTTGTTCTTCTCTTACCTGGTGGTACACGTGTGTATTTTTGTGTATATGTTCATCACGCACGTGTGTACATGAGGGAGATATTTCACATTTGCTTTAACTTAAAAATTATAACAAGGAATATCAACACAAAATATCATTCTAGTGGTTAACAAGACAAAAAGATTTAGTTTTAAGTTTCAAAAAAAAAAAGAAAAAAAGATTTAGTTTTTTTTTTTTATAATTAGTACCAAGGATGAATTATTTGTATTTTAAAGTATAGAAGAGAATTTTTTTTTCTTTCGTTGTATAGAAATAATTTATAATTTAAATTGAAAAAGATGAAATCTGGTTCCAAAATGTGAAAAGGAAGTTAAAGTGGTTAAAAGTCTAGTTGTTGAACAATAATGGGTTCATAAGTCATGTGACCAAAACTAGGCCCTACAATTGTAATGAAAGGTCAATAACAACCTTCCCTCAAAGCTACATGCAGACTCATAACATATTCAACATAAAACTATACATATCCAACCCTTGAGAAAAATTAAAAAAAAAAAAAAGTCTCAAGTATATATATATATATATATATATGTCTATTTCAACAATTCCTTTTCATTCACCTTTTGAAAAAGTCTTGGGGAATTTCTTCAAGGTCAAACATCAAAACATACATTTACAAATGTTAATTATAAAAGCTCAATCATTTCAAATATTCAAAAATTATGCTACAATCCACATTGCACAACAAATACCCAAGACTTTTATATCTATAGTTTTCCTCTTCTTTGAAATGAGGTTTTAGTGAAAGATTAAATTGTTTTTGTTTTTGTTTATAGGAACTTCCGGAGTCGCAGAGAACAGATGCAGTTAATAGTATGGTTTACGAAGCGGGAGCTAGGATGAGAGATCCGGTTTACGGATGCGCGGGTGCAATTTACCATTTGCAGAGACAAGTAAGTGAGCTTCAAGCACAGCTTGCGAAAACTCAAGTTGACCTAGTGAGCATGCAACTCCAAAGATCAAATCTACTCGAATTAATATATAAAATGGAGCAACCAAAATTATCAGTACAAGAGCAAGGACAACGCAATATGTGTTTTGAGAGTTCATTTGAAAGTGGTGATGATTTCATTAGTAGCCCCGAAGAAGAGAGCAATGATTTGGGATTCCTTGAGGACAACAACAACAACATCAACAATAATTCGTCAATGTCGTGGTGGGATCCTCTATGGACATGATCATAACTTGTGGTATTATTAGCTCACTTTAAAGCGCTTTAGTGGTTACTTCCATATGCATATTGAAGACCTAGGATATGAAATATGTGGAGTTTTTTTTTTTAAATTTTTCTAAGTCAACCAATCATATATAATAAGCACGTAACCAAACTGCTACAAGACATGTTACGTGTTAGTATTATGCAGGGATATTGGATAAAAGAGATTGTATTAAGATTCTAAGAATCTTCTCCTAACACTAATGAGAAGGAGATACTTGAAATGCATTTTAATTTTAATGTCTTGAGCGTTTATATTGGGTTACCAAAAGATTCTTAACTTTTGACCCATATTTCCATCGAACCGATACCCAAGATAATAAATTAGTTTTTTCCCAACATTGAAACTCAAAACTCGTGATCCTGAGAAGCATTTTCTTTGGAAGATCCTCTAGTACAACAATAAAATCACAGACGGATATATATGTGTTGCTTTTGGTCATTGTTATATCAAGCGAATATAATGTGCAGTATCTTTTTCTTCTGATGTGTGTTTTATCCTCGTCGCCTTGTGTATTTTATGAAGTAAATTAAAAATAAAATAGAGATAGTTTCTAGTTCTTGAAACCATGAAATGTGAAAGGCGAATTAACGGGTCGTCTACACCAATAGACACTTTGTGCTAAAGTCTTTACAATAAAATGTACTTTGCACAATTAGGTGACTTTGCTTATGTAAATTGTCAATTTACCCTCAAACAATATATCTAGTTACGCATTCTCATAACTAGAAATTTTATTTCAGTTTCTGTAAAAAGATTTTTCTTCTTTCTTCTTCATCTTCTTCCTCCGTATTCTAGGTGTTCGAATTTTTAATTCGTCTGATCTCTGATCTGTTAATCGAATTCAAGCTCGTATCTGTTTCAAAAGCATCGATAATGCCGAGAAGAAAGCCAAAAAAGAGTGTCAAACGCACTGAAGAAGTAAAAAACGATGACAAGAGCAACAATGGAGAAATTCAAATCGAAGATACGAAAGACGAATTCATCGACGAAGAAGGTAATCAATTGTTCATTCGTTGAAATCGGATTCGCAAAATTGGGTCGCGATTCGTTTTATGATCTTGGATCTGAGATTTGTTTGATTGGAAACATTTGTGTAGTTGAAAGATAGATTGCTGTAATTAACATTGGGTTTCTTCTGGAGGACAAGAGTTAGCACAAGGATCTCCTCAGCTTTATTGGTTTGTTTGTTTGTTCTCTTCCTTCGTATCTATGAACTTCTATGAGTGTTCGAAGTATTAAATTCTTAAAATTGTTTGAATGTGTTTTGTGTTTTTTATAGGTTGTGTATAGTTTTTCTCGGTTTCAATGTGTTCTTTGAGGTTCTCTGCGTTGCATTGGCTTGTGTTATCAGCATTGCTGTTTGTTGCTGCTTGTCTTGCATCATTGCAGTTTTATATGCAGTAGCAAAACATGTAACTTGCATCAAAATCAATTGTTTTTTTTCTGAATTTTTCAATTTGGATTCGTATTTTGGTAGTCTGGTATTTTGATTGTAAATATTATGTTTCTAACTTTGTAAACTCACTCTAATGTACACGCTAACTTATCCATGCTAACGTGTCCATATGGATAGTATCGCATGGATAAGAGCAGGTGGATACGATTGCGTGGACAAGTAATGAGAAATATATAACTTGGTTATAAGTTATAACATATGGATAGGTTTTAGTCCTTCTCCTTGTATACATTGTTTGATGATACTTGAATAGATTTTAGTGGATACGTTTTACTCCTTCTCCTTTTATACATGAACAATGCAAAATGGTATAACATGTTTCAATGCAATCTTCATTGCTCTATTCACGTAGACATATCAATATTAGTTATTCTTATGATTGAATCCATAATAATATGACCACGCGAACTTGTCCACAAGACAATGTCTATTGCTTGAGAATGATCCCACTTTCATCTCAATTTTAAATCGTAAGATCGATATACGAATCGAAATTCCACAAAAACTATAGACTACACCCTTAATTCCAACCACAACCAGTCAGTGATCGTGAATCATATTCTCCCCCTAAAGCCTTAACATAGACAAACCCATGTTCTTTCAATCATAGTGGTCACAGTTTCATGGATACTATAACATTATCCACGTGGACAATAGACCATAGTTAGGGTTTTGTGGTTACTAATCGATAACTTGTCCATGATCTTCCATCCACGATTACTAGCATAATAAGATGCAACTTTGTTATATCAACAACATACAAATTGTGGAGGGCAGATTCTCCCCAATTAATATTTAAGTAATGTTTCTAGGGTTTGCAAAGCTGTGCGATAAGCCACTAAGCGATAAGATCTCAAGAGAGTTTTATTAGCTGTTTAGAAAGCTGTTACAAGAGTTGTTTTCTGTAGAATGTTTCGATCCCCTTTTTTGGGTGATAATGAAGGCTATATATAGTACTTCTAAATAAATGGGCCAGTTAATAAATGGACCCGACCCATTAAGCAATATATTAAAATTAGGCCCATTAATCTATTAAGCCCATTTTGTTAATGGGTTTAATGGATTTTTGGGCCTAGATTCAGACTGGGCTTTTGTAGATTCCTTTGATTTTGTCAAGACGTTGTGGAGTTGATCTCGTCGCCATATTGATCTCATAGGAGTAAAATCTGACCCCTACAGTTAGCCCCCTAGCTCGGCAGTATCGAGTTATGATGGTGCCGAGGTAAAAGTTGTCGAAGTCTGAGATTGATATGTTGGGCTGCGAAGTCGCTAGGTGTGAACGTCTTGTCATCGAACTCGGGAAGTTTCCGTTATTCCGCATTGAGCTGATGCTTGCGTGTTTTCCTGGACTTGTCTTCTTTTTCTTTGTCCTAAAAGACTGAGGAGGTTGATGGTCTTGTTGCGTTAATGGGCTTTAAAGCCTGCTGGAAGGTTTAAGGAATTTTTCCAAAAACAAATGTTTTTAGGAAATTCTCCAGATATAAATAAGTCTTCTTCCCTGGAGTATTTTCCACCAGTTCCCTTTTTTCCTAAGCACAAGGTAAAAATCATATCCCTTCTGCCTCTTTATTTTATTGTTATTTTTTTTTTAGGGTTTTTTGTTTTTTGTTTTTGGCGTGTTGCCGTCGTCGTTCGCGCCTCCGATCAACGACCTCCGGTAAAGACAAGATCGCGGCGAGCTATTCCTGCGACGATGAGCTCCGTTGTCGTGAAGTGAGAGAGATCACGGTGGTCGAGGTGAGAGAGATCGTGGTTGTCGAGGTGAGAGATCGTGAGGCAGCGATAATATCGTGCCAAGTCTCGCCGGCGACAATAGGCGAAACTGTAAGGAGATCGGCAGTTCGTCTTCTTCGTCTCTGCTTCGGCCGCCTCGCGAGGCGAAAGAGAGAAAGCGGCTTGGTTCACAAGATCTGTGGTCTTCGATCGAGATTTCGTAGTGGCGCTGAGGCGGAGAGAGAACGGGGGCGAGATGGGGACGAGGCGAGATGATGGCGCGGAGAGATCTGGTGATCGAAAACTGCGGATCGAGAGCTTACGAGTTGACTCACTGAGTTGACTCGGTCGAGTTTTTTTTTTTTGACTCAGTGGTTCAAGGACTTGGCAGCAAGGCTGGCTTTGTGGAGCGAAATTGATTCGGATCGTTGATCTTTGGTACAGCGGATAGGTGAATTTAGGAGGATGGTTTTTGATTCTGCGGACTCGCAGCTTGATGGTTCTCGCGCGAAGGACACCACAGACGATTCAAACTTAGACGATTCCGGAGAGATGGTCGCTGATCCCTTCCTTCTCGAAAGGAGAATGGTTTTTTCGCCAGCATCCGACACTGGTAGTTCGTCGAGACCGGTCTACTCTGACTCTCTAGTCGTGGTCGATGAGGTTACCGATGAGATTGCTTTTCGTACGGCTGCCAAGAAGTCGAGAGCAAAGCGGGGAGAAAATGATCCGCCTGGATCCACCATGTCAACTCCGAAGTCTTTGGATTCCCTCAATGCTTGCTTTGGTTTTCCTGACGGAGTCGAGCTAGTTGTTCCTTGCTCAGATGCACAAGCGGATCATCCTCCAGATGGCTACTTCACTCTGTATGAAGCATACTTTCATGCATGCTTCTTGTGGTTCCCGATCCCTGGCGCTATTCTTGACTTCTTATGAAGGACCAACCTAGCTGTTGCTCAGATCACGCCTAGCGGAATGCGCCACTTGGTCGGGATTATGGTACGCAGCTACGAGTGTGGCTACGAAGTCGGAGTTGACCATCTGTTGAGTTTTCTGGAGGTTAGAAAGACTAGCTCCAAAGACAAACTCCTTTATTTCCTTAAAGGCAAACCAGATCTCCAAGTCGTCGAAGATTTTCCCAACGTAGATCGTTTTTGGTCGGAAAAGTTTTTCTTTGTGAAAATCAATGAAGCATCTGTCGGTTGCGATCATCTGGACATGCTTCGAAAGAGATGGGGGACTCGCGGTAGCAGACCCTACCGCGTTTTTGTGTTTAGCTTACCACTTTTTTATGGTTTTTAAAGTCACTGTTTCTTTGCTTGCCTACATACGGAGGTTTGCGATTCTGACCATTTTCTCTTGTTGTTGTTTTTGCAGTTTTGAGTCGCATTGAGATGTTGCCGAGTGACTTATTCGTTCTTCGCGATATACTTGCTGCTGAGAGGTGTAGCTGGAAGGAAGACTTTTCTTTACGTAGAGTCAGAGAAACTCGTGCTCGTCGCTTCGGAGCTATTTCGCTGATTTCTTTACCAGAGATGCCGGACAACGTGAGGAAACCTTCTGCTCGTGAGAGGAGGGCTGCTGAGGCCAGAAGAGGATACAACGCGAGAGTGTCAGTTCCAAGAGCAGGCACTAGTGGAACCCTTGCACCCAGGCAGCGTCGTCCAGCGTTGGAGCGAAATGATGTTATCATTGCTGATCGTCGATCTGAACCTTCGCATAGGCATCAAGATGATGTGCAGGGAAGGGATGATGATGGTGGGGCAAGTCGTAAGCGTTCCCGAGAAAATAGGGGCAAAGATATTGCTAGCGGTGAAGACCCAAGCAGATCAAGGCGTGCATCGACTCCTCGACGTGATCGCGTGGCGATGGACTCATCCTTTCCTCCCGGTTTGAAAAGATATTTCAGCAGTGTCGAGCTGGCGGTGTCGCATCTGTCCAAGATCGTCTTCCCAGGCACCGAGTTTCCCCCTCCAGAACAAATATCGAAGAAGAGTTCTTACTCAAGCATGGCCCTAGACTGTATGACGGTAAGACTTCACGGTTACTCTTGTGGGATAACGATTTCTTTTTTCTTTCTTTTTGATTTGCTAACTTGTTTTGCGTGATTCGTTTCTCTGTTTGACATTTTCTTTCTTCGCTTAATAAGGTCGCGATAGACTACGAGGTGACTGCTCGCTCACTGACTCGTTAGCTTGCTAACGTTCAGAAGGCTTGTGACGACCACAAGAAGCAGAAAAGGGACGCAGAGGATCGCGTTGTTACTCTCGAAGCTGCTGTGAAGGAAATCGAGGATAGGCATCGTGAGATGGATGGAACGTTTACAGAGTCTGAATCCGAGAGGAAGCATCTTCAGAAGGAAGTCTATGATCTTACCACTCGCTTAGATGTTGCTGCCAAACATCAAGATGCGGCTGTGCAACGAGCTGTTGATGAAGTGAAGCGTAAACTGGCGGCGAAGTTTGAAGCGAGGATTGTCCGTGCTACAGAGAAAGTTAGAGCGATCAATGGCCAACCAAGGATTGACATAATTGATCTTGCTGAAGTCCGGAGTAACATTGAGTTCGTAAAGTTACTTCAGAGTGACAAGGTGCCTGATCTTGGCGTAGAGCTCGTTGAGCTTGAGAAGCAGGAGGTAGGCCTATCACTTGCAGACGAGGTGTTTGCTAATCATATGCGCGAACTTGAAGAGATCCTTAAGGATTTGTCGGTTATCGCGACTGGTGATCGAGTTGAGTAGTTGGATGCTGATGCCGTTGAAGAGGAGGCTGACTTGGATTCGAGTTCCTCTAGTTTGTCGAACGATGATGATTTGTCAAACTCTGTGACAGCAATTCCTTCTGAGCAAACCATCGAGGTTGTTGACGATGTTGTCGAGACCGCGACTTAGTTATGTTTTTCTTTTCTTTTTTTTTTGTTTCAACACTTTGTTGTACTTTTGATTTTAGACTTGATATTTGATTTAGCTTGGAGGGCGTTTATCCTTTTGTTCACCGTCATTTTTGTCTTGTATGCTGTCGTTGAATTGTTCGTTTGCAAAGTTCAACTGTATTAGAGTCGGGACCAGCGAATAGTTTACTGGGTTTTCTGATGATTATTTCGGTTTACAGACGAGTCTGCATCGACACGCCCGCTTCGAGAATGACCACGTTATTGCGTAATGACCAACGATTAAGTTATTGGATTTATGAGATGAACATTCTGGTTTACGGATATGTTCCCGTGAACAAGTCCGCTCCAGCAATGAACACTGAATTTAGACCAGCGATTTGTTGGGTACTGGGTTTCTGAGTTGAACATTCTGGTTTACAGATATGTTCCCGTGAACAAGTCCGCTCCAGCAATGAAAACCGAATTTAGACCAGCGATTTGTTGTGTGCTGGGTTTCTGAGTTGAACATTCTGGTTTACGGATATGTTCCCGTGAACAAGTCTGCTCCAGTAATGAACACCGAATTTATATAGCGCGCTTTATCCACTGGAGATGTAGAGAGTTCGTCACTGTGGCCAATAAGAGCGAGTTAACAAGGAGAAGAAGTCTGTTCTGGAGGAGACTTTGAATGAATATGCAAGTAAAAACTTGGCTTTTGATAATTGATTTTTGATAAGTTTGCAAGTGAACACTTGGCTTTTGATAAGTTTGCAAGTAAACACTTGGCTTTTGATAGGTTTTCAAGTAAACACTTGGCTTTTGATAAATTTGCAAGTAAACACTTGGCTTTTGATTTATTCAATACGGCAAGCCGTGTACAAAGAGGGAAGTATATGAGTATACGTACCCATCCCCCCCTTTTTAAGGAGGGGGGCAGCTGTACCCATCCGAAAATGGGTTGCCTACGTACCCTTTGCAGGGATCAAGCCGCCCCGTAGTTCAAGTGAAGTAATCTAATGATAGTACTTCTTTAGGTGCATCACGTTCCACGACCGTGGTATCGGAACGTCGGTCATGCTGGCGAGCCCATATACGCCTGGTTTGATGACTTTGGTTATTTTGTAAGGTCCTTCCCAGTTTGCTCCGAGCTTTCCAGCGTTTCGTTTGGCTGTGTTTTGGAAGACTTTCCGGAGGACTAAGTCTCCTTCGTGAAATGGGCGCGGCCGAACGTTTTTGTTGTAGTACCTTGCTGCGGCATTCTAATAGTTCTGGATTCGGATCAGTGCTTCATCTCTTTGTTCGTCAATCAGATCTTGATTATCGGCCAGCATCAAGTGATTAAGCCCTTCTTGTAGAGGAAGGAGTCGGCGGCGAACACCCGGAAAGTGTATTTCTGGTGGAATCACGCACTCCGTCCCGTAAATGAGAGCAAATGGAGTTTCTCCCGTGGCCCGCCGTGGGGTTGTTCGATGAGACCATAGGACTCCTTCCAACTCATCTGCCCATCGTCCTTTCTTCGCATCAAGTCGCTTCTTCAATCCGTCAACGATTGACTTGTTGATTGCTTCGGCCTGACCGTTTCCCTGTGGGTACCTTGGTGTGGACTTACTGAGACGGATTTTCCATTTCTCGCAGAATCCCTCGAGTCTGGCATAAATAAATTGAGAACCATTATCTGTAACAATCTCGTAGGGCACTCCATGGCGGCAGATTATATTCCTCCATACAAAACCTTCGACTTGGGCATCTTTTATGCTGATGTACGATCCTGCTTCAACCCATTTTGAAAAGTAGTCCGTCAAGACTAGCAGAAATTTCTTCTGTTTGGAGGGGTGCATCGGTCCGACGATATCCATAGACCATCGCATAAATGGGTATGGTGACGTGATGGATGAAAGTACTTCGGCGGGCTGATGGATGATTAGAGCATGGCGTTGACATTTTTCGCACTTGGCTGAAATTTTTTCGTAATCTTTGATCATAGTCGGCCAATAGTAGCCATGCTGTTTGATTTTTACAGCTAATGCTCTTCCGCCAGAATGATTGCCACACGATCCGCTGTGGACCTCTTCCATTATGCTTCGAGATTCTTTTCCTTCAACACAACTCAACAAGGGGCCCGAAAAGCTCCATTTGAAGACGTTTCCGTCGAGTAACACGTAACGAGCAGCTTGGGCTTTTAGTTTGCGGGCCGCCCATTTATCTTTAGGAACGATGCCATCGACGATATACTCCCGGATGCGTCCGAGCCACCCCGCGTCGCAGCCGTATTCCGTTGCATGTGTATTTTCTGTGACCGGGTTGGGGAGGTGGTTCCTTCTGCTAAGGATGTTGGGCTCGCCTCTGAAGGCAAGCATAGTGCCCAAAAGCTGTTCGTCATCCAGTGGCTCGTCTTCTTGGATGGGCGCATTACTGGGTAATCGCTCGCTGTGTAACGTTGATCCATTAGTTTAAGAGGGCTCGCAATCGATATTCATCATCTCTGGTTCGCCCAAATCTATGTCTTTAGTTGAACAACCTGTTTTGGCACCGCCGTTGTCCGCCGTTGTCCGCCGTTGTGGGAATTTGTTCGCAGGTTGCTCATTCGGCGGGCTGGTCGATGTCTTCCATCTCAATGTCTGACCCTTCGCAAGGCGTGTCGCCCTTATCGGCCAGGGCTTTCTTGGCTTGTGAGCGTGTCACAACGTTCGCCATTTCGAGTGGGTTTATGCTTGGGTGTTCAATGTGTTCCACCGGGATGATCCGTCTCAGCTCTGAACTAGATGTTGACGCCAACACTGCCAATGCATCTGCCGATGTGTTCTTACTGCGGAGTATTCTCGTCAAGCTGAATTCATTAAATTGGGCTGCCAAATCCTTTACTATTTGTAAATATGCTTCCATCCGCCCGTCTTTTGCGATATACTCTCCGGTGAACTGATTGACGACGAGGTGCGAGTCGCAAAACGCGTGGAGGTGGTCGACTTTTAGTCCTTTGGCAAGCCGCATTCCTACTATCAGAGCTTCATACTCTGCTTCATTATTGGAAGCTCGAAAACCCAGTCGAAAAGATTGCTCAAGTATGTCTTCAGTGGGAGATGCCAAGCGTATCCCCACTCCAGCTCCATTATTAGACGATGACCCGTCGACATGGAGTTTCCAGACCGAAGTTAGTTCCTCCTTGCCAATATTATCCTCTGGTAATTCGATCAGGAAATCCGCTAGAACTTGAGACTTGATGCTAGTTCGGGCCCTGTATTCGATATCATACTCACTAAGTTCAATTGCCCATTTTGCAATTCGTCCTGACTGGCTTGGACTATGTAGAACGGATCGAAGTGGAAACGTGCTGAGGACTACTATCGAATGGGACTGAAAATACGGTCTTAGCTTCCGGGCCGACATTAGGATGGACAAGGCTAACTTTTCTATCTGAGGATATCTCGTCTCGGCGTCAGTGAGGCTTTTGCTAACATAGAAGATAGGTTTTTGCTCGCCTTGTTCTTCCCTGACGAGGACTCCGCTGACCGCTGTTTTGGATACAGCAGTGTATAGAAAAAGCGGCTCTCCCTCCACTAGTTTGGCTAGCACTGGTGGGCTCGACAAATACTTCTTGAGCTATTGAAAAGCCTCTTCGCACTTTGGCGTGCACTCGAAAGGCTTCTTCTTCTTTCCAACTTCTTTTTTCCCTCGCAAAGTGTCATAGAATGGTAGGCACTTGTCGGTTGATCGCGAGATAAACCTGTTAAGTGCGGCAACTCTTCCAGTGAGTCGTTGCACTTCTCGCTCTGTCCTCGGCGATGCCACGTGGATGAGCGCGTCGATCTGTTTCGGATTTGCTTCAATGCCGCGGCGAGTTACCAGATAGCCCAAAAATTCTCCCGATGTAACGCCAAATCTGCATTTAGCCGGATTTAGTTTCATGTTGTGGAAGTTCAGCCTTTCGAAACACTCCTCCAAGTGGGCTATGTGATCCTTCTCCTCCAAGGATTTCACCAGTATGTCGTCGATGTAAACTTCCATTGTCTTGCCGAGTTGATTGGCAAACATCTTGTTTACTAGGCGTTGGTAAGTTGCGCCGGCATTTTTAAGGCCAAAAGGCATTACCTTATAGCAATATATCCCTCTGTCTGTGATGAAAGCCGTCTTGTCGCAGTCTTCAGGTTTCATGAAGATTTGATTGTAGCCGGAGAAAGCATCCATGAATGACAACATCTTGTTACCTGCCATTGCCTCGACGAGCCGGTCTATGTGTGGAAGAGTAAAACTGTCTTTGGGACAAGCTCTGTTTAAGTCGGTAAAATCTACACAAACGCGCCACTTGTCGTTCTTCTTTTTTACTACAACGGGATTCGCCAACCAGTCGGGGTATTTGATTTCCATGATCGAGCCAACTCGTAGCAACCTTTCGACCTCGTCGTTAACTACTTTCACCCTCTCTGGGCCGAGCTTCCTTCTTTTCTGCTTGACTGGTTTAAAAGTTAGATCGACGTTCAACTCATGGCTTGTTATGCCGATATCTATCCCGGGCATGTCCTCCGTCGCCCAGGCAAAGGTATTCACGTTTTTTTTCAAAAAGTCGACGAGTTGCTCCTTGATTTCTTCGCCTAGGTCAGCCCTGATTTCCACACACCTTTCGGGGTGCAGCTTATCAATGCCGACCATAACAACGGGGGCGCAAGTTGGCCTAACTTCTTTTGCGCGCCCCTCCGTGATCTATAGTTGCTATAAAAGTTTAGAGACCCCCTCACCGGCTCTCTGTCCATTTTCATCTTCTTATGCTCCTCCTTTTTGGTATCCTCTGTAACGGGCTTTCTCATTCTGTGCTCCGTCAGGAAACACATGCGCGATTCCTTCTGGCTCCCGAAAATTGTTTTTATACCTTTTGGTGTGGGGAACTTCACGCAGAGATGATATGTTGAGGCGACTGCTCGCATTAAGTTCAACCATGGCGTTCCCAAAATAGCGTTGTAAATCACTGGATGGTCTGCCACATCAAATTCGATAGTCTTGGTAATCCCTCCAGCTCAAACAGGCAGTCGGATTACTCCTGCAGTCATAGTTGTTTCTCCAGAGAACCCGGTGAGCGGCTTTGGATATGGCTTAATCTCGGACAAATCAACGTTCATTTTTTTTAGAGTGTCTTTGAAGATAATGTCGACGGTACTCCCTGTGTCTATCAGGATTTGGGCTACGTCACAGTCGCCGATGACGAGCTCTATCACGAGTGGGTCGTCGTGTGGCTGATCTATCCCCGCAGTCTCAGATTCTTCAAACGAGATCACGTCATTAGGAAACTTTGAAGGGGTCTGAAGATTAATGCTGACCTCAGCGCGTCGCTGAAATGCTTTTATAGATGAGACGGTGTCCACACAGTAGTGCGACCCGCCCATTATCATGTTGATGCGCCTCCTGGTTTTAGGGGGTGGATTCTCGCTGCCTTGCCTTCCGCGTTTTGGGAGTTCGCCGTTGGCCTTTTCCTTCTCGTCTGCTTCGAAATCCTTAAGAGTAAAATCTCCTTTAAGCTGGCCGGCTGCCAGTTTTGCTGCAAGCATGCGACCGAGATTTCTACAGTTGGCAGTGGAATGTCCGTGGATTCGGTGATGATCACAATAGGCTGCCTCGTCGTGGGATCCTTGTCCTCTAACCCAAGTATTGCTCATCATGCCCCTTCCACGGCCTCTGCCCCTTCCTCTACCGTATCCGGGCGAGTCTACTTGAAAGTTGTGGGCTCCCCGGAATCCTCCTTCATGTTGCACGAATCCGCCAGATTGATTATTCTTCTTATTACTTTGTTGGCTCTGACTCTGGGGATGAGTGCTAGGTTGTTTTGTCTTTCCGTGTTTTTCCACCAATAACTTCATTTCTTCTTCATTCCTTGCGAACTTCGTTGCTCGGTGGAGGGCGTCCTGGATTGTTGTCGGCTCATTCACCATTATTTTTTTGCGGAAATCTGACTCGTACCAGAGTGCTTTTCTCAGAGCCTCAAGGGCCGACGAGTCGTCAATGCCTTTTACTCTTGACAAGATGGTCTTGAATCGCTCGATGAAGTTACGGAGAGATTCCGCAGGCCCCTGCGTCATCGTCCATAGGTCGGCTCCCAGAGTTCTTCGCTCTATGAAGATAGCGTATTGTTTGAGGAAAGCCGCTGACAACTGGCTGAAACTATCAATGGAGTTACTCTCAAGCCCAGCAAACCACTGGAGAGCTGGCCCTTTGAGGTGTTCTACGAATAGATGGCATTGACCGATATCCCTTTTATCTTCTCTGAAGTTGGCTCGTCCCGTCGTTATAGTGAAAGCGGTGATGTGATCCGTTGGATCAGAACTCCCTTCATAGGTTGACACTTTAATCTTTCTAGGGTCGGACAACCTTGCTTTTGAGATGCGAGCGGTGAAAGGCGTACGTTGCGCTTCTTCAAGCACTTGATCAATCTCCGGCGCCGTGCTGGTCGCTCGATGCATTTGTGAACGCATCGCCTTTAGATCCATATTAGTTCGGTACATAGAGGCACAGAGCTCGTATAATTCATCTTGGTGCATTCGTGGTGCGACTCTGTAGGTTTCGGCGGTTCGGCGTCTTTCGTAGTGGAGACGTTTTTCCTTTTCGGAGGTTCGCTGTGTCTCCTAGTGGAGACGTTCTTCTTCTTCGGTGAGCTCGAAGGCGTACTTCTCATCTCCTGGGTAATAGGTTTGTCTTACAGTCTTCTGCCCTGGTTCGTTGGGCTCATCGGAGTCGACCTCTTTGATGTCATCCTCAAGATCGACCACTAACGCAGGCTTGTCAACTAGTGCCGAACCGCTAGGCTGTCTGGGGCCTACTGCCAGTGCCGAGCCGCCAGCTATTGCTTTGCCTTTGTTGATGTCTCGTCCTCCGCTTCCGGGAGTCGGGTCGGTGTTTAGATCGAGCGGACAACGTCGACGGATTCTTTGAGCTTCTGAGGGCGTGGAGAAGTTAAGAGCTATCGAGGCGATACGGTCCATGACTTGGGGTGTAAATCTCGTCGTTTTTCCGTGGCTTGCCGCGGTTAAGGAATCCATCCGGTTTTTCATTGTATTGTTGAAGTTGTCCTGTTCCCTTGTATTTATAAGGATTTCTTCAAACATTCCCTTTATCTGTGTGATCTCCATGGCGAACTGCGATAGTTTTTCTGCGGGCTTGTCCGTTGCGGTGTTGTTTCCTCTGGGCGCGTTCGCATTGGTCTCAGGATTGATGATGACTTTGGGTGCATTCGCGTTTGTTTCGGAGTCCTTAGTTGCAGATCCGTCCATGGCGAGTTGTTGAGGGTTGCTTTCGCTGTTGTCTCCCTCGAGAGTCATCTCTCCTGATCTCGGCACGGTGGTCTTTTGAGAAGCTTCACAAGTTCCCCAGAGTCGTCTCTAAATTGTGGAGGGTAGATTCTCCCCAATTAATATTTAAGTAATGTTTCTAGGGTTTGCAAAGCTGTGCGATAAGCCACCAAGCGGTAAGATCTCAAGAGAGTTTTATTAGCTGTTTAGAAAGTTGTTACAAGAGTTGTTTTCTGTAGAATGTTTCGATCCCCTTTTTTGGGTGATAATAAGGCTATATATAGTACTTCTAAGTAAATGGGCCAGTTAATAAATGGACCTGACCCATTAAGCAATATATTAAAATTAGGCCCATTAATCCATTAAGCCCATTTTGTTAATGGGTTTAATGGATTTTTGGGCCTAGATTCAGACTGGGCTTTTGTAGATTCCTTTGATTTCGTCAAGACGTTGTGGAGTTGATCTCGTCGCCATATCGATCTCATAGGAGTGAAATCTGACCCCTACACAAATGGTATAGTTTTTCAATTTAGATTCGTATTTTGGTTGTCCGGTTTTAAGGATCTGTCCATAGGGATTATATCATTGCTTCTCTGTTTGTAGATCAAAACATAGAGAATCACATTTGGAGAATGAGGATGCTATATTGATATGATGGATCTACAACCGAGAGAAGCACAATGGGACAAACTTTTATATCTCTTTTTTCGACGAATCTGTCTTATCTTATCTATGTATTTTTCAGCTTTAAATTGATTGATGCTCTGTCTTTGGTGAATCGACATATTTCCAAATTGGTTTGGTATTAAACTTTGACTTATCCATCAATTGTTGTCCTTATGGTCATGAACTTTGTTTTGTTTTGATATTAAATTCTGAAACAGATAATGTTTGTATGGATTGACTTATCCATCAATTTTTTTGTCCACCATATTTCATCCACGGAACATATCCACCATTGATTCTATAAAAAAAACTTAAAAGAAGATTGACTTTTTTAAACTTGTACACAGTTCTTATGTTTTACCCATTAGCACTAACCATAAAACACTAACTATATAAACATCAACCATTAATCATTCGTTACAAAGACACATTGGCATTAACAAACAATGATTCCACTTTTCGAGACTGGTATTGAATTGAAGAAGCTAATTGATGGTAGATTTGTGTAACAAATCTTCTTCTCCATCTTGCCACGATTTCTTAAAGTTTCTTTTGGAGTTGGTTTTTAATGTTTCTTTCTTCAGTTTTAGAGGTCCATTATATATGGTCGCTATGCATAACACTTCATGAATCTGCCTAAAATCATTCATTTTAGTCAAAACTTATGAATTGGAAATGAACAACAATGGTGGGTTTAGCATTGGGTGATACATGACCACGAAGCACTGACCATTTGTATCATCCATGTGGACGGATAATTTATGAATAAAAACTTTGACCACAAATACTCGCTACGCTAACAGAAAATAATGACATACAATAGTGGATAATTTCAAGTGGATAGTATCGCATGGATAAGAGCAGGTGGATACGATTGCGTGGTTATAAGTTATAACACATAAATGGGATTGTGTGACCATTTGGATAATAAATGCGATTGTGTGACCATAGAACTGTGACCATAAAACATAAACACCAAAAAGCTCTTGATTTTATTCAACTACTGATACATAATCATTTCATTACAACAATTCCAAATCCTTGATTGTATTCGATTTCTGAAATTGTAACAATTCATTCCAACAAACCCAAATACTTGCAATAGGTTTCATTAAGATCTAGTTGTAAATTTATACTTGAGCAACAAAGTTTCCAGATTCTTTAACCAATCCTTGAGTTTCATTTTCTATGTTCATCATCTTTTTGTTGCAATTAGATCCCAATTTATCCCAAAACAAGTCAAACTAATGCAGCTATTAAAAACATCATAAATCAACAAGAACAAATCATGGACAATGCGGATTAGTGATTGCATTAAAGATAGCTAAAGCTGTGCAAACACCATTTCCAGAACCAGACATATCTTCTCCAAGCAGTAGTTTCGAAAATCTCTCCTTCATCATCTCAATCTCTACATAATCAAAACAACCTTAAATTAACTCCAGGAGACAAAAAACTAATAATCCAAAAGCTAAGAAATTGTTAGTGAGGAATAAAAGCAACCACTTGGAGGGGGTATATGAACCAATATGACGAACCTGAAACTCTCGATTGTTTCGAACAATCCGAACGAATCTTCTTGTCTCCGTCGTGATTCTTCACAGACCAACGAAAAAAAATCAGCAGAGGTACGCGGAAGATCTGATTCTTAGGGAGTTCGATGACGTAAGTCCCCGGCGGTGGTCCGATTTTCGGTTTCTGAGATTCGCCGGAGAATTGGCTCGAATTACTATCATTTGTGATGGTCGTTTTGTTCTGTGGATGTCGTCTTTGTCGGCTACGAATCGGCCGGAGTTGTTCTCGCCGGTCATCGTTTGTGGTCTTTTGCGAATCTAAGAAACTATTTTGGAAGATTTTGTGACAAAATTATTAATTAGTTTTTGTGATTGAGATGTAAACCCTTTTTCTTTAGAGGGCAATTTAGTCAAAAAAATCTCGTAATCTGTGCAAAAATCATCTTCCCCTTCAAAGTGCCTTTATATGTAAGCAATGTTTGGGAAAATGCCTCTAAGTGTAAATTCCCCCGAATTAACTCCATTCGCAAGGAAACGACGGAAGACATGACACGTCTCTGTAGACTACAGCGAGTACAAGACATTACGCGTTTGCTCCATGTGACCACATATATACTATACATATATGCTTACTTATACGCGCACTAGCTAATGTATGTGTGGACATATAAATTTCAATAAGGTTAATCATGGAATTAACTAACAACCTCGATGTTAAAAGAGAATCTAGCAACTTTAATGATGGTGTTTTCAAGGGTAATATTATTTGCAATATTGACCTTAATCATTGTGTTCCGATTGAAGTTACATTTTCTCCCAATTACTCTTTTGATTATAACTGGAATCATGATATATTGTGATACGCTTTTCAACACTCAAGCTATTACAAATTTCGGTAACTAACAAAAGGCGAATATATGAAAAATCGTCTTTTTTTATATTTGAATTTTTTTTTAAATTGCGCGTTCGGTTATCAATATTGATAGTGTATAACTTATATTCTTAGAACTAATCCGATAATTTAAAACCATCAAATTTTAGTTTTTATGAGATCCGATTATTTAATTTTTTTTTTAAAGTAACATCAACCAAAACACAAAATGTGTTACCGACAGATATCACACAAAAATGACCACGTTGAATTCAATACTATTTGTATGAATGGTCTGCTACCAAAGAGCAAAAACAATATAGTGGTCCAAAAATTAATTTATACAATTTTACCGACATCATGTGCATCCCACGTGACTGTCATGAGAAGCAAAAGAATATTAAGTGCATCGTTAGTTCGTTATTTGTCGGCACGAGGTCGAGATGACTAATTACCATTATAAATTATGTATAACAAATAAAATATACAAAATTCAATCTGAATTACTATTTTTGACGGCATTCAATCTGAACTATCAAATTTGACAAAAAAAAACTATTACAATAGTTCAGAACAAGAGCAGAATAACAATTTCTACTATCCAAATTCAAATCTGATATATTATATGTTTTTAACACAATATATATGTTATAGGGAAAGTTCACACTACTCAATGAATCTATCCAGGAAAATTTACAACTTTTTTTGGATTTAGCTATTACTATATGCATATGGTGGCATGAAAATAAGTCAGTATACAGTAACGTCGACCTACAAAAGAAAATTGCTTGATATACCTCAAATATTTGTGGTCAAAGGAAAAAAGTCCAACATGTTCCCGTTGAATAAAACGCGATTGATATCGATTATCCTATAACATTATAATGTAAGAAAACAACGAAACACTATTATGTATTATTTAAATTAGGTTTGAAGGCAATTAGGGTATATAATTGTAATGATTACACAAATTGGCTTTACTTTTTCTAGTCCCTTTTTTATCATAAGCAGCCGAAAGGAAAAACAAAGTACCTACCTTCAGTCCTTCCAGTTTTATAATTGCATCAGTTAGAGAGCCTCTTCATTGGATTTTTCTAAATTTTTATTCCGAGTTTTTCTTCAGTTTCTGACTCATGGTGTTCTTATCTCTATTTTAAAGTCAGAATGGAAAATCTTTATTGAAACTTCATAATAGTGAGACTTTTATATTATGGGGACAATTACAAAAATTTATTTTTTGGTGTGCCACTTTACAAAAATACTATTTTTGGTGTGCCATTTGCAAAAATGCTACTAATTATAAAATTTTAAAATCTAAATCTTAAAATTCTAAATTCTAAAAATTGTTTTGACCTTTTACAAACCCTAAACCCTAAAAACTAAATCCTAATACAACATAGTTAACCCAAACATAAATATTATAATGAATAAATAATTTTGAAAAAATGGTATTTTTGTAAAATTTTTGAAAATGTGACATTTTAAAAAAGTGACACTTCAAAAGTGACATTTCTCAAAATACAAATACACACTATATATCTATATTAATTTTTTAAATATATAAATTAACACAAAGTATATGTAAATTTAAACATATAAATTAACACAAATTTTATACATATTTAAAAAACGTAAACTGTCGACGAGTTCCTGACGACCTTTGTTAAAGTCTTCGGAAATATAAACTTATACATCTCACTAGTTTGCAAATTTAGACAGATTTTTAAAAATTTATAAAATGAAAGAGAAAAACGTAATTTTTAATGAAATTTGAATAACTGTTGTTAAAAGAGTTGGAAATTCGTTGAAAATATACACTTATACAAATTACTAATTTGTAAAAAAAATTAAAATCTATTAAAGATTACAAAAAAAATTTTGACGATTTTTTTGCAAATGAATAACCCAAAGTGGCATATTTGCAAATGTACACACCAAAAATGATATTTTTATAATTATCCCTTATATTTTTGCTATGAATATTTAAATATATTAGGGAACTCCCATTTGTATTCATGCATATGCTATATATATCAACTACATTATAAGAATATAGTTTTATCCAATTTGTAAAATCGATCGAAACTTTATCCAAAAAATCTATTTTCAATGATATTCACCAGTTTAAATCTGACAAAATATGTTAGTCGTAAAATCATTTATCGAAAATCTATAAAAAAAATTATAGTGAATTTATGACGATATGATACATTCATCAAATTGTCTTGAGTAAAACAATTAAAAAATGTGAGTTAGAAATCATTCATCTAAATTTTTTGAGAAGGTTGTTGAAATAACTTTAAATTTGAGGTCAATTGCAAATGTAACCCCTTCTTTCTCTTTCCTCAAAATTTGAAATAACCAACCATAAAATTCAATTTATTCACGAAAATGTCATTATATTTGAATTAATTTTTTTTTTTTAAATCAGACATTCTAAACTATAAAATAAACAACCAGATATATTAACTTATTTACGAAAATGCCATTATCATCAATATTTCTAACCACCATGAACAACCAAAATGAAACTCTAAATGCTTCCCCAACTAATTAGGAAAAGATAACAACTTCATTTGTGAGCTCATAATTTCTTCCTTACCCATTTCCTCTCCAATTTCATCTAAAAAACTAACTAAATTTGGTTTTCAAAATTCTTTCTCTCATAATCTATCAATTTTTAATGGTTCTTTCATAAATGACGGATGAGCTTCTTTGTTAACGGTCATATTAGAAGTTTCAGGTGTTTGAAAAAGCTGAAAACTGAGCTCTACGTGTGAAAAAGAACAAAAAACCGTGTTTTCCGATTTTGTAGACTGCACCAAAAGTCTACTAGTCAACGATTTGCAATTGACCTTTTTTAAAAATATTCAAAGTAGACTGCTCGTGAAGTCTACCTGTTTTCCTTTGATAAAAAAAAAAACACTCGTAGACCTCATGTGCAGTCTACTTGAAAATGAGTTAGTTTTGTATTTGACGAAAACTTTGGCTTTAAAGAGTAGACTTCTCTGTAGACTTCTCCAGTAGACTGCAAATAGAGTCTACTGCAAGGTTATTTCTGACATTGACCAAATTGTTGACTTTTTGTGTAGACTGCATCAGAAGTCTGTTATGTACGGACGGGTTAGTTTTGCGTTTGACCAAAATCTCAGACATTGACCAAGAAAAACATTTATCAGTAGACTTCTTATGCAGTCTACTACTTATTAAATAAATCAGTAGACTTCTTAAATAAATCAGTAGACTTCTTAAATTAGTAGTAGACTGCATGGGAAGTCTGCCGATAAATGTTTGGTCAAACACAAAACTTAGCTTTTTTAGAGTAGACTTCTAGAGAAGTCTACTCAAGAAGTCAATAATATGGTCAACTGCAAATGTAACCCGACCTTTTGAGTAGACTTCAAAATGAAGTCTACACATTTCAACAGACTTCTATTGCAGTCTACTGGTAGAAGTCTACCAGTAGACTGCAATAGAAGTCTACCAGTAGACTGCAATAGAAGTCTACTAAATAAAGTCAAACTTTAGTCAATTGCAGAAATAACCTTTTTATTCAGTAGACTTCTCTAAGAAATCTATTGGAAAAAGTCAAATTCTAGTCAAATTCTGGTCAAATGCAAAAGTAACCTAATAGACTACTGTTGAAGTCTACTAGCGTTTGTCGTAATTGCAAAAATAACCCATTACGTAGACTTCTCGATGAAGTCTACTGGTAGACTTCTCTAACTTCATAGAGAAGTCCACCAGTAGACTTCAGAGAGAAGTCTATTGATTTAATTTTCTTATAATTGCATTTAAAACTTATTTATAATGATTTTTTTAGATTTTCTTTCTCCCACATGTGTGTTATATAATGTGTTTTCTTCTGTGTTAATTTGACATATTTAGGTTCAATATTTATTGTATAAATCAAATTTCTTGTTTTGAGTAGTACCTACATGTTGTTCGTAGACTTCTCTGTGAAGTCTACTAGTAGTCACTTAGTAGACTTCAGTACGAAGTCTACAGCAGATGTTCGAGACCTAATGTGTTTTCTATTGTTTTTTTTTACAGAGAATGGTTCATTTAGTTGTTGTCTATGGAGAATGGGCTATTCAAGATAAGGCGTGGCAATTTGTGGTTGATAATCCAAAAGGAGGAAGACTGTTCTTTTTGAGTGATGATTGCACCCATTGTGATCTTTTTGAGATGGCCAAAGATGAATATAAGCTGGAATCAGACTTAGTGGAGATCATGATGAAGAATAAAACTTGTCCTTTATCCGGTTTCAAAAGATTAAAACCTAGATTCACTAATCAATGTAGAATAGTTTAGGTTCGTTAAGGGACCAGCAATACGCTCTAATTCTATGGAAGACAATCTCAGCTAAGCGATTAAAATGGGTTTAAATGTCACAATTCAAATAAGCAAACAAGTGTAAATTTCGGTTGTAAACAAATGATGGGAAGGCGTTAGGTCAGGGATAATTCTCAGGGATTCGAATATCAAGAACCAAGCAATTATTCAGGCATGTGATTACGAACAAGTCTCGAACTCAACCATAAATATAAGGAAATCCACTTTCGTGGCATCTACAACACTAACAATCAATCTAACACCCTAACTATTGTTGAGGTTAATAAAGATTATTAAGCATTAGCGATTTGGGTTGATATGTTCACGAGATGCCCTAACTTCAACTTTCGTTGGCTATGGATCAAATCGCCCACCTATGTCAATTCCAGCAATTTACAAACTTTTGATAAGTAAATTCAACCTAAAATCAAAGGCTAGGTGATCAAGCTAACCTAGGCAATATGATCGACAATAGATGGAGACTATCGAATGAATATATGAAAACCTATCTATGCTTAGTTCATGAATTCTATCCCATCGAAAAACCCTTAACCTAACTGGATGACTATTCGCTCATGATAAAACGAAGGACAGCAGCAAGAGACATGATAAACTGCATTGAAATCGATATATAAAAGAGTAGGGTTAAGAAAACTTCGATAAGTATTAAAGATAAATCTCCAAGCTTACAAACTCTCTCAAAACAAGTGTATATCTCTCTCTCTCTCTCTCTCTCTCTCGTTGTGATGTCTCTCTGCTGCTTGTGCTTCGTGATGTCTCTGGCATGGCTGCTGTGTCGCGATGAATGATAGTGGCGAGATCCAAATCTCAAGGAATGAGTATCGGATCTCTTTCTCTCTTTTGTGTGTTGCGGCTCTCTTCTTTTCGTTCTCTCCCTGGCCTGCGTGTGTTCTCCTTTTTATATGCCTTGGGCGGCTGGCCCAAAATTAGGGTTTTTTCTGAATTAGGTTTAAATGAACTTTCCATATTGGGATCTTCCAGAAAGCGAGAGCACCACGTTTGGTGCAGGTGCTCCTTCCGGGCAGAATCTTCAAAAAGATTCCATTTTGCTTCTTTTTTCGCCAAGTCCATTTGCAAGACTCCAATCTTTGTTTCCAGCCACTTTTGTACCTAGAAAGACTCAAAAGAGAACGAAAGACTCGATAAAGACCTACAAAACAAGGGTCAAAACGCGCCAAAAACGCATTATATCAGATCACTTATTCACTACCGGAATCAATGTTGCAACATATGGCACCGGATACTCCTCCAATGCATGTCACAAATGATAGACAAGTTAAGAATTTGATTGAGCTAAGTAAAACGCATGTTATACGTCTTTGTGTCTCGAGTCGGTTGGAGAAGGATGATGATGTCAACAATGATTGTGATGGAATTTTGGCCAGTGGTGGTGAAGAATATACAGACGTAGATGCTGAGGAATGCGAGGAAGGAGATGGTGACCACTATGGGGATGATACGGGAAATGATGTCAATGAAGAAGATCATGGTAGTGAATATGGTGATGGGCAAGACGTTGAAGATGGTGATGGGCAAGACGAGGATATAAAAATTGATGGTGTTGGTATCAATGAAGATTACAGTGCATACGGGAAAGTCAAAGATGAGGATGAAGATGATATCTCATTTGATGGTGTTGGTGGGAGTGAGCGTTGTTTTGGCGAAGGATTAGGATCAAAAACGACATGGTTTGATGGTATACTTGTCGGAAAGAGTTTTGGTAGCAAGGATGAGCTGCTTAGAGAGTTGCGATTGACGGCCGTGATATCAAGATTTGCATTCAAAACATACAAGTCTACTAAAACTCTGTTAGTCGCTATGTGTCGTGTTAAAAGATGCAAGTGGAAAGTCAGAGCTGCCGTGACGAATGAACCAAACCGTTTTTGGGTGACAAAATATATTAAAAAGCATACATGTTCACTACCGGACAGAGTCGCTCAAAGGAAACGCTCTACTCCAAAGTATATTGGTAGGTTATTAATCGAGCGCGTCGGAATAATTGATGGAGTTACGCCAAAGCATATACAAGATTCAATGAAGGTGATGTTTGGTATGAATCTGGATTATTCCACTTCATATAGATCATTGTTATACGCCCAAGAAATGGTGAGGGGAACTGCTGAACATGGATATGAAAATCTCCCATCTTATTTACATTTGATCAAGAAAGCAAATCCGGGAACATTGACCCCTCTTGAGGTTGATGCTCACAATAGATTTAAATATCTATTTATATCGTTCGGAGCCTCCATAGCTGGTTTTCAGTATCTTAGACGAGTAATCGTGGTCGATGGGACTCATTTAAGTGGAAAGTATGAAGGTGTTTTGCTAGTGGCGGCCACCCAAGATGGTAATTTCCAGATTTTTCCTTTGGCGTTTGGAATCGTAGATGCTGAGAATGATGGTTCATGGCAATCGTTTTTTACCAAATTGAGAGGTTGTTTTTCTGATCAATACTCGTTGAGCATAGTTTCAGACAGGCATGCGTCCATTAAGAAGGCATGCGAGACGGTTTTCCCTTGGGCAACCCGAGGTATATGTTACTACCATCTTCAGTGTAACATTGTCATAAAATTTAGGGGAAAACAGCTCATGTACTTGGTCAAAGGCGCTGCGTATGCGTATACGCTTGATGAGTATGACCGATACATGGATTTGATACGAAGTGTGAAGCCAGAAATTGCAACATACTTGGAGGAAGCGGATCCAAAGCTATGGTCACGAGTTCACTTCGAGGGAGATAGATATAACATAAAGACAAGCAACATTGCTGAATCTATCAATGCCGCACTTAAGGTAGCTTGAGGATTTCCCATAACTTTTCTTTTGGAATTTATCCGTGAGAAGCTAGGAAGGTGGTTTCGTATAAGGCGAGAAGATGCTCTACGTCTAACAACACGCCATACTCGGGCAGTTGAATACTTGTTGGCGGTTCGTGATGATTACGCGTCTCGGATGAAAGTGGGACGCATTAATAATCTTCAGTTTCATGTGAAGGGAGGAGCACGTGACTGTATTGTTGATTTGGGCCAAAACAAATGTACATGTGGTGTCTTCAATATCGAAAAGATACCTTGCTCGCATGCTATTGCCGCTTTGGTAGAGAGTAAACAAGATGTCGGTACCGGTGTTTGCCCGACTTATGGAAGGGATTCTTTGTACTGGGCCTATGCGGAAAGCATTTTCCCGACAAACCCAGTCGGTGAATGTATAGCATCAACCCCATGTCTGCCTCCTGACGTGAAGACGCGTCCGGGTCGGAAGAAGAAATCAAGGTGGCAAACTTGGTTAGAAATCGCAAGGATGAAAGTACTAAACAACGGAAGATTCATGCTCAATACAATTGTTCAAAGTGCAACCAACCGGGGCATACGAAGCCGAATTGTGGTACTTAGCTGTTTTCAGTAGTACTTACATGTTGTTCGTTCACTTCTCCATGAAGTCGACTGGTAGACTTCTCTAAACAAGTCTACCAGTAGACTTCATAGAGAAGTCTACTGATTTAATTTTCTTATGGTAGCATTTCAAACTTATTTATAATGAATTTTTTAGTTTTTCTTTCTCCCAAATGTGTGTTATATAATTGTTTGCCTCCTGTATGATTTTGACATATTTAGGTTCAATATTTATTGTATAAATCAAATTTCTTTTTTTCAGTAGTACTTACATGTTGTTAGTAGTTTTCTCCATGAAGTCGACTGGTAGACTTCATAGAGAAGTTTACTGATTTAATTTTCTTATGGTAGCATTTCAAACTTATTTATAATGAATTTTTTTAGTTTTTCTTTCTCCCAAATGTGTGTTATATAATTGTTTGCCTCCTGTATGATTTTGACATATTTAGGTTCAATATTTATTGTATAAATCAAATTTCCTGTTTTCAGTAGTACTTACATGTTGTTCGTAGACTTCTCCATGAAGTCGACTGGTAGACTTCTCTAAACAAGTCTACCAGTAGACTTCATAGAGAAGTCTACTGATTTAATTTTCTTATGGTAGCATTTCAAACTTATTTATAATGAATTTTTTAGTTTTCCTTTCTCCCAAATGTGTGTTATATAATTGTTTGCCTCATGTATGATTTTGACATATTTAGGTTCAATATTTATTGTATAAATCAAATTTCCTGTTTTCAGTAGTACTTACATGTTGTTCGTAGACTTCTCCATGAAGTCGACTGGTAGACTTCTCTAAACAAGTCTACCAGTAGACTTCATAGAGAAGTCTACTGATTTAATTTTCTTATGGTAGCATTTCAAACTTATTTATAAAAATATTCCATTATGAGAAGTACCAAATAACGTCAATACAAGTGAAAACAAACTCCATAATGATATTTTTTAACAAATAAATACAATGAAATCCTATTTAGTAGACTTTGGTGTGGAGTTGCGTGAATTGTTTTGCATGAGACGAATAGCATTCCTGATCACTGGATCAATGTCTTCTTCGTCTTCCTCGATGCGTATTAAGTAGCCAAGGTGAGCGAGAGATCATCTGTAATCTAGTTCAGTGATCTCCTCCACATCAACATCCGTAGCACTTCCTTGATTGTCATTTGCTTGTTCTTGTCTCCCAAATGGTTGTTGTGGCTGTTGTGGCGGCTGTCGGACTGTTGGGTTGGCTCTCAATGAGGGGAGGGCGAGTACGATTTTCCTTGCTGCCATTGCCTTGCTGCCATTGATAAAGTGCAAGTCAAATAACAAATAAGAAACAACAAATAACAAATCTATAAATTAAGTTTCAAACCTGTTTATTCTAGTAGACTAAAGAGTAAGAGGTTTTTAGAGACACGCGAGAGATAGCGAGGAGACGAAAGAGATATATACAGCAGACGCGGAGGGATACGAAGAGGTAAAAAAGGAAGATTGTATCCGTATATTGTTTATGACCGTTAGATTGTTTCTAGTCAACGGCCTATGTAAAGAATTAGGTAATACTCACCTTCATTAATTAGCCAATAAAATAAGTTTGTTACAAGAGAAGTCTACTAGGTAATACAGGAGAAGTCTACTACAGAGAAGTCTACTAGCGGACTTCTCTGTAGTAGACTTCTCCTGTTTATTCTAGCAGACTTCTCTGTGAAATAAGTTTGTTACAAGAGAAGTCTACTAGGTAATACAGGAGAAGTCTACTACAGAGAAGTCTACTAGCAGACTTCTCTATAGTAGACTTCTCCTGTTTATTCTAGCAGACGTCTTTATCAAATAAGTTTGTTACAAGAGAAGTCTACTAGGTAATACATGAGACTTCTATGTCAAATACACTAGCAGACTTCTATGGGAAATAAAAACTTCAATCTTCAAACAGAAGATATTGTAGCAGACTTCTCATACAAAACTTAAAAACTTCAATCTTTTACAGAGAGGGAAAAAAAGTAGAGAGAGAAAGCTTGAGTAAGAAGTCGAATTGGTGTTCCGGTTTGCTACGGTGAGGCATCGGCTCTGGGTATTCTTTGATTTGGTGGTTGATTTGGACTTCAGCGAGATGAGAAAGTTCTAGTTTTCGGCGTCTCTTTTTCGAACCGAGCTCTGTTCCTTTGAGTGAGAAAGTTCTGGTAGTACCTGCACAACGAGAAACAAACATGTTGACTAAGAGTTACTTAGAATTTGACATACGACAATACAGCAGAGATGTTGACTAAGAGTTTACCTGAAAATTCTCTCGACAACTGCCTCATACAACAAAAAGTTCTCTCCGTTTTGTGAATTTTTTACAGCATAGTTGTCGATGGCCCTGTCGATTGGTCATCTCGCAACAAAGAAACAGATTTCAGATTAGTGCTGCAAAATTTTAGATTGGTGTTTGAATCGACATGTATGCAGTTAGAAGTATGTGGGTTTGTAACAATGATCTATACGCTCCTCAAGAGAAACAGGGTTGGTTCATGGAACTTACAAGAGATTTCCTCCCATTATCGTGTAGTCAGCGATCTCCTGAGGGGCTTCAGTGGTTGTAGTTGGTTCATACAGAAAGGGAAAGAGAAAAGGAGTCAGACAGTGAGTTAGAAGTCAGAAAGGGAACATCTTGGACAGAGGAAGTCGAAGATACTTACATGGATCTGAGGAGAAGTCAATGCTATGGAACCAAATTTCAGATGTAGCAGAGGAAGAATCCGGTTGCAGATTTGGGGATCGATACGGAGAGGCCATGATAGGTGATTGATTGAGATTTTAAGTTTTTGTTTCACAAAAGAGGAGAAAGTGAGGAGCTTCGTTGGTTCAAAACCTAGGGTTTTCAGATAAAGGAATTGTTGACGGTTCTTTTTTGTTCAGATAAAGGTAAATAGAGAAACCGTGATATTTGATTAAATCTAGTAGAGAAGTCTACCGGAGAAGTCTACAAGGGAAGCGTACACGAGAAGATTCATGTCCAGAAGCAGATGTCTACCGGAGAAGTCTACTAGAGAAGTCTACCGAAGAAGTCTACAAGAGATGCGTACACGAGAACATTCACGTACAGCAGCAGATGTATACTAGAGAAGTCTACCAGAGAAGTCTACTAGAGAAGCGTACACGAGAACATTAATGTACAAAAGCATATGTCTACCGGTGAAGTCTACAAGAGAAGTCTACAAGATTCTGATCAATACAGAAACAAATGTCTACTATTTAAGTTTACAAGAGAAGTTTTTATAGAGAAGTTAATAACATATCAAATTACGTTAATGTACATTAGTTTGCTATGGCGAGGTATCGGCTCTGTGTTTCTTCGGATTTAGTGGTTGATTTGGACTCCGGCGAGATGATTCGCCTTCATCTCCAGTTTTCGGCGTCTCCTCTTCGAACCGAGCTCTGTTCCTTTGAGCGAGAAAGTTCTGGTAGTACATGCACAACGAGAAATGTTCAAAATACAAGGAAAATGTCACTCACAATATTAATTTCACCAGGTTGAAAACAACGAAAATTTGACTTGTAAAGAATTCGACATTTCATAGATGCTAGATACACATAAGGACAGAATTCGACATTCAATACAATACACATGTTGAGTAAGAGTTTACCTGAAAACTCTTTCGAGAATTGCCTCATACAACACAAAGCTCGATCCGTTTCCTGTCATCTTTCGGGCATAGTTGTCGATGGCCCTGTCGAGATTGGTGTTTGAATCGACATGTACGCAGTTAGAAGTATGTAGGTTTGTAATGGCGAGAAATAGGGTTGGTTCATGGAACTTACAAGATATTCCTCCCATTATCGTGTAGTCAGCGATCTCCTGAGGGGCTTTAGTGGTTGTTGTTGGTTCGTACAGAAAGGGAAAGAGAAAAGGGGTCAGACACTGAGAAGTAAGTCAGAACCATGAAGATCTTGAACATGGAAAGTCGAAGAAACTTACATGGATCTACCTCGCAGTTAATGGTATATCCAACCCTCTCGCGTCTAGGGAACCGTGTTTCAGAGGTAGTAGAGGAAGAATCCGGTTGCAGATTTGGGGATCGATACGGAGAGGCCATGATAGGTGATTGATTGAGATTTTAAGTTTTTGTTTCGCAAAAGAGGAGAAAGTGAGGAACCTAGGGTTTTCAGATAAAGGAATTGTAGACGGCTTTTTTGGTTCAGATAAAGGAGAGAGGAACCGTGATATTTGGTTTTATCTACTATAGAGGTCTACCGGAGAAGTCTGTCTACAAAAGAAGTCTACAAGAGAACATTAATGTTTAGAGAAGCAGATGTCTACAAGAAAAGTCTACAGGAGAAGTCTGTCTACAAGAGAAGTCTTTTAACCGGAGAAGTCTACAAGAGAAGCGTACACGAGAAGATTTATGTACAGAAGCAGATGTCTACAAGAGAAGTCTACTGGAGAAGTCTACCGGAGAAGTCTGTCTGCAAGAGAAGTCTACTGGAGAACATTAATGTTTAAAGAAGCATCTGTCTACAAGAGAAGTCTACCGGAGAAGTCTACGAGAGAAGTCTACGAGAGAAGTCTACAAGAGAAGCGTACACGAGAAGATTTATGTACAGAAGCAGATGTCTACAAGAGAAGTCTACTGGAAAAGTCTAACGGAGAAGTCTGTCTGCAAGAGAAGTCTACTGGAGAACATTAATGTTTAGAGAAGAAGATGTCTACAAGAGAAGTCTACCGGAGAAGTTTGTCTACAAGATAAGTCTACCGGAGAAGTCTACGAGAGAAGTCTGTCTACAAGAGAAGTCTACCGGAGAAGTCTACGAGAGAAGTCTACAAGAGAAGCGTACACGAGAAGATTTATGTACAGAAGCAGATGTCTACAAGAGAAGTCTACTAGAGAAGTCTGTCTACAAGAGAAGTCTACCGGAGAAGTCTACGAGAGAAGATTCATGTACAGAAACAAATGTCTACTATTTAAGTATACAAGAGAAGTTGTTAGAGAGAAGTTAATAACATATCAAATTACGTTAATGTACATTAGTTTGTACATATCACATCCCGCCATAGTAGCCAAAAAATAAGGATGAGTTTTTCTCACAACTACAATATATAGGCAAGATATCTACAATATTGAAATTGTGAGGTCCTATATTAGTCATAAACATCCAATCCAGTATATATATTTTCGTCTGACCCACGAAATTCAGTCTCGACGAATATCTCAGCCGCAAGCTTCTCCCTAATACGCTTTATCTTCGCATCAGACAATACAGTCGAACTAAATGGAATGCCGAGAGCATGGCATTCAATGTACTTCAGACAATACACTCCACAATCCCTTACTTTCTTGTTTTGTGGTACTTTGGATGCTGGCCACCTTTCATGCGTGAATTTGGTGATTGGCCACTTGGGTCTATCTTCTACTGAACATGTTATATGCATTAGATAAGGTACCATAACGGCAATGGGCTCGACCAAGTCTTTGAGTTGCGCGAGCGTTGTATGGGTTACTATAGAGTCCCACACCACAATGTGTCTCTGTGGGAGTGATATCCACAAAGCCACCCAATGGTATTCTTTGACATTTAAAGGTAAATAAATGTCCTCCACTTCAGTCCCCCACGTCTTCTGTACTTTTTCATACTGGGGGAGTTGACCTGCATAGTAATCCTACGCCCCACCTGGTAGCGTTTTTCCACTCCCGTCAGGATTGGGTTCTAAGTTTTTAAAGTCATTGTACCGAGTAGGCCATATGTTGCCTAGAGTAGAGTCGAGGATGCAAATTTTGTCACTCCTAAACCACTCTGGATGTTCCTTGTACCGTTTCCTCAGCATATTCAACGCAGCATCAAGGTGCTGCGATAAAACAACCAAAAGAATCAAAGTTAAACATCAAAAACTTCATAGAGAAGTCTACTAGAGAAGTCTACAAGAGAAGTCTACTGGAGAAGTCTACTGGAGAAGTCTACTAGAGAAGTCTACTAGAGAAGTCTACTAGAGAAATCTACTAGAGAAGTCTACTGAAGAAGACTTCATAGAGAAGTCAACTAGAGAAGTCTGTCTACAAGAGAAGTCTACTTGAGAAGAGAAGTCTACAAGAGAAGTCTACTGAAGAAGACTTCATAGAGAAGTCTACCGGAGAAGTCTACTTGAGAAGAGAAGTCTACTGGAGAAGTCTACTGGAGAAGTCTACTAGAGAAGTCTGTCTACAAGAGAAGTCTACTGGGGAGAAGAGAAGAGAAGGCTTACCGTGTCTCTTAGCCATTGTTGCAGCATTCGAAGAGTCCAAAACCACTCTACATTAGTGAACGGAATGATCTCTTCGCCATAATCCCTGTTTAGCAAGGAAATTTCAGCAATTGATAAACTTAAACAATGAGTTAAGGTCTTTTTTATACTTACGGCTGTTGCTTCAGCCACACATCAAGTCTCCTCGTCATTTGTTCATCAATGGTAGCAAAAGGATCATATCCTTTTCCTACCTTTGAATTAACAAGTTTCTTTTCGTAAGGTGACTTATTTGCCATGGCCGGCTTCTTCAGCCTATCACTCCTTGCTCATCTCAAAATCACCTGCTTTTTCTCCTCTTGTTTAGATTTTGTAATCTCAGCATAATTCGCAGGTAGATTCTGAGGAGACAGAATGATAAGGCTCTTATCCGCACAAGTGACACTCGCACTCTGACCATCATCCTTAAGTGTTTCCTTGGCTGCCTTCTTCTCCTCTTGTTTAGCTTTCTGAAGCGGTAAATTCGGTTGTAGTTTTTGAGGAGGTGGTATCATAACACTCGGATCCGCACCAGTGACACTCGCACTCTGGCCATCTTGAAGGATTTCCTTGTTATACATTGTACTCTGCAAGTAGAGGATCAAAGTCGAATCATATACCAAATAGAATATATCATCCAAACAAGAAAGTGAAGAAATGTTAAAATGTCAAAAGAGATTACAGAATCTAAACAAGATTACGCACTGACCCCAATATCAAGAACAGTCTTGTTCTCATCAGCAGCCGGTTCATTGGAGACCCCCACATGAAGAGCTGGGGCAATTTGGGTGGATTTGGTTTGCTCTTCCTTTCCAGTCTTCACAGCCTCTTCTTTTCCCTCTTTCACAACCTCAATGCGTTCCAAGCGTTCCTCAATATTGTTGACCTTATCACCAAGGAGTTTGATATTGTTTTCACAGCGTTTAAAACCAGCATCAACCTTCTCTGACAAGTCCTTAAAATGCATGTCAAAGTGTGCTTGTATGCTCTGCACCAATGAAGGTAGTTCCGCCGTGTAACCAGACTCAAATTCTTCTCGACTCCTCTTCTCCGGTAAGCTAACAAGGCTAAGGCTCATGCTGCTTTCATTTTTCACACCAGGCTTCACCCTTGACTTCACACCCTGCTTTCTTGTATCATTAGCGGAATCAATCACACCCGTCACTTGCCAGTGATCATGGGTCCATCTCCAACCTGGTTCAGAAATAGCTGAGATTATGTTAACTATCTTCTGGTTGTAAACATCATCATCCCACCTTGGGAACATATCTTCGTACTCATTTTTTCATCACACAGCTTAGGACATTCACCTACAAAATAGGCATATAAGACGTAGACCGATTAACCAGAGAAGTCTACTGGATAAGAGAAGTCTAGTAGAGAAGTCTACTGGAGAAGTCTACTGGAGAAGTCTACAATAGAAGTCTACTGGAGACTTCTTCAGTAGAAGTCTACAATAGAAGTCTACTGGCGAAGAGAAGTATAGTAGAGAAGTCTACTAGAGAAGGAGAAGTCTACGAAGAGAATGAGAAGTCTACAAAGACCTGTTTGTACATGTTATCTTTCATGTATCTCTTGCCTCTGGATCCCTTGAAAGCCAGTAGAGGTGGAGTAGGTTTATGTGGAAAAGGACCACCATATTGGGCTGCATAACCCGGTAGAGAATAGTACACCCATATTTGGAGAACATGTACGAAGCCTTCCAGTGTATACGATAACTTTGCCAAGTCTTTCTCCTTCACTGACTTGATGAGTAACTTCAATGCAACGCTACCCCATGGGTAGTTCTGGAAGGCAGTGATATCCATCACAAGCCTAGCAAGGTTAACATTGATGGGTGTTGTCTCCTTTTTAGCTTCAATGTAACCAGCGTATATGCATAGATATCCCAACCTGATGCGGTCCAACCGTGTCCACTCTGCACATAAACCACAAGCTTCTATTAACTCGTTCACAGTTGGACCCCTGTCCAGATCAACTCCCAGAAGGGTCCAAAATTGCCGCGTTTCTTCAGTGACCTCTACATCTGGGTTATCCAAGTTCGGAACATCGCGGCAATTCAGACCGGTAATCTCCTCAAACTTAAGCAATGAAAACCTCAACGGCTTGTTACCAATCAGACTCCATATCTCATGGGGTTTCTTGCACTCTAGATGAGCAGTTAGTATATAATGAACCATCCTCGATGCCCAGCCAAACTCGAGAGCATGGAACCGTAGCACCACACCTAATGGAGAGAATAAAAGCTCTTCCCACGCATCTTTCCTTAAGACGTTGCGTAGAGATTCAAACAATTTTGTATTTCTAGCATAGTAGTGTATGCTTTTACCCGCTTCAGGCTCATCTCCTTTGGAATAAAGCCTTGACGGAAAACTTC
The DNA here is from genome assembly GCA_964056655.1 of Arabis hirsuta. Classification (NCBI taxonomy): domain Eukaryota; kingdom Viridiplantae; phylum Streptophyta; class Magnoliopsida; order Brassicales; family Brassicaceae; genus Arabis; species Arabis hirsuta. The sequence continues at coordinate 26,050,339 of OZ053298.1, read as the reverse complement.
TTGTATCCATATCCATCATCGCATCCATATCCACTGTATTTCGATGAAGTTAAACCAAATTCGTACTTTCCGGCGGCGGTAGATCGGCAAAGAAGACTGAAAAAAGAAAGTCAAAACTCGAATCAGATAGAGAAATAGCGAGTAAGAGATAGTAAAATCAAAAAGAGTTGAGAGAATGAAAAGAAGGCATGAAGTGTCCGACGGTGATGATGGAGACGGAAGGTGGTAGATCTCTTGTTTGGAGACGAAAGGTTGTAACTTTAGGTTGTAAATTTTTTTCCAACTAAACCGCATTTTTGTGGTTTTATAGGTAGGGTAAATACATTGGTTAAGTTCGGTTAATTTGGATGGGTAAAAAAATTGGTTCAATTTGGTTCAGCTTAACTACACGATTTGATGAATGTTTAAGAAATTCAAAATTTTAAAATGTTTTTAAAAAAATTCAAATTTGCCTCCTCATATTTAGTAGACTTCTAAATGCGATTTAAATCTACTGGAGAAGTCTACTGGAGAAGTCTACTGGAGAAGTCTACTGCAGAAGTCTACTGCAGAAGTCTACTGCAAAAGTCTACTAGAGAAGTCTACTGGAGAAATCCACTGGAGGAGTCTACGGGAAAGTCTACTGAAGAAGTCTACTGGAGAGTCTACTGCAGAAGTCTACTAGAGAAGTCTACTAGAGAAGTCTGCTGTATCCAAAACCAAACATCGTATAAGAAAATAAAAGCACAAAAACATAGTGAAGACCTTCGATTTGGAAACCTTTGATTACTAAACATACTGAGAGATGCAAACAAAAACACATCCTCTCACAAACCTACTGGGCTTCGATGATGCAAACAAATACACATCCTCTAAATTAAGTCTACTTCACATAAATCGATTATTTTCAATGATTATTCGAAACCCTATACCAAAACTTTCAAAACGTATAATATATTCACTCAAAAGTTAACACTTTTATGCAAATTTGTCATTTTAAATATAAAAATGATAAACCCTAACTTTAACCCTAAGTGTAAAAACATGTTTGCAACCTATGATGTACCTTATTTGGTAACCCTTTGTTTAGTATAGTATGTATTTCATTCATAACATAATTTGTCTAAGTATGTTTAATTTTGTGAAATTTTATTTTTCACACATCACAATTGTTTATAGTAGGGTCATCAATCAAAATTTTTTATCAATATATTTTTTGTTAATTTATAAATTTAAATTTAAAATATTATTATATAGTAGACTGCTGTAGTAGTCTACTAAACCACAAAAGTAGTGTTCATAACCTAATTTGTCTAAGTAGGTTTAAATGTGTTTAATTTTGTGAAATTTTATTTTTCATATTTTACAATTATTTATAGTAAGGTCATCGATCAAAATTTTTTATCAAAATATTTTTTGTTAATTTATAAATTTAATTTTAATATATAATTATATAGTAGACTCCATGAGAAGTCTACTAAACCTCCTCCAGTAGACTTCTCATGGAGTCTATGCGTTGATTTTCTAACAGAAGTCTACTGGTAGACTTCTACATTACTTAGTAGACTTTCCTAGGTTAAAACAGTCATTATGCCTCCGTTTTATTGTTTGGTCATAAAGGACGTAGTTGTAATTTCACTACCCCTTTGGGTTATTTTTCTCAAACATAGCATATATGGGTTACATTTGTATTTTAAATCAATTTTAGGGTCATTTTTTGTAACCAGGCCAAATTTTTTTTTGTATTCATTTAATAAAAGACGAAAAATATTTCTACGACTCGAAATAGAAAGAAATTATAACTGGTAATGGTTGATAATTTGTTTCGATGGAAAAAAAATCATATATAACTGTAACGCCCGTGAACCTAAAAGTAGATTTTTGGTGGGTATCGATCGACACAGGGTGGTGTGTCGATCGACACGTGTGTTTTGGACTTAGGAGAAGTCTGGTTTTGGGCGTTATGTCGATCGACACGGGTGGTGTATGTCGATCGACACGGTTTAAAAATCAGACCGTCTAGTTCGATTTAATTGTCCGGTTTAGTGGGGCTGGTTTAAGGAACCCTAGGGTTCGATATTTAAGCGTGAACAGTCGCGTTGGTGGTGGTTTTGGCCGAAAATCAGAGAGAAACCAGAGGGTTTTGCTAGAGAGATCAGAATCAAAGGTTTTTGGGCAATTTTTGGGAGATTTCTTGAGAATGATTGTTCTTGAGGGTGTTAGAACGAGAAAGGGATTGTTGCTGGGTTGATTCGGGTCAGGGAAGGACGAATCAGAGGCTGTTCTTGGTGTTCTTCGCTCGTTCTTCGCGTTCTTCGTCTTTTTCAATCCCGATCAAGGTGAGTGCGTGATCGTGGGCTTGTATAAGTATAGGGAATTGATATAATGCGATTGCGTGGTTGTTTTTGTGTGCCTTGTGAATGGAATTGTGCAAGAGACTCGACAGATCGCATCACATTCGAGTCGTGTGAGGATTGACTCGATTCTGGGTTCTGCGACGTCGTGTCGATCGACACTGAGGTGGTGTGTCGATCGGCACGGGGCCTGTGTTCTTCGACACCTAGTGGTTGTGTCGATCGACACAGTGGATCTTTTCAATCGACACGGGGTCACTGATCATCGACACCTAGTGGTTGTGTCGATCGACACAGTGAGTCCTATCGATCGACATAGTGTATTCTGGACTGGCTTCGCTGCTTGTTTGTGTATGCTTGTTTTTGTGATCATCCTGGTATTGTATTGGTTGTTTATACTTGTATTTAAATAGCCTTTAGACGGGATGACCGCGTCGCTGAGTATTTGTGATAATACTCACGCAACTCTTTTTGCCATGTGTTGCAGGTAAAGAGAAATTGTGATCGTGGAATCGTGGCGAGGAAGAAGAGATGATTTAGGGTCTCACCTGTGTTGTCATTTCATGGAATTGTTAGGTTGTTGGTCATTAGATATTGTTTATTGATATTGGTTGATTGGTTGAACTGGTTTGATATTTAATAAAGTATGGGATTTGTTAAATTGGAATATGTCGTTGATGTGTTATTGTTCCGCATTGCTTGGTTGTTGACCCATTGAGGATTATTATCTGTGATGATAATAATCTGGAGGAAATTTTTTAAAATTTTTTGGGTCGGGTTGTTTCATTTTGGTATCAGAGCCCTAGTGGTTCTAGGGCGGGTACGATTGATTGATTAGGATTTAATTGATTGATTGTTGTGTGGGTATGGAGTCTTAGATCATCTCTTTCGAGCCTTCAATGAGATTCCACGGTAAGTGTTGTATGATTTCTGTTTTTGTGCTAGTACTTAGTAATCTGCTGTGAGTGCAGAATTATGGCTAGAGGTGCTTTCGGCAGAGGTCGTGGGGGCCGTGGAGGTCGTGGGCGCGGGCAAGGGCTCGAGAGTGAGTCGGTAGCCGCGTGTGTGGCCCAGGAGACCACGCAGGAGCAGGTGGCAGACTCTCAGGCGTTTCAGGAGGGGTCCGTGGGTCCGGCTTCTACGAGTGTCAGTGTGAGGGCTGATTGGGCTAGTGTGGGTCCCGGTGTAGTTGCTGGTGCGGCAGGCCCAGGTGGGGGTGCTCCCGCAGGTGTTGCTTAGGACCGAGATGATCGCCTGGCGGTTTTGCTGCAGTTGATCCTTGAGCGGTTACCAGGTGTGGTACCGGCTCCGGGTCAGGCTCCGGGTCAGGCTCCAGGAGTACAGCCAGTGGAGGCTGGGGTTCAGCCGGGAGTGGCTGGTGTTCAGCCAGTAGTGGCGGATGGTCAGCCGGGTGTGGCTGAGGTGCAGCCGATTGTGGCGGTTGCGGAGGAGCTCCCATCTTACCTTAGGATGATGGAGCAGATGCAGAGGATTGGCACCGGGTTTTTCTCGGGTGGCGCCAAGCCTGAGGATGCCGATGAGTGGCGGCGGAGATTGGAGCGTAACTTTCGCTCGATCAGGTGTCCAGAGGGATACAGAGTAGACCTAGCAGTGCACTATTTGGATGGTGATGCGCATCTCTGGTGGAGAGGCGTTGAGACTAGACGGGTGTAGGCCGAGATGGCTTGGGAGGATTTCTTGGCTGAGTTCAACGCCAAATATTTCCCGCAAGAGGCGATGGACAGGATGGAGTCAAGGTTTCTGAATCTGACTCAGGGGGATCGGACTGTGAGGGAGTTCGATCTGGAGTTCAGCCGACTCTTGGTGTATGCTGGTAGGGGCATGGAGGGCGAGCAGGCCCAGGTGAGGAGGTTCCTAGGGGGACTTCGTGCTGAGTTGAGGACTCACTGCAGGGCGAGTAAGTTCACCACGAGGGCGGAGCTAGTCGACCGGTGCAGCAGCAGCAGCAGCCGAGGAGATCTCAGCAGCAGACTGGTGCGAGCAGGGGCGGCAAGCAGGCTCGGGGACAGAAAAGGAAGTGGGAGAGTACTTCTGAGCCCAGTCAGGGTGGACAGGGTGGTTCAGGATGCTACGGGTGTGGTAGCATGGGCCACAAGGTGGCGGACTGTCCGATGAGGAGAGAGACGCGGGCAGCAGATGACGGTGGTGGCAGTGCAGCCTTTGGGAGGTGTGCTTTCACTGACGGGAGCCGGGGCACATTAAGCCCAAGTATCCGAAGCTGCAGCAGATGACGGTGGCGGCAGTGCAGCCTTTGGCTCAGATTGCAGCGGTGCCGCGGGTTTTCACGTCGGCAGAGGCGGGCGGCTCTAGCGCCAGACCGATCACAGGTATAATTCAGGCTTGTCTTTTAAATTTTTGGGTCAATTCTTGTGGTGATTAATTTTAGTCTGTTAAAAAGTTGTGTATCTGCGCTAGAGTGTCGGGTCTTAAGCACATGGGATTTGTGCAGGGACCTTAGTTGTGGGCGGATGTGAGTCCCACGTGTTGTTCGATTCGGGAGCTACGTATAGCTTCATTACTCCGGAGTGTGCGGAGGGCAGCGGGCTCGAGGTGTGGACGTTCTGGTGGCAGGAGAGTTGATGCCAGCAGACCTGGTTATTAGTCCGGTGGAGCTGTACGATGTCATCTTGGGGATGGATTGGTTGGATCGGTACAGGGTTCATCTGGATTGTCATTGGGGACGTGTAGTGTTTGAGCGGGAGGCTGGGAGGTTGGTGTTTCAGGGGGTGAGACCTACTTCCGGAAGTCTTATGATTTCAGCGATACATGCCGAGCAGTTGATTGAGAAAAGCTGCGAGGCGTATCTGGCGGCGATAGTGATGCCATAGACTGTTGGAGAGGTTGCAATTGGGGATATCCAGGTCGTTCGGGATTTTCAGGATGTGTTTCAGTCATTGTTGGGATTGCCACCGTCGCGGTCGGACCCATTTACGATTGAGTTGGAACCTAGAACAGCTCCGGTATCCAAGGCACCTTACCGTATGGTTCCAGCAGAGATGGCAGAGCTTTAGAAGCAGCTGGATGATTTGTTGGGGAAAGATTTCATCCGGCCTAGTGTTTCACCGTGGGGAGCACCGGTGTTGTTTGTGAAGAAGAAGGATGGGAGTTTCCGGTTGTGTATCGACTATCAGGGACTTAACCGATTCACTGTGAAGAACAGGTATCCTCTGTCGCGCATTGATGAGTTGTTGGATCAGTTGCGAGGGGCTACTTGGTTCTCCAAGATTGACTTGGCGTCGGGTTACCATCAGATTTCGATCGATGAGGCGGATGTCAGGAAGACGGCCTTTCGGACGAGGTACGGGCATTATGAGTTTGTGGTGACGCCGTTTGGTTTGACGAATGCACCAGCAACGTTCATGCGGTTGATGAACGGGGTATTCCAGGAGTATTTGGATGTGTTCGTGATCATCTTCATTGATGATATTCTGGTATATTCGAGGAGTCCAGAGGAGTATGAGGTGCATCTGAGGTTGGTTCTGGAGAAGCTGCGGGAGCAGAAGCTGTACGCAAAGCTGAGTAAGTGCATCATCTGGCAGCGAAAGATGAGCTTTCTTGGCCAAGTTGTGTCTGCAGAAGGAGTGTCTGTGGATCCAGCTAAGATAGAGGCTATCAGAGGTTGGCCTAGATCGAGGAACGCCACCGAGATCAGGAGTTTTCTAGGGTTGGCAGGTTATTACCGGAGGTTTGTCAAGGGATTCGCGAGCATGGCGCAGTAGATGACGAAGCTAGCAGGGAAGGATGTCCCTTTTGTTTGGTCTTCAGCTTGTGAGGAGAGTTTCGGGAAGCTGAAAGAGATGCTGACCAGTACACCTGTATTGGCGTTACCCGAGCCGGGTGAGCCTTATGTGATGTATACAGATGCTTCGGGAGTTGGTCTGGGTTGTGTGCTGATGCAGCAGGGGAAGGTTATTGCGTATGCTTCGAGGCAGTTGAGGAAGCACGAGTGCAACTACCCTACCCATGACGTGGAGTTGGCTGCAGTTATCTTTGCACTTAAGATTTGGAGGTCTTATCTGTATGGCGGGAAGGTGTCGGTATTCACACACCATAAGAGTCTGAAGTATTTCTTCACTCAGCCGGAGCTGAACCACAGACAGAGGCGCTGGATGGAGTTAGTGGCGGACTATGACCTGGAGATTAGGTAACATCCGGGTAAGGCTAATCTGGTTGCAGATGCGTTGAGTCGGAAGAGAGTAGCTTCAGACCAGGAGCGCGATATGGAGGCTCTGGTGAGTGAGATCAGTACGTTGAGGTTATGTGTGATCTCACAGGAGCCGTTGGGGTTAGAGGCAGCTAACCAGGCAGATTTGTTGACCAGGATTCGGGTTGCTGAGGAGAAGAATCCGGGTTTGATTTATGCCTCTAAGGCAGCCGGTTCAGAGTATGTGGTCTCAGCGAGTGGGATGATACTGGTGAACAGGCGGGTTTGTGTACCCAAGGATGAGGATCTGTGGCGGGAGATCCTGAGGGAGGCTTATTCGAGCATGTTATCGATTCATCCGGGAGCTACCAAGATGTATCGTGGCTTGAAGCGGTATTATCACTGGGTCGGGATGAAGAGGGATGTAGCTAGCTGGGTTGTAGCGTGCAACGTGTGTCAGCTGGTGAAGGCTGAGCATCAGGTCCCGAGCGGATTATTGCAGAGTTTGCCTATCCCTGAGTGGAAGTGGGATATGATTACGATGGATTTCGTGACGGTATTGCCAGTGTCGCGGACCTATGATGCGATTTGGGTTATCGTGGATCGTCTGACGAATTCGGCACATTTTCTGGCCATCAAGAAGACTGATGGAGCACCAGTCTTGGCTAGGAAGTATGTGCGGGAGATAGTAAGGCTGCACGGGGTGCCAGCGAGTATTGTATCAGACCGAGATCCGAGATTTACCTCAGAGTTCTGGAGGGCGTTTCAGGCTGAGATGGGCACTAAGGTGCATATGAGCACAGCGTATCATCCTCAGATGGATGGGCAGTCTGAGAGGACGATTCAGACCTTGGAGGATCTGTTGAGGATGTGTGTGCTTGATTATGGTGGTCATTGGGTGGATCATCTGAACCTGGTTGAGTTTGCGTATAACAACAGTTACCAGGCGAGTATTGGGATGGCTCCGTATGAGGCTCTGTTTGGGAGGCCATGTAGGACACCACTATGCTAGACTCAAGTGGGGGAGAGGAGCATGTTTGGTGCAGACTTTGTCCAGGAGACGACGGAGAAGATCCGTGTCTTGAGGCTGAACATGAGGGAGGCCCAGGATCGGCAGAAGAGTTACGCCGATAGGAGACGAAAAGAGCTGGAGTTTGAGCTGGGAGATATGGTGTATCTCAAGGCAGCTATGTTGAGGGGTCCTAACGAATCCATTTCAGAGAATAAGCTGAGTCCGAGGTTTATGGGTCCGTTCAGAGTGGTGGAGCGGGTCGGACCGGTGGCTTATAGACTGGAGTTACCTTAGAGTATGAAGGCTTTTCACAAAGTCTTCCATGTTTCGATGCTGCGTAAGTGTCTACATGAGTGTGAGGAGGTGTTGGCTTGGATCCCGGAGGATCTTCAGCTTAACATGACATTGGCGGCGAAGCCTGTAAGGATTCTGGAGAAGAGAGTCAAGGTGCTGCGTCGGAAGAGTATACCGTTGGTGAGAGTCGTGTGGGACTGTGACGGTATTGAGGAGGAGACTTGGGAACCAGAAGCATCGATGAAGAGGAAGTTCTCGAAGTGGTTCGAGAAGCAAGCGGTGGCTTGAGTTCTTTTTCTGGTTCCAGAGTCTGTATTAGCATGTTGCTATGTTTGAGATATTTGTATTTCGTTGTGGATGTAACGAGTATACATTGTGAGATTTAATAAGATGAGTTTGCCTTATTAAATGTGTGTTATAAGTTGTGAGTTCTTATGGTATGACGGGTGATGTCATGGGTTGTAGTGACTGGTAGGTCATGAGGAGGTCTAGCGGTAGAAGTTTTATGCGAGTTAGAGCTTGCCTATCGGCTAGGATGGCTAGGAATAGAAGTTTTACGTGGCTTAGAGATCGTTCATGTTCCAGGAGTGGCTGGAAATGAGACTGTACATGTTCCAGGAGTGGCTGGAAATGTAAGCTCTACGCGCGTTAGAACTTGTCTATTTCCTAGAGAGAGTTTGGAAAAGAGAGTTATGAGAGTTAGAATCGTCTTTTCCAGGGACTCTGCGAGACACCCTGGTGATTGGGTTGTTTCGGCTGACCACGAGAGGTGTTTCTGGTCGACAGGTGCTTATGATGCACGTTCCAGAGTATTGCTCCAAGGAACGGGTGGGTTCCTATATACTGAGGGATAGTGGATCTCTCCAGAGGACGAGTGGGTTCTCTGCATATACTCGAGAGTTGGTGGTTCTCTCTGGGGGACGGGTGGGTTCCCTACATATACGTTGAGGGATAGTGGGTCTCTCCAGGGGACGGGTGGGTCTCCTGCACGCTGTCGCTCAAGGGGTGACGATCCTGTGAGCATATGTGTGGTGTATATGTTTATGAGTTATGAGTATGAGTTAGGAGCAGTAGCGTCTGAGCGTGGTCGTGAGTATAAGACCGGATGAGCTTCGGGGATCGGGAGTGGATCTCAGGTGGTGCTAACCGGGTGGGGTCAGGATTGCAGCCATGGTGAGACGGTGCAATGTGGCTAGTATGAGCCTAGTAGAACTCGAGGATCAGGTGGGATCACGAGTGGGGCTGGCTGAGGGCCAGGGTGTGTTGTGGACGTCGAGTCTGGCGTTATTACTGGAGTTTGGAGTCGGTTCGGACAATCCTGGTAGCATATGTTACGCCGATGGTCGTACATGTTCTTGTTTGATTGTTGTATGATCATTTGGTCCAATGCGGGGTCAACGGTTGGTCGGACATGTTCTTGTTTGATTATTGGACGGTCAATCGGGCAGCCCTAATCCGGACCATGGGGCGTGCATCGTTGGTGTTCCGGGTGAATCTGGTCGAATTTTAGGCGAGAGTGTTAGCCTTAGTAGGACGGGTTGTGGGAGTTGAGTGTGATCTCGAAGGATACTGGCCGGGTGCGGGTCATGTGGGTTGAGATCGTAGTATGGTGGTGTCGCGTGATTCGAGGTCGAATCCGTGTTAGTGGGGGAGAATTGTAACGCCCATGAACCTAAAAGTGGATTTTTGGTGGGTATCGATCGACACAGGGTGGTGTGTCGATCGACACGTGTGTTTTGGACTTAGGAGAAGTCGGGTTTTGGGCGTTATGTCGATCGACACGGGTGGTGTATGTCGATCGACACGGTTTAAAAATCAGACCGTCTGGTTCGATTTAATTATCCGGTTTAGTGGGGCTGGTTTAAAGAACCCTAGGGTTCGATATTTAAGCGTGAAGAGTCGCGTTGGTGGTGGTTTTGGCCGAAAATCAGAGAGAAACCAGAGGGTTTTGACAGAGAGATCAGAATCAAAGGTTTTTGGGCGATTTTTGGGAGATTTCTTGAGAAAGATTGTTCTTGAGGGTGTTAGAACGAGAAAGGGATTGTTGCTGGGTTGATTCGGGTCTGGGAAGGACGAATCAGAGGCTGTTCTTGGTGTTTTTCGCTCGTTCTTCGCGTTCTTCGTCCTTTTCAATCCCGATCAAGGTGAGTGCGTGATCGTGGGCTTGTATAAGTATAGGGAATTGATATAATGCGATTGCGTGGATGTTTTTGTGTGCCTTGTGAATGGAATTGTGCAAGAGACTCGACAGATCGCATCACATTCGAGTCGTGTGAGGATTGACTCGATTCTGGGTTCTGCGACGTCGTGTCGATCGACACTGAGGTGGTGTGTCGATCGGCACGGGGCCTGTGTTCTTCGACACCTAGTGTTTGTGTCGATCGACACGGGGTCACTGATCATCGACATCTAGTGGTTGTGTCGATCGACACAGTGAGTCATGTCGATCGACACAGTGTATTTTGGACTGACTTCGTTGCTTGTTCGTGTATGCTTGTTTCTGTGATCATCCTGGTATTGTATTGGTTGTTTATACTTGTATTTAAATAGCCTGTAGACGGGATGATCGCGTCGCTGAGTATTTGTGATAATACTCACGCAACTCTTTTTGCCATGTGTTGCAGTAAAGAGAAATTGTGATCGTGGAATCGTGGCGAGGAAGAAGAGATGATTTAGGGTCTCACCTGTGTTGTCATTTCATGGAATTGTTAGGTTGTTGGTCATTAGATATTGTTTATTGATATTGGTTGATTGGTTGAACTGGTTTGATATTTAATAAAGTATAGGATTTGTTAAATTGGAATATGTCGTTGATGTGTTATTGTTCCGCATTGCTTGGTTGTTGACCCATTGAGGATTATAATCTGTGATGATAATAATCTGGAGGAAATTTTTTTTTTAAATTTTTGGGTCGGGTTGTTTCAATAACTATAATTTTATCGAGAATATATCGCAAACTGATGAAATTAAATAATTATTTAATAAATTATACTTTAAATAGTAAAGTGATAGTTAAAATTTAAATATCAAAATCAATGATAAAAAATTAAGTTCAAAATAAATATAAAAAATCTCGTAGTAATCCATAATAAAATTAACTAAACAAACTAAATATATAGTAATCGCAAATTTTGGTTATCGTTGTTCGGTTGATTTTGGCATAAAGCGGGATAAAAGCATTATTTATGACTAAATGAGAGTGATGTGATGTGGCGTTGTGGAGACGTATGGATGATGAATTCAAGTCGTAATTCAGATCTCGCGACACATGGAATTTGATTCAAAAGGTATATCCTCATTATATTTGGGCAAAGAATATTTGGTTTCCGAATGCAACACCAAAATACTCCTTTCTCATGTGGATCTCTGTGTAAAATCAACTGTCAATATGCGACATGATCCAAAGATGGAACCAAAGTCATAACACACAGTATGCTCTCTGTCAACATCCTTTTGAAACAACGGACCATCAATCTTCGCTTGTGGTTTCTGAGGTCATGTGTGGGAATCTCCCACCCGAGGAATCATGCAAGCGAACTATACGGTCGAGTGCTGTACCATTCCCAATTACGTAATGGTTATTTTATATGATTCATACCATAATTTGCCATCACAGTACAAAAAAAATGCCAATTTTGGACAGACTCCCGATGAAAATTTGCCATCACATTCGAAACAATTTTGGACAGAATATTGATCGAAAAACCTCAGTCCAAAATCGGTGGAAATTTTATGACAAAACCACACCCGTTGGAATTCGATCGGAAATCTGTGGGAACCTGGTTTTGTCTGAAATCGGAAGGAAAATAATAGCAGTTTGGAAATTTGAATTGCCATCGAAAATCCGTGGGAAATCCGTGGAAAATTTGCTAGAATCTACTATAAATACAATCACATTTTCATTCACAAAATGAGTACAACCAAAAAACTTAGTTAAAATGGCACCTTCAAATAAAAGGTCAATATTTTTTAGCGTGGATGGACACCTCTGCATGATCCAGAGACTAGACTACTTACTGAAGAGTTATACGACGGAGTTCAACAATTTATGGGCCTTGCATTAAACCAATCGAAAACTATAGAAGAAGGTAAATATCGTGCCCTTGTTCTAAATGTCAAAATCGTAGAAAAAAAAATTGGGCGTAGTGTATGGAAACACCTATAAGATAAGGTATTTGCATGGTGAAGATGATTCAATGGTGAATTATGATAGTACTAGTGCGGATAGGCTCACAGAACCAAGAACGGAAGTAGATGAAAATGTAGGTATGGAGCAAATGGTCCTTTCGCGAGAATATACCATCGTTCTTTGAGGATGAAGGTAGAGTAGAAGAACCAAATTTAGATGCCCGGAGGTACTTGGTAGATGCATCAAATGATGTGTTATATGATGTTTGTAAAGAGGATCATTCATCTTTATACTCTTCATACAATATGATGAATATAAAGACGGATTGAAATTTGTTCGAGGATTGTATGGATGCGATAACTGATTATGTGAAAGATATTATGCCTAAAAATAATCTTCACCCGGGTTCATACTATGAGATATAGAAACTTGTAGTTGGGCTTGGTTTGTCGTATGAAATGATAGATGTGTGCACGAACAACTGTATGATATAATGGAGAGAGGATGCAGACTGCTTGATATGTCGCCAGCTGGGGTTTCAAGACATAAGTGATAGAGTTTGAGTCTCGTTTAACAGGATGTGGTATTTACCATTAACCGAGAGGTTGAAGAGATTATATAAATCAAAGCGCACGACAGCTCCTATGAGATGGCAGCAGAGCATACCTTTAATGGAGAAATTGTGCATCCCTCAATCGCAGGTGCATGGAAATGTTTCCAATCATTGTATCCTACTTTTGCGGAAGAGCGACGAAATGTATACCTTAGGTTATCTACGGATAGTTTCAATCCTTTTGGGAAGCATGGGAGACAATATTCATTATGGCCAGTCATTATCACACCTTACTATTGGCCTCCATCTTTGTGCATGAAATAAGAGTTTTTATATGATATATATATGATATTTTACATGTTTTTCTTATATTTTTTCTAACGTCCCCACCGCCGTCGAGCTATCCGTATGCAGGGAAAATTCTCATCCCCTCGAGAGAAATCCTCATCTCTCAATAAAATACCGGGGAAATCCTCATCCCTTCAGGAGAAATCCTCATCTCCTTGTGGGCCCCACGTCCACTCTCAGCCCATGGGCCCACTCCTGTCCGACGGTCGGTGCGTTAGTCCGGGAGGCTCGAAAGACTTGTTTACTAACCCTGCAAATCACCACGTGATCTTTCCCCGTGTTTTGTCCACACTCACACGGTACTGGAAATGACTTCCCAGTAGGTCACTCATCCTTAAATTGCTCCAACCCAAGCACGCTTAACTCTGGAGTTCTCTCTGGATGTGTGACGGAAAAGATAAGTGCACTTTGGTGATATAGGTAGCCAAATCAATTCTCTTAAGCCTCTCCGCATGAACCACATAGCGGGATGTTACAATCACCCCCACTAACTGATCGCAACGTCCTCGTTGCGTACCTGGATCGTTACCCCCAACAGTGTGACTCACACACTCGTCAGGGTTCGCTCTGATACCACTTCTAACGCCCCCACCGCCGTCGAGCTATCCGTATGCAGGGGAAATTCTCATCCCCTCGAGAGAAATCCTCATCTCTCAATAACATACCGGGGAAATCCTCATCCCTTCAGGAGAAATCCTCATCTCCTTGTGGGCCCCACGTCCACTCTCAGCCCATGGGCCCACTCCTGTCCGACGGTCGGTGCGTTAGTCCGGGAGGCTCGAAAGACTTGTTTACTAACCCTGCAAATCACCATGTGATCTTTCCCCGTGTTTTGTCCACACTCACACGGTACTGGAAATGACTTCCCAGTAGGTCACTCATCCTTAAATTGCTCCAACCCAAGCACGCTTAACTTTGGAGTTCTCTCTGGATGTGTGACGGAAAAGATAAGTGCACTTTGGTGATATAGGTAGCCAAATCAATTCTCTTAAGCCTCTCTGCATGAACCACATAGCGGGATGTTACATTTTTAATATGTTTTTAATAAAGAAATGAATGAGTTTTAGACTTAATATGCTACTTTTAGTATTTTCGTGGGTTTTGAAGTCAATACAGGAATTTGGAGCATTTTGGGCCTAAAAAGAGGAAAATCAAGCATTTTCAAGCAAGGACAAATCCTGACCATCAGATGTTTTGCTCTAGATGAAATAGTTCCCACCGTTATATCAAGCTCATATTTTACTACAAGATAGAAGAGGATCTCAGATTCAAAATGAATATTCGATCACCATAATCCGACAGTTAGATCTTGAGATATCACCGATCTACTGAAAACTATTCGAGTAAAGATCAAGTTAAAGGCACTTCAAGAATATTCACAAGTGATCGACCGGAGGCAAGGAGTGTCAATCGGACGCAAAGCCCCTGTTTCACGCAGAGACGATTTTACACGGTGATCGACCAAACACCAAGGTGATCGATCGATCACTGCATCCAAGGAAATTGAGAAATTTTACTTTTTCGACAGTATCTCCAAATCTTCAAGGGTTTCACCCTAAATACGACTTGTTCCCTATAAAAAGAGAATAGTAGCCACGAGAGAGATCAACAAGCCATCACCAAGACTCTCAAAGCTCAAAGTTCTTCACAAAGTTCTAAAGGCATTCATCTATCTCATAGTTTCTATTGCTTGTTTCGATTAAGGGAGAAAGATCTCACCTCTTTGTAACCCATAGAGAAGTTTTCTTGATCCGTTTACTACTGTTCTTAATGATTATGGTTCATGTCTGAGTAGTTCCTTTGTTGGATTCTAAGGGGATGAATTTGAGGGGATTTCATGGTTTGATTGATAGGTTTTGTAACTATGGTGGCGATTTTAAATTGATTGAGAGTATTCCTTCATATAGATATGTTCTTATTGCATGTTTTAGGGATTAATCACCTTGAAACTGATCTTAGACAAAGTATTGTGTGCTAACCGTTCCATTGCTTTGTCGTAAATATGATGTTTGATGAGTTTGATTCTCTAGGTTGCGAAAGTTAACTTATTGACTGGATGAACAATTAAAATTGTTTACAATTTCCTTAGAATAAATCCTTGTCGTTGTGAGAGTATGTTGATAGGATGAATTCGAATTAGGAGTTAATGCTGCGAGAGTATGCTTAGCTTAGTATGTGTTTATGTTATAGGAAGAAAATTGGATCAATTTCCCCAAGGAACTTGCGTGAATAATTCGAACTGTGAATCCTTGAGAACCCCTGAAAATCCAACATTTTCCTCTTATTACTTACACCGATTTTATTATTTGCTTGAATACCTAAGCCATAAAAATCTTGTTTAATTTAGCGTAGTTACTTAATTCATATTGTTTATGTGTGCTCTAAATCTCTGTGGATTCGATCCCTAAGTACTATGATTGATTGGTGGTGCACTTGCAGTCTAGCTTAGCTGTGCACTTGCAGCCTAGATTGTTTAATTCGGGGTAAAACTTAATATTCACCCTATCAAGTTTTTGGCGCCATTGCCAGGAATTTAGCACCGTTAGCTTTCAATTAACGATTTCGTCTAAGTTTTTTTTTTTTTAACAATTTAATTCCATTTTTTCTTTCTCTAATTTCATGTGTTTCAGGTGTTGAAGTTGAGAGAGAATAGACGATCTCAAAGGATAAAGGACTAGTAATCATTTATCTAGTTGAGTACTTTTGAGATTGAGATATGGAGAGAACCAATCTCAAACTTCAGAGAATTTTCGTAAAGGAACACGGCTGCCAACACTTTCAAATCAACAAGGGCAATTCCAACCTCACATTCAAAGAAGGAATTTCGACCCTAATTTACAACCAAACACTTTGATATTTGGAAGAGGACGCAACTTCATTTGCCCTCCTCAACCCTACTTCGAAGACGAAGATGAAGATACCCTCTACGCACCTCATCCAAGGCCCTCGCCTTCCCTTCAAGGAAAACTCGTATCTTTAATGGATATATATGTAGAAGATCAAGAGATGGCTGGAAGAGAATTAAAAGAAAAGGTCCTAAAGGTGGAGTTCAAGCTTACTAAGAAAACAGATGAACTAGCAGGATAGTTTGCAAAACTAGCAAGCAATATAGCTTAATTCCAAAATGACCAAAGGATGCAAGAGATTGACAACGAGCAACACTACACTGATATAAAAAACCAGGAGCATTCAATTGATGATATTTCAGACTCTCATGATTGGAGAATAGAAAGGTCAATAGAGAGAACCCAAGAGCTCACAACTCGTGTCGATGCCATAGACTTGCAGCTGGTCAAAACCAAGGATCAAATGCCAAAATTCATCGAAGAGAGGAAGCTTTCTATTCTAGAAATAATTTTCCTTTAAGAGAACCTAATGATTATTCTAATAACGCAGGGTTTGTCACCAAGTTCAAAGGATACAATGTGCTAGAAGAGAAGATGAAAGACTCTTTCATAAGGCAAGAGAGAGGAGACCAACAAGAAAACATCCACCAGAATATCAAGGTAACGAGATTGGTAACTCTGAATTTTCAAACAACAATTCAAACTTTGTTGCAGGAAATGGAGAACAAAAGAAGAAATTCACAATGGAATCAAGTCTCCTAATCCTTATATCCAAGGAAACATGGATAGTCAAGATGAAGACCATGCTCAAAAGGATGAATCCATTGACGTACTTGATGGAGATCCTAATTTCACAATCAAAGGAGAATTCTATAAAGAACTCATGGTTGATTAAAATGCTCCTGATCCAGCAGCAAGCAACAAACAAGAATCTAAGGAAATATCAATTTCTTTGGATGAATTTCATCACGCCTAGAAAAATGGCAACCATGTCGAGCTAAACGACTTTAAATAGAAGCGCTTAGGGGGAGACAATCCACTGGTAAGTGTCTAATTTTTATTTTAGCTTTCTTTTATTTTTAACTATTATACTTAGTGTTTCAAAAAAAAAAAAAAATTTAGCACGTAATATACAGTGATCGATCGGACGCCTCCATGATCGATCAATCACTATGAAAATTAGACTTTCGAAAAACTCCAGGGCCTAGTAATCGGTTGGACACTGTACCCGATTGATCGATCATCAGACTGACTTTTAGAACCAGTAAAGAGGCAGTGATCGATCAGATACCTACCCGTCCGATCGATCATCGAACAAAAATCGAGTCCAGATAATTCCAGCGGCTTTCTGATTGATCAGACACCTCATCTGACCAATTGATCACCATCTCAGGTATGTACTTCAATTCTTTTTCTTCCTAGATCCGGAAAAAAAACCTTTTCAACCATTGGACCGCAAACATCAAGGTATCATCTCCATCCTTACTTTTCATTTTTATCATTTGATTATGATCCCTCTTCGATTTGAATTCACATCGAGGACAGTGCAATTTAAGTCTAGGGGGAGTTCTTCATTATCTAATGATGTTTGCTTTGTTTTGGTTTCTTTTGGTGTTTTTCGAGTCAATTTTAAAAAATTTCTTGAGTCAAAATTTGTAGGGAATTATGACCTTTTCTAGGAGTAGACGCTTTGTTTCAGAGATTAGTGACCACTGCGACGGGTTCTTCGGTAACGAATCAGAAACATCATGATTGGAATGCTCCCCAAAAGATTTCACTGTGCAGAGATTTTGATGAATATGATTTTGACTTTATACATTGATCTTCCATCTCACTATATTCTCTTTAAAGGTGTTAGATCAGGAAAACAAACCAAAAATTCAGGACTTCTTATTCCTTTTACCACTCTCTATTGATCATGAATGGTCATCTCATTTTTAGTTGGTACCCACCTTAAACTCATACCTCTTTTCAAACCTCACGCATTCTTGTTCTTCATTGTCATATGTGCATTTATGTGTAAAAACGTCTGAGGGAAAGAGGACCGACACATTTTTTCAATCACTGCAAATGCGAGGAGATTTGAGGTTACTTGGTGTGTACATGGAGATTCATCAAAGCTTGGTTGTCCCCTGGGATTTACATAATTCATGGTAATTTTCATACATTTGAGACTCCAAGTCATAAGATCAATTTTCTCCTTTCAAAAAAAAAAAAAATCCTAGGGAAAAACATGGATAAAGTAGGAGAGGTGGATATAATTTTTAGAGATTCTAGAGAAGAATATAACTCTAGGGGAGTATCATTGGGTGATTAGAAAACTGTGGGCATCAACAGGTCTGTTCTCTCTTACAGTTTTGCATAATGTTTGCATCCTCCAGAGCGCCTGGTACCCCTAAACACTTTTAACTCCACCCCTAAAAAGCCTTTAATACCTAGCGCAGTCTACCCTGAATGATACCATTTAAAGAGAAATTTAATCATTACTTTGATCAATGTAGATAGTTGGATGATGCGTAGTTCAGGTTTTTGCAGATTGAGATTCAATGGAGAAGACTTGCGATGGCTGTGATGGGATATGGTGAATATGTCCTGGAGCAACGTTGTATATGTTGCTAGTCAATGAGGCAAGGCTATGTTCTAAGGATATGTGAAACAACCCAACCCGTAATTTTTAAATTTTTTCCCTTCGGATACTATCATCACAGATAATAATCCTCAATGGGCCAAACACAAACAATGCGGAAACAATTAAAATAAACAATAACACACCAATCAATAAATCCCATACTTTATTAATTCACTAAACTGTTCAATTCAATAAATCAATAACCAATTAAACCAATTCAATCAACATTAATAATAATTCCAGAATCTACTAGCAATTCTAACAATACAGTCACTCAGACGAGACACTAAATCATCTCCTCTTCCCAGCCATGATTCCATGATCACATTTTCTCTTTACCTGCAACACATTGCAAAAAGAGATGCGTGAGTATTATCACAAATACTCAGCGACGCGGTTATCCC
Organism: Arabis hirsuta; assembly: GCA_964056655.1. Classification (NCBI taxonomy): domain Eukaryota; kingdom Viridiplantae; phylum Streptophyta; class Magnoliopsida; order Brassicales; family Brassicaceae; genus Arabis; species Arabis hirsuta. The sequence continues at coordinate 26,031,626 of OZ053298.1, read as the reverse complement.
CTCTACAGGTTATACACAAGGCATAAGCAAGAGATACAATACTAGGATGAGCAAACAGCAAGCATACACAAACAAACAGACGATAACCAGCTCCGGAGCTACTGTGTCGATCGACACAACCACTAGGTGTCGATCGATACACTGCACCTGTGTCGATCGACACAACCACTAGGTGTCGATCAATACACTGCACCTGTGTCGATCGACACACCATCATGGTGTCGATCGACATGCACATGTGTCGATCGACACACCACCATGGTGTCGATCGACACGACATCGCAGAACCCAGGAAACGAGCGTATCCTCTCATGGCCCGAATCCCATCGCGATTCATCGATCTTCTGCACAAAATTCATCCACAAACACACGAAATCCAACCCAAACAAACACAAGCAATCGTATTCTATCTAATCCTTTACTCAGATAAACCTACGGTCACACACTTACCTCGAAAAAGGATTGAAAAGAGAATGAACACGAAGAACACACGAAGAACGACCACGAACAGCCTCTGATTTTGTCCCCACAAACCCGAAATCACCACAGCAAGGACCTCTTCTCGTTCTAACAACCTCTCAAGATCAATCCTCCTTAAGAACACTCAAATTCTCTCTCAATTCTCTATGTTTCTACTGATTTTTGGCCAAAAACCACAAAAAACGACTGTTCACGCTTTTATACTAGAACCCTAGGGTTCCCTAAACCATTCCGCCGAACCGGACAAATGGAACCAAACCGCTCGGTCCAATTTCAACTCGTGTCGATCGACACACCTCCCTTGTGTCGATCGACACAACACCCAGAACACAACTTCTCATAAGTCAAAAACACATGTGTCGATCAACAGACACCCCCTGTGTCGATCGACACCCAACCAAAAATCCACTTTTTGGTTCACGGGCGTTACAATTCTCCCCCACTAACACGGATTCGACCTCGAATCACGCGACCCCCTCTCACTAAGGTTAACACTCCCATCTAAAACCTGACCAGATTCTCCCAGGAACATCAACGATGCAACGCTCCTGATCTGGATCATGGCTGCTCGATTGATCGCCCAACAATCAAATAAGAACATGCACGACCAACCGTTGACCCCGAATTGGACCAAATGATCGCGCAACAATCAAACAAGAAAATGCACGACCAACGATGCTACATATGCTTCTAGGGTTGTCCTAACCGAGGTTCCAAACTTCAGTAAAACCCTAGACTCGACATTCACATACACACTCCTGACCCTCGGCCAGCACCACTCGTGATCACACCTGATCTCCGAGCTCCACTAGTCTCAAACTAGCCACATTGCACCATCTCACCACTGCTGCAATCCTGACCCAACCCGGTCAGCACCACCTGAGATCCACTCCCGATCCCCAAAGTTCATCCAGTCTCATACTTACAATCACACTACAGACACTATTGCTCATACCCATATCTATATACACCACGCCACTCTCAGGATCGTCACCCTTTGAGCTCTCGATGTATATCATACCACCCCACCTTTAGGATCGCCGTCCATCCATCTCTCGGTATGCTCCAGCCCCTCCCACTCTCAGGACACACAGTCCATTATGCTATCGGCTGCAGAGGAATCACACATCCCCTGGAGAGGCTTCAGCCCCTCAAAGTATATGCAAGGGAACCACTTTCCCCCGAAGAGAACCTCACTGTCCCCTCAAGTACATCCACCAAAACCACAATCCCCTGGGCAATCCGCTGTAACATGCATCATAAGTACCTGTCGACCAGAATCACCTCTCGTGGTCATCCGGAACAACCCAATCAGCAGGGTGTTCCCCACAGAATCCCTGGAAAAGACAGTCTTAACTCACAAAAAACTTCAAGTCCAGACTCCTCTTAGAAAATAGGCAGGCTCTAACTCACATAAAACCCCTATTTCCCAGCGCCATCCAGGGAATAACAAGTCCTAACTCACATAGAACCTCATCCCCATATAATCCTCCTAGAACATGGACAGCTCTAACTCAAATAGAACTTCCATTTCTAGCCTCCTTAGCCGATAGACAAGTCCTAACTCCCATAGAACTCTATCGCTAGATCTCCACATGACCTACCAGTCATCACAATCCATGACTCCACCAGTCATACCATAAGAACACACGTCTTATAACACATCTAATAAGGAAACTCATCTTATTAAATTTAAAAATGTATAATCGTTACAACAATATTAAAACAAAAATACATACATCTCATAGCCACATGCTAAAACAACTCCGAAAACCCAGGAAGACACTCAAGCCACTGTTGGCTTCTCGAACCACTTCGAGAACTTTGTCTTCATCAATGCTTCTGGTTCCCAAGTCTCCTCCTCAATACCATCACAGTCCCACACGACTCTCACCAACGGTATACTCTTCCGACGCATCACCTTGACTTTCTTCTCGAGAATCCTCACAGGCCTCACCGCCAACGTCATGTTAAGCTGAAGATCCTTCGGGATCCTAGCCAACACCTCCTCAGACTCATGTAGATACTTACGTAGCATCGAAACATGGAAGACTTTGTGAAAAGCCTTCATACTCTGAGGTAGCTTATTCTCCAAAATGGATCCGACCCGCTCCACAACTTTGAACGGACCCATAAACCTCGGACATAGCTTATTCTCCAAAATGGATCTGTTAAAACCCCTCAACATCGCTGCCTTGAGATACACCAGATCTCCCAGCTCAAACTCTAGCTCCTGTCTCCTATCGGCGTAACTCTTCTACCGATCCTGAGCCTCTCTTCATGTTCAGCCTCAAGACACGGATCTTCTCCGTCGTCTCCTCAACAAAATTTGCATCAAACATGCTCTTCTCCCCCACTTGAGTCCAGCATAATGGTGTCCTACACGGCCTCCCATACAGAGCCTCATATGAAGCCATCCCAATACTCGACTGGTAACTGTTGTTGTACGCAAACTCAACCAGGTTCAAATGATCCGCCCAATGACCACCATAATCAAGCACACACATCCTCAACAAATCCTCCAAGGTCTGAATCGTACGCTCGACTGCCCGTCCGTCTGAGGATGATACACTGTACTCATATGCACCTTAGTGCCTATTTCTGCCTGAAATGCCCTCCAGAATTGTGAAGTAAACCTCGGATCCCTATCTAACACGATACTCGCTGGCACCCCGTGCAGCCTCACTATCTCACGCACATACTTCCTAGCCAACACCGCCGCTCCGTCGGTCTTCTTGATGGCCAGAAAATGTGCTGACTTGGTTAGGCGATCCATAATCACCTAAATCGAATCATACGTCCGTGACACCGGCAACCCCGCCACAAAATCCATGGTAATCATATCTCACTTCCATTTCGGGATAGGCAAACTCTGCAATATACCACTCGAAACCTGATGCTCAGGCTTCACCAACTGACACACGTTGCACGCTGCAACCTAGTTCTTCATCCCAACCCAGTGATAATACCACTTCTGATCACGATACATCTTGGTCGCTCCCGGATGAATCGATAACATGCTCGAATGAGCCTCCCTCAGGATCTCCTGCCTCAGATCCTCGTCTTTGGGTACACAAACCTGCCCGTTCACCAGTATTATCCCACTCGCTGAGACCACATACTCTGAACCGGCCGCATTAGAAGCACCAATCAATCCCTGATCCTTCTCCTGAGCAACTCGAATCCTGCTCAACAAATCTGCCTGGTTAGCTGTCTCTAACCCCAACGGCTCCTGTGATATAACACACAACCTCAATGTACTGATCTCGCTCACCAGAGCCTCCATATCCCGCTCTTGATATGAAGCAACCCTCTTCCGACTCAACGCATCTGTAACCAGATTAGCCTTACCCGGATGTTACCCAATCTCCAGGTCATAGTCCGCAACTAACTCCATCCAGTGCCTCTGTCTCTAGTTCAGCTCTGGCTGAGTGAAGAAATAGTTCAGACTCTTGTGGTTTGTGAACACCTGCCCCTTTCCGCCGTAAAGATAAGAACTCCAAATCTTAAGGGCGAAAATCACCGCAGCCAACTCCAAATCATGAGTAGGATAATTGCACTCGTGCTTCCTCAACTGCCTCGAAGCATACGTAATAACCTTCCCTGCTACATCAGTACACATCACATACCAACTCCCGAAGCATCTGTATACAGCACGTAAGGCTCACCCGGCTTGGGTAACGCCAAAACCGGTGTACTCATCAGCATCTCCTTCAGCTTCCTGAAACTCTCCTCGCAAGCTGAAGACCACACAAAGGGAATATCCTTCCTCGTCAGCTTCATCATCGACTGCGGCATACTCGCAAACCCCTTGACGAACCTCCGATAGTAACCCGCCAACCCAAGAAAACTCCTGATCTCAGTGGCACTCTTTGGTCTAGGCCATCCTCTGATAGCCTCTATCTTAGCCGGATCCACAGAAACTCCTTCTATAGACACCACGTGGCCAAGGAAACTCATCTCTCGCTGCGAGAAACTGCACTTACTCAACTTCGCGTACAGCTTATGCTCCCGTAGCTTCTCCAGATAACCTCAAATGCACCTTGTGCTCCTCCGGACTCCTCGAATACACCAAAATATCATCTATGAAGATGATCACAAACACGTCTAGATACTCCTGGAACACCCCGTTCATCAACCGCATTAACGCTGCTGGCGCATTCGTCAACCCAAACGGCATCACCACAAACTCATAATGCCCGTACCTTATCTTGAAGGCAGTCTTCCTAACATCCGCCTCATCAATCGGAATCTGATGGTATCCCGAAGCCAAGTCGATCTTGAAGAACCAAGTAGCCCTTCGCAACTGATCAAACAATTCATCAATGCGCGGCAGAGGGTACCTGTTCTTCACAGTGACTCGGTTAAGTCCCCGGTAATCGATACACAACCGGAAACTCCAATCCTTCTTCTTCAAAAACAACACCGGCGCTCCCCATGCTGAAATACTAGGCGGATGAATCCTTTCCCCAACAGATCATCCAACTGCTTTTTCATCTCTGCCATCTCTGCTGGAGTATCTAGACGTGGATCCGACCGCGACGGTGGCAATCCCCACAACGACTAAAACACGTCTTGTAAATCCCGAACAACCTGAATATCCCCAACTGCAATCTCTCCAACTGTCTCTAGCATCACTATCGTCGCCAGATACGCCTCACAGCCCTTCTCAATCAACTGCTCGGCCTGTATCGCTGAAATCACGAGACTCCCGGAAGTCGATCTCACACCCTGATAAACCAACCTCCCAGCATCCCGCTCGAACACTACTCGTCCTCGATGACAATCCAGATGGACCTTGTACCGATCTAACCAATCTATACCCAGCATGACATCGTACAGCTCCACCAGACTAATAGCCAGGTCTGCTGGCATCAACTCCCCCGCCACCAGAACACCTACACCACGAGCCCGCCCGAAAGTAGCTAACGTCCTACCACCACCAACCTTAACTACTCCCGGCTGCTCTCCGAAATCGCTCTGGATCCCACTACCCTCCGCACACTCCAGAGTAATGAAGCTATTCGTAGCTCCCGAATCAAACAACACTTGGAACTCACACCCGCCCACAACTAAGGTCCTTGCACAAATCCCATGTGCTTTAAGACCCGACACTCTAACGCAGACTCATAATTTCCACATAGACTAAATTCAATCACCACAAGAATTTAAAAAGAATAAGTCTGAAGTTTACCTATGATCGGTCTAGCGCTAGAACCGCCCGCCTCTGCTGACGTGAAAACTCGTGGCGCCACTGCAATCTGAACTAAAAGCTGCATCGCCAATGGCTGCATTGCCGCCACCGCCATCTGCTGCAGCTTCGGACACTTGGGCTCAATATTCAGGGTATACCACCGCCCTGAATCTCACTACTCTTTGGACAACTGGCCACCTTGTGATCCATGCTCCCGCACCCGAAGCATCTCGCACCACTCTGTCCTCTCTGACTTGGCCATGAAGTGCTCTCTCACTTTCTCTTCTGTCCCTGAGCAGGCTTGCCACCCCTGCTCAAACCCGCCTGCTGCTGCAGCCTCCTCTGCTGCTGAACCGGCGGCTCACCACCACAGCCTGCTCTCTGAGGTCTTCTTCAATCGCAGTAGCCGTTTCAACTAGCTCCGCCCTCATGGCGAACTTACTTGCCCTGCAGCGAGTCCTCAAATCCGCTCGAAGTCCCCCAGGAACCTCTTCACCTAGGCCAGCTCGTCCTCCATGCCTCTACCAGCATGTACTAGAAGTCGACTGAACTCCAAATTGAACTCCCTCACTGACCGGTCTCCCTGAGCTAGGTTCGGAAACCTCGACTCCATCCGATCCACCGCCTCCTGCGGGAAATACTTGGCATTGAACTCAGCCAATAAATCCTCCCAGACCATCTCCGCCTGTACTCCAGTCATACCCGGCTGAACACAAGCCACTCTCGGCTGAACAACAACCACTCCCGGTTGCACACCTAGAGCCTGACCCTGAGCCAGCTCCCCACCTGGGAACCGCTTCAGGATCAACTGTAGCAGACTCGCCAGACGATCATCTCGGTCCTGGGCAAAACCCACGGCAGCACCCCCATCTGGGCCCACCGTAACACCGGCCACACCGTGGTCCACACTAGCCCCCCAGCCCTTACACTGGTACTCACGGCCACACCCACGGACCCCCCTGATACGCCTACGAATCGGCCACCTGCTCCTGCGTGGTCTCCTGAGCTATACTCGCGGTAGAAAACTCACTCTCAAGTCCCCGCCCACGCCCACGGCCACCAGGGCCACCTCGGCCTCCACGTACCTCTAGCCATCTCACTCTGCCCTACCCAGCAGAACACTAAGACTACTAGAAAAACAGAAAGTCAAAAACACATACCGTGGAATCTCATTGAAGGCTCGGAAAAGATGATCTAGAACTCCAAACCCACACAGCTATCAATTGACTAACTCACATAATCAATCAATCACTACACCCGCCCTAGAACCATAAGGGACCTGATACCAAAATGAAAATACCCGACCCAAAAATTTAAAAAAATTTCCCTTCGGATACTATCATCAAAGATAATAATTCTCAATGGGCCAAACACAAATAATGCGGAAACAATTAAAATAAACAATAACACACGAATCAATAAATCTCATACTTTATTAATTCACTAAACCGTTCAATTCAATAAATCAATAACCAATAAAACCAATTCAATCAACATCAATAACAATTCCAGAATCTACTAGCAACCTAGCAATTCTAACAATACACTCACTTAGACGAGACGCTAAATCATCTTCTCTTCCCGGCCATGATCCCACGATCACATTTTCTCTTTACCTGCAACACATGGCAAAAAGAGTTGCATGAGTATTATCACAAATACTCAGCGACGCGGTCATCCCGTCTACAGGTTATACACAGTCATAAGAAAGAGATACTATACCAAGATGAGCAAACATCAAGCATACACAAACAAACAGACGAGAACCAGCTCCGGAGCTACTGTGTCGATCAACACAACCACTAGGTGTCGATCGATATACTGCACCTGTGTCGATCGACACACCACCATGGTGTCGATCGACATGCACCTGTGTTGATCGACACACCACCATGGTGTCGATCGACACGACATCGCAGAACCCAGGAAACGAGCCTATCCTCTCATGGCCCGAATCCCATCGCGATTCATCGATCTCCTGCACAAAATTCATCCACAAACACACGAAATCCAACCCAAACAAACACAAGCAATCGTATTCTATCTAATCCTTTACTCAGATAAACTTACGGTCATGCACTCACCTCGAAAACGGATTGAAAAGAGAATGAACATGAAGAACACACGAAGAACGACCACGAATAGCCTCTTATTTTGTCCCCACAGACCCGAAATCACCACAGCAAGGACCTCTTCTCGTTCTAACAACCTCTCAAGATCAATCCTCCTCAAGAACAGTCAAATTCTCTCTCAATTCTCTCTGATTCTGATTTCCTCTCTGTTTCTTCTGATTTTTGGCTAAAAACCACAAAAAAGTGACTGTTCACGCTTTTATACTGGAACCCTAGGGTTCCTTAAACCAGTCCGCCAAACCGGACAATTGGAACCGAACCTCTCGGTCTAATTTCAACTCGTGTCGATCGACACACCTCCCCTGTGTCGATAGACACAACACCCACAACACGACTTCTCATAAGTAAAATACACACGTGTCGATCGACACACACCCCCTGTGTCGATCGACACCCAACCAAAAATCCACTTTTTGGTTCACGGGCGTTACAACATGTGAGTTTTCCGTGACTTTCAAACCTCTTTTCTCTGCTTTTGTTGATGTTTGTTTGAGGACAAACAAATGTTTAAGTACGGGAGAGTTGATATATATGATATTTTACTCGTTTTTCTTTATATTTTTAAAAGTTTTGGACTTTTTATTTACTTTTAGTATTTTCCTGGGTTTTGAAGTCAATACAAGAATTTGGACCATTTTGGGCCTAAAAAGAGGAAAATCAGGCCTTTTCAAGTAAGGACAAATCATGACCGTCAGATGTTTCGCTCTAGATGAAGAAGATCCCACCGTCAGATCAAGCTCATATTTTACTACGAGATAGATGAGGATCTCAGATTCAAAATGAATATTCGATCACCACAATCCGACAATTAGATCTTGAGATATCATCGATCTACTAAAAATTATTCGAGTAAGGATCAAGTTAAAGTCGGTTCAAGAATATTCACAAGTGATCGACCGGATGCAAGTAGTGATCGATCGGATGCAGAGTCCCTGTTCTTCACGCAGAGACTATTTTACACGGTGATCAACCGAACACCAAGGTGATCGATCGATCACTACATCCGAGGAAATTGGGAAATTTTCCATTTTCGACAGTATCTCTAAATCTTCAAGGGTTTCAACCTAAATACGACTTGTTACCTATAAAAAGAGAACAATAACCACGAGAGATATCATCACCAAGACTCTCAAAGCTCAAAGTTCTTCACAAAGTTCTAAAGGCATTCCTCTATTTCATAGTTTCTATTACTTGTTTCGATTAAGGGAGAAAGATCTCACCTCTTTGTAACCCATAGAGAAGTTTTTTCAAACCTTTTACTACTGTTCTAAATGATTATGAGTTTATCTATTGGTTTTGCTATGATTTACCTTGTCATGTCTGAGTAGTTCCTTTGTTGGATTCTAGGGGGATGAATTCGAAGGGATTTCATGGTTCGATAGATAGGTTTAGTAACTAGGATGGCGCTTTTGAATTGATTAAGAGTATTCCTTCATCTAGATATGCTCTTATTGCATGTTTTAGAGATTGATCACCTTGAAACTGATCTTAGACAAAGTTTTGTGTGCTAACCATTCCATTGCTTTGTCGTGAATATGATGTTTGATGAGTTTGATTCTCTAGGTTGTGAAAATTAACTTATTGAGTTAGATGAACAATTGAACTTGTTTACAATTGCCTTAGAAGAAATATTTGTCATTGCAAGAATATGTTGATCAGATGAATTCGAATTAGGAGTTAATGTCGCGAGAGTATGCTTAGCTTATTATGTGTTTATGTTCTAGGAAGAAAATTGAATCGATTGCGCCAATGAACTTGCTTGAATAATTCGAACTGTGAATCCTTGAGAACCCCTAAAAGTCCAATGTTTTCCTCTTATTACTTACACCAATTTTATTATTTGCTTGATTACCTAAGTCACAAAAATCTTGTTTAACTTAGCGTAGTTACTTAATTCATATTGTTTCTGTGTGCTCTAAATCTCTTTGGATTCGATCCCTAAGTACTACGATTGATTGGTGGTGCACTTGCAGCCTAGATTGTTTTATTCGGGGTAAAACCTAATATTCACCTTATCACTATACCTCACTATCCTTGTTCCCAGTCCAGACCACCCAAACCACTCGCTTGATGTCTTCTTGCAACCATTGATTCATGGATTGCAAAAGTTATGGGAGCATGGTGTTCGAACATACAATATTTCATGCCATCAGGATGCGATGCTTATGTGGACCATAAGTGATTTTCCAGCATAAGGAATGTTATCTGGATGGACATCGCATGGAAAGTTGTCGTGCCCGTACTGTCAAGATAACACTGATGCATTCTAATTAAAGAATAGCAAAAAGACGTGTTGGTTTGATTGTCATAGACATTTTATACCGACTGGTCATCTGTATTGTTGAGCACCATGTTGTTTACAAAGAAAAAAGAGTGTTTGAAGATCCACCTCCCGAGTTAAACGGTGATTATGTTACCTGATTTTGGTGCTATGAAGACGACTTACTATGGTAATAATGGACATGTTCCTTTTGATGGTTGTGGGCAACAACATAATTGGCACAAGCAGTATTTTTTGGGATTTGCCATATTTGGAGGATCATCTCGTGCGGCATAATCTTGATGTCATGCACATTGTGCAGGACTTCTTCGACAACATCATCAATATTGTGTTCAATGTGCAAGGGAAAACGGAAGAAAAAATGAAGTATTCATTAGATTTGCCCAGAATTTGTTCTCGAAAGGATCACATGTATAGGAAATAGGAAAGATATTATCCCAATTTTTAGGGTGGATGGTTTAGGAAAGTGTTGGGGTCAAAGGTCCCTCTACCCCAAGAACAACGGTTCAAAATAATTAAGCCCAAAAACTAGAAGAAGAGGCTTAAGTGCAAAAGCTGTACCGGATGCTCATGACACGCCAAAGTTGTTTTGCGGAATACTGCACCTAAGTCGTTATGCGGAAGACTGCGCGTAAGTCGTTTGGCGTAAGACTACACCTAAGTCATTCTGCGGAACACTGCGCCTAAGTCGTTATGCGGAAGACTATGCCTAAGGCGTTCTACTGATGTCATGTACTATGTATGTACCGATGTCGCGGACTGCGTATGTGCCGATCTCGATCCACGTACTTGCCCATGTCAATCCACGTACGTACTGATGCTGATCCATCTACGTATCAATGTCAAGTCTCGTATGGTGTCGATGTCGACTTTCGTATAGTGCCTATGACAAGTCCCATATGGTGCCAATGACGAGTCCTGTATGGTGCCAATGTCGAGTTCCGTATGGTGCCGATGTCGAATCCCGTATAGTGCTAATGTCGAGTTTTGTATGGTGTCGATGTTGAGTTTCGTATGGTGTCAATGTTGAGTTCCATATGGTATCCATGTCATGTCGATATGGTGCCGATGTCATGGTGTCGATGTGGTGCCGATATCGATATACAAAGTATGCCAATTTCAAGACATTACGGTGCTAATGTTGATCTCGTGTTGGTGCCGATGTCGATCACGTACGGGTGCCGATGTCGATCACTGTTGGCACCGATATTGCATTACGTACCAGTACCAATGTCGCATTACGTACCGGTGCTGATGTCGATCACGTGTTGGTACTAATGTGGTGTTACGGTGCTGATGTCGAGGCATGGTGCGTACTGATACCGGTACGTGGTATGTACCGATGACCACGTACTGATGTCTCGACATGCCGAAGATGAACCGATGAGCTGATCGGTAAGACAAAACAAGATTGGGCCGAAGGGGCACATGACAAAGCCCACAAATGAGCAACCGACTCAAGCGATCCTGAGAAGAATGGAAATTGGGAAAGGAAGAGGAAGATTTTCATTATCGTTTAGGAATAGACTAGCTGACTTAGATTACTATATGTACATCCCTTGAGAAAGGAATCCAAAAATCAATTCACAAACACTTGTATGCTAAAACTTTCTTAACAGCAATAAAAGAAATTTTCTTATTCATTTTACTTTTGTGTTGGTTTAAACCCTAGAAATTCAATTCCCTACGAAAGACTCTACAAGTTTTTGATTGTACTAGTTTCGACTCCCACATAAAGAAAGACTTCTTTGACTGGATTATGCATCATATTAAATTCTTGGACGGATACTCGTCTAATCTTCCAAATTGTGTTGATTTTCTGGGAAGGAAAGATTTCTAGGCTAAAGAGACATGACTGTCACGTTATCATGCAACGACTCCTTCCATTTGCCTTTGATGATCTCCTACCAAAAAAGTCCATCGAGCAATTGTAGGTAAATTTCGAGTGTTTTATGTCATTATACATTATATATTTCTTGACCAAATTAAGTAACTCAAAGCGAATGAGTAATATGAAATGAGTATTAAAAATGAATTCTTTTAGGAAATCCGTCGATATTCCTGTGATTCGTGGGAATTCCGTTGGAAATTCCAACGGATTTTGGACCGATTCTACAGACCGTTGGATTTTCGTAGGAAAATTTCGACGGATTTTCTATGATTTGGGGTTTAGAGTTAAGAAATTCAATGAAAATATCGACAAGGCTGTAAACAACATGGTAAGTTACATATAGGTTCATAATCTATAGTATAGTTTATTCATTTTTTGAAATAAAACATTTTACTTTGTAAGATTTTAATTTTCAAAACCACGAGTATAAGAGGTTTATAATATATAGTATTGTTACAAGAATTATTCCGGGTTCTTAATACATGTTTTGTATATGCAACATACATACGATAGATGTATAATTGTGTCGAGGGGCATATATCCAACGATTATAAAGAGTATTACTCCTTCCGTTCCATGAACATTGATGTTTTGGCTTTTTCACACAAATTAAGGAATAATTAGTTATAAATTAAGAATGCATTACTTTTTAATATTAAATATTTTTAATATCTATTAACCAATAGTAATTCAAAATTTAAATACTTTTAATTAATGTTTCTTGAAGTTTGCAGAAAGTATCATTTAATAATCTAAAACATCAATCTTTGTGGAACAAAAAAAAACTCAAAACATCAATCTTCATGGAACGGAGGGAGTACTATTTTTTCTAGATCAATTTGTACTCTAAACCACATTCCGTAGGAAATCTGTTGGAAAGTTCATATGGATTTATGGCGGACGTTATTTTATTAAAAATGTCTATAGGCTAGAATAAAATGTACTGAAAAGCGGGAAAAATAATTGATTTTGGACGGATTTTCGACGGATCTTATTTCCGAGGGTCAAGATATTCCAAAAGGGGTCAGAATATCTTGATAAAATTAATACTCAATATTTACCTAGATTTACTTTCTTTTACCCTAAAAATCATCACATCTTCTCTTCTTTTTCTCCCTCGAGTCCATCGACTCTTCTCCTCCTTCTATCCCCCAACGATTCTCCTTCTTCTCTCGATCAACTTCTCTAGTCTTCTCCTCTTCTCTCTGCCCAAAATTAAGTCCTCTCCTCTTCTCCTCCTTTTCTCTGTCGGAATCGACAGGGGATTCTCCTTCTTGTCAACACCGTATCTTTGCCGCTTCTCCTCCTCTCTGCCAGGAATCCACCACCGCTTCTTCTCTTCTCTCAACTGAGTCACTACCGCTTCTCATCCTTCTCTCTACCGAAACAAAAGCATGTATGTGTTTGGAATGATTTTGGTTAGATTTTGCTAGGGCATCTGAAATTTGATAGTTTTAGGGGTTTGGATTGCTATTAGCCTAGATTATTATAATATGGAAACTGAAATCATGATTTTGTTAGGGTTTATGAAACCCACAGTTACAAAATAAAATTGAAATGATTTTGTAATTTTACAATAAATCCAAACCGAATTCACGGTTACAATATATAACTAAGTTACTAAATCTATTCCAAACTCACGGTTACAATATATATGTAACGCCCCAACCGCCGTCGAGCTATCGGTATATAGGGAAAATCCTCATCCTCTTGAGAGAAATCCTCATCTCTCAATAACATACAGGGGAAATCCTCATCCCCTCAGGAGAAATCCTCATCCCCTCAGGAGAAATTCTCATCTCCTAATCCCCAGCCCCATGCCCACTCTCGGCCCATGAGCCCACCCTTGTATAATGGTCGGTGCGTTAGTCCGGGAGGCTCGAAAGACTTGTTTACTAACCCTGCAAATCATCACGTGATCTTTCTCCGTGTTTTGTCTTCACTCACACGGTACTGGAAATGACTTCCGAGTAAGTCACCCATCCTTAAATTGCTCCGAGCCAAGCACGCTTAACTCTAGAGTTCTCTCTAGATGTATGACGGAAAAGATAAGTGCACTTTGGTGATATAGGTAGCCAAATCAATTCTCTTAACCCTCTCCGCATGCACCACATATTTCAGAAACCGGGATGTTATAATATATATATATATATATATATATATATATATATGTAATTCGAATATTTATATGTACATGTCTGTGTATATTCATGGAATTTTTGTTTCTTTATACACTTAACTATAAGTTGATATTTTGGTTTTATTGTCTTAATATATTTGAAAATTGTTTTATGTAAATTTGCCAGTCGCTTGGGGATTTCCATGAATCTGGTAGGAACCCTAAATGTATGGTGCACTTCTCACATTTCGATTTCTCAAAGCTCTACCCTCTAACAACAACTTACAATCGAAGAGTTGTTGCATCAACCGAGCTGAGAGCTTATTCCAAAGCTCCATGACTTGGTAAATTGTTTAAATTTTTAATTTTAGTATTTACATTATTAATAACTTTATTTTATTACTAATACATTGTTTTATGTTTGTAGGTTCAATCGTAAGAAAAATAAAATCTAAAATTATTTTTGAAGATGTTACGTTCACACCTCTGTCATCCTTATAAGACGTGGAGTGAAATGCCGATAAGTGAGAAAGATACATGATTCTAAAATTTTAAGGTATGTCATTAATTAACAAATAATTTAGTAAACAAATTATTTTACTTTTACTAATTATTTATTTTCTTAATTATATAGCAAGATTATAATTGGCATCCTCAATTGACTGAACAAGTTTGGGGTGAGTTCAAGAAGATGGCGGCGGATAGTTATTAGGACACATGAACGAGTGGAAAATTAAGTGAGATAAAGGGGAGGAAAAACCAACAAACTTGAACGAGGATGTTTGGTTTGGTTTGGTTTGGATTGCAACCATATTGGGCTGACATGGCAACACAAAATATTACAAAGATAAACTCTGAGAATCGTAAACAAAATATTGCACAACCAAAGAGACTCTCTCCGCAACCCAAGAAAGCCTTGAAGCATTGAAGGCTTTCATGAAGAGAAAATATTCGAATTGCCTGCTATGATGTTCGCAGCGATTTAAGTTTACGTTTTAGTTTCTTGTTAAAAATTTTTTTACAATTTTTAAATTACTTTTATAGTAGATTTTGAATTTAAATTATAAATTATTTCAAATTTTAAATAATTAGTAGATTTACAATAATATCTATTAAATTTAATTATAAAATTTAAAATCCATAAGAAAATGTTGGGAAATAACACTCTGAAATCGGTGGGAAACGAATTCGTCGGAAACCTGTAGCAAATATTGCCCACAAAATTTCAACGATAAAGTGGTCGGAAATTATGACCGCTTTTCAAATGGACAAATGCAATTAGAAATTCTTACGGCTTTTCCAGCCGTCGAAAATTCATTGGAAACATCTTCTGATGAATTACTGACAAATGCATGGGGAAAAACCCTCACCACGAGTCTAACTAAACTCATTGACAAAACGGTGAGGAACCATTTTAACACCATTCGAAAAGTAGTAGACAAAAAAATTTGATGAGAGCATTGTGTATTGATTTATTACTAGGCTGGTTTAAGAGGAAAAAGCTCCTCAAAGCAATTCAAATTGTAAAACCGATTTTTTTGTATAAAATTTAACATTTATTAGGAAAAAAAATGTTCATCACTATTTTCTCAAGCTGGGTTTTGGCTTCTCTTCAGATTCTCTTGAATTTCCAACAACCCATTGTAATAACTCACTGAAGAGGAGACTAGAAGATCTCGTCTCCATTCGCGAGGGAATCCATTCAATATGACAACTTTTTTTTTTATGGTGGGATCTCCGACAGCAAAAAAGTTGAGACAGAGATCAACATACGAGACGATAGAAATAAATCAACAATACACAAACGATGTATTTATATAAGTTTATCTTTGCTTACCAAATATTGGCAATTTATATAATCCGGTTGGAACTAGACATATTTATATACAATATTTGAACAAAGGGGTGATCGGCGCTTTACCACTTAACTAATTTCTCTAGCATAAATGTAGTTGTTGTAACTCATTCGTTAGGTTTTTTAATGGATCTAAAGTGTGACACTATTTTAACCTACCAAATAAGAATGGTTAGATAATTTTATGTTTGAAAAAAATTGGATCTAGCCTAAATCCACTAAACAAATTTTTTTTCAAGTGAGAATCACTAATCCACTACTATTTGGTTAAATATATTAATATATAATGTCTGCATAACCCTGCCTTTGACAACTGACTTTGAATTACAATGATACGAATGAGACTCGTTTGTTAACATTATTCTAAATCAGTTTGATATGTTAGTCTGTAGATAATAAAAGAAAACATGTGGATCCAAGATAAGGTATGGTGGATACGACGCGCCAACAAGACTGAAAACACTAATTGTTTCTTTTTTTTTTAATAAAAGCCTTTATAATTTTATAAGATTTTATTCTCTCTCTAAGTAATACTCGTATCAAGACAAAGACCAAACTACCTCCTTTCTTAATAGTTAATATATTGTCCATCCAAAGTACGAATCAATATCCAAAATAAAACAATTAATTTCTAGAAATCAATATCACTTTTCTACGAGGATTTTGCAGCCCGAGTTGTGGTGCACGTTTGGATTGCCACATGCACACGGTTTGCATACTTTGTCAACATACTAATTAAACATGAAAAAAAAGGTTTTCATCATTCTCTGAAACCAAAAGTTTTGATCGTTTTTCATTTCTTTTTAGCTTTCGCAGTCTTCAAAATAGATATAGTGAATGCAAGTGCAAATTTATTATCGTGTGACGGGGACAATGATAAAGTTGAATAAAATGGCGCAGCCTTTTGCGTTTTTGCATGGTTCTCTTTTCTCATTGCACCCTAACCTCACGGTTAATTAATTAAATTCACATTTTGCCATTTATTTCAAAGGGATAAAATCTTTGATATAAGCCTCAAATGATCTCATAGAAGTCTTTAAGCTCTCCATCCATGCGAAACTAAAAACGTTTTATAGGTGATAAAATGCGTAATTTCGGTTTTGATGGTTAGTATTTTTTTTAGATAGGTTGTTTCGATTTAATTTTTACAATTAACAACCCAAAAAAATAACCAAACTTTGTGATAAAACTTGATTTTAAGATGTTAAAATCTACATTTTTCTCTGTTCTGTTTTGCGAAAACTGTAAGAATATGTGGCTTTTTATATGTATGTTTGTCAATTTAGAATTTATGATTTAAAAAATATATATGAATGAAAACAGTGTTTTTAATGTGAAACAAAAAAAATATAACGGTGTTTGAACGTGAGACTGTGTGACATGCTCCAACCCCGATCATTTTGAGTCTTAGGTTTTGTGCCCTAATTTGCAACACAAGATACACCTGCACACACTGAAAAAGGAGAAAAAGAGGAGTGAGTAATTCCGGGAAGAATTACTTACTGAGGGAGATCAGATCTGCCCACATGATCCATATTAAACAATAATATTATTTAATAAAACAAATATATTAAACCTATAAATAGTCTAGTAACATCCAACCTGTAACTATTACAAAATCATCATCACACATATCACATAACACATATCGACATGACTCGATAATATATTCATAACGTTTACACCTGACATGCTTGGGTTGGTCGTCACCTCGAAAGGTCGTACGCCACCTTGGGCTCGTCAGCCGATTTACGAGCTTTAGCGGAATCGCCATGTCCTCGCCCTCAGTCCGGCATTACACACCTCACACATCATATTTCACGTATACAACTATAACATAACACTATTATCATTTCTTTACCATACTACTTCACAACATAATCTCATTTTATCATTTCATTCAACACTTCAATCACTATTCCTAGACCAAGCATACATGCTCACCAAACCATACTATTACATAACATGAATCCACAAATTCCAACCCTCACCTTAGCCACAAAGCATCCATAATCTCTAAAAATAGTTCCATAAACTAGACAAACAGAGCTTTCCATAGATATAAGGATTATAATCCAACTCCATCTTATCTGGTCGGAAGATGGTTGCAAAGAAGGCTATCCGCAGCTTCACTCTACACATAACAGTTCCAAAGAAACACGAGTAACTTTTAAACCATAATTCCGATTGACAAACAGTTTTCATATATAGCTAGCTATACGAGTTTCAAATCTCCTTACCAAAAAGCAGCTTCATCCGATCTTCTACGAAACCGTAGAACCAATTCTCCTTTGACTAGTCAGAAATTCGCAACAGCAAATATAACTACTAGAAAACATCCATAACTTTCATATCACAACTTCAAATGATAATCCACTTTCTGACTTGGGTAAATAATAGAGCCTAGAAGATCCTTACCAAGATTCAAGTCTCTTAACAGTTTTGGTTCTCGGTTTCTATTCCCCATCGAAACTGGTAAGATTTGCGGTTGTTTGAGAATAGTATATATTGCGACAGACGGGAAGAACACGCCATAACTTTCACCATAGACCTTTGATCTGGACGATATTGGACTTTCTGGAAAGCTAAGACTCGACTCTTTCCATGGATAAGTAGATTGTCATGCAATTCGAAACAATTTGTCGGAAAAACGTCACTCAAAGCGGCTGCGCAGTTCTGTTTCAAGTGGCGGCTAGGGTTTACCAAATGAAGAGCAAAACGGGCAGAGCTTTGCCGCATAAGTTTCTGATGTCTCGCTCCTCTGCGAGAAGACGCTTTATTTAGAGTGTACTCAGAGAACTAAGGTTAAGGTTCTGATGGATTTAATAGGCTTATGGGTCCATTCCAACAATTCATCAGACTTTTATTAGTTCTCTCTTTGGCCCAATCAAATCATTTCTACATAATCCAACACTAACTCCATTATACTTCCTTCAATAATAAGTTAGGGTTTTAATAGAATTTTGGGATAGGGATGTGACACTATGACTTGTTACTAATGTCGAAGAAGAGAGAGATAACGAACGTGGATACATTTCTTTTGGAACAAACATAATTACTTATCTCATTTGAATATTTCCTCTCCTCTATTCCTTAAAAAACAATATCTTAGATTTTGCAGATATATTTAAAAAAAAATCAACAACTTTTAATACTGTAACGACTGCGAACCAAAAATTGTGATTTTTGGTCGTACGTCGATCGACGCAAGGTTAGATCGAACTGGATCGGTTCGATTTAAGTATCGATTTGCGGGCCGGTTAGGGTGAAAACCCTAGGGCTTCTCTATAAATAGAGGGTGGCCGCGTTTTTGTGAGCTTTTAGAGTTCCAGAAAGTTTCAAAAAAGTTCTAGAGAGTTTCCAGAGAGATTTGTGAAAGAATATTAGTTTGGGAGGTTCGGGAGATCGTTGCTGGGGCTTGTTCTTCGCAAAGCAGGAGTGGATTCGAATCCTTGAGGAGTTTCTTCTCGTTCTTGGTGTTTCTCTTCCTTTTCCTTTCCAGATCCAAGGTGAGTGCGTGACCATGGCTTATCTGGGTAAAGGAAGTGATAGAATGCTTTTGATTGTTGTTATTGGGTGTATTTCGTGTGGTTTTTGAGTGAATTTGTGCAATGAATCGATTGTGTGCGATCTAGAATCGAACCATGAGAGGAGAGGTTCGATCCTACGATCTGTGATGTTGCGTCGATCGACGCAGTGGCTCTATGTCGATCGACACAGGGTGCTTGTGTCGATCGACGCATGTGTAGTTTGTGCGATTCTTATTTGATTGTTTGTGTCTTGCCTCGTTGATTGTTCACCCTTGTATTATATCATTTTCTTATGCCTGTGTGTATAGCCTAGTAGATGGGATTATTGAATGATATTATTGGTTATTGATTATATTGTTCCGCAGTTTGTGTTGTTGACTCGTTGAGGATTATTATTTGTTATAATAATAATCCGAAAAAGAAATTTTTTTAATTTTTATGGGTTGGGTTGTTTCAAATACAATTTGTCATTTACCAAACAATTAAATCATATTTGTACCAATATATTCATCTTATAAAGGAAAATACTTTAATTAAAATATAAATTATCAATCTTTTATAAAAAAAATAAAATCCAAAACATCATTTTTAAAGGAACAAAAAGAGTAATATTTTATCTTTCCTTAAATAGATAAATAAATCCTCATGGAAGATGTTTACAAAGAAATTAAAAACATAAAACATTGAAACAAAAGTTGCAAATGGATTAAACGGTTCTTTAGTTAGCCCATCCGTTGCTTTGTTACTTGTTCGAGAAAACCATGAAAACTGAGCTTGATCGAACTTTTATTGCCAATGATTAATATCCTTGACCCAATTATGAACGCCAAAGTACAATCTATTGTCAATAAGTTGTTTAGTCACTTCTTTATTGTCTTTTTCAAATACTACATAACGATAAGTGCGGATCTGAACTTGTTGCATTTCCATTAAGAGCCTTGACATTCTGATTCTAGTATTGAGGAACATATATTGCCTATGATGTGACTTGCCTACAAGAAAAAAACCATCTGAAACTCTAAGAATCCAAGCTCCAATTGAGGTGTCATTCTCTCGATGACGCCAATCATAGTTGCACTTGATATAACCAAAAAGATACTTTGTCTATGTCGATGTTGACTGATGTCGATTCTTTTGATGTAGCCTCAAAAGAAGTTTTACTATAGGAAGCAGACCATTCATGAGCATCGACAATGGCTTAACTTAAATCTTGTTGCCATTGAAAACCTTTTTTTATATAGCAGTAGATTCATACTCTTCCAAATCCTTTTTTTAGAGATATTTGGATCTAAACCCATAAACAGCACACGACACTTAAGTTCCCGTATCAGGAACTTGATCCAAATATTATATTCTTTTCTAAGACACATAACTCAAATTCTTTCAAATATTTAGCAATTAAGTCCTCAGTTAAAGAATCAAAAATTTCACCTAGAAACGATTAAGCGTGCAAAACTGATTTTGAGGAGCACCCCATTGTAAGATCCGCCGTGTTAAACTCTACCACCAATATGGTAAAAGCAAGATACAAGGTCATAGAGACGTGTTGTTGGTTTGGTGGCACGAGAAGACAAATGTACGGTAGGTGAGAAGCACTCGAGTGCACTGTACTAGGAGGCTTAACCTAGTAATTTAGACCTGATCTAACTTAAGACACGGAAACCAGTATTCGAGTCCAGACAAGTAAAAGTATATAAATACACCCCTCATTCACTCCATAAAACCTAATTTGAACTTTTACTAAGCCGATTTTTCTCTCAAAGTTAAGGCCCAATTCTCGGGTCTTATTCACATTCTGAAAGTTTAGGATCACGTTCTCCGACTTTGTTTGGATTCTTCTTCTTTAGGTCATTTTTTGACCATTTCTTTCATTATATACTCTGTCTCAGCACAAATTTCTTCAGTCACACGTCTTAATATGTTGTGGACCTACTTTTATTGGGCCTAGTGTCACTATTTTCCTCTCTCACTCGTTTTCCAACCTTTATTCCTTACTCTCCTCGTCTTCACCTGAAAACAAAAGGTTTTTCTTCTTCATCCTCTTTTTGCTCTTACGTGTACCTATTAACTATTTACTAATTGTGCATGAACTTGTCCCTCCAGTGATTTAAAATCTCTAAAATAGTGGAAATTATGATATCTAAATATGTTCATAACTCAAACGTATTTATGTGTTAATTGTTTGGACGACAATTTTTTTGGGTTAAATAGTAGACTGTTTTACTTGAGTTTAAGAATACTCATGTGCACAAGCATAAAATAGATGAATTATGGTTAAGGTTTGTGGAAAGATCGATCTACGGACTAATATTTTAGTCGGAACTAAAAACCTTTTGTTTTCAGGTGATCTTAGGAACTATAACTGTAATTTAATGTCCATAACTGTAAATAAAAACAAAGTAATAATTCGGAAACAAAAAAAACTTCATAAGCAAAAGAACTACAAAAGTATCAAGTAAGGTAGAAGTAATTATAAAAAAAAAAAACAGAAAGAAAGAAAAATATCATGTAACAAGCTAGAAATAATTCCATGAGTTTGAAAGTAAAGAGAAGTAACTAAGAAAATGTTTGCAAAGACATCATCACATGTTAATCCTTTTGAAATATAATTATATCCACAAACCTACCTTCATTCAAAACAATATACGAATATTCAATTCTGTGTAGCTTGAACAGGTGGAACATCGTCACGAACAACTTTTCCATCTATATCTATAGAATAAGAACTAGAAAACGTGTGTTTTTTAACCTTGAAAACGTAAATTTAATGTAAAATAAAAACCGGAAGTAAAGATGTTGAACTCATATATCAAAATTCTAGAAGTTAAACAACTGTAACGGATTTTATTAAATTTACTATTTAACTTTTTTAAAAATCCACAATAAAATCTACAAACTGCACATACCAATCCGCTCCAGACGATGAACCGCAGTGGTCTCAATCAGCCAGACCACGGGCTTTCGTCTTTTTCATACCCCAATTTTGTGAATAAATTTGTTTCATACCCAACTTGAGAGTTGTCCTAATTCATACCTAAACCTAAAAAATTATCTATTTCATATACAAACTAATTAATTTTGGCTAAATTATACATTGATAATTAAATGATGAAGTGGACCATACATCAGCTCTCATATGTGAGTCAACTGACATATCACATGCCACATCACCTACCACGTCATTACTAAAAAAATCAATTTTCAAATATATCATTTTACATATTAAATAATAAATATTTAAAAGCATATTTGTACTTTCCACAATATATATTAATTCATTGTTCATTTTAGTATACTACTCATGAATCATAAAATAGATTTATAGCATATTTTTTTGTATAATATCAATTGGTTGACTATAATAAACTCAAGACTATAATTTTAAATTAACTATATAAAAAAATTTACATCCAAATTCATTTATATTTTAAGTTTGTTTTCTTCATAAAAAATATGAAAGATGTTAAAAAGATAATAAATATTTGTAACATTTTGAAGATAAACGTATTATGTCTATTGCGAAAATATAATAAGAAGAATGTCTTGTTAGATATGAATGTAAATGTAAGATGACATTATTATTAAAAATTAATTGCGTTAAATAAATATTTTTGTGTTTTTGATTTTTCAAACTAAATTACTAGGCCTAACCAATAATCCCAAAGTGAATCTGGTTAGGTCACTGTAAGAATTTGACCAAATATGTACAATTTTTTTGTGTGGCTATGTTTCTAATTTTGTAACAAAATGAAGGTTGCTACAAATTTGCTACAAATTATCCCTTCTCAATATGGTGGCATAACTATGTTGAATTTGTATCTAATTATAGAAAATTGGCCACGAATGTTACAAAAAAAAGGGTGTGGCAAAGTGATTTAAATAGCAACTATTAATTTTTTATAGCAAATTTGTTACAAAGAAAGTTACAATTGATTTGTAATAATCTGATACAAAATACCCACCAATTTGCGACAAACAATTTGTTACGAAATACCACAAATGGCTACAAAAGTTTTGAATCTAATATGCTACCATTTATTACGAAACAATGTAATTAATAAAAAAAAATATGATAAAATTATATATTATTAATATGAATATTATGTAATATACAATATAATTATATTTAGAAACTACAAAACAATAATAAAAACGAAAATGAAAGATATATACATATCATAAAAATATACATATCATCACTACAAGAATTAGATCTCATAGCTATAATTTTTTTAATAGTTATGTTGATTTTATAGCAAATTGTAACTAATTTGCTACAAATTTCCACACAGTTATGTTATACCAATAATTGTTACAAATCTTTGTTACAAATAATTTATGATATTTTGGTACAAAATACCACAATTACATTGAAGAAAAAACTCACCAATTGTGACGAACATTACGTTGCCAATTGCCACAAATTGCTTTAAAATATTTGAATTTAATATGCTATAAATTGTTACAAACCCAGTGGAATTAATAAAAATAAATTTTATTAGTGTTATTTATATTATGTAATATATAATTAAATTAATACAATTATGTTTTAAAAACTATAATGTAATTAAATTTGCAATTTCAAAACCCAATTACAGTCCAACGAATCATAGAAAGAGAAGAGAAAGTCGGAGGTTCTTTCGCAATAGCACCAAGGTTCGGGGTTTTTGAGATTATTTCACGAGCCTTCTGATCCTGTTTCAAGAGACCAAAAGAAATGTTACCTTTGATTATTATTGCAATAACTTACACAATAACCCTGTTGTTGAAAAACCGCACCTTTAGCAACAAGGGAATGTGTCGGATGTAGTGTACATCATGGAGAGATAAGATACTCTGACTCTGAAAACAAAAAGTGTGAAAGTTGGTTAACGGAGATAAAACAGAGAAAAAAGATAAAAAGAGAAACTAAAATAGGATGCATCATACCAGAACATAGCAAAATCGAGATTGCTTTGCTTTAACATTCCCATCAAGTACCAAATAAAAAATTACAGCAAACCAAAACATATGAGTTGGTTTCGTTTTCTGGAAATAAGAGACCAAAACAAATGAAGTTTCTCAAGACAATACTTTTGTTTCTGAAAATATATATACATACCTGTTTCCGCTATCACTGACTTTCGTGGCGCAAAGCTCATCAATGATGACATCACTGTGCTTGCCTATAAACCATTGTTACTTCAGAACAATGATGAACAAACAAAACCAAACAAGTAAAAATAATGCTCTACATATTGATCCATTGGAGCCAACACTGTTTTTCCCCTCTTGTTACAGGAGGAGCATATAGAAACTTTACACAAATGATATAATGCGTTTTTGGCGCATTCTAACCTTTGTTTTGTAGGCTTTTATCGAGTTTTTCACTCTCTATCGAGTCATTCTAGGTGCAAAAGTGGCTGGAAGCAATGACTGGAGCTTGCAATCGGATTTGGCTAGAAAGGAATGAAGTTGGACCCTTTTTGGAACATTCTGGAGAAAGGGAGCACCTAGTGCAAAAGAGGGAGCATCTGCTCCCAGCAGAGTCATTAATGGGCCTTTTGCAAAACCCTAATTTTGCAATCCTAATTTTGGGCCAGCCGCCGTGGGCCTTTAAATATGTTTTTCTCTGGATCTTTTGAGGAGGATCACGCGACACACATCAAAAAGAACAGGCAGTAGAGAGACATCACGACGAGAGAGAGAGAGAGAGAGAGAGATATACACTTGTTTTGAGAGAGTTTTTAAGCTTGGATATTTGTCTTCAATTCTTATCGAAGTTTTTATTAAACCCTACTCTTTTATATATCGATTTCATACAGTTTATCATGTCTCTTGCTGCTGTTGTTTCTTTGATTATGAGCGAGTAATCCACTTGTTAGGTTAAGGGTTTTCGATGGGATTAGATCTCTTGAACTAAGCATAGATAGGTTTTAAATAATCATTCGATAGTCTCCACCTATTGTTGATCATATTGCCTAGGTTAGCTTGATCACCTAGCCTTTGATTTTAGGTTGAATTTACTTATCAAAAGTTTGTAAATTGCTGGAATTGACTTAGGTGGGCGATTTGATCCTTAGCCAACGAAAGTTGAAGTTAGGGCATTTCGTGAACATATCGACCCTAATCGGTTAATGCTTGATAATCCTTGTAACCTCAACAACAGTTAGGGTGTTAGATTGATTGTTAAAGTTGTAGATGCCACGAAAGTGGATCTTCTTATATTTATGGTTGAGTTCGAGACTTGGTCGGTTCCTGATATTCGAATCCCTGAGAATTATCCCTGACCTAACGCCCTTCCATTATTGTTTACAACCGCTTTTACCTTTGTTTCGTTTTATTTAATTGTTAATTTGTGACATTCAAACCTCTCTTTTGATCGCTTAGCTGAAGTTGTATTCTATAGAATTAGAGTGTATTGCTGGTCCCTTAACGAACCTCACTATTCTACATCGGATTAGTAATTCTAGGTTTTAATCTTGAAACCGGATAAAGGATAATCTAATTTACATCAAATTGGCACCGTTGCGACGGGGACCAACTCGATACTTCTACTTCTCGACTACGATTTTAGACTAAGCACTAATCTCGTTCTTTTGTTTTTCTTTACGTGTGTTTCAGGTGCATGAACTCAAGGACAACAAGGAGAAATCTTCAAACTCCCCTCGTCACTTTGAGTAATCCTGAACTCACGAGACTAGAATGAGAAAACAGACGACAAAGGCCTAATCCCGCTGATATGGGCGATCAAGGCGACAACGACATGGTAGTTGAGTTGCAAAGGTTGCAAGAGCAGATGGTTCAAATGCAACAGCAGCACGCACGTGAATTGCAGCAACAACGTGCGCGTGAGCAACAACGAACCATAGGGGATATGGACAAACCCCATGCCTATTACCGAAACCGAGCTGCCATAGTTCCTCCTGCTGTAGAAAGGAATGACTATGAGATCAAACCACAGATGATATCGCTGGTTAAGCAGCAGTTGTTCCACGGATTGCATGCTGAAATTCCGATGGACCATATAGAGAATTTCGAGGAGATTTGCTCCACGACAAGCTCTAATGGGATGAACCCAGATTTCGTAAAATGCAAGCTGTTTCCGTTTTCACTCGCGGACAAAGCTTCTCGTTGGCTTAAGTCTTTACCTGCTGGATCCATTACGACTTGGGGGCAATGCAGAGCTGCGTTTTTGGACCATTTCTACACAAAATCCAAAACCGCGAGTTTAAGGAACAAGATCTCCTCCTTCCACCAACATTCCGGAGAATCCTTCTGTGAGGCTTGGGAAAGGTTTAAGGAGTACAAGAGAGAGTGCACACACCATGGGTTCACTGATGAAAACCTGCTGGGGATTTTCTACGACAGTGTGGACTGGGATTATAGGAACGCGCTCAATGCGGCTAGCGATGGTGATTTCATGACTAAAACCAAAGAGGGAGCGTATATTGAGAACTTGGCTGCAAGTTCAAGTAATAAGTCCCAGGAGTATGACAGGACTACGAAATCCAATGGAACGGATTCTGCTAAGATCGATGACCTTACGGCCAAGATCAATATATTTCTTAAGGCGAACCAAAGGATGGTTCATTTTGCTGATGAGAATGGCGAGCAACCAGCTGAAGAGATGGGTGAGGAAGGAGACAATGATCAGCAGGAGGTTAGTTATGTTAATGGGCAAGGTTTTGCGCGAAACCGAGGGTTCAACCAGAACTACAGAAATCATCCGAATTTCTCCTATCGAAACACGAATGTTGAAAACCCCCAGGACCAAGTGTACCCACAACAAACCAATCCCCAGACCACGAAACCTCAGGATCAGAGTTTCCAGAAATCATTCCCCCAAAATTTCCAAGGAAAGACATTCATCCCTTTTCAAGGTCAGAAACCGCAGTTTTCGAATTTTCAGGCTTCTGCAAGCTCTGGAAATGGTTCTCAGGATGAGTTGAAAGGTATGATGCAGCAGATATTGACAAACCAGCAGAAATCAACACAAAGGTGGATGGTATGTACTTGGACCTTAATGGTCGGCTCGAAGCATTTTGTAACCACGTAAAGAAACTCGACACACAAGTTGCTCAGACGGCAGAAGCAATTAAGAGACCACAGGGAGTATTACCTGGTAAAACTGATGCAAACCCAAGGGAATTTGTGAATGCCATAGAGCTGAGAAGTGGTAGAACTTTACCTGGAGTCGTAAGAACAGAAACTACAAACTGCCCAGAAGGAGCACTTGCTCCGGCAGAAGGAGCACATGCACCAACAGAGGGAGCACCTGCTCCAGAAACAGAAAACAACGAAGAACCCGCTGAGCCAACTTCTAAGGTATTAAGACCAAATGAGATTATTGATAAGGTTCGTTCTCGTGTCTACAGGCCCCCTATCCCTTACCTAGTACCTCCAAGGAAGTCGCAAAAGGATTTGGAGGAGGCGAAATGTAAGGAGATGTTACAGGATTTGACGGTTAAGCTGACATTGGCGGACGCGATTCAGATGATGCCGTCCATGAAAAAGTATGTCAAGGGCCTGGTTACTGGGCGGATTCCTTCGGAGCAGAGTGCCATGGTTTTAAGTAAGAATTGTAGCGCTGTGCTACAAAACAAAGCCATTAAAAGCAAGAGGACCCAGGTAAATTCGTGCATTCTGTTGATATTGGTCCTGTGCGATTTGCTTGTTCCTTGTGTGATCTAGGTTCCAGCGTGAATCTCATGCCGTATTCGGTTGCAAGGAAACTCGGGTACACAAAATTTAAACCTACACGGATTTCATTAGTGTTTGCTGACAGATCTATTAAGTTGCCTGTAGGAATTTTGGAAGATTTGCAGGTCAGGATTGGGAATATTTTCATCCCAGCAGATTTCGTGGTGTTGGAATTGGACGATGAACCAAAGGATCCCTTGATTTTGGGACGTCCTTTCTTGCGCACAGCTGGTGCGATCATTAATGTAAAGAACGGAACGATTGGTCTCCACCTGGGAGACATTATTATGGAGTTCGAGATGGATCAGATGTTGAAGAAACCGACCATTGATGGGCAAACTTTTGCCATTGAGGATAATCTCGAAATCTTAGAGGGAGAGATTGAAGAGATTCTTGCTGATGATCCCTTGGATGTTGCATTGACAAAAACTGAAAGCGAACATGGTTATTTGAGCGAAGATACCATTGGGTTCGCAAGGATGTTGGATTCTGGGCAGATGGAGAAATCAACAGACTTTTTGAGACTCGACATAGAGGGAGAAGACAGAGCACATGCTTCTACTCTTCGAAACCTTGCTGATGATCCTTGGAGCGAGTTGAAAGCTCCAAAACTTGAGCTCAAAACCTTACCAGCTGGGCTAAGGTACGCGTTTCTCGGTCCTAACTCCACGTATCCTGTTATAATAAATGTTGATCTGAATAATGTGGAATCCGCCTTACTTTTATGCGAGCTTAGGAAGTATAGGAAAGCTTTAGGTTATTCACTAGATGACATCCCTGGAATCTCACCTGAATTATGCATGCATAGGATATATTTAGAGGATGAATCTAGAACTTCTGTAGAACACCAAAGGAGGCTGAATCCGAATTTGAAAGATGTTGTTAAGAAAGAAATTATGAAACTCTTAGAAGCTGGTCTTATTTATGCAATATCTGATAGTAACTGGGTTAGTCCTTTACACGTAGTACCTAAGAAGGGTGGAATCACTGTGATCGCCAATGATAGGAACGAACTGATACCTACAAGGACTGTCACAGGACATAGGATGTGCATAGATTAT
Source organism: Arabis hirsuta (assembly GCA_964056655.1). Taxonomy (NCBI): domain Eukaryota; kingdom Viridiplantae; phylum Streptophyta; class Magnoliopsida; order Brassicales; family Brassicaceae; genus Arabis; species Arabis hirsuta. Next base: position 26,002,401 of record OZ053298.1, on the reverse strand, counting down.
AGAAAGTTAAATGCAGCAACTAGGAAGGATCATTTTCCCTTACCTTTCATTGATCAAATGCTCGAAAGACTCGCTAACCACCCTTACTACTGCTTTTTAGACGGTTATTCAGGTTTCTTTCAGATTCCCATTCACCCGGATGATCAGGAGAAGACAACCTTCACCTGCCCGTATGGCACCTTTGCGTACCGCAGGATGCCATTCGGGCTATGCAACGCCCCTGCAACTTTTCAAAGGTGCATGATGTCTATCTTTACTGATTTGATTGAGGATATTATGGAAGTTTTCATGGATGACTTCTCCGTCTATGGAAGCTCTTTTTCCATGTGTCTGTCTAATCTGTGCAGGGTTTTGGAGCGTTGTGAAGAGAAACACCTAGTGCTGAATTGGGAGAAGTGCCATTTCATGGTGAGAGATGGTATAGTTCTGGGTCATCGAATTTCAGAAAAGGGTATTGAGGTTGACCGAGCAAAGGTTGAGATGATGATGAGCCTGCAACCGTCGGATTCAGTCAGAGGGATAAAGAGTTTTCTTGGTCACGCGGGTTTTTACAGGCGTTTCATCAAGGATTTTTCAAAGATAGCGAGACCGCTAACCCAACTGTTATGCAAGGAAACCAGGTTTGAGTTTGATGGGGCTTGCCTTGAGGCGTTTCACACGATAAAAGGAGCATTGGTAAGCACACCTATTGTTCAACCGCCAGATTGGGATCTACCATTTGAGGTTATGACAGACGCAAGTGACTACGCCGTAGGGGCTGTTTTGGGGCAAAGGAAGGATAAAAGGCTTCACGTAATCTATTATGCGAATCGCACTTTGGATGAAGCTCAGTGCAGATATGCTACGACTGAGAAAGAACTACTAACTGTGGTGTTCGCCTTTGAAAAATTCAGATCATATCTTATGGGTTCGAAGGTCATTGTTCATACAGATCATGCATCATTGAAGTACTTACTCACAAAGAAAGATGCGAAACCAATGCTTTTGAGATGGATCTTGTTGCTTCAAGAGTTTGATCTGCAAATTGTTGATAAGAAGGGTACCGAAAATTGCTGACCACCTGTCTAGGATGAAAGTTGATGAAACAGTACCACTTGATGATGCATTGCCGGATGAACATGTGTATGCTATTGGGATTTGTGTACGAGAGCACCCAGCACAGTCTGGAGCACCTGTTCTATCCGAGGGAGCACCTGCTCCAGAGGCATTTTGTGCGGCTATCTCCAAGGAAAATTCACCAAGTTTTCCGTGGTTTGGCGAGATCGCGAACTACCTAGCTGCTGACCAGGAACCGGCTGACTTCGTGGGCGACAAGAAGAGGAAATTCTTGCGCAACATAAGGAGGTACTTTTGGGATGAACCATACCTCTACAAACAATGCTCCGACGGTCTTTTTCGAAGATGTGTTCCTGAAGAGGAAATCCCGAGAATCTTGTTTCACTGCCACAGTTCAAGTTACGCTGGACACTTTACGACCTTTAATACAGTATCAAAGGTGCTACAAGCTGGATATTGGTGGCCCACAATGTTCCGTGATACACATGCGTTTATTGCAAGATGCGATAAATGTCAGAGGCAAGGAAACATCTCGTGACGAAATGAGATGCCTCAGCACTTCATCTTGGAAGTTGAAGTGTTCGATGTGTGGGGGATTGACTTTATGGGACCGTTTCCTTCATCCTATGGCAACAAGTACATTTTAGTGGCCGTCGACTATGTGTCTAAGTGGATTGAGGCCATTGTCTCTCCAACAAACGACACATCTATGGTTTTGAGGATGTTTAAGACAATCATATTTCCCCGTTTTGGTGTTCCGCGGGTGGTGATTAGTGATGGAGGGACCCATTTCATCAATAGGGTTTTTGAGAACCTTTTGAGAAAGAACGGCGTAAAGCATAAAGTTGCAACGCCATATCACCCGCAGACTAGTGGCCAAGTTGAGGTTAGTAATCGGCAGATCAAGGACATTTTGCAAAAGACCGTAGGCACCACGAGGAAAGATTGAGCCACCAAGTTGGACGACGCAGTTTGGGCCTACCGAACCGCATACAAAACGCCATTGGGGACAACGCCCTTTCATTTGGTGTATGGTAAGTCGTGACACCTTCCGGTAGAGCTCGAGTATAAGGCGGCATGGACAGTTAAGTTAATGAACTACGACATCAAATCCGCCTTGGAAAGGCGATCCATGCAACTTAACGAGTTAGAGGAGATTAGGCACCTGGCCTACGAGAGTTCGAAATTATACAAGGAACGAACCAAGATGTACCACGACAAGAGAATCCTTAACCGAAACTTCCAACCCAATGACATGGTACTTCTCTTTAACTCTCGCCTTAAACTTTTTCCTGGAAAATTGCGATCTAGGTGGTCCGGTCCTTTCCTCGTCAAAGAAGTTCGATCATATGGAGCTATGGTGTTGCTGGATGCCAAAGGAAAAGAGTTCGTGGTCAATGGACAGCGCTCCAAACCATACCTAGCCGATGCAAACCCAACCGAAGGTGGAGTTATCACCTTAGGTGACGCGCCCAAAGCCTCAAAGGCTAATCAAGTCAAGCTAACAACTTTAACCAAGCGCTTGGTGAGAGGCAACCCACCGGTATGTTTTCTAACCTTTTCAATTTTGACTTCTTTGGCTACTAACTTTGTTTTCGATCTTCAAAAAAAAAAAAAAAAAAAAAAAAAGGTGTTGTGGAATACGCAAGGAGGATCGATTGGCCTCCTTGGCTAGATCGATCGATCCAGTGTGAGCGATTCAACGTGCATTCCAGCGGTCAAGGTCAGGATCGATATGCCCATCGATCTGACCGGATCGATCGGTCTCTTCGGGTGGATCGATCGATCCGTGAGGATGAGGTCCTGAGACAAACCATCGGTCGGTCTAAAGATCGACCTGTAGTCGATCCGCTGCAAGGTTCAAATCGGATGGAGCACCTGCTACCCAGAACAGAGCACCTGCTACAAAGGGTAAAATTTGACATTTAAATTCAGGCCCGCCAAAAGGTAAGTCACGAGGATAAGGAAAGTGGGCCCGAGAAATATGGGATTATTTTCCAATTTTAATAAGGAAATTTCAGTTAAATGGGACCCCCATAAAACCCTAATTTCTCGCGCCCATAACTCCTTCTTCTTCTCCTTCCTTCTCCTTTCGATTTTCCTCCATAAAAACTCTCAAGGTTTTTGCTCAAAACTCAACTTCTTCAATTCTCAACCGATCTGAGTGATTTTTGGGTTGATTTCAATCGAAATTTCATCCTCTTTCTGAATCTGCCATCCTTTTCTCCAGATAATCAAGGTACCCACTCAAAATCTCATTTTTCTACTCGTTTTTCTCGAAGCCAAGGGGTAAAAAAATCGCTCTTTAACTTATTGATTCGTGGCTTTGCGATTTGTTGAGTAACCATATGCTTGTTTAAAGTTGATTTCGCGTGGGTAGGATTGTGAATTTTGACTTGAAATTTTGATAAAAACTTAAACCCTAGTTTATGAAGAAAAATTTGGATATTTTGGGGATGGAGATGTGAAAGCACGTATGATTCTTTGCTTGGTTATCTTGGGCGGTTTGGATTGGTTGAAATTATCTGATTTAATGGCTAGAACTTTGGTCTCAACTTTTCGCAAAAACAGGGGAATTATATTTCGATGTTTGTGTGGATATTTGGACATGAATATATGCTGGATTTGGTTCGTGTTTGCTGCTGTCATTGCAGGATGTCAGGACCGCGAACGTCAGTTGGTAACCCATCACGCTCACGCAAAGGGAAAGGAGCCTCCACCTCCTCCCAAATCGCAATAACCCATTGGCCATGTGATGAAGGACAACGGTTCGATTTGAGCAACTCTAACCTTCCTCTCGATTCAGACGAAGAATGGGACCAGAATGACGCATACTACTACAACAACTGGCTTGACATTACCATTGAGCCGACTCGCTTCTTGTGTGGGCAGACGCTAAAGGATCTAGGGATGCTCTATGATGTAGGCAGCATACTTGAAGCTTGCCAATTGACTGATCTCATCACCCAACCCGATGATCTCTACCCCGACCTGTTGAGGCAGTGTTTGGCATCCGCCAAACTGAGCTATTCGGACCCGCGCAAACCGGTGGCTTCACAGGGAGTTCTCTTTTTCTTTGCTGGAGGAAAGAGATATGAGGTGACTGTCACGGACCTCTGTGCCCTCTACGGTTTCGACTCCACGGAGGAGAACGTGGCCTTCCCCACACGTCTCCCGGTTGCACACAGGTTTTGGAACTTCATCGCAGGTGGGGATTACTTCTCTCGATCCGTGGCCTAATCCACCATTCGGAACCCTGCTCTTCGGGTCGGTGTCAAAGCCATCAGCACTATCTTCTTCTCACGGGATGATGCAAGCAAAGTGCGAACCGATGAATTGATCATGGTTTACAATGTTGTGCGAGACACCATTAGCGGTGAAGCAGGGTTGAGCTGCGAGTTCGATGGAAGCGTCAACATGGGAGCGCTTTTTGCCTCATGCATTGCGGACAAGAGGACTAAAGTGGCAAAGGGAAAGGCGGCATCACACAGCGAGAGGATCGGAAGTTTGTTGACAAGGCTGTTCATCCACGTCAAACTTGACCTAGGATCTTACACGTGCAACTCCGCGACGGAGTTTATGGATAACTCTTACCTTATTTCTTGTGAGATCTTGGCCGACACTAATATTTACAGGTTCACAGCGAGAGACAAGACCACCCTGTTCTGCCGATTGCCGCAACCATCATTGACGGACCTGGAAGTTGCAGCCAACGTTGGATTCACACCGGGAACGGAGTACTTGTGTTCTGCCCCTGGAGCACCAACTGAGGGAGCACCGACTGGGAGAGCACTAAAGCCCAGGAGGAGCACTTCGTCCACCCGAGCTGCTCCTGCCACCGCTTTAATCCCGGATTCCCCTTTGAGCCACGATGAGGAGGAGGAGCTGGCAGCCGCTACGTAGAGGACTCGGCAGTCCAGAGCTCACTACCGCATGCCCTATACGAGTGAGCTGACTCTAGATGACATTTTCGATGCTCCCGAGTATCCCGAATATCGTCGTTGGATGGTTGCTTCTACCAAGAAGAACAATGGGCTGCTCCGCCGCATTCTCCACATGCTTCAGAAGGGTTGCAGCAGCTCTCACGCCACCGAGACCATCCCATCCACGGCCCCTGCACCGCCGCCTGTTTCTCGACCTTCCACATCCGCTCGTCCGTCCACTCGTTCCTCCAAATGCAAGAAGCCGATCACCAGTGAGGATTCTGATGATACCACCAGCGATTAGACATCGCCCCTCCTATCCTATCTCTACGTATTCAATGAACACTTTTATTTTATGCATTTTCATTTTCTTTTATTTCACTTCTCACTCTCTCTTTTCTTATTCTCACACCGAGACGGTGTGAAGTAAGTCTGGGGGGAGTTGCTACTAATCTCGTTTATTTTGGATGTTTTTCTTATGTTTCTTATGTCCTGTTTTGATTCTTTCTTTTGGTTTGTTTTATTGAGTCAAGACTTTGTAGGGAATTAGGACTTTATCTTATGATGATTCTCGAACTATATGTGTTTAACCTTTCTTTCTAGTGACCATTTCTTCAGAACATGGGTACAAGGAACAGCTGGAACACTTCGATACACCATCTTCCAGGTTCCATATTGACCAAAATTTCTCTCGCTATTGGCACTAGATTAGGGAAACGAATCATATTCAGGACTCCTTATTCTTTTTTATCATTCTTGTTGTTCCTGAATAGCTAGCTCATTTTTAGTTAGTACCCTCCTTAACCCTTACCTCTTTTTAAGCCCCTTGCATTCTTGTTACTTCATTGTCATATGTGCAGCATATGCGCAAAAGGGCCGGAGAGAATTGGGTCGACACTGCCTTTAAATCACTCTTTCTGAAGAACGAGAGCACTGATTTCCAGAAGGAGCTCCTATTCTCAGAAGATGGTTTATATGAGTGGAACAAAAATCCACTAGGAGGAATGACAATAATGAGCTCCACTTGGGTATGTACAGTAACTCTAATTCTTTTTCGTGCTTGAGAGACATTACATTTGTAATAAAACCCTCTTCATCATCATCTATATGTCAAAAAAAAAAATATATATATATATAATCAATCAAATCAGATGATGAAGAGTGGTAAATATGTAAAATTGGAAATGTCTCTCTGCACAGCGAGTGTACCCAAGGTGGAAGACGGCATCATGAGTTGGTTGGAGAGATATGGAGAAGAAAGAGTGGTTTAGAGAATGTGGATATCAACGTACCCGTTCTCTCTTGCAATTTTGTGCAATCCTGCATCCACTACGAAATATCGGGTAACCCTTAAACACTTTAAACACTTTGAACTCCACCTCTAAATGGCCAAACACCCTTAGCGTCGTCTACCCTAAATGGTGTCTTTAGCGAGACCCTCACGCAATTTTAATGCGTTGAGTTTGTGTTTGGGAAATGGAACTTAGTTGAGAAATGTGTTGAGGATGTTTTGGTAAAGCTTTGTTATTCGTAATTTGGAATTATGTGGTCTGCAGATTGAGGGTTCTAAACTCGGTTCACTGAGGATAAAAGAGTTCCCGCGTTTTCAAACCTTTCTCCTTCACTTGGTCTTGAATTTGTTTGAGGACAAACAAAGATCTAAGTCTGGGGGAATTGATATAATGCGTTTTAGCGCATTCTAACCCTTGTTTTGTAGGCTTTTATCGAGTCTTTCACTCTCTATCGAGTCATTCTAGGTGCAAAAGTGGCTGGAAGCAATGACTGGAGCTTGCAATCGGATTTGGCTAGAAAGGAATGAAGTTGGACCCTTTTTGGAATATTCTGGAGAAAGGGAGCACCTAGTGCAAAACAGGGAGCACCTTGTGCAAAACAGGGAGCACCTGCTCCCAGCAGAGTCATTAATAGGCCTTTTGCAAAACCCTAATTTTGCAACCCTAATTTTGGGCCAGCCGCCGTGGGCCTTTAAATATGTTTTTCTCTGGATCTTTTGAGGAGGATCACGCGACACACATCAAAAAGAACAGGCAGTAGAGAGACATCACGATGAGAGAGAGAGAGAGAGATATACACTTGTTTTGAGAGAGTTTGTAAGCTTGGAGATTTGTCTTCAATACTTATCGAAGTTTTCTTAAACCCTACTCTTTTATATATCGATTTCATGCAGTTTATCATGTCTCTTGCTGCTATTGTTTCTTTGATTATGAGCAAGTAATCCACTTGTTAGGTTAAGGGTTTTCGATGGGATTAGATCTCTTGAACTAAGCATAGATAGGTTTTAAATAATCATTTGATAGTCTCCACCTATTGTCGATCATATTGCCTAGGTTAGCTTGATCACCTAGCCTTTGATTTTAGGTTGAATTTACTTAGGTGGGCGATTTGATCCTTAGCCAACGAAAGTTGAAGTTAGGACATTTCATGAACATATCGACCCTAATCGGTTAATGCTTGATAATCCTTGTAACCTCAACGATAGTTAGGGTGTTAGATTGATTGTTAAAGTTGTAGATGCCACGAAAGTGGATCTCTTTATATTTATGGTTGAGTTCGAGACTTGGTCGTAATTGCATACCTGAATAATTGCTTTGTTCCTGATATTCGAATCCCTGAGAATTATCCCTGACCTAACGCCCTTCCATTATTGTTTACAACCGCTTTTACCTTTGTTTCGTTTTATTTAATTGTTAATTTGTGACATTCAAACCTCTCTTTTGATCGCTTAGCTGAAGTTGTATTCTATAGAATTAGAGTGTATTGCTGGTCCCTTAACGAACCTCACTATTCTACATCGGATTAGTAATTCTAGGTTTTAATCTTGAAACCGGATAAAGGATAATCTAATTTACATCAACAAACTAACCTTATGAGCAATATTTAACTTTATCCAATCTGCAACAGAGAATACAAACACAAGTGTAGCAGTTTCTGTGTAATCCTGCATACATACCGTTGTGATCAATGTCAAGAACATAAATTAACCAAATTAGATGCATTAAAACCTCTCTTTGAGATCATTCAATAATCAACAAACACTTGAGAGATGAGGATTTTCTCTGTATGTTATTGAGAGATGAGGATTTCTCTCGAAGGGATGAGGATTTCCCTTGCATACCGATAGCTCGACGGCAATCGGGGTGTTACAAGTGGTATCAGAGCGAACCCTGACGAGTGTGTGAGTCGATAACGATCCTGGTATGCAACGAGTTGCGATCAGTTAGTGGGGGTGATTGTAACATTCCGGTTTCAGAAAATATGTAGTGCATGCAGAGAGGATTAAGAGAATTAATTTGGCTACCTATATCACCAAAGTACCACTACAAGAAATATGGCCATTAGTAGCACACTGAAAACGCTAGAATAGGGATTTCGTAGTGTTTTCATAAACGCTATAGTAGGTGTACCTATTATAGCGATAATAGTCTGCTATAGGATAACTTATTCTAGCATTTTTTTTTCGGCAATGCATATTGTTATTGATAACAGTAGGGACAAGCCCAATAATAGTTTACAAACGAACGGCCCAAAGAAAACGACAAGCCCAACACGTGAAAAGAACGTAATCGTCTTCTCCACCACCGTTCACTGTCGGATCTGCCGAATCTGACCAAATCAAACCTTGAAATCACCTCAGAATCTCCCTGGAAACGCCATCACCGGGGAAGCTTCACCACCGCTACACCCAATAATGATGTAGTCTGTTAGCATCCTTGTTCCCAGCCCCGGATCAAGAGAAATCGCGATGAAGATATTACTCCTCGAGACAAATGGAGAAAACAGAGAGAGACATGAAGGAAAACGCGGGAAATTCGATAGCTAGAACATAACATAACTAAGATATAAGCACAACAAACAAAAGAGAAACAATCCGAACAAAGTCGGAAAAACTACCAAAACTACTCGGATAAACCTTCCGGAGCAACCCGGAACCCATATATAACAACTACAACGAAAACAAAAAGATGAACACGACGCCGGCAAACGCCGGACGTCGAAAAACAATCGCAATTTTACGTTCTACAAGCTTCGAGAGAGAGTAGGAGAGAGAGATTTCTAGCACTTATTCCGTGTCATAATGTACTTTTTAATGGCAATAATTTTGTGCTGTTTAATATTTTATAATGACACATTAATTGTGATGTTGGATATTGTTTTGTGACATTGTCGTACTCGAATTGTGCACCTATGATAGCAAAAATGTTTTGCTATAGAAAATAAAAGTGTAGCGGTTTCCTCTTGCTATTATGTATTTTTTAATGGCTATTTTTGTTTGTTGTATCATATTTTCTAATGACACATGTAAAGTGCTGTTGTATATAGTTTCGTGACAAATAATATTGTCGAATTATGCACCTATTATAGCAAAATCATTTGCTATAGGATAGTATTTTCAAGCTTTGTTTTCGTGCTATAATGTACGTTGTCATTACTTTTATTTTGTGTTCTATATTATTGTATCAAAGCACAGTTAAAAAGCTGTTTAACATGCAATTGTATTTAGCTCTATATTTGTTATTTGAAAATTTTAATTGTATATAATATAATTTGTTTTAGTAAAAGACAATGAAATCATAAATACCATATTTCATAATGATCCAAAGTAAACAAAGTTAATATATAGGAACATAAACTCCAATACCATGAATTGAAAAAGTAATTGGTAACATGTGTTTAATTAGTCTTGAAAGAGTCTTTTTTCTTCTTATGGTCGTCTCATTGGTGTGGAGTTGCGTGCATTGTTTTGCATATTTCGGATAGCTCTCCTGACCATTGGATTAATGTCTTCTTCGTCTTCCTTAATGCGTATTAAGTAGCCAAGGTGAGCGAGAGATCGTCTATACTCTGGTTGATCTCCTCCACATCAAGATCTGTAGCACTTCCTTTATTGTCATTTGCTTGTTCTTGTGGTTGTTGTGGCTATTGTGGTTGTTCTCCTTGTAGTGGCTGTTGTAGTTGTTGTCGGAGTGGTGGGTTAACACTCAATGCGGGGAGGACGAGGATGATTTGCCTTGCTGCCATTGTAATTAGAGTTTCATGCATTGATAAAGTGCAAGTCAGAATTTGGTTTCGAATGACTAGCAAATGCAAATCGTGTACTTATAATTATAACAACTTGAAAAACAATTAAAAGAAACCAATTAAGAGAAACCAGTTTACTTGTACTTGTATATTTAGAACAAAATTTCATTGAAACCAAGTGTTCGATATCTAACCTGAGAGTGAATGTCGAAACCTTTTAAAACCTTACTATGAGGTCGAGATCCAAACTGCTGATATATCATGGTCTTTACCCGTTTTCGACCATGATATAAGTCATTTTCATAGAGTCTTTTTGGTATTTTTCGAGTCTTTTAGAGTCTTTGCAGGTTAAAGGACGATTGGAGCTTTATGGAAGCTTTTGGAGCATTTTGGAGCATCGAGGGAATACGAGCTGAAGTGATCAAGTTGGAATCGAGTTTTCAAGCCTGTGTCGATCGACACGGTCCTGTGTGTCGATCGACACAAGCTCGTCTGACGTGAAGATTGATGAGTTTCCTTTTCGGCCCACAAAGCCCAGAAGTTTTCAGAAAAGCCCAATCCGAATTTTAGATCTTATATATAATTTTTATTTAGGTTTTTAGGTTTTTATCTGATATTCCATTGGAGACTGGAAGGAGAGATTTTGGGGAGCTTCAGACTTTCAGAGATTTCGAAACCCTTTTGTATCTCTAACTCTATCTTTTTAATGCAATTTATTTCATTCATGATGTTTGTTTCAATCACCATGTCGGAGTAGTTTGCTTGTTAAGTTTTGGGAAGTTCTAGGGTTTGATGAGAAATTGATAGGATTAAAACCCTGTTAGGATTTATCTTTATGTTCTTCATCTAGATTGATTTAATTCTGATTTTAGGATTGATCAACTGAAATTGGATATCCTAGGTTGCTTTAATAGATGCGAAAGTATTATTAACAACCTGATATAATCTTAGATGAGCAAGATTATCTATTCGCAAAGAAATTTGGCTTAGTAATTTTGTGAACAATTGAACTTGAATTTCATGCTTGATTTTATTCACTAAATTTGCAAAGAAATTTGGAATTTAGGGATTTAGTAATAGATAATCTCTGCAACGAAAGTTGATTGGTTTTACATTCGTGTTTGAGTTCTAGAACCGTGCTTAGTAAAATCCTAACGTTTTTATCTCTGTGTCAATCGACACAGACACCTGCATCGATCGACACGATCGATTTTGATTCATTCCTGCGAACAACCCAAAGCCTAGCTCTTTTGTCTTCATTGAATTTTAAGAACTATAATCATTCACTCGTTTTTACTTGCTATTTTATTACATTCATACTATTTACTTAGCAAAATTTGAATTCACTAATCGATTGTGTGATTTGATTCCCTGTGGATTCGATCCCTAAGCACTACATCGATCTCTTAATTTGAGAGAGTAGCTCAGGGCAAATTTGAGCATATCAAATTTTGGCGCCGTTGCCGGGGACTCAAAATCACCATTCGATATTTGATTTTAGAGTTTTGTCTAAATTTTAATTTTCTGTTTACTTACTTTTGTTTTTTTTTGCTCTTGTGTGTTTCAGGATGGTTAATCCGCTAGTGCTTATCAGAGGGGAAGATGGTTTTCTGCAAGACCAGGATGGAAACCTGCGCAATGCGCAAGGACAGCGACTTGATGCTGAGGGCGCAGTGATTGTTGGACATGCTATGCAGCGCCATGAGCCAGCTAGGCGAGGGCGCACTCTGGGAGAGTACAACAGGCCTGACGAGTTCTACGCTAACAGGGCTGCAATTCGCCCTCCTGCATTCCAGAGGATCGATTTTGAGTTGAAGTCTGCCTACTTCTCTCTAGTTGCTCAGGACCCCTTCCACGGTTTGTCATCTGAGCACCCCATGGACCACCTAGAGAGGTTCGAGGACCTAGCATCCAGCATCAAGGCAAATGGAGTTTTTAGCGACTACCTCTACTACAAGCTGTTCCCATATTCTCTTAGTGGAGAAGCAGCCTACTGGCTGAAGCAGTTGGAGCCAGGCTCACTGACTACTTGGGAGGACACCAAGAATGCCTTCCTCAACAACTTCTTCGATGAGGGAAGGTCTGAGGATTTGAGGAACAAGATCTCTACTTTCAAACAGGGATCGACTGAAGCATTCAAGGATTCTTTGATGCGATTCAAGTCTTACCAGAGAGATTGTCCTCATCATGGGTTTAGTGATGTTCAGCTGCTGGGTATATTCTTTAAAGGGATTAATTGGAGGTATCAGATGGCTCTAGATGCTGCGAGCAACGGAAACTTCAACACTAGATATCCCGAGGATGCATTTGTGCTTATAGAGAACTTGGCTGCTAGCAATAGTACCAAGAACGCAGACTTCGAAAGGAAGAAACTTGGTGGTAACATGGATGGAAGCCAGATAGCTGAGGTGAAAGCCAAGATTGACTCTGTGCATAACTAGCTAGTGGGGAAGAGGACGGTTCAGTTTGCTCAGGAGGTAGAGACCTTCATTCCAGACACCGTGTCGATCGACACGGAAGGCTTGTGTCGATCGACACAGAAGGCTTGTGTCGATCGACACATGAAGAAAAGTATGTCAACTACGTTGGTGGAGCTGGTTTTCAGGGTCAGAGGTATGGTAATCAGCAAGGGTATCAGAAGAACGACTTTCAGAAGCCGTTTAAGAGCAATTACACCAGGAACTACGGTTCTTCTTCTTATCAGACACCACCTGCTTAGTCATCAGAAAGCAGCGAGATGAAGTCTATGCTGGAGCAGATTCTAGAGGGACAACAGAAGATGACTGTAAGCTTCAATGGGAAGATGGATGCCATGTACCAGGACTTGAATGGGAAGTTCGAAGCTTTGAACAACCATGTCAAGAAGCTGGATGTTCAAATTGCTCAAACCGCAGAGATAATCAAGAGGCAAGAAGGCTTTCTTCAAAGCAAGACTGACACCAACCCGAGACTACACGTCAATGCTATCACTTTTCAGAGTGAAGAGGAGGTTGAAGGAGACGAGATTAGAGCTACAAACCCCGGGTCGATCGACACGGAAGGAGTGTGTCGATCGACACAGATCAAAAATCTCAACTCAGGAAGTTATGCAATCGATGATTTCTCGCGTAAGGTCGACACGCAGGTCGACACATCTTCGACACTGAAAACTCATGTCGATCGACACAAGGACAGTGTCGATCGACATGGGTCCTAGACAAGAATAACCACTTCGGAACCTTTAGTCTAAGTAGAGGAAAGGGTCTACAAGCCCAAGATCCCATTTCCACGAGCTATCAGCGTCAAAACATCAGAGGAGAAAGGGGGACAAGCTCAACCACAGCTGAGAAAGTTGCAGAAGATACCGAATCCAGGGATGTTCGTTGTTCCCTGTTCGGTCAAAGGTATGAAATTCAAGAATTTTCTTTGTGACACCGGAGCTAATGTGAATGTCATGTCTCAGTCTGTTGCAAGGAAGCTGGGGATTATGGATCTGCAACCTTCGAAGATGTCTATCGCGCTGGCTGACTTTTCTTCAACATCTTCGAAAGGGTTCATTCCTGACTTGATGCTTCAAGTAGGAGATTGTCTAGTTCCGGTGGATTTTCACATCATGGAGAGAAGAATGACGGAGAGAGACCATTGATTCTTGGGTCATCATTTCTTGCTACTGTAGGTGCGATTGTGGATTTTCCCAATCAGAGAATCTCTTTCTCTAAGATCAACAAGGATGTCTTCTACCCTTCAGTCCATATCATGGAGAATTCTTGTCTGACTGTTACAAATGGAGGAGAGCCGAGTTCAGACCTTGGCAATATGAAGAAGCTCCCTTGTGCTCCACCTTCGACTCCACCATTTTCGCGATCTGATGGAGACTTGGCTGCACCCAAAGTGAAGCGCAAGAAGATTTCTAAACCTTTCTCCAAGTTCATAATCATCCTTACTACAGAGTTGAGAGAGAAAAGAGAGGTAGTGGTTCAAGAGATGCTGCACAACACCATGAAGCTGTTTCCCGGTGTTGTACCCTTCACTGATCCACCCGTTACCTGCGTCCTGACATAGTCAAGCTAATGACTGAAAACAAGCGCTTAGTGGGAGGCAACTCACTGGTAAGTGTAAATTAATTTGATTTTTTGTTTTGTTTTACTAACTTTTTTATTTTAAGTGTTTCAGATTTTGAAAAAAAAAAAAAAAAAAAAGAAGAAAGAGAGACGAGGAAACACCAGTGTGTCGATCGACACACCCTGCAACAGGTAAGTTCTCGTTCTTTTCAATTGGTGTTTTCTTTTTCTTTTCTGTTCTTTCACCTACTTCAGGCTTGATAACACTGGGGATAGTGTTGTTTAAGTCTGGGGGAGGTAGTTGCTAACATTGTTTTCGTTTTTGAGAGTCAGTCCAAAGTGTTTTATTGAGTCAACTCATAAAGTTGGAAACAATGACCCTTCTGTTGGTTTAGTGGATTGTCTTTTTCGAGGTGTGACCATTCTTCCAGGATCAATTTCAGAATCAGACTAATGAAAAATCCTAAGACTGACTAGTTGACTAGAAACGTCTGTTACTTCCAGCATAATCCGCCCCGGGTTCGAGCTAATTATGCGGTCTCCTCGGTAATTGATGTTCATAGAGCTTGACTCCTCATTCATACTTGACAGGTGCAATCTCTTGAAAAAGTAATGGTAATCCTCTCCTCATTAAAAAAAAAAAAAATTTAAATTAAGGTGATATGATAATTCTTAAGTATTAGACGAGGACACAAATTCCAGTGAGTCAATACTTAAGAAATGATCACCTGGAACCCAAAAACAGCAATCTGAGTCCCTTAGAACGGATGTAGAGGACGAGCGATCTCACGACCCTGTCTCCTCACAAGGAACAACAGTAGTGAAAGCACTGTTTTGAGTTTCTGAATCGAATAAGTCTGGGGGAGAGAAAGAGTACCAAAAGTTGTATAAGATTCACTTATCATGGTATAGTATGGGAATGAATCTATAAGGTTTTTGACATCGAGATCTGGGACGAGACCCAGCAATGAGGACTAGTGGGTTATGTTGATAAGTCGTAGAAGAATTTGGGAGGCTGCGAATGTCTATGGAGAAGTACATGGTGGTCTGAATCTGGATTGGTTTTGTATTATGTGGATTACTAGTTGAAAGGGTTGGTTTAGTACTCCAAGGGAAGGTACGTTTCTGCGTTTTCAAACCTCTTTCACATTCTAAGTGTATGTTTTGCTTGAGGGCAAGAAAATGCTAAGTCTGGGGGAGTTGATATATCATGGTCTTTACCCGTTTTCGACCATGATATAAGTCCTTTTCATAGAGTCTTTTTGGTATTTTTCGAGTCTTTTAGAGTCTTTGCAGGTTAAAGGACGATTGGAGCTTTATGGAAGCTTTTGGAGCATTTTGGAGCATCGAGGGAATACGAGCTGAAGTGATCAAGTTGGAATCGAGTTTTCAAGCCTGTGTCGATCGACACGGTCCTGTGTGTCGATCGACACAAGCTCGTCTGACGTGAAGATTGATGAGTTTCCTTTTCGGCCCACAAAGCCCAGAAGTTTCCAGAAAAGCCCAATCCGAATTTTAGACCTTATATATAGTTTTTATTTAGGTTTTTAGGTTTTTATCTGATATTCCATTGGAGACTGGAAGAAGGAGAGATTTGGGGAGCTTCAGACTTTCAGAGATTTCGAAACCCTTTTGTATCTCTAACTCTATCTTTTTAATGCAATTTATTTCATTCATGATGTTTGTTTCAATCACCATGTCGGAGTAGTTTGCTTGTTAGGTTTTGGGAAGTTCTAGGGTTTGATGAGAAATTGATAGGATTAAAACCCTGTTAGGATTTATCTTTATGTTCTTCATCTAGATTGATTTAACTCTGATTTTAGGATTGATCAACTGAAATTGGATATCCTAGGTTGCTTTAATAGATGCGAAAGTATTATTAACAACCTGATATAATCTTAGATGAGCAAGATTATCTATTCGCAAAGAAATTTGGCTTAGTAATTTTGTGAACAATTGAACTTGAATTTCATGCTTGATTTTATTCACTAAATTTGCAAAGAAATTTGGAATTTAGGGATTTAGTCATAGATAATCTCTGCAACGAAAGTTGATTGGTTTTACATTCGTGTTTGAGTTCTAGAACCGTGCTTAGTAAAATCCTAACGTTTTTATCTCTGTGTCGATCGACACAGACACCTGTATCGATCGACACGATCGATTTTGATTCATTCCTGCGAACAACCCAAAGCCTAGCTCTTTTGTCTTCATTGAATTTTAAGAACTATAATCATTCACTCGTTTTTACTTGCTATTTTATTACATTCATACTATTTACTTAGAAAAATTTGAATTCACTAATCGATTGTGTGATTTGATTCCCTGTGGATTCGATCCCTAAGCACTACATCGATCTCTTAATTTGAGAGAGTAGCTCAGGGCAAATTTGAGCATATCAACTGCAAAACAAAAGCATGTACGGTGGTTAAATATGCATGTATCTATCAATTCACAAATAAAAATGTAGATCCTTCAGATTTTTACATGGAAATTGTAACAAATCTACAAATTAAGATTCAAACTTGTTTTCTGTTTATTGGAGAGTTTCGACGAAAGAGTAAGAGGAGACCAAGAGACGAAAGAGATATATTTTACAGACGCCGAGGGAGACGAAGAGATAAAAAGGTAGATTGTATCTTTAGATTGTTTATGACCGTTAGATTGTTTCTAATCAACGGCCGATGTAAAGAATTAGGTGATCCTCACCTTCATTAATTAGCCAATGAAATAATTTCGTTTCATATTTGTGTGTTAATATTTTAATATTTGTTATTTTCATTGTATTAATTTTGGAAAATGTTGTAAAATTAAGTTAATTTATGGTTCAGATTTTAGTCTTTACAAAATTTTAAAATTAAATTTTCTTTTTTTATAAAAAAGTTTACAAATTAGAGATTGAATAAATTTAAGATTATTGATAACAAATTTAGGGTTTGAAGTTTGTTTTTTGGTCAATAGTATAGGATGTAGAGTTTATATTTATAAAATGGCTATACTTAAAATTTAATCTGGTATAAGTGTTAATTTACTAGTTAACAATGTTTTATAGAAAGAGATAGAAGTTTAGGGTATAGGGTTTGTATTTGGAGATAGAAGTTTAGGGTATAGGGTTTGTATATATTTGGATAAAGAGTCTAAGATTTATAGTTTTTGTTATTCAGACTAAGATTTAGAGTTTAAATTTCGAAAATGTATATACTTACAATTTTGTTATAAGTGTTTGAATATTAATATATTTAAGTTTAGGGTTTAGGGTTTGTTTAGGGTCAACATTTTAAACCCTAAACCCTAAATATACACTTAAACCATATACCCAATATTCTTAACCCTAACCCCTAAATATACACTAAATTTGTATTGATCATCTTCTTATATATATTTTTTTTTATAATAATTCCGAACAAATTCATAAAAAATCCTTAAAAACGTGACATTACATAACCAAACCATAGCAAAGTCACATTAAATTAAAACATAGACTCCCAAATTAAACATAGTTGGCTAAACTTAAAACAAAATAATGTTTTCGTTTGATCCAAGTGTTGAAACACAACCGGCTAAACTTAAAAACATGAAACATACTTCATTCCATCAGTTCATAACAATCATTGACATCACTCCTGAGAAAAAAAAATCTTAGATTAGGTCTAAGAAAATTAAATTAGACGAGCATATGATTACAAATCTCACCATTACGATTTTATCTTCTGGTAGGCAATAGAGGTTCCAAGTGCATCTTCCATATACTCGATTTCAGAAGATTGCCTCCAAACTGCAGCATCTTTAACCTTCATAACATCGACCCAGACTCGACAAGCATTAGGCCCCAAAGGTACAAAGTGGACAAGTTGGTCAGGATTATTAGATGACCAACATCCTTAAGCAACGACTCGTTTCTTTTTGGACAGATCCATCAACTTGCATTTTTGATTTTCTTTGAATGCGAGACGCTACAAGAACAACCAGCAAAGACTAGACACACAATTCAACTAGAAAACCACAACCAATCATGTAAATTACAATAGACAGCACAACAAACTCTTGTAACTCAGTAGTAGAAAATACCTGTGATTTGCGCCGAGGAGATGACACTTCCGGTTTCGAATTTACTGCAGGTTTCTTTACAGGAGCTTTTGTAGTTACTGGAGACTTCTCATTATGAGAACTTGGACTTGGTGCTTTCGAAGATGGTTGAATCTCAGGGTCTTTTGTAGGTACTGGAGACTTGTCATTTTGAGAACTTGGACTTGCTGGTTTTGATGTAGATGGTTGAATAACAGGGGATTCTGGAGTTGTTGTTTCAATCACAACTTTATTTCCAGGCCATGCTACAAAACAGTTCAAAGAATCCTCCAAAGTACTCATCTCCACTTTAGGCCTCCATAGATATGCCTTGGGGTTTACTACCACATCCACATACACTTTGATTGCATTTGGACCAAGAGGAAGTCCATTCACCAATGCTTTAGGTTCTCGAGACTGCCATCGGCCTTCAGCGATCACTTCATCATTCTTAATATAATCCATGAGTTTGCATTTGTTCTTTGAACTTGTGCTAGGACTCTGCGGAAGAAAACAAATATAATGACTAATTGAGAAAGTGTCACCTAGAGATAAAGACAATCCATAAATAACCAAATTTAAGAAACTTAACCTTAGGTGCAATGTCTTCTATAACAACACCTTCACTCGGAACAATACAGTAATCAGCATGCCAAGCAACCATTTCTCCAACTACATCCTCAATAGTAAACATCTCAGGTGCAGGTCTCCACAGAAATGCTTATGGTTTGGTGGGAGATTCAACTAAAACCTTCACGGCATTAGGCCCTAGAGGAATCCCATTTACTAACTCATTAGCATTGAAACAACCCAACCCAAAAAATTTAAAATTTTCCCTTTCGGATTATTATTATCACAAATAATGATCCTCAACGGGTTAATACAACAACGCAGAACGATTAAACAATTAAACAAATCAACCAGTTCAATAAACCAATATCAATAACCATAAACCAAATCATCAATTTCAATAACAACGAAACAGTGGTTCCAGAATCACTAACACCCTCGCAATTCTAACATAATGACCACAAAATGAGACACTAGATCATCCCCTCTTCCCGGCCATGATTCCACGATCACATTTGGTCTTTATCTGTATCACATGGCAAAAAGAGATGCGTGAGTATTATCACAAATACTCACTGAGACGGTCATCCCGTCTACAGGCTATACAAACAGGCATATGCAATGATACAATACCAAACAATAACCAATCATCACACAACAATCAATACGTCAAACTGACGGCATTGATCGACACACGCCATATGTCGATCGACACAACAATTGCTTGTGTCGATCGACACATGCTGCATAATCGCAGAATCGAACCTTCTCCTCTCTGGTCCGATTATGATCTGCTCACAAGTCGATCTCCTGCAGAGAAATCATCAACAAACACATCCAAACAACACATAACACCCATATCAACGAGAATCAATCATCAAATCATCAAACAATCGTATCCTATCAATCATTTACCCAGATAAGCCTACGGTCATGCACTCACTTCGTTTTTGGATCAATTATAACCCCAAAACTCCTCCAAAACACGATCGGAAACCTGTTCTGAAAACTAGACAGAACCAGCTACACAACGGTATGCAGATCATCTCTAGAATCCTTCTGGTTCGACAGGAATCCTCCCTCGAAGTGAACAGATTGCAGAATCAAAGTTGCACAAACCTTTCTCATTAAAACGATCATAACTCAACAAAAACTCAACCGATTGACAAACGGATTTCTTCTACATCAAGATCAGAGAGTGGAGAACTTACCCTCCAAGTTTCACTCAAAACCGATCTGATCTCCCCGGCCATTCGTCCTCTCCAAAACCCAAACAAAGTTTGTTTCCAAAACCACAAACTCACTCAAACACTTCAATCTCTCACAACCCTAATCCTCTCTGTTTTTCTGCGAAAAATGGCCAGAAAGAACAGTTCCCCTTTTATATCCGAGCCCTAGGAGTCCTCAAACAGCCCGCCAAACCGGACAATTGAAATCAAACCGGTCGGTCCAATTCCAACATGTGTCGATCGACACACACACCTTGTGTCGATCGACGCAACGCCCAGAAACACGACTTCTCACAAGTCAAAACACGTGTGTCAATCGACACACGTACCCTGTGTCGATCGACGCACCAACCAAAATCACGCATCCTGAAGCTCATCCAGTCTCATACTTACAATCACACTACAGACACTATTGCTCATACTCATATCTATATACACCACTCACACTCTCAGGATCATCACCCTTCGAGCTCTCGATGTATATCATACCCCTCCCACCTTCAGGACCGCCGTCCATCCAGCTCTAGGTATGCTCCAGCCCCTCCCACTCTCGGGATACACAGTCCGTCAGGCTATCGGCTGCAGAGGAATCACACATCCTCTGGAGAGATCCTTGTCCCTCAAAGTATATGCAAGGAAACCACTATCTCCCGGAGAGAACCTCACTGTCCCCTCAGTATATCCAGGGCCTGGAGCAATTTCTCTGTAACGTGCATTATAAGCACCTGTCGACCAAAATCACTTCACGTGGTTCCATCATGACATTCCGTATCCCGAAATATCACCTCATGACCAATCACCAGGCCATCCGAACAACCCAATCACCAGGCTATCTGAACAACCCAATCACCAGGGTGTTCCATCAGAGTCCCTGGAAAAGATAGTCCTAACTCAGATAAGACTTTTGTTTCCAGACTCCCCCTAGGAAATAGACAGGCTTTAACTCGCATAAAACCTCTATTTTCCAGCGCCATCCAGGGAATACAAAAGTCCTAACTCCTATAGAACCTCCATCACCAGATAATCCTCCTAGAACATGGACCAGCTCTAACTCACATAGAACTTCCATTTCTAGCCTCACTAGACAATAAACAGTCCTACTCACTTAGAACTTTTAATTCTAGTTCCCTAGCCGATAGACAAGCTCTAACTCCCATAGAACTTCTATCGCTAGACCATCCATATGACCCCACCCGTCATCAATACATGACTCCATCAGTCATACCATAAGAACTCCCCTATTATAACACATTTAATAAGGAAAAACTCATCTTATTAAATCTTAAAATGTATAGTCGTTACAACACAAAACGAAAAATACATCAACTCATAGCAACATTCTATACAGACTCTGAAAACCAAAAAAGACACTCAAGCCACCACTTGCTTCTCGAACCACTTCGAGAACTTTGTCTTCATCTTCGCTTCTGGTTCCCAAGTCTCCTCCTCAATACCGTCACAATCCCACACGACTCTCACTAACGGTGTCCTCTTCCGGAGCAACACCTTGACTCTTCTCTCGAGAACACCTACAGGTCCCACCGCTTATGTCATGTTAGGCTGAAGATCCTCCAGAATCCTAGCCAACACCTCCTCAGACTCATGTAGACACTTCCGTAGCATCGACACATGAAAGACCTTATGAAAAGCCTTCATACACTGAGGTAACTCCAACCAATAAGCTACTGGTCCAACCCGTTCCACAACCTTGAACGGACCCATAAACCTTGGACTTAGCTTATTCTCTGATATGGATCTGTTAGGACTCCTCAACATCGTTGCCTTGAAATACACCAGATCTTCCAGCCCAAACTCCAGCTCTTTCCTCCTCTTATCGGCATAACTCTTCTGCCGATCTTAAGCTTCTCTCATGTTCAGCCTAAAGACACGGATCTTCTCCGTTGTCTCGTGAACAAAATCTGCACCAAACATGCTCATGTCCCCCACTTGAGTCCAACATAATGGTGTCCGACATGGCCTCCCATACAGAACCTCATATGGTGTCATCCCAATACTCGCCTGGTAGCTATTGCTGTACGCAAACTCCACCAGGTTCAGATGATCCGCCCAATGACCACCATAATCTAGCACACCCATCCTCAGCAAATCCTCCAATGTCTGAATCGTCCACTCAGACTGCCCATCCGTCTGAGGATGATACGCTGTGCTCATATGCACCTTAGTGCCCATCTCAGCCTGGAACGCCCTCCAGAACACTGAAGTAAACCTCAGATCCCTGTCTGACATAGTACTCGCTGGCACCTCGTACAGCCTCACTATCTCCCGCACATACATCTTAGCCAACACCGCCGCTCCGTCGGTCTTCTTGATGGCAAGAAAATGTGCTGACTTAGTTAGACGATCCACAATCAGCCAAATCGCATCATAGGTCCATGACACTGGCAATCCCGTCACCAAGTCCATGGTAATCATATCCTACTTTCACTCCGGAATAGGCAACCTCTGCAACATACAAATCGGAATCTGATGCTCAGCCTTCACTAACTGGCACACATTGCACGCCGCAACCCAGTTAGCGACATCCCTCTTCATCCCGACCCAGTGATAATACCGCTTCAGATCACGATACATCCTAGTCACTCCCGGACGAATCGACAACATGCTCGAATAAGCCTCTCTCAGGATCTCTTACCTCAGATCCTCATCCTTGGGTACGCAAACCCGCCCGTTCACCAGTATCGTCCCATTCACCAAGACCAAATACTCTGAACCTATAGCCTTCGAAGTATCAATCAAACTCTGATCCTTCTCATGAGCTACTCGAATCCTGCTCATTATATCTGCCTGGTTAGCTGCTTCTAACCCCAACGGCTCCTATGAGATAACGCATAACCTCAGAGTGTAAATCTCGTTTACCAAAGCTTCCATATCCCGCTCCTGAGCCAAAGCAATTCTCCTCCGACTCCTCGAATACACTAGAATATCATCCATACAGAAGATCACAAACTCATCTAGACACTCCCGGAATACCCCGTTCATCAATCTCATGAACGCCGCTAGTGCATTCGCCAAATAAATGGCATCACCGCACTAGATCAACTCACATGATCTCTGAGGTCCACATCTAGTCCTATGCTCATTAACACGTTCTCAGACATTCATTGCTCTCAACTCATCAATACACCCCTCACACTCTCAGGAACGCATCCTTTGAGCTCTCGGTGCACTATACCACTCACACTCTTGGGACGCCAGGTCCGTCGAGCTTTTGGTATCTGCAGGGGAACCACCATCCCCTCGAGAGAACCACCATCTCTCAGTATAACACATGAGAACCACCATCCCCTAGTGAAATACTATAAAAACAAGGGAACCATCATCCCCTCAGGAGAACTAATCATCTCCCTTTGAGTTGTTCAGGTAACTAATCATACCGTAGAGCAATAAATTCTTAACGTTCAATAAGCATCTCTGACCAGAACTACCTCCTGTGGTCTAAATCATGATACTCCCTATCTTGGAATATCAACTCAACCACGACCAACACACATGGTGTCTCTCCAGAGTCTCTAAAAAATAGGCAAGTTCTAACTCTTCATAAAACTTTCTATTTCCCGACCCTCAACACAAGTTACTATAAGAATTAATCATCTTATAGAACTCAGACCATAAGGACTACCTATCTTATAGTCTCATCACATCCACAGTCCTTGCTTCCACACTCGAAGCATCCTCGTCCACTCTAACTCAGACACAAGTTGTTCCTGATGACAATCGAGTTAACTCTGCACCGATCCAGCCAATCTATCCCAAGAATGACATCGTACAACTCCATCGGATTAATGATCAGATCTGCTGGCATCAACTCTCCCGCCACCAGAACATCCACACCTTGAGCCCGCCCGAAAGTAGCTAACGACTTGCCACCAGCAACCTTAACTACTCCCGGCTGCTCCCCGGAATCGCTCTGAATCCCGCTACCCTCCGCACACTCCGTAGTAATAAAGCAATTCGTCGCTCCAGAATCAATTAACACATGGGACTCACAACCGCCCCCTACTAAGGTCCCAACACAACTCCCTTGTGCCTAAGAACCCTAACATTCTAGCACAGACTCACAAATTCCAATACAGACTAAATTCAAACACCAAAAGAATTTACCCGTGATCGGTCTGGCGCTAGAACCACCCGCCTCCACCGAAGTGAACACCCGTGGTGCCGCTGCAATCTGAGCCACCGGCTGCACTGCCGCCAATGCCATCTGCTGCAGTTTAGGACACTTGGGCTTGATATGCCTCGGCTCTCTACAGTGGAAGCACACTCGCGTATCTCGCGCCTCAACCCATGTATCCAAGCCTCACTCCTCTTCGGACAGCTCACTACCCGGTGATCCATGCTCTCACACCCGAAGCGACCCAAACTACCCTGACCGCCTTGACTTAGTCCTAAAGTGCTCTCCCACTTCTTCTTCTGTCCTTGTGCAGGCTTGCTGCCCCTGCTCAGACCCACCTGCTGCTGCGACCTCCTCTGCTGCTGAACCGGTGGACTAACCACCACAGCCTGCTCCCTGAGGTCCTCCTCAATTCACAGTAGTCGTCTCCACCAGCTCCGCCCTCATGGCGAACTTGCTCGCTCTAAAGCGAGTCCTCAAATCGGATCGAAGTCCTCTCAATAACCTCTTCAACTGGGTCTATTCGCCCTCCATGCCTCTACCAGCGTGCACCAGAAATTGACTGAACTCCCTCACTGACCGGTCTCCTTTAGCCAAATCCAAAAATCTTAGCTCCAACCGATCCATCGCCTCTTGCGGGAAATACTTGGCATTAAACTCAACCAAGAAATCTTCCCAGGCCATCTTGGCCTGCACCCTCCTCGCCTCAACACCTTTCCACCAGAGATGCGCATCACCCTCCAGGTAATGCACCGCAAGATCAACCCGGTATCCCTTCGGACACCTGATAGAGTGAAAGTTACACTCCAGTCTCAGCAGCCACTTATCGGCTTCCTCAGGCTTGGCACCACCCGAGGAAAACCCGGTGCCAATTCTCTGCATCTGCTCCATCATCCTAAGGTAGGATAAAAGGTCTTCCGCAACCAACACACCCGGCTGCACACCAGCCATCCCCGGCTGAACCTCAACCATACCCAGCTGCACACCAGCCGCACCCGGCAGAACCCCAGCCATACCCGGCTGCACGCCAGCCACACCCGACTGAACCCTAGCCATACCCGGCTGTACACCAGCCACATCCGGCTGAACCCTAGCCATACCCATCTACACACCAGCCGCACCTGGCTGAACCCCAGCCATACCCGGCTGCACACCAGCCACACCCGGAGCCTGACCCTGAGCTGGCACCCCACCTGGTAACCGCTCCAGGATCAACTGTAGCAGACCTGCCCGACGATCATCTCGATCCTGGGCAACACTCGCGGCAGCACCCCCACTTGAGCCCACCGCACCGCTAGCTACACTGGGACCCTCACTAGCCCCTCCAGTCCTCACACTGGAACTCGTAGTGGCCACACCCATGGACCCCTCCTGATACGCCTACGAATCAGCCACCTGCTCCTGGGTGGTCTCCTGGACCACACTCGGGGCATTAGATTCACTCCCAAGTCCTCACCCACGCCCATGGCCACCACGACCACCTCGGCCTCCACGGCCTCCTCGACCTCTACCTCTAGTACCTCTAACCATCTCACTCTGCCCTACCTAGCAGAACACTAAGTACTAGAAAAACAGAAAGTCGAACCCATACCGTAGAATCTCATTGAAGGCTCGGAGAAGATGATTTAGGACTCCAAACCCACACAACAATCAATTGACTAACTCACATAACCAATCAATTGCACCCGCCCTAGAACCATAAGAGCTTTGATACCAAAATGAAACAACCTAACCCGAAAAATTTAAAATTTTCCTTTTCGGATTATTATTATCACAAATAATAATCCTTAATGGGTTAATACAACAACGCGAAATGATTAAACAATTAAAAAAAATCAACCAGTTCAATAAACCAATATCAATAACCATAAACCAAATCTTCAATTCCAATAACAACGAAACAGTGGTTCCAGAATCACTAACACCCTAGCAATTCTAACACAATGACCACAAAATGAGACACTAGATCATCTCCTCTTCCCGGCCATGATTCCACGATCACATTTTATCTTTACCTGCATCACATGGCAAAAAGAGATGCGTGAGTATTCTCATAAATACTCAGTGAGACGGTCATCCCGTCTATAGGCTATACACACAAGCATAAGCAATGATACAATACCAAACATTAACCAATCATCACACAATAATCAATACATCAAACTGACAGCATCGATCGACACACAACCTTGTGTCGATCGACACATGCTGCAGAATTGCAGAATCGAACCTTCTCCTCTCTGGTCTGATTCTTATCTGCTCACAAGTCGATCTCCTGCACAGAAATCGTCAACAAACACATCCAAACAACACATAACACCCATATCAATGAGAATCAATCATCAAACAATCGTATCCTATCAATCCTTTATCCAGATAAGCCTACGGTCATGCACTCACCTCGTTTTCGGATCGATTCTAATTCCACAACTCCTCCAAAACACGATTGAAAACCTATTCTGAAAACTAGACAGAACCAGCTACACAACAATATGCAGATCGTCGCAGACTCCTTCTAGTTCGACGGGAATCCTCCCTCGAAGTGGACAGATCGCAGAATTGAAGCTGCACAAACCTTTCTCATTAAAACGATCATAACTCAACGAAAACTCAACCGATTGACAAACGGATTTCTCCTACATCAAGATCAGAGAGTGGAGAACTTACCCTTTAAGTTTCACTCAAAACCTATCTGATCTCCCTGGCCGTTTGTCCTCTCCAAAACCCAAACAGTGTTTGTCTCCAAAACCACAAACTCACTCAAACACTCCAATCTCTCACAACCCTGATCCTCTCTATTTTTCTGCAAAAAACTACCAGAAGGAACAGTTCTCTTTTTATATCCAAGCCCTAGGGCTCCTCAAACCAGCCCGCCGAACCGGACAATTGAAATCAAACCAGTCGGTCCAATTCCAACCTGTGTCGATCGACACACACACCTTGTGTCAATCGATGCAACGCCCAGAAACATGACTTCTCATAAGTCAAAACACGTGTGTCGATCAACATACGCACCCTGTGTCGATCGACGCACCAACCAAAATCACATTTTGGTTCTCGGGCATTACAAGCATCATAAGACACAACACGTCCCTCAGCAACATTCTCATCACAAGAAGACCAGTCAACCAAAAAACACTTGGGTAGTGCTCTTGTGTTTACACTTTTATGAATCGAGTTTTCACCAACGTCGGCCTCTTGTCTCTGTAATAGGATAAACAGTTGATCATATCATTCACTTGATATAACTCAGTAAGTAATGTTATAAATAGACTGTGTGTATATAGTAGGCTAACCTGGTTGTTCATTTTGTCAATGATTTGTTGTTAATCTTATTCTGCATAAGAATCTGATTTTCTTCCATTGCAGCCATACAGTTGCTCTTGACATGGAAACAAGCTAATTTGGTCAAACTCATACCTCTACCCATTGCCCGCAATCTGCCAGGATTATCAGGTCCCAAAATATGTGTAAGCATATCTTCCTTTCGATTCGTTGTACTTGAATCCTAAGTACCTACAATGTCTATCTCTTATGCCTTTTTCTGAAAACAAATACAAAATTCATATGCAACACCCAAACATGATATCCAATTTGTAAAGTAATCTAAAAGAATAAACGGAACTTACAATCTTCTCAGCCGCATTGATGTTTACAGGTGTACCATCCTTCTTTGTACGTGACTTCACCCACACTCTTAGCCTCGTCACCTTAGATGGTCCTGAGCTACTCTTGACCATGTCTTCTCTCAATCTAACCATTCCTTTACGGCCACAAGTATGAGGTATCTGCTTCTGCCGTCTTTCCTTGTGTGAATCACTTACTACCTTAAAGGCGTTACTAGTCTTCTCTTTAACAAATTTACGCCATTCACTTGTAAGTACATTATCCTGTCGCAGACTCATCCTATCTTTCATGTTCGTAGCTGCCTTGACCTGTCCGACAAGGCGTGATTTGGATGCTCTCCACAGACATCCCATCTGCTTTAACACAATATTCTTTTTATATTCTTCGTCAAGGTCAAACTGTGCCTGCATTCAATTATGAAAAGAAAACACAATATGTAAAAGTGAATTATAGACAGCAAAACAAACATGCGAAGACAACCATTATAAGTAAAACTTCCAATATGTAAAAGTGAATAATAGATTTCCACAGAACAGTTTTGATATCTTCATTAACTTTTTTCCAATTCTCAATAATGTCAGGGACATGTTCCCGTACTAACGGACCTAAATACGATGATAACGACACTGACCCTGGACCACAAGGTTCTCCCATGTGAGTAAAGTCAACATGATGCCATTCATTTGGATCCTTCGCGATGTGTTTCATCTTAGTTGGTCCTCGATGCCTTTTACGCTTTGTTGAGATTCTTTCGGAGTATGCTCTTCATTGTCGTCAGCAGCAGCATCATCTACTTCCTGCATTTGTTCTTCACCTTCTTCATTCACTACATTATCTTCAGGTTGTTGATTAGGGTCCTCTCCTAAATCATATTCCAATTCGTTATCTTCATCTCCTTGCTGGTGTTGATTAGGGTCCTCTCCTAACTCATCTTCCAATTCGTTATCTTCTTCTCCTGGCTGTTGTTGAGAAGGGTCCTCTCGTAAATCATTCTCCAATTCATTAACTGCATCTCCCGGCTGTTGTTGAGAAGGTTCATCTTCTATAGGAGTCTCCAATTCCTGAGTTTCAAACTGCTTCTCTTCCAATTCGTTAATCTTTCTCTCTTTTTTTGTACGCCTTTTTTTAGTATTGCCCATCTTAGTTCACCTGAAACAAAACAAATATTTGTTTAGAATAATAAGACATGTAAGAAAAAGGACTCAGCTAAGTGAAACACACATTCTAAGGACAAATATAAACAAAAAAACAATCAAAGGCAGTATTATTTCACACATAAATTCCTTCACAGTCAGTTCGGGCATTTCTAGCTTCATCAACCAAGTCATCATCATCCATATCCAATAATACTGGCAAAGGCCCAACGACTGCATTTCCATCGTCAGCATCTTCTTCACTATATCTTCTTATTGGACCTCTTATAACTACATACCAACTCGATGCTTCATCTACCCTTGTATAAAACACTTGCTTTGCTTGAAAGGCTAGTGTGTATGGATCTCCTGCAAAGGAAACTTAACTTTGGTTAAGGTTGACAAGTGTGAAGCCATCTTCTTCCTTTACTCTGTTACCTCTGTTTGCCCATTGACACCGGAATATAGGAATATAAAAGACATTGTAATCAAGCAGTATAATGTCGACCACTCTACCATAGTAGGACACAACATCAACCATCGGAGAATTGTCTTTTGCACCAGCTCTACACATTGTTGTGGCCTCATGTAACACCCCACTATTCTGCGTTTACCTATCAACTGAAATTCTGTGAAAACGATGGACGTTGACTATGTAACCCGTGTAAGACCTTGTGCATGTACGAGGACCGCATGCTAACCACTTAAGTGTATCTTCATGATGTTCTGAATTTAGAGGTATCTATTTTAAAAATTGTAAAGTGTCAGTGTCTATATTGAAACAAGTATATATTATACGAAAACCAGACAACTAATTAACAACTTGCCTGTTCTTTTAACCAGGACGCAAATTTCTGAGTATGTGTAGACCATAACGTTCCCGAATCACGTCTACATCTTTCATTAGAGTCTTGTAGATGTTGTAGGTGCATGCTTAAATCGAAATAAAACAAAGTATTAACATCTTGGTATATATAATGCAAATGACATGTAAGAACAAAAAATTAGATAATAGACAGTCACGAACTTACTCCACATAAGGTTCCAGCAGAGCCATATTTTGAATCACAGCAAGATGTGCTATGTTCTTATCCTTCTCAGTAAGAGTACATGAAGTGGCTGCGAATATAGGACGACCCTCCAGTATCAAGCTGTTCTCATATTCAGAAATTCTATCGGGTTTTTCCTCAACATATGTTGTATTTTTCAAGAACTCACTGCAGAACCGCATTCAATCCACAGCGAGATATGCTTCAGCAATACAACCCTCGGGTCTTGCAGGGTTTCTTACAAAGTCCTTCATAACTTTTATGTACCTGCATATAAAATGAAATGAAACTTAATAGCATAAACGTTTATTGTACAATATATAAAGTAAGAAGTGGTGAGGTTGTACCTCTCAAATAGATACATCCAACCAAAATTGACTAGTCCACATAACCAAGTTTCCCTGCCTAGGTGTACTGTCAAATGCACCATTATATCGAAGAAACTTGGAGGAAAGAACCTCTTAAACATGCAGAGAGTTTCCACAATTTCATATTCTATTACACAAATTGTCTCTTTGTCGATAACTCGCTGACACAGCTGGTTGAAGAAAGCGCATAAGCGTCCAATAGTTATCCTAACACCTTTAGGTAACAAACCTGTAGATAAATAGCATTCAATATTAAAACCATAACATCAAATTGTGTAAGATACAATAAATCAAATTGTGTAATATACAATGGAAAAAGATTTCATGTTATACCTCTAATAGCAACCGGAAGGAGTTGTTGCATCAACATATGATAATCATGTGATTTAATTCCTTTAAGAGTATAATCTTTTATCTTCACGCACCTAGATATATTTGAACAGTAGCCATCTGGACCTCTGAAGTCAAATAGGCGCTTACAGAATAGTTTCTTCTCTTTGTTGGACAAAGACCAAGGAGCTGGAGGAAGATAGGTTCTTTTACCATGGGGTTGGGTATGCAAATCCTTCCTAATACCAAGCACTTGCAGATCTTTTCGAGCATTAATACCATCCTTTGATTTCTAATACCATCCTTTCGAGCAGATCTCCGACGGTCGGTGCGTTAGTCCGGGAGGCTCGAAAGACTTGTTTACTGACCCTGCAAATCACCACGTGATCTTTCCCCGTGTTTTGTCCTCACTCACATGGTACTGGAAATGACTTCCCAGTAGGTCACCCATCCTTAAATTGCTCCAGCCCAAGCACGCTTAACTCTGGAGTTCTCTCTGGATGTGTGACGGAAAAGATAAGTGCACTTTGGTGATATAGGTAGTCAAATCAATTCTCTTAACCCTCTCCGCATGCACCACATATTTCAGAAACTAGGATGTTACAATCATCCCCACTAACTGATCGCAACGTCCTCGTTGCGCACCAGGATCGTTACCCCCGACAGTGTGACTCACACACTCGTCAGGGTTCGCTCTGATACCACTTGTAACACCTCGACCGCCGTCAAGCTATCAGTATGCAAGGGAAATCCTCATCCCCTCGAGAGAAATCATCATCTCTCAATAACATACAGGGGAAATCCTCATCCCCTCAAGAGAAATCCTCATCTCCTAATGGGCCCCACGCCCACTCTCAGCCCGTGGGCCCACCCCTCTCTGACGGTCGGTGCGTTAGTCCGGGAGGCTCGAAAGACTTGTTTACTGACCCTGCAAATCACCACGTGATCTTTCCCCTTTTTTGTCTTCACTCACACGGTACTGGAAATGACTTCCCAGTAGGTCACACATCCTTAAATTGCTCCAGCCCAAGCACGTTTAACTCTGGAGTTCTCTCTGGATGTGTGACGGAAAAGATAAGTGCACTTTGGTGATATAGGTAGTCAAATCAATTCTCTTAACCCTCTCCGCATGCACCACATATTTCAGAAACTGGGATGTTACAATCACCCCCACTAACTGATTGCAACGTCCTCGTTGCGCACCAGGATCGTTACCCCCGACAGTGTGACTCACACACTCGTCAGGGTTCGCTCTGATACCACTTGTAACACCTCGACCGCCGTCGAGCTATCAGTATGCAAGGGAAATCCTCATCCCCTCGAGAGAAATCCTCATATCTCAATAACATACAGGGGAAATCCTCATCCCCTCAAGAGAAATCCTCATCTCCTAATGGGCCCCACGCCCACTCTCGGCCCGTGGGCCCACCCCTCTCCGACGGTCGGTGCGTTAGTCCGGGAGGATCGAAAGACTTGTTTACTGACCCTGCAAATCACCACGTGATCTTTCCCCGTGTTTTGTCCTCACTCATACAGTACTGGAAATGACTTCCCAGTAGGTCACACATCCTTAAATTGCTCCAGCCCAAGCACGCTTAACTCTGGAATTCTCTCTGGATGTGTGACGGAAAAGATAAGTGCACTTTGGTAATATAGGTAGTCAAATCAATTCTCTTAACCCTCTCCGCATGCACCACATATTTCAGAAACTGGGATGTTACAATATGTTATTCCGATGAGTACTCTAGTTTTTTATTGTTGTTGTTAATAGTTTTCATTTAGATTATAAGTATATATATAAGTATATGTGGATCAAAACCATTTAAAAGAGCTAGAAAAACAAAATTTCCTTTTGTTAAATTTAATGCATATTTAGTTAAATAAAAAATTTAGATTAAAAATAAAATAAAATAATAAACACAGTAACTTTAGATTAAAAAAAATAATTAATACTAATTATTCTAAGAGTAAAAAATATAACTAAATAAAAATACAAAACAAAAGTCTATATAAAAAACATACAAAATATAAAATTTAAATAAATCATGAATGCTGAGAATATAAAATTTTATTCATAACACCAGTAAACATAATTTAGATACAATAAGCAAATAACCCCGTGCGAAGAGCGGGTCTCGCCTCTAGTTGCTAACAAATTATCGACACCATTTGTGAATCAAATTGTAGCTTTCACTACATATATAGTAAATTGGTTACAATATTATTTTTGTAGTAACTGTGTAACTAATTACACACAATAATTTGAAGCAAATTATAGCTTTTGTTAGAAATATCTTCAAATGTGTTTGTAGCAAAATTTGTCACAATTAATTTGTTGGTATTTGAAACAAATTAGCTACTATTTTATTTTCGTAGCAATGCTGTAACAAATTACCCACAAATTATTATAAATTTGCTATGTTTTATTGACTTACTAAGTTAGTAGCAAAATTATATCGATTTGTAACTATTTTTTGTTACAAATCGTTGATGTAACATTAATTGTGGGTATATTGACTGATTCTTGTAGTGCATAAAACACAACATATCATTACACACATCCAAATTTCTAATCACCTAATTTCCAAAATTCTAATATAGCCTAACTTATATTCTAAGAGCCTAACTTCTATGGTATGTATGATAGGTCTTCAAAGAAAAACCGTGTGGCCACCAGACTCATAACCAATATCTTTGGTTTCAGAAAGTTAAGCAACAAACACATGAATCACCTTTGCATCCAAATCATGGGTTGGCTGCGTATTTTCTCTTGCAAATGCCACTAAAACGATTTTTTCCCCAACTTTTATCTCTTCATTTTACTACATAGACTTTGTAAGCTGATGAAAAACTACACGAATTAATTATCTCTTCAAAATTAACCAAATAAAATTAGTTAAGATAAAACTATGATTAAACCGAAATCACAGTTAACTAAACCATATGAATTTTAATTAATAATTATTTTAATATTATTTTTAAATATCTTATAATTAATAAATTACTAAAAAATCCAAAAAACTGTCAAAATCGATTGATGAAGAACGAAAACAATTGATCAAGAGACCGAGATCAATTGGTACTACTCCTTCGGTAGCGCTGATGGCGGAGAAGATTGATCTCTAGTGATAATAAGAGTTTGACTATGTTAGTGGCAATGAAGAAGGTGAGATCTGGTTAAGTAGAAGAAATTGAGAAAACTCAGGGTTGGGTTAAAAAGATCCTATCGAAATTGTGCATGGCAATCATCAAAACCGGTGAATTTGATTGAGTTATGTTGAAAAAAGTGAATTCGTTACCAGTTCGTGATAATTTCGAGAAAGATTTATAAGAAAACAGACCATGTAGATATGTTTGTGTCGGAACTAAAAAATCGAACAAAGAGAAAATTTCATTTGGTTAGTTTTGAAGCTATAATTAGTTTGTGTCCTTTTGTGATCGATTTATAAAGTATGTGTAGTAAAACGAAAAGATAAAAAGTCTGGAAAGAAATTGTTTTAGTGACACTAATAGGAGAAGAATGCGCAGCAAACCCAAGAATCACAAATCATCCTTTTTTATTTATGTATAACGAGGTACATTGAGTATTATATGACGACCAATTGTTATAATACAAAACAAATATGT
This sequence comes from Arabis hirsuta, assembly GCA_964056655.1. Taxonomy (NCBI): domain Eukaryota; kingdom Viridiplantae; phylum Streptophyta; class Magnoliopsida; order Brassicales; family Brassicaceae; genus Arabis; species Arabis hirsuta. The sequence goes on along the minus strand of OZ053298.1, from coordinate 25,968,218 downwards.
CATTAAGTGTTTTTTTATCATTTAATAATAAATAAAAATAAAAAATGAGTTAATATATTTTATTAAATATACATGTGAAATGATATATCAAACTTGTTAATACATTTTATTAAATATACATGTGAAATGATATATCAAACTTTTTATACAAATTTGAAGGAAAATTGACAATAATTTAATACTAACATGATAGGTGACGTGGCATGTAACAGTCAACTGTTTTAGATGTGAGAGCTAATATGTCTTCCACATTATCAACAATTATCTATAAATGTATAATTTAGCCAAAATTGATTAGATCGGGTATAAAATAGATATCATTTTTAATTTAAATATGAACTATATAATTATTCGTGTTATACGCGGAATAATATAATTGTGAGTAAAATTAATATAGTTTTAGTTAAAAAGTCGACTATAGTTATTGAAAAAATTATTATACGAAATCTAAAATTCGTTATATATATATATATATTGTAATAATTTTGTATAAAAATGTGTTTCACGCGTGAAATAATTGAAAACAACGGAATTTTAATTTTTTAGTCAATATATATACCACTAAAAATAAAAATATGTTGCTCAAATATACAAATCGAAAGAATACAAATATAAATTGAATCTTATAGATTTAGAGTAATTATAAAAGTAACAATATAGTTTTGAAAATATAAATTTGGATATCGTGACAAAAAATAGAAATTTAGATTTAATTAATTGGTAGAAAATTAAATCAAAATTTTAAAATTATATATTCTTTTGGTCAAAATAGATATTCATTTTTGTTTGATTTCAATGATAAATTTTGATATTACAATCTTTGAATAATTATTTTAGCTAAGTTTATAAATATTTTAAGAGTAATTAGCTTGCATATTAATCTTTCCACATATAATTAACTATCCAAAATTATATAAAACAAAATATAGTAATTAACATTTAATCCATATAAAATTTCTATTTTATCTTTTGCAATTACCTAGTTTTTTATATTTAAAAAAAAATAAAACCCTAGTTACTATCTTTTTCTCTTTCACGCTTCCAAGAGAAACCTTCCTTTCCTTACCTTCACATTTCCACCAGCGGCGTTGGTTCTCACCGGCGTTGCCTCTCGTCGTCGTCGTCTCTTCGATGCGTTCTTCTCTTTTCGAAGTCTATGGCTCACCTCTTTCCCCTCTCTCAACCTCAACGGCGAAAATAAAAGTTTTTTGTCTCTGCCATCTCCGTTTTAATCTTATCATAACCAGATCTGTGCCTCTCTCTAGTGGTTTCCTCCATGTCGTTTCCTCTTTTGGAGATCCGAGCAAGGTCGTCATAGATTTGTGCTAGTCCAAGGTAGAGTTTGTTTCTGATGTTTTCATGAGATTCACCTCTGTCAAGCAATCCAATTCCGACAAAACCTTGAAAAAATCATCTTAAATCCGGCTTATTACCGTGTTTCAAAGAATCCATAGGGTTTAATCCCTCGCTTTTTAAGGTAACTATGATTTTGATAATAGTTAATTATGAATGTTATTTTTCCACTATGAAAACAAACATAGTCAACTACGTTCTGAACGTAGTAAACTATGTTTGTTTAAATAAGCAACTATTACAGCATCATTTTCATGTAGTCTATGTCATGAATTCAATAGAGTAGATAACTATATTCTAAAAATAGTTAACTATATTTTTAAATTTACAAGTAGTATGGTGTAGTTAACTATGTTTAAAGATATTTCGAAAACAGTTAACTATTACAACGTATTTTTTTTTTTTTATTATCTTTTGATCAAATTTTTTTTTCATGCAAACACACTTCTACATTTTACAGGATATAATCGCATGAGAAATTTTCCAAAGATTAAATCAGTAAAAGATTTTTAGGGATTTTTATATATATATTTATTTTAATTATAGTTATAAGGATAATTTCGTCATATTTTTGTTTCTCTTTTTTAGTTTTTTAATTATATTTTGGATATGTTATTTTTTTAATTATATGTCTCAAAAATAATATTAAACTAATTAACTTATATTTTAATGTGTTTGATAATTAGGATTAGATTAAATAAATTATTTTAAATTAAATATGTTTGGTAATGATTATAAAAAATTAAATAAAACAATAAAAAATAAGTTTTGTGAAAATGACACATAATTTCTAATATTTTTTTTTTAATATTTTTCTTTTAATATATGGAAGATTATCTTATGTCTCAATTTACTAGCTAAGATATGAAAAGATAAAATCTCCCAAACCGCGAATAAGCAAAATAAGTCCTAAACCACTTTATTACAAAGTGAATCGGACTATGATTTCGCAGGTATTAGTCCGAATTGACAAAGGCAAGTAACACAACTTCAATGTGTTCGAACCTTTTCAGCTCGTGCACTTTTAATTTGTTTGTGTAGCCGGCTTATCAAATGAATTTTACTTAAGAGAAGAATTTTTAAACATTCATAACGTCGTGACCAAAAAAGAAAAAAAGAAAAAAAAACATTCATAACGTGCGATGCGAGGCTACATATTTATGTTTGGTCGGGTTTCATCGAAGCTCTGTGCATAGGTTAGCTCCCACCGCGGTATCGAATTAGTGCTCTATTCTCTTTCAGATTTTTTTAAGTGGATGGAATACAAAAAAAAATCTGTAACATAGACTATATTCAATGTTTTGAGATTTGAGATCATATCGTTTTCGAACACATTGGAGTTTGTGTTACTTACCTTTGTGTAAAATTGTAATGTGTTCAATAATTGACCAACTCCAATGTGTTCGAACACATATGTGAACACAATGTGTTCGAACCATAGCTCTATTTTCATTGAATCGTATATGATTTTATATGATCTCTAATCTCAAAACATTAAATATTTATAGGAATCCAAAAGAGATAACGAAAGAGGAGAGGTGGTGGAAAGAAAACGTTAATGTATAAAGAACTGCGTGTGTAGACACGAATGCTCCAAATGTTTGCATGTGCCACACGTGTCGTCCTCCCTCCTCCTACTTAACACATACTTAACACATACTTGCATGCACCCTTCTTACAAAAAGTACTAAAACATTCTCAATCATCAGAGAGAGAGACATAAACAGAGTGAGAAAATGGAGAAAAGCAAGAGATGTTCTGTGTTTTTGCTTCTGGTTGTGTTTTTCCATGGATTTATGGTGATGAGATCAAATGGGTATGAAGGAGAAGAAGAGTGGGGAGGAGGAGGAGAAGGAGGAGGAGGAGAAGGAGGAAGACAAAGAGGATGGTTCATGATGAAAGATTGGAGGCAAGTTATCAAATCAGAAGGTGGAGAAATGAGAGTTGTGATATCTCCAAGAGGAAGGATCATTGAGAAACCAATGCACATTGGGTTTCTCACAATGGAACCTAAAACCCTCTTTGTCCCTCAGTATCTTGACTCGAGCCTCCTTCTCTTCATTCGTCAAGGTCTCTCTCTCTCTCTCTCTCTCTCTCTCTCTCTCTCTCTCTCTCTCTCTCTCTCTCTCTCTCTCTCTCTCTCTCTCACTCTCTCTCTCTCTCTCTCATTATAGTTTCTTGCTGTGTCAACATGTGTTTGCTTGCAGGTGAAGCAACGCTTGGAGTGATATGTAAAGACGAATTCGGAGAGAGGAAACTGAAAGGAGGAGACATCTACTGGATTCCTGCTGGTTCCGTTTTCTATTTGCTCAACACAGGCATAGGCCAACGCCTTCATGTCATTTGCAGCATTGATCCATCTCAGAGCCTCGGTTTCGAAACCTTCCAAGTACTTAACCTAGTTTGACATTCAGGACTAATTTGTGTTTACAATATTTCTAGACACTTTTAAAATGTGCTAATCAACTTGTTGCTCTGTGTAGCCGTTCTATATAGGTGGAGGCCCGTCATCTGTTCTAGCCGGCTTTGATACTGACACTTTAACTTCAGCATTCAATGTTAGTACATTTCAACCTAAACAAATTGTTGAGGTTACAATTTTATTTTATTTTAACCAAGAAGTTCCCGGCCTAGGCCCATAATAATATTCTCAAAGACGGGGACCAGTTAGTCGTAACCCCCCCCACCCCCCCCCCCCCCCCCAAAAAACTTGGCACCTCGAGACCCTCTCTCGTTTTGATAAGAATTTCAGATGAAACTATAACATTTCGTATGGTATAGTAAAAAGATTTGTTAATGTAAACTTAGATTTTGCGTTTGTGGTAAAATTACAAAAAACAAAAAAATAATAAAAAAAAAAAATTAATATGTTTCTTTATTTTTTAGGTACATATATATATATATAAAACTTGGTGTTTGGAACTCTCATAATGATGTTTTAGATAGGGCTTTACCAGTGAATATGAATCTCATATCTGTCTTATACTTATAGGTATCTCGACCCGAGCTGCAACAAATGATGATGAGTCAATTCCGTGGCCCAATTGTGCATATCACGGAACGGGCTCCAACGATGTGGACCAGTTTCTTGGGGTTGAGAGAGGAAGAGAAACATAAGCATATCAAGAAACTCTTGGAGATGAAACAAGGATCTTCTCAAAACCAACAGTACGGTTCATCATGGTCTTGGAGGAATATAGTAAGATCCATTTTGGATCTAACCGAAGAAAAGAATAAAGGGTCGGGATCTTCCAAGTGCGAGGATTCCTACAACATTTATGATCGAAAACACGATTTCCAAAACGACTATGGATGGAGTATAGCTCTTGATTCCAAGGATTATGAACCTCTTGAAAACTCAGGAGTCGGTGTTTATCTCGTAAATCTCACTGCGGTATAACTCATATCTCTTAGTTTATTACTACACTACATTAGATTAATAATCAAGTATATTTGGGAACATCCAAAACAAGTTTAATGTCTATGTGAATCCAAAGATTGGTGGAATGTCAATATTTAGGCTATAGATGTCCTATCGAACAAACTTCCTGTAAGGGAGGAATTTCATTGGTTATGGTTTTTATCCGTTCATTTTGTAGTTCTTGGATAACTAGACCAGCTAAGAATTATTGGTTTGGTTTAGATCAACCAATTATAAGTACAGATTATACACGTTGAAAGATTAGTTTGGCTTCGACAAAACCACGTCTAAACAATATGTAACTGGTTGAACTTCACATGTTGTTTAGGGATCAATGATGGCTCCGCATATGAATCCGACAGCAACAGAATATGGCATTGTCCTGGCTGGTTCTGGAGAGATACAGGTCGTATTTCCAAACGGAACTTCTGCTATGAACATGAGAGTCTCAGTAGGCGATGTGTTCTGGATCCCTCGCTACTTCGCCTTTTGCCAGATCGCATCTCGGGCAGCACCGTTCGAGTTTGTCGGATTCACGACATCAGCTTACAAGAACCGGCCTCAGTTCCTGGTTGGATCGAACTCACTGCTTAGGACTGTGAATCTAACGTCCCTGGCCATGGCTTTTGGAGTCGATGAAGTGACGATGAGGCGGCTGGTTGAGGCCCAGAGAGAGGCTGTTATTCTGCCCACTGCAGCAGCAGCTCCTCCCCACGAGGGTGAAACGGAGCGTTTTGGCTTCGATCGCCCTTTGATTTGAGGAATGAGAGAATGTGAGAAAGGTTGTCTTTTTGAATGATATGTATGTATGTAGATAACCATGAGTATGTTATGTATGTTTTTGTTGCTTTGGAATAACAAATAATAATGGTGAAGTTGTTTTATCTTTGAATTTTCTTTAGATATAAAATATTTGATTTAAATGAAAATGAAATTAATTTTTTATTTTATTTGTATTGTATAAAAATATAAAGTGATTTTTAATTATTTTAATGTTGATAGTTTCTATTGAAAATAAATATATATATTTTTGAGACTTTTATATATATATATATATATTTTTTTTTTTTTTATTTAACCATTTATCATTTTATTAATTAGAATTTTCTTTTATATTTTTAGAATTCAAATATAACATTTTAAATAAACTATATATTTCAAAGTTTCACCTTCTCTTCTCATCTTTAGTAAAAAATTTCAATATTTTTTAATTTAGACTTGAGAACTTAAAAAAATATCACTTTTCAAATACCATTTTACAAAAATACCACATTTTTGAAATCTTTGTAAAAATACCACTTTTTGAAAATTATTTTTTCTTTATATTATTTATGTTTGGGTTAACTATGTGCTATTAGGGTTTAGTTTTGAGGGTTTAGAGGAATTTAGGGGTCAAAATATTTTTTAGGGTTTAAAATTTTAAGATATAAGTTTTATAAATCTATAATTAATGACATTTTTGCAAATGAACACCCCTTAGTGGCATTATTGCAAATGTACACACAAAAAATAGGATTTTTATAATTATCCTTTTAGATTTTCAACATCCAATTGAAAAATACGATGTTTCGATAATTACATTATTTATTTATTTGTTCTTCTCTCATGTTGTGTATATGTTTTTAAATTTTTGTATATTTTATATTCATTTTACATGTTTCTAATTTTTTCAAATTAAAATATATAAACATTTATCTTATCATAAATTCATAATAGTTTTATTATTCTCAAATGAAATACAATTTAAATAAAATATATTTTTGTTGTAATTTTATAATTACAACAATAAAATACTCACATATTTTTGTATGAGAAATTTTGAGAAATACCACTTTCCTAGTGCCACTTTTAAAAAATGTCACATTTTCAAAATTATTTATTCATTATTTCATTTATGTTTGGGTTAATTATGTTGTATTAGGGTTTAGTTTTGAGGATTTAGGGGTTTTTAGCGGTAAAAACAATTTTTAGGATTTAGAATTTTAAGATTTAGGCTTTAAAAATTCATAATTAGTGGTATTTTTGCAAATAGACAACCCATTGTGGGATTTTTACAAATGTACAAACCAAAAGTGATATTTTTGCAATTGTCCTTTCTTGTATTTACTAGTTTCAATAATTTATTTACATATTTTTTTTATTTAATTACACTTTAACAATAAATATTCATAAACTTGAATTAAATGAACATGCTAAAACTTAAATATTTTAAAAAATAGTTTTGCCATGTAATCACTCTAGATAGAGAAATAACTCCATAATTATATAATAGATTTGAAATTTTTTAACAAATAACAAAATTATATATTCTTATACAATTTTTAGCTGAGTGCTCAACTGCTCGTTTCGGGTAACTTGGAATAAATTCTCTGTTTAATTTTTCTTTTCTCTATCTCTTAACTGATTTTTTACTTTCAATTACATCAAACGAAATACTCATAAAGAAATGCTCACAGAAAATTAAAGAGTTTACGTACGGCAACAAAGCGACGGTTCCGCTTTGCCATGTAAGATTTCTTGGGAGATTATTTTTTTTGTTAAATGATTCTTGGGAGATTATCTCAAGAGAATTTCGTCATTATCTTCATCAATTCCATGGCAAATCTGAATCCCGGTTTTTCTAAATATCTTTCAATGATAAAATTTAAAAACAAATCTCATGAAACTTTGTCGCTAGCACATGAAGAATCTCCCTCACAACTTCAAAACCATGCGTCATCTTTCGATCTCTTTCCTCCAATTACATCAATTTGTAAAAGATTTCGCTTACTCTATGGATTCAACAACAACTAATTTTTAGAGAAGAAAGACGAGAATTTATTTGCAGACAAATAAGAGATTTATTACTCTCTTCTTTCTTTTCTCTATTTATGCGATTATGTTGGTCCCTAGTTGTCTCCTTTCTCTCTTCTAGATCATTTTTCCGGTGCCAACTATGGCAGTGTTGCCGGTGTCATGTTATTGATAGCGTTTTACTATTTTTTCTTAACCAGTTTTTGTTAATTGGTTCGATATTGAAGTGGCGTTCACTATAGTTTTCATCACTTTCGACTATATGGTTTGAAAACGTAATTTGAATTTTTGATCTTGGTATCGCCAGAAGGAATAAAGCTTTCTTGGTATCGAATCGGGAGAATGTCAAAGTCAAAGTATTTTTAAAATGACTCCACTATGTAATGTTTGGTATCAGATTATTGAAATTTCAGAACTCTTTCCGGAATCATTGGGTTTTGTCATGCGGTGTACATTTTAGGAGTTTAGCCAAGAGAATGCTATCCATGAATAAAATCCGCATTAGACTAAGATCAAATGTAGAAAAGGAGAATAATGGATTTAACGATCACTTAGCGAGTAAGGTTTGTTTACAGAAATCCTCGTCAAATTCACTTCTTTTTATATATATTTCTCATTATATGGCGCATATATCTGCCTAAGTAATAATATGTATTTCAAAAGTTTTGTATATTGACTTTGTATTCTCGATTTAAAATTAATGAAATTGTAGACGAACAGAAAAGAAAAAGAAATGTGAGCATTTTTTAGTGTTCAAAACAACATACATTAATAGTTTAAATCAATCCGATAAAAATAACTAAAAGACTAGACGGTTTCAGGCGATTGCGAAGGAGATAACGTTTTCGTTTTCGATCGTTCCCTCTCCGACTCTAAGCGTGTCGGCCTCGGACAATGTTTCTACGACTATGGTCATTGATTTGACGATGAGTTTGATCTTTGTACCACAGTGTCTATATCAAGCCATTCTATTTCTCTTCCTCGTTGTAGTGGGTGTAATGCAATTTGCACCGGTGATGAGGGTTCATCATGTTTTAAGTTTCTTAAGCCTTACTTTGATCCAAACGATATCGGTTAGAGATAACTTTTTTTATTGGAAACATTATCGTTTCCCATAACATTCTCCAGTAATGGAGACTTTTTATTCACAGTTCGTTGGCGTGGATTGGTTTAATGGCATCATCCAAATTGAACTCGTTATCTCCATGAAGGGTTTTATGACTTTCTATGATGCCCGACATCTCTGATACCGCTATGGTAAAGAGATTGAGTATAAAATCCGAAGAATATTTTGGTGTACTGGTCGCGAATATAGGATCCTGGAAAACCAAGTTCACGGAGAAGCAACAAATCGGTGGCAAAATGGATACCGAGTATCCTCGACAACTTTAAACGACTGTGGTGTTTCATCCAAGAGATTATAGCGAAGAACGACGATTTTATCATACTGGAATTGATTATGAAAAATAAAAATAATTGATATGCTAATCCGTTAGCAAGTAAGACTCTCATATCAAAAACATCGTGTAAGTTCATTTCTTCATCGTTCACTATTACAACGATTAATTATGTATTTGTATCTCTTTGATGTAGTCTGGATGTATCGACTTCTGTATCTGATTTAAAATAGTTGAATGAATTAGATGTTAGGGAAAAAAAAAAACTAAAAGTCTTACCTCATCATCTTGTTCGTGTCTATACATCATCTGCGTGGAAATACAAAATGACATTTTTTATGTGACCAAAATAAAGTATTAGAATGACATTTTTTGTGAAACAAATAAAATATTAATTAATTATAATTAAATTTGTAATATTACTAAGATGTGGCTTAGTGTATTATTTGATCATAAAAGCAAATTTAATCATCGTGTAAAAATATATTAAGGGAGTCGTAGAATTTTGAAAGATTTCAATGCCTGTGTCGTTTCGATTTTGACAGTTAAAACAAGGAGTTGCTAGTTGATATCAGTAGCTTATTGAGTGTGTATTTATTTTCTTCTTACATTTGAAGCACTTCTATTACCAACAATATGGAGTGTCTAAACTTGTTCTCCTTTTCGCTCAGGGTTCATTTTGAATTTGTATCCAGTGCATAGAACTTTCGTTAGAGTATAAAGGATTCTTTTGCCAAATGAGTAAATGTTATTCTGAATTGTTGGACCTTCTCGAGCAGGCTATATGAAACACGAGATGATATGCATTGAATATAAAAGGTTGTCACACTCTTGATGGCAATTGTTTTTGTTCGTAGTCTTTAAAGAACTTCATCTCTTCTTAGAGCCTCATATCCACTTCTCATTTCTGCGAGGTTTGTATGTATCAGACCATACAACACATAGTATGTACTATCCTCGACTGCTACTAATTAACCCAAATTTTCCCACCAGGTCTCTTCAGCGAAGCAATAAATTTAGTTATTCGACGTCGATATTCTTGCTACCGACCATCACAGCGATGTCAAGGCAAATATGTAAAAAATTTAGTCATGGTAAGGTGAATCTAGTGATATCAGAAGGAAAACCCAAGTTTGAAACTCGGGACTTTGATCCTCCCAAGAAATGAAAGTGGTTGAGAAGAGGCAAAAATTAGAACAAAAATATCATTTGATTCGTTGATCCTCAAAAAAGGAATAAAAAGCGGCTCAAGTTGAATAGAAAGAAAGAGAGGAAAGGAATGCAGCCAACATGATAGATCCAGACGGCTTACTGTCAAGGGGTTTGAGATAAAGGGCGACAAAAAGGGCGATCAAAAGTGCAACAAAAGGAGTAGCAAAAGTCTTCGTGTGGTTGAAGGTGTCAGTGTCATGTCGGAGCTACAACCGCCGGACCCTCTGGCTGTAACATCGGAAACAGGGGACGACGACGCCGGAGGTGCATCAAACGTTCGTCCAGAGGTGGCTCAAGGAAAGTCGTGGGCAAGGATTGTTACTGACAAACCATGTCTACAGAAACATGAAGTGGAAAAGTTGAACACTAGAGGAGTAGTCGCGGTTCCGGTGGAAGTCCTTGAAGATAAACCTCTTTGGGATAATCTCTTGGTCGAGCAATTCATCACAACAGCTCCACATGTAGCCAAGATACATGTAATTGTCAACAAAATATGGCCTTTGGGAGACAAATCGGTGAAGATTGATGTGTTCGTTGTGAGTGAGAAGATGGTGAAGTTTTGCATTCGTGATGCAGCAGCATGGTCACGAATCCTTAGGAGAGGTATGTGGAACATCGCAGACATTCCGATGCTTGTTTCGAAATGGAATCCTATTCTTGAAGAGGCTCAACCGGAAAGATGCCGATGTGGATCACCATTAAGAAAGTACCATACTTAATGTTTTCGTGGAAAGGGCTAGGATTTCTTGCTAGTGTGGTGGGCGAACCAAAGAGGTTACATCCTGAGACGGAAACCTGCAAAAGCTTTGAGGAAGCAAAGGTATTTGTGGAGGTGGATATGATGAAAGATCTCCCCAAACACTTCAAATTTGAAATTGAAAGTAAGGAAGAGGAGGTGGAGTTCTTCTACCCTTGGCTACCCCCTCGATGTACAACTTGTAGCAAATGGGGCCACTTTGCAGATGGTTGTAAGGTTCCTCCCACGATATCGCAAAGAGTCCACCGTCCAAGGAAACTCTACCGCAAGATTCACCACAAATTTTGGCGTTAATGACTCTCGCGAGTGGGGATGAGGCTAAAACCACTACACCGGTTTCTCAAGCGGAGGTCATTTTCACGACAAGGGTCACCGGAAAACAGAGTGAGGCTGAGAGGAGTTGGACATCTATCTCTCCAAATAAGGCGATTCGACCGAAAGTGCAACGCATTCAAGCTTCTCTTAATTTCATACCGTTAAGATACGCGGTCCTTGAGGTTGATGGCATAAGGGAGGTTGGTATAACTGTGAATGATGAGACAGACAATGAGAAAACAAAAACAGAGGATGGAGAAATTATCAAGGAGAATGTTGAGGATGATCAAGGTAACAAGATTGAAACAGAGGATGCTTCGCTTAAAATGAAATCTACTGCACATGATGTCGTGGTGTGAGATGAATCCGGGACTCGTGTCTCACTTTTGTGTGCATCAAAAACAGCACATAAAGTCCTTGCAGAGGAAAAATCACAATAGCAAACTCAGCCTAAAGCTCAATCATCACGGGCCTCCAAAAAGAAAAAGTAGATGTCGAGGTTTTTCTGGAATGTACGCGAATTCAATCAATTATCAAAACATTCCATAGTGCGACAATGGGTGAAGCAAGGTATTTTTCAATTTGGAGGTTTATTGGAGACTAGAGTAAAGGAGCAAAAGGCTAAACATATTGTGGAAATGGTTTTCCAAGGTTGGTCCTTTATTTCAAATTATGAACATCATCGTCTGGGGCGTATCTGGATAGTTTGGAATGACAGTGTGCGGATCACACCGGTGTATAAAACAGATCAAATGATTACGGTCTCGGCTATGTTCGAAGGAGCGACAGAGGAAGTCTTCTGCACCTTCGTCTATGCTTCACATTTTCAGGAAGAGAGGAAACGGTTATAGGCTGATTTGCATAATCATCATGATTCACCAATGTTCCGAAATAAACCATGGATGATATGTGGCAATTTTAATGAGATCCTACAAGGTGATGAGCACTCAAATTATGTGGCTTCTTCTCCTTCGTTGGGTATGCTCGAGTTTAGGGAGGTGGTCTCAACTTGTTCTTTGATGGACTTGGGATACCAAGGATCGAAATTTACTTGGTCCAACAAGCAACAAGAGGGAATCATATGCAAAAAGTTAAATAGAGTGCTAGTGAATGAAAGATGGATTGACAACACTCAACAATCCTATTGCATTTTTGAGTCGGGAGGTTGCTCGGATCATCTTCGAGCACGGTTTTACTTGGAGGCTCCCCGGATGGGAAAATGGAAGCTGTTCAAATTTGTAAATGTGATGGCAACTCTACCACAATTTGATGAAACAATCCGTGGATATTGGAACCAAATGGAACCATTGTTTGTCTCGACATCTGCATTATATAGACTATCAAAATATAGACTATCAAAGAAGCTTAAAGGAATCAAACCAGCAATCCGGGATCTAAGCAAAGAGAGGTTGGGACACATACACAGACGAACAAAGGAAGCTTATGAGGATTTGTGTTCGAAACAAACACAAACTTTGCAAAACCCTATGAACCAGAAGATGGAAGCAGAATCAACCGCCTTTGAGAAGTGGCAACAACTATCACAGTTGGAAGAAGGATATCTTAAACAAAAGTCTAAACTCCATTGGCTTGCGGTGGGAGATAAGAATTACCCTTATTTTCATAATTCGGTGAAGGTGAGGCACATGACAAATTCAATTAAAGTGATTAAATCGACTCAAGGAATAATCCTAAAAAAGGGAGAAGACATTAAGAAAGAAGCAGCGGACTTCTTCGAAATGGTCCTTAAAGAGATTAAATCGACTCAAGGAATAATCCTAAACAAGGGAGAAGACATTAAGAAAGAAGTAGCAGACTTCTTCAAAAAGGTCCTTAACCATAAGCCGGTCGATTACCATGGAATGAGATTAGATGAGCTTCAAAATTTGATCTCGTTCCACTCCTCTGAGGAGGAAAGACATTCTCTAACGCGAGAGGTTACAGAGGAGGAGATTCATAATGTCTTATTTTCTATGCCAAAGAACAAAGCACCGGGACCGGATGGTTTTACGACCGAGTTTTTCAAAGCTTCATGGACAGTTATTGACAATGACTTCTTGATGGCTATCAAATCTTTCTTCATCAAGGGGTTTCTGCCAAAAGGGGTAAACTCTACGATATAGCGCTAATTCCAAAGAAGAATGACGTCAAAGAAATGAAAGACTATAGGCCAATCTCGTGCTGTAACGTAATCTACAAAGTGATCTCAAAGATAATTGCGAATAGACTCAAGAATTTGCTATCGGGATTCATTGGTGGGAACCAATCCACTTTTGTGGAAAATCGCCTATTAATGGAGAACGTCCTTTTTGCAACCGAACTGGTAAAGGACTACCATAAAGACTCGGTTTCTCCTAGATGTGCAATGAAAATTGATATATCCAAGGCGTTCGATTCGGTCCAATGAGAGTTTGTATTGACCACGCTTTCTGCCCTTAACTTTCCAGAGAAATTTATTCACTGGATAAGATTGTGTATTACCTTGGCATCTTTTTCTGTTCAAGTGAATGGCGAATTATCAGGTATTTCAGAAGCGCAAGGGGTTTAAGACAGGGATGTTCGCTCTCTCCATACCTATTCGTAATCTTCATGAATATTTTGTCAAGAATGATTGACAATGCAGCTATGGAAAGGCAGATTGGATTTCACCCAAAATGTAAGAACATAAACATCACACATCTATGTTTTGCAGATAATCTAATGGTTTTCGTAGATGTAACCAAGCGCTCACTAGAAGAAACCATCAAGATTTTTGATGAATTTGCGGCTTGCTCGGGTCTCAACATTAGCCCCCAGAAATCCACATTATTTTTTGCGGGCGTATCGGAGGAAACAAAGCACGAGTTTACTGAGTTCTTTCCATTCGCTAAGGGAGACCTACCTGTGCGATATCTCGGATTGCCACTGCTTTCCAAACGGATGAGTGCTGATGATTATGGAACATTTATCGACTGAATTAGAACACGTTTAAGTTCTTGGACAGCAAGACACCTATCATATGCAGGAAGATTACAACTGATCGGTAATCCAAGGGCTTGTCAACTTCTGGATCCAAGTATTCTGCATACCGAATCAATGCATTAAGAAGATCGAGGGTTTGTGTGCTGCTTTCTTGTGGTCAGGGCCTTCTTTAAACCCGAGGAAATCAAAGATGGCATGGAGGGAGCTATGCAAACCGAAAAAGAAGGTGGATTGGGATTCAAATCGATCAAAGAAGCAAATGTGGTGAGTTGTTTGAAGTTAATTTGGAGAATAGTTGGCAATAAGGAATCATTATGGATGAAGTGGGTTAAGCAAATGATTCTTTGAAACGGTTCACTCTGGTCACTCAACGATTCGACAACAACATGCTCATGGATATGGCAGAAGTTAAAAAAAAATACAAGGACATCGCTCAACAATTTCATAAGGTAAAAGTTGAAAATGGGAGGAACACTTTCTTTTGATATGATAATTGGTCTTCTTTTGGCAATTTAAGAAAGGTTGTAGAACCGTGAGGTGCCATCGATATGGGAATTAATAGACAAGCGACCTTGGTGGAGGTAATGAGCAGCCATCAACGACGTTGGCATCGCCTTGAACTTCTTAACAAGATTGAGGACGAAATAGAAATGGCGATCACAAGCAGCAACGAGTAGGAGGACACAACTTTATGGAAATGGGGAGAAGGAAATTTCAAAAACACTTTCAATTCCAAAGCAACATGGCATCAAATGTGCACACCAAGCCCTACAAAGGATTGGTACATCGGTGTGTTGTTTAACCACGCAACACCAAAGTACTCGTTCTTTGCGTGGCTTGCGGCGCAAGATAGATTGTCAACGGGGGACAGAACGAAAATCTGGGCGGGATAAAGCGCTTGTGTGTTATGTAACAACACAGAGGAAAGCCGCGACCACCTCTTCTTCGAGTGTACCTATGCATCGATGGTGTGGAAGTTACTTAATCGAAAACTACTAGGTGACAACTACACCACGAATTGGAGAGACCTCACAACGCTCATTCAGGGTGGAGACTTCAGTTCTATACGAAAGTTCATCATTCGATATACATTTCAAACAGCAATCTATCACTTGTGGCGAGAGCGCAATGGGAGGCGACATGGAGAACAACCACTACCGCCTAGAAAACTCGAAAAAATGGTTGATAAGCCAATTCGGAATCGCCTAAGCACATTACAAAGAACGGAAGACCAACGCTACCGTGATGGACTCATCATATGGTTTGGAACAAGATTGAACTCGGCGTAGAAGCTGGCGAAGAGATGATTTACTAAAAATTTCAAAAATTTAAAAATCTCAAAACCTAATTGTTTTTCATTGTAAAAACGTTTTTCTTTGTTTGAATAAAATTTAACGTTCTTACAAAAAAAAAAGAAGAGGAAATTTGCTAATCAAAAGGAAAGAATAACGCACAAGCGTGAAAAGGTCTGT
Organism: Arabis hirsuta; assembly: GCA_964056655.1. Lineage (NCBI taxonomy): Eukaryota > Viridiplantae > Streptophyta > Magnoliopsida > Brassicales > Brassicaceae > Arabis > Arabis hirsuta. The sequence continues at coordinate 25,952,537 of OZ053298.1, read as the reverse complement.
GAAATTTAAAAGATAAAGTCTAATTCATTACTGTAATATATGAATTTGATGAACTGAAGTTTCACTAGATTTGTGTTTTAGGTGCTGCTCCTTGTATCAGGTCAAGATCAAAGAAACATTGCTGATCGAGAAACTTAAGTGATATAAAGTTGCTAAGTGCAGAGAACTGAGGTTCAACCCCATGAGATTACCGGGGAAGAACGTTTCTACCTAAAGAAAATGGGTCAGAAGAGATCTAATTATGTACCGATGGGGGGAAGAGGAGTATTTGGTGGTGTTATTCTAAACACGCATCTGCATTGCAAAAAGCATGAAACCGTTAAGGTTATATGCAATAATAGTAAGCCAGGACAAGTGCAACAATATGCAGAGGAGCTTGCTAAACTGAGTGGTGGTGTGCCTGTTAACATATCGGCGATGATACAATCATATTTTATAGAGGGAAGGGTTATGTTCAGCCACAAGTTATGTCTCCAATCGATACATTATCAAACAAAAGAGTAAGTCCTCAAATTTTTATTAGATGAAAATAAATGGAGGTTTAACCTCATCTGCTTAACATTGCATCTACGGTTTTTTTTCATTTTTGAATTTCGGAAATAGAAACTTGATCATTGCCTAAACAGGATTTGCACTCTAGTAATGCGTCTAGAAGAAACTAGAGAATGAATAACACGTTAGAGGCCTCTCTTTTGTTTCCCTTTGATTTTGTCCATTACAGATTTACTTATCATTCTGAAGTCTATTTGTTTGGTAGGGGCTATCGTTTTGTTTCTTTTGCAGGCATATGAAAAATCAAAATAAGAACAATCTCTTGAATCAATGAGACACTTCATAGCGATTGCAAAGAAGGAACTTGAACTATACTACAGGCATGTTGCTCTTTACGATGACCCAAGTAATAGAAATCCTCTTTCGGATTCTTCATCAAAATCATGTGGTTATCATCAGAATGAGTTTAATCTGAATTGTTCAGACACTGAATCTGATTTTGAAGATGATGATGAAAACGAAGGGCTAGATGAATTAGGTAAGGGTTCTTCTTCTTGTGCAAAGGAATGTTAGTTTATAATTGAGTTTAGTTGTATAAATCTATAAATTATATAAGTGTGTATGTAAAGGTGTGTTTAATAAGTCGTGTCTTGTTAGAGAAGAAATGGTAGTTATTTTCAGTTTGAAAAGACACAACTCTTCTTCTCTTGTGTCGTTTGAATAACTATTTTACGGTTTTTTTGGCTCTGTTTTGTTCTTCTCTTGTTCAAGTTACACATATAAAACGTAATAGAAACAAAAGCTTTCAACAAGGAATAGTTGTCTGAAACTGAAACCGGTAGAAAATTGGACTTGTAGAAACTTTAGTTTATAGGTCTGGTCATAACAAAACGCAGAAATTAAAACTAGTTCTTGTTGAGAAGGTGCTAAACTAAAAACCCTTGTATTTGTGTACAAACGTGTGAAAATAAATTTAAGAGAACTGAAATGTAAGTATTCATCGGGATGCATTTATACATGACTGCGAATGGCATAGAAATCTTAATATTTTCCAATTTTTTCATCGATATCCCTTGACAGCACCAACAACTTAGCAATGTGCATTCAAGTAGGGTAACAAACAATAACGTGTTGTTAGAACATGACATGTGATAACTTCATTGAAAAATGGTATACATGCCCAAAACTGATAGATTTAATTGTTGTTGTTTTTGCGTCGTGTCCGTTTAATTAGGAAGATAACTAGTTTGCTTCTGTTATTTGTTTCAGACATTTGCGGTCACGATTGACCACGTTTGTTGCTTTCCCTGATTTCCTGTAAGGCTATTTAAGCCATCGTATTCTATTCAATGAAGTTAGTTTTCCAGTAATTGTTCATTGTTCAACATCTGGTATCAGAGCAAAGATGACAATTGAGTTTGAGGAAAACACAGAGAGAGAGAGAGAGAAGAAGAGAGAGAAAAATGGGTTCTGAAGGAAATGGCGGTTTCTCACAACCTGCAATCCCTAAATTCGATGGGGATTATGATCATTGGAGCATGATCATGGAGAATCTCCTTCGATCCGAGGAGTACTGGACAGTTGTTGAATCTGGATTCACACAACTAGGGGCCAATGAAGTGTTGACTGCACAACAGAAGAAGACATTTGAGGAGATGCAACTGAAGGATCTCAAAGCTAAGAACTATTTGTTTCTGTCATTGGACAGAACGATTCTAAAGATGATAACCCAGAAGGAGACATCGAAGAAGCTTTGGGATTCGATGAAGATGAAGTGTCAAGAGAACGCACGAGTGTAGAGAGCATAGCTAAATCGCCTCAGGAGAGAGTTCGAGATCCTAGCGATGAAGCAAGGTGAATCGATCAAAGATTACTTTTGTCGGGTAATTTCGGGGAAGAGATGAGTGATGTTAAGATTGTGGAGAAAATCGTGAGAACTCTCACTGAGAAATGGAATTACATTGTCTGCTCCATTGAAGAAGCAAAAGACATCGATTCCTTGTCTGTTGATGCCTTGCAAAGCTCGCTTTTTGTGCATGAACAAAAACTCAAAAAGGATGGAGATGAAGAACAAGCACTTGCAGTGTCAACAGATGAAGGGTATGGGGGTCGAGGAAGAGGGCGATATGGAGGCAGAGGAAGAGGTATGGGCAGAGGTCGCCAGCCCTACAACAAAGCAACTGTAGAATGCTACAAATGCCATCAGCTAGGACATTTCCAATATGAGTGCCCAAAGTCTGCGAGACAAGTGAATTACGCAGAGATAGAAGATGGAATTGAAGAGATGCTGCTCATGGCATATATCAAAGAGGCAAAATTGGGAAAGGAAGATGTATGGTTTCTAGACTCAGGGTGTAGCAACCACATGTGTGGGGACTCAAGTATGTTCGATGAGATAGAAAGTGGCTTCAATCGGACAGTTAGACTGGGGAATCACACGAATATGGAGGTAGTGGGAAAAGGGAGTTTGAAGCTGTTCTTTCAAGGAATCAATCATGTGGTACAAGATGTCTTCTATGTACCAGCACTGAAGAACAACCTTCTGAGCATTGGACAACTTCAAGAAAGAGGTTTGGAGGTTCTGATGAAAGATAATCACTGCAGCATCTATCATCCCACAAATGGACTCATCATCAAAACCAAGATGACAGCGAACAGGATGTTTGTCTTACTCACCAACAAACAGCCAAGCAATCAGGAGATGTGCTTAAAGACGGATGCTCAGGACCAGTCTCAGCTTTGGCATAGGAGATATGGGCATCTTAGCTACACAGGTCTGAGAACACTAAAAGGCAAAGAAATGGTGAGGGGCTGCCAAACTTTCCTGAGTCAGAGGCCATTTGCACGGACTGCTTGAAAGGAAAACAACAGCGAGAGGTCATCCCAAAAAAGGCCTCTTAGAGAGCATCGGAAAGGCTGGAGCTAGTGCACTCAGACATCTGTGGACTGATTTCTCCAACTTCGAGTGGTGGAAAAAGGTATCTTATCAGCTTCATTGATGACTTTAGTAGAAAAGCGTGGGTATACTTTTTGGTGTACAAAGTTGATGCCTTCACTACTTTTAAGCGCTTTAAGAGTGGTGTAGAGAAAGAATCTGGTCTGTCTATTAAGTGCTTAAGAACGGATCGTGGAGGAGAGTTTAATGAGTTTTGCAAAGAGATGGGATAAGAAGACAGCAGACCACAGCCTACACACCACAGCAAAACGGTGTGTCAGAGAGAAAGAATAGAACTGTGATGAACATGGCAAGGAGCTTGTTAGTGGAGAAAAATGTTCCAAAGAACTTCTGGCCAGAAGCTGTGAGTTGGACATTCTATCTCCTTAATAGGTCTCCAATAAGCTCAGTCAAAAATATGACTCCTAAGGAAGCGTGGAGTGGATTGAAACCGTCTGTAGAACATTTCAGAGTGTTTGGATGTGTTGCACATGCCCATGTGCCTGATGCTCGACGAACAAAACTTGAAGACAAAAGTTGAACCTGCGTTTTGTTTGGAATGAGTACAAATCGAAAGGGTACAGACTCTATGATCCAATGAGTAAGAAGATCACGGTCAGCAGAGACATTATCTGTGAAGAAGACAAGAAGTGGAACTGGGACGAGAGTTATGAAGAGAAAATCAACCTTGATTTGGAATGGGAAGATGAGAAAAAACAATCTAAAGCAGAAGAAGAGGGTCCCTTCAACGATGAAACAGACCCGCAAGTTGATGGTGAAGCAGAGGCTGCTGATATGATTTCTCCTGTTGCGACTGCGGTTCCGGTCAACACCACTCTCGATACTCCTGAACGCTCGTCTACACTGGCACGAGTAAGAAGACCACCAGTATGGATGCGAGATTACGAAATGAGGAGCGAAGACGAAGAAGACCAATCTGCGTTGTTTGATCTATTTGCAAGGTCAGATCTACTCGTGTTGTTTGCTGGTTTAGATCCAGTCAGCTTTGATGAGGTAGCAAGAAGTGAAAACTGGAAAAAGGCGATGGATTCTGAAATCAGATCAATTGAGAAGAACAAGACATGGGTTCTAACCAATTTACCTAAAGGAGCGAAGAGCATCGGAGTCAAATGGGTTTACAAAACCAAACTGAACCAGCACGGAGAGATAGAGAAGTACAAGGCACGCTTGGTAGCAAAAGGGTATGCACAAGAGCATGGGGTCGATTACGAAGAAGTGTATGCTCCTGTGGCTCGCATGGACACTGTAAGGATGATCTTGGCTCTTGCAGCTCAGAAAGGGTGGGTCATATTTCAGTTGGATGTGAAATCAGCGTTTCTTCAGGGAGATCTAATTGAAGAAGTGTACGTGGATCAGCCGAGAGGATATTAAGTTGAAGGTGCTGAGAACAAAGTGTATAAGCTCTCTAAAGCACTATATGGACTCAAGCAAGCTCCACAGGCTTGGTTTAGCAAAATTGACTCATATTTTCAGAAAATGGGCTTTGGAAAGGATGCGAGTGAGCAGACTCTGTTCACAAAGGTCAACAAACAAGGTAACTGCTTGATCATTAGTTTGTATGTCGATGATCTGATCTATACTGGGAATGATGAGATGATGATGAGAGAGTTTAAGGAGTCTATGATGAAAGAATTTGACATGACTGATCTGGGGAAGATGAAGTACTTTCTCGGTTTGGAAGTGATGCAGCTTGCAGATGGGATATTTAGCGTAAAGAAATATGTGAAAGAGGTGTTAAAGAAGTTTGGAATGGATGAGAGCAACTCTGTTTCAAATCCCATCATTCCAGGATCTAAGATTCATAAGGATGAAGATGGTGTTAAAGTGGATGGCTTGCTCTACAAGCAACTGGTTGGAAGCTTAATGTACCTGACAGAAACAAGGCCAGATGTGATGTATGCGGTGAGCCTCATCAGCAGATTCATGTCTAGACCAACAGAGCTCCATCTTGCTGCAGCAAAAAGAATCTAAAGGTACTTGCAAGGAACTACTAGCTATGGAATTTTTTATCAGAAAACGGGAAGTAGAGAGCTTGTAGTCTTCACAGACAGTGACTATGCAGGCTGTGTGGAGGACAGAAAGAGCACATCTGGGTACGCCTTTATTCTAAGTGATGCGGCAGTAGCTTGGTCCTCTAGAAAACAAATTGGTTACTCTAAGTACAACAGAAGCAGAGTTTGTAGCTGCTGCGGCATGCACTTGTCAGATGATTTGGATGAAGAGGATATTAGAGAAAATCGGTTACGAAGGAAGCTCCAGTCCAGTAATTTTTTGTGACAACAGCTCAACCATCAAGTTATCAAAGAACCCTGTGATGCATGGAAAGAGCAAACACATTGATGTTTGCTTTAACTTTCTGCGTGATTTGGTAAATGAAGAAGCAGTTTAACTCAAGTTCTGTGGAACACATCAGCAAGTAGCTGACATATTCACCAAGCCGTTAAAGTTGGATGCGTTTCAGGGACTAAGGAAGAAGCTGGGAGTCTGCGACGAGCCTAAGATAAACTAGTACACTGTCTAGTTTAAGGGAGGGATTGATAAATTTAATTGTTGTTGTTTTTGCGTTGTGTCCGTTTAATTAGGAAGATAACTAGTTTGCTTCTGTTATTTGTTTCAGACATTTGCGGTCACGATTGACCACGTTTGTTGCTTTCCCTGATTTCTTGTAAGGCTATTTAAGCCATCGTATTCTATTCAATGAAGTTAGTTTTCCAGTAATTGTTCATTGTTCAACAAAAACTATATATGTTTTTTTTCTTTTTTGAATATTTGATCCATAATCTTTTCGGATCGAAAAGCATAGCATGTAAATTAGTTTTGTTACTTGAAATCGTGACCTTGAGATTCAGACGTTAGCTTAAAAAAAAAATACTATACTATATATTTTCGAAAATATGTCTAAAGAAACTAAAAATACATGCATAATGTATCAAACTTTTTCGGATAGAAAATGTAGAAAGAAATGATTTTCTCTATATAAAATCAAAAGCTCACAGAAGTTTTGTGATGGCAGCACTGATACTGGATTAGGTAAATAATCTGCATACGATTGACATGGAACTAAAATAAAATAAAGTAATGAAAATAGGGTGAGCGACTTGAATGTGACAGGGAATGAGGTCGTGGAAGTTACCAAACATGGACAATTCATGAAAACGCGTCACATGTTGTTGGCTTATTAGTTGAGACAACGACAATCATCCCCAACGCTCTCCATTTGATAATATAATACTCTCTTTTTTTTTCTTTTTTTTAAAGTATAGTATAATACTCTCTCTTTCACAACAATTCTATTTTGTCTTCTTTTATTTAATAAAAATGAAAAATCCTAATTCTTTTGGTTGATAACAAAAACAAACATAATTGACGACCAACAAAATATCACCATCCTACTTTAATGCATATCTAACCACTATTTTTATTCATTATCATATGAAATGTTGATGATAATGGATCAACATATTTTGTATAACAATCAAATTAGTTATTTCTCTTTTGAAGTCCTAATCAAAAAGCATGAAGATGTAGCTTGTAGCAATGACCTGTACCAGTCGTTGAAGTAATACAGGAGATTGTACAAAAACTGGAATGAGCTTAAGGCTTCGTGGGTTTGAGGAGTGAGTTGGGCCGAGCAAGGATGGACGTGACTTGATGCTCTAGGAGAGCTGGAGGCGTTCTTTGGAGAGGATCAAAGAGTTTGGAGATTTTCCTAGTATCTTGCTAAAGACAAGGAAAGAAGATATTGAGTAAAGATTTGGGAGAATCTGAACTTGGAGGCAAAGACTATGTCTGGCCATTTGTCTATAGAGTAAAAATAGGTTAGAGTTAACTTAGGGAGAAGTTATCACAATTAGCACAAACTTCTTAGCAAACGAATGTAAGATTATCTAGCAAAAAGAAAGATCTTGATTCAAGGTACTAAGAGGTAGTGAGATCGTGTATGACTTGTGAACGTGTGAGGCTAGGATTAAAGTGACCGAGTGAAACTTGTAAGTGCACGAATCATTCAATCTAGTAAAGTGTTTTTGAGAAAAATCCCTTGTGTATTGTGTTCAGTTCCTGTAGTACCTGCGATAATCTCTATAGTAATAGCTGATACATTTTCAAAGCAAAATTATTATCTTCTGAATATAAACATGTAAAACCCGCATAACATTATTAACAAAAAAAGAATATAAAACGACAAATATTTTTTGTAGACACTGACAGATAAATGATACATTTTCAATTGGTATCAGAGCAAGCATCTGTTTGTTGTTATTATAGGTGAGATCCTGTGGAGAAAATGGAAAGCTACTAAGATTTGGTGAATAGTTCGAGGGTAATACTAGATTCAGGAAACTACGGGTTCTGGAAGTCTAGGATGAAGTTTCTTATTGGTGAGATTGATGTACTGGCCTGGAGAGCAGTTCTAGTTCTGTAATGACCGCGAACCAATTTCTCGTGATTTTGGTCGTGCGTCGATCGACGCAAGTGGTGTGCGTCGATCGACCTAAGGTTAAATCGAACCGGTTGGTTCAATTTAAGTCGTTGGTTTGCGGACTGGTTAAGAGGAAAACACTAAGGATTTCCTATATAAAGGGCTGTGGCCACTTTTAGAAGGAGATTTTCAGTTTCAGAGATTTCCAAAAAGTTCCAGAGAGTTTCCAGGGAGTTTTGAGAGAGGATTTGAGAGAAAAGGAGAATCATTGTTGATTTCTTCCTGTTCTTGATCCTAAAATCTCATGTGTGGGGTTTGTGAGTCTCTGGAGATCGAATCTGGTGTGTGTTGATCGCGAGTTGGATGAGAAATTCGGATTGGAGATTCGTGTTCTTCGCGTTCTTCATGCTTTTCATCCTTTCTCCTTTCCAGATCTAAGGTGAGTGCGTGACCATGGCTTATCTGGGTAAAGGAATTGATAGGATACGATTGTTTGTTGTTATTGGTTGGATTTCGTGTTGTTTGGTGAGGTTTTGTGCAGAAGATCGATGAGATGCGTTCTGGGATCGAACCATGAGAGGATAGGTTCAATTCTGGGTTCTGCGTCGGTGCGTCGATCGACACAGTTGCTCTATGTCGATCAACACATGGTGGATGTATCGATCGATGCATAGCCTATTTAGGCGAACTTGCGGTTGATTGTTTGTGCTTGTATTGTTGATTGCTCATCCTGGTATTGTATCTTTTGCTTATGCCTGTGTGTATAGCCAAGTAGATGGGATGACCGTCTCACTGAGTATTTGTGATAAAACTCACGCATCTCTTTTAACCATGTGATGAAGGTAGAGACAAAGTGTGATCGTGGAATCATGGCCAAGAAGAGGAGATAATCTAGTGTCTCGCTTTATTGGATGTTGTTGTTAGAATTGCTAGGTTGCTAGTGAATTCTGCAATTCTAGAATTGTTGTTGAATTGATAATTGGATTATTGGTTATTGATTGAATTGGGTTAGCGTTTTCAATAAAGTATGAGATTTATTGAATGAAGTTGTTGGTTAATTGTTTGTGAGTTCCGTATGGTTGTGTTTTGACCGTTGAGGATTATTATTTGTGATAATAATAATCCGAATTTGGGAATTTTAAATTTTTATGGGTTTGATCGTTTCAGTTTGGTATTAGAGCTCTTATGGTTCTAGGACGGGTGCATTTGATTGATTGATTATGTGTTAGTCGATTGATTATTGTGTGGGTTTGGAGTCCTAGATCATCTTCTTCGAGCCTTCAATGAGATTTCACAGTATGTGTTGTTTATATTTCTGTTTTCTAGTATACTTAGTGTTCTGCTGGGTAGTGCAGAGTGAGATGGCTAGAGGTACTAGAGGAAAAGGTTGTGGGGGGCCGTGGAGGCCGAGGTGGTCGTGGTGGGCGTGGGCGCGGACGGGGACTTGAGAGTGAGTCTGTTGCCGCGAGTGTGGCCCAGAGATCACGCAGGAGCAGTTAGATGATTCGTAGGCGTATCAGGAGGGGTGATATGTTCAAATTTGCCCTGAGCTACTCTCTCAAATTAAGAGATCGATGTAATACATAGGGGTCGAATCTACAGAGAATCAATTCACACAAAAGACTATTGAATTCAAATTATGCTAAGTAAATAGTGTTGAATGTAAAATAAACAGCAAATGTAAACAAGTGAATGATGATAAATGTTCTAGAAATCAATTGGACAAAAGGTTAGGCTATGGGTAATTCGCAGGTTTGAATCGAAATATGATCGTGTCGATCGACACACAAGTATTGTCGATTGACACAAGGATAAAAACGGTTAGGATTTTTTTAAGAGCAGTTCTAGAACTCAAACACGAATGTAAAACCAATCAAATTTAGTTGCAGAGATTATCTATGACTAAATCGCTAAATTCCAAATTTCTTTGCAAACTTAGTGAATAAAATCAAGCATTAAGTTCAGGTTCAATTGTTCACAAAATTACTAAGCCAAATTTCTTTGCGGATATATAATTTTGCTCATCTAAGATTATATCAGGTTGTTAACAATACTTTTGCATCTATTAAAGCAACCTAGGATTTCCAATTTCAGTTGATCAATTTTTAAAATCAGAATTAAAACAATCTAGATGAAGAATAAAAAGATAAATCCTAACAGAGTTTAAATCCTATCAATTTCTCATCAAACCTTTGAATAACCCTAAACCTAACAAGCAAACTACTCAAACATAGATGAAGAAAACATAATGAGATAAATAATTTGCATAAAAGAGATAGAGAATGTGATTCAAAAGGGTTTGAAGTCGACGAAGGTCTGAAGTCAGCGAAATCTCTCCCAAAGCTCTCCAAATCTCTCCAACTCTGAGTCTCAATTAAAAACTAGATAAAAACATAAAAGCCTAAGGAAAAACTATATATAATCTATCAAATTCATATCGAGCTTTGTGTATAACTTCTGGGCTTTTTGGGCAAAACTAGAATTTCCTCAACCTTCTCGTCAGACACGATCATGTCGATCGACACATTGAATCGTGTCGATCGACACATACATGCAAAATCGTCTCCGGCTTGATCACTTCGGTTCTTCTTTCCTTGATGCTCCAAAATGCTCCAAAAGCTCCCATTAAGCTCCAATCGTCCCTCAACATACAAAGACTCGAAAAGACTCGAAAAATACCACAAAAGACTCTATAAAAAAGACTTATATCATGGTCAAAAATGGGTAAAAACCATGATATATCAACTCACTCAGACTTAGCATTTGCTTACCCTCAAGCAAAACATACACTAAAAATGTGAAAGAGGTTTGAAAACGCAGAAACTTACCTTCCCTTGGAGCACCAGACCGATCCTTTCAACTAGTAATCCATATAATGCAAAACCAATTCAAAACCAGACCACCATGTACTTCTCCATAGACATTCGCAGCCTCCCAAATTCATCCACGACTTATCAACATAACCCGCTAGTCCTCATTGTTGGGTCTCGTCCCAGATCTCAATACCAAGAACCTTTTAGACTTATTCCCATACTATACCATGACTAGTGAACCATACAACCTTTGGTACTCTTTCTCTCCCCCAGACTTATTCGATTCAGAAACTCAAAAACAGTGCTTTCACTACTATTGTTCCTTGTGAGGAGACAGGGTCGTGAGATTGTTCGTCCTCTACATCCATTCTAAGGGACTCAGACTGCTGCTTTTTAGCTCCAGGTGATCACCTATTGAGTACTGACTCACTGGAATTTCATTTCCTCATCTTATACTCAAGAACTATCATATCACCCCAAATCATTCATTTTTTTTTGTTTTTTTTTAGAGAGAGGAGTACCCATTATTTTCACTAAAAGTTTCACTTGTCAGGTATGAATGAGGAGTCGAGCCCTATGAACATCAATCACCGAGGAGACTGCATAATATGCTCGAACTTGGAGGATTATGCTGGAAGTAACAGATGTCTCCAGTTAACTGGTCAGCCTTAGGATTTTCCATTAGTCTGCTTTTGAAATTGATCCTAGAAAAATGGTCACACAACTGAAAGAGACAATCCACTAAACTAAAAGAAGGATCATTGTTTCCAACTGACTATTTTGAGTTGATAAAACGTTTTGGACTGACTCTAAAAAATGAACACAATGTTAGCGACTACCTCCCCCAGACTTAAACAACACTATCCCCAGTGTTATCCAACTTGAGATTGGTAAAAGAATCAAGAGGAAAAATGAACTTGTGAATGGAAAACGAAAGTTTACCAATGTTAGCCTCATGTCGATCGACACATAGGACCGTGTCGATCGACACATAGGACCGTGTCGATCGACACAAGTTGTCTGAATTGGATCATGAGTTGTTCGGAGTTGTAGACCAAATGTGACTGTGTTGATCGACACAGTGAACCGTGTCGATCGACACAGGTTCTTTGAACCGATACAGCAGTTGTCGCATCAGGTTTCATCGTTGAAATCAATTGTCACACTAAACATCTGCAACCACAACTCAAAAGACATGATTAAGAGGAAAACACAGTTAAATCTCATTAGTTCGCAAGTTCTGAAATCCTAAAGAAGCACATAACAAACTGACTCAAAGAAAACATGAAAATAGACTCAAAGTTAGAAGATAAAAAAAATAAAAAATGAAAACAAAAAAAGGATAAGTGTAGAGGATCTAATCCTCCTCCTCAGACGATGAATGATGCGGTGGAGTAGGTGGGCGAGGACGAACACATCCACAGCAAAGCCAGGTAGAAATAACGGTCCACATGCTCTGCAAACTCTGAGTAACCCAACGCTGAAACTCGAGCTGCTCCATAGGATGGTCTGGCGTGGGAGGAAACAGAGGAAGCTGAGGTGGAGCACTGGAAGTGCCTGCTCCTGAAGTACTAACTGCAGCAGCACCCCGAGTAGTCTATTTGCACCCAGCTCCAACTGGGCGCAGAAGTCTCTGGTCTGGCTCGAAGGCCATCAAGGCGGGGTTGGATGAGATGCACATCAGCTCTAGAATAGGTAGCTTCACCATTCGTTGCTCTCCAGGAACAGGGCGAAAGACCCAATGCTCATCCTGCTTGAGCCAGGTGGCTCTCGTCAGATAGTCCAAGTGTACTACACAGCTTGCCCTCTCCGCACATCAATCTGATGTATCAACCCACAAAATGTGAAGATAGGGGTGAGAAGACCACCAGCGGCAAAGGACTTGCTGCTCTTCTTGAGCGTCAATGGCGTGTTCTTCAGAGAAATCAGATGGCGAGCGAAAACAACACCCATGTTGGGGTGAGCCTCATCCCAAGTCGGGTCTGAAATGTCCCACCAAAGAGCATATGACAATAAGACCAAATCCTGTAGCCACATCTTCCCGGGCTCCACCTTGTACAGAATCGTGGTGGAGAAAAGGCGGAGTAGATAGCGAAGGACTGGATGCTTCACATCAGTGTGCGTGGAGGCAGCAGCAGCATACATCCCCATCCCAAAACGTGCCCAGAAGGCCTGTATATCAGGGATGGTCTCCAAAAGCTCCTCATAAACGTCATCCTGGTCAAAACTGTAAACCCCGCAAAGATCCCACAGAGATATCTTATAGTAAACTCCACGAATCTTGAAGCTCAGGAACCGATTCCTGGTATTATCTTGACTAGTCTCATCATATGCCTCACAACTTAGCCTCACTGACGCGAAAAACTGACGGACCAAGTCAGGGTACGTAGGATGGTGAAATGTTGCGATGGTCCCCAGTCCTGCATTCGCCAGTAATCGCAGCACCTCATCCTTGAGACCTAAGCCACTCATCGCCCATCTATTTGCAAACTTGGTCGCAGAGACTTTCACCTTCAACCACTCGTTGTATAAGAGAGAGTCATAATCGTCCCATTCCTCTCTGATCTCTTTACTGACAACGCTCTCACGAACGAGAATCTTGGCAGGAACGTCATCCCATGTCCTCGCGATGGCGATTTGATTTCCTTCAGGTCTAGGCCAATGAGGAAGAGAAGCTATCGGTGTAGCTTGTGTACGAGAGCTGGATGCAGCTTCCTCGCCTTGTCTCTGGCGCTTATTAACCTTTGGAGCCATCTGCAAAACAACACAAGAGGAAAACAAACACACATATCGAAATTAGCAAGAATGGACTTTCTGGGCATCTGTGTCGATCGACACAGTCTAAAATCATTTCGAAATCTGAAATTCAAAGTCCCAATCCGCAATATTCAACCACAACATCTCTACACAATCTCTAAGCATCATACGAGTAAAATGTACAACAACAACAACAACCAAGCCTCCTAATGTCACTTGCACCTTTTAAAACTCCAAAATTTCACAAATTTCTCAATTCCAAAATCAATCCTTCTAAATTAACAAAATGAAGCAATGCATTCGGTCCAAAATCACTCTAAAAGTGCATAGGAGACATTCCCATAACCCCAATTGAACCAAAACAAATCCCAATTTCATCGTTTTATTAAAACCGTCGAACTGAAAAGGTGAAATTAGAGAGTCATACCTTTGCAGATCGAAGTAATGGAGTGTAGAATCACAATTAGGATGAAAATCCGAGTAGCTTAGAGCAAAAAATACTCAAAACAGTGGAGAATTGAGGAAGTTGTGATGTTTTAAAATCTCAAAACAAAATTTCGTGTTCGTGAAAAGAAAATGAGAAGGGAGAAGAAAGAGTCGGGTTTAAAATACTTACCTCGGGTTGTCCGCTGGTGTGGCGATCAACACACACCTTTCTGTTCCAAAAATCCTTTTTTTTATTAGATAAATAAATACCTGAAAAATTTAGACAAAATTCTAGTATCAAAAATCGATTGGTGTAATCGAGTCCTCGACAACGGCGCCAAAATTTGATATGCTCAAATTTGCCCTGAACTACTCTCTCAAATTAAGAGATCGAGGTAATACTTAGGAGTCGAGTCCACAGGGAATCAACTCACACAAAAGACTATTGAATTCAAATTATGCTAAGTAAATAGTGGTGAATGTAAAATAAACAGCAAATATAAACAAGTGAATGATGATAAAGGTTCTAGTAATCAACTGGACAAAAGATTAGGCTATGGGTAATTCGCAGGTTTGAATCGAAATATGATCGTGTCGATCGACACACAAGTATGTGTCGATCGATACAAGGATAAAAACGGTTAGGATTTTATTAAGAGTACTTCTAGAACTCAAACACGAATGTAGAACCAATCAAATTTCATTGCAGAGATTATCTATGACTAAATTCCTAAATTCCAAATTTCTTTGCAAACTTAGTGAATAAATTCAAGCATTAAGTTCAGGTTCAATTGTTCACAAAATTACTAAGCCAAATTTCTTTGCGAATAGATAATTTTGCTCATCTAAGATTATATCATGTTGTTAACAATACTTTCGCATCTATCAAAGCAACCTAGGATTTCCAATTTCAGTTGATCAATCCTGAAATCAGAGTTAAAACAATTTAGATAAAGAACAAAAAGATAAATCCTAACAGAGTTTAAATTCTATCAATTTCTCATCAAACCTTTGAATAACCCTAAACCTAACAAGCAAACTACTCAGACATAGATGAAGAAAACATCATGAGATAAATAATTTGCATAAAAGAGATAGAGAATCTGAAGTCAGCGAAATCTCTCCCAAAGCTCTCCAAATCTCTCCAACTCTAAGTCTCAATTAAAAACTAGATAAAACATAATAGCCTAAGGAAAAACTACATATAATCTATCAAATTCGGATCGGGCTTTGTGTATAACTTCTGGGCTTTTTGGGCAAAACTAGAATTTCCTCAACCTTCTCATCAGACACGATCGTGTCGATCGAC
Organism: Arabis hirsuta; assembly: GCA_964056655.1. Taxonomy (NCBI): domain Eukaryota; kingdom Viridiplantae; phylum Streptophyta; class Magnoliopsida; order Brassicales; family Brassicaceae; genus Arabis; species Arabis hirsuta. Next base: position 25,937,364 of record OZ053298.1, on the reverse strand, counting down.
ACACTGAACCGTGTCGATCGACACAGACATGTAAAATCGACTCCAACTTGATCACTTCGGCTCCAAAAATGCTCCAAAATGCTCCAAAAATTCTCATTAAGCTCCAATCGTCCCTCAACCTACAAAGACTAAAAAAATATTACAAAAGACTCTATAAAAAGGACTTATATCATGGTCAAAAATGGGTAAAAACCATGATATATCAAGGGGTCCGTGGGTATGGCCGCTACGAGTACAAGTCTGAGGACTAGAGGGGCTAGTGAGGGTCCCGATGTGGCTGGCGGTGCGATGGGCCTAGGTGGGGGTGCTGCCGCAGGTGTTTCCCAGGATCGAGATGATCGTCTAGCGGGTTTGCTACAGTTGATCTTGGAGCGGTTGCCAGGTGGGGTGCCGGCTTAGGGTCAGGCCTGGGAGTGCAGTCGGGTGTGGCTGGTATGCAGCCAGGTGTGGCTGGTGGGCAGCAGGGTGTGGCTGGTGTGCAGTCGGGTGTGGCTGGGGTTCAGTCGGGTATGGCTGGTGTGCAGCCAGGTGTGATGGTTGCGGAGGAGCTCCCATCCTACCTTAGAATGATGGAGCAGATGCAGAGGATTGGTATCGGGTTTTTCTCGAAAGGTGCCAAGCCTGAGGAGACCGATGAGTAGCGGCTGAGACTGGAACGTAACTTTTGCTTTATCAGGTGTCCAGAGCGATAACGGATTTATCTGGCGGTTCATTACCTAGAGGATGATGCGCATCTCTGGTGGAGAAGTGTTGAGGCCAGGAGGGTGCAGGCAGAGATGGTCTGGGAGGATTTTTTGGCAGAGTTTAATGCCAAATATTTCCCGTAGAAGGCGGTGGATTGGTTAAAATTGAGGTTCCTAGAGTTTACTCAGGGTGACCGGTTGGTGAGGGAGTTCGACGTGGAGTTCAGTCGACTTATGGTTCATGCGGGTAGAGGCATGGAGGGCGAGCAAGCCTAAGTGAAGAGGCTCTTGAGAGGACTTCGATCTGACTTGAGGACTCGCTGTAGAGTTAGTAGGTTCGCCACGAGGGCGAAGTTGGTGGAGATTACTGTGGCAATTGAGGATGACCTGAGGAGCAGCTGGTGGTGGTTTGTCCACCTGTTCAGCAGAGGCGGGTCCGTGCAAGGGCGGCAAGCATGTGCAAAGACAGAAGAGGAAGTTGGAGAACATTTCCGGACCGAGTCAAAGTGGTCAGGGTGGTTCAAGATGCTTCGGGTATGGGAGCATGGATCACTGGGTGGTGAGCTGTCCAAAGAGGAACAAGCCTCGGGTGTGTTTTCACTACAGAGAGCCAGGACATCAAGTCGAGATGTCCCAAGCTACAGCAGATGGCGGTGGCAGCAGTGCAGCTTGTGGCTCAGATTACAGCGGTACCACGGGTGTTCACTTCAGTGGAGGCGGGTGGTTCTAGCGCCAGACTGATCACATGTAATTTCAAAACTTGACTTGTTAATTTTAATGCTGTTGAATTTAGTATATTTTGGAATTTGTGAGTCAGTGCTAGAATGTTAGGGTTCTTAGGCACATGGGATTTGTGCAGGGACCTTAGTAATGGGCGGTTATGAGTCTCATGTACAATTTGATTCTGGAGCTACGAATTGCTTCGTTACTCCGGAGTGTATGGAGGGTAGTGGTATCCGGAATGATTCTGGTAAGCAGCCGAGCGTAGTGAAGGTTGCTGGTGCCAACTCTTTAGCTACTCTTGGGCAGGCTCAAGGCGTGGATATTCATGTTGTAGGCGAGTCTATGCCAGCTGATCTGATTATTAGTCCGGTGGAGCTGTACGATGTCATTCTCGGGATGTATTAGCTGGTTTGGTACAGAGTCCATCTGGATTGTCATCGGGGATGAGTTGTGTTTGGGCGAGAGGCGAGAGGCGAGAAGGTTGGTTTATCAGGGAGTGAGGCCGACTTCTGGGAGTCTCATGATTTTGGCGATTTAGGCCAAGCAGTTGATTGAAAAGGGCTGCGAGGCGTATTTGGCGACAATTGTGATGCCAAAGGCTGTTGGAGAGGTTGCAGTTGGGGATATTCGAGTTGTTCAGGACTTCCAAGATGTTTTTCCAGTCGTTGCAAGGATTACCACCGTCTCGGTCGAATCCTTTTACGATTGAGTTGGAGCCTGGGACGACTCCGATATCTAAGGCACCTTACTAATGGCTCCAGTAGAGATGGCAGAGCTGAAAAAGCAGTTGGAAGATCTTTTGGAGAAAGAATTTATCCGGCCTAGTGGTTCACCATGGGCAGCGCCGGTGTTGTTTGTGAAGAAAAAGGATGGGAATTTCTGGTTGTGTACCGATTACCGAGGACTTAACTGAGTCACTGTAAAGACCAAGTATCCTCTGCCGCGGATTGATGAGTTGTTGGATCATTTGCGAGGGGCTACTTGGTTCTCCAAGATTGATTTGACTTCGAGTTACCATCAGATTCCAATCGATGAGGCAGATGTGAGGAAGACTGCTTTCAAGATGAGATATGAGCATTATGAGTTTGTGGTGATGCCTTTCGGGGTTACCAATGCAACAACAGCGTTCATGAGGCTGATGAATAGGGTCTTGTAGGAGTATCTGGACGAGTTTGTGATCATCTTTATCGATGATATTTTGGTGTATTCGAGGAGTCCTGAGGGGCACGAGGTGAGTCTGAGAGTAGTTATGGAGAAGCTGCGGGAGCAGAAGTTGTACGCGAAGTTGAGCAAGTGAAGTTTCTCGCAGCGAGAGATAAGTTTTCTCGGTCATATGGTTTCTGCAGATGGAGTTTCTGTGGATCCGGCTAAGATAGAGGCTATCAGAGGGTGGCCTAGACTGAGGAATGCCACCAAGATCCAAATTTTTCTCGGGTTGGCAGGTTACTACAGGAGGTTCGTCAAGGGCTTTGCTAGTATGGCGTAGTCGATGACGAAGCTGACGGGGAAGGATGTCCTTTTTGTGTGGTCTTTAGCTTGCGAGAAGAGTTTCGGGAAGCTGAAAGAGATGCTCACTAGTACACCAGTGTTGGCGTTGCCAGATCCGGGCGAGCCTTACGTGGTGTATATGAATGCTTCGGGAGTTGGTCTGGGTTGTGTGCTGATGCAGCACGGAAAGGTAATTGCTTATGCTTCGAGGCAGTTGAGGAAGCACGAGTGCAATTACCCTACCCATGATTTAGAGTTGGCTGCAGTGATTTTTGCTTTAAAGATTTTTTTTTTGAATGAAATAAATTGCATTAGAAAGATAGAGTAAGAGATACAGAGATTCGAAAACGATGGAATCCGGAAGTCTGAAATCTCCTCAAAGCTCTCCTCTCTCAAGTTTTAATTAAAAACTAGATAAAAACATGAAAACCTAAGGAAAAACTATTTATATTGTCTAAAAATCGGATTGGGCCTTGGTGTAAACTTCTGGGCTTTTGGGCCTAAGAGGAATTTCTTCAATCTTCTCGTCAGACACGATCATGTCGATCGACACACAGGACCGTGTCGATCGACACAGACATGTAAAAATCGACTTTGACTTGATCACTTTAGCTCTTCTTTCCTCGATGCTCCAAAATGCTCCAAAAGCTTCCATTAAGCTTCAATCGTCCGTAATCCTGCAAAGACTCTAAAAGACTCGAAAAACCTCAAAAAGACACTATGAAAAGGACTTATATCATGATCGAAAACAGGTAAAAACCATGATATATCACTCCTCGACTGTTTAGTGTTTGATTGTCATGTATGCTTGTTGTATGCTCATCCTTGTATTGTATCTCTTGCTTATACCTGTGTGTATAACCTGTAGATGGGATGGCCGCCTCGCTGAATATTTGTGGTAATACTCACGCAACTCTTTTTGCCATGTGTTGCAGGTAAAGAGAAATTGTGATCGTGGAATCATGGCCGGGAAGAAGAGATGATTTAGTGTCTCGGCTAATTGAATAATGCTGTTAGAATTGCTAGATTTCTAGTGAATTCTGGAATTGATACTTGGTTATTGTTGGTTATTTCTTATTGGAATTGAATTGGTTATTGGTTGAACGGTTTACTGGATTAATAAAGTATAAGATTTATTGATTGGATTGTTATTTGTTTATTCTAAACGTTTATGTATCGCTTGTGTTTGGCCCATTGAGGATTAATATCTGTGATGATAGTAATCCGAAGGGAAAAATTTAAAATTTTTGGGTCGGGTCGTTTCACACACCCACGACCATTGGTCAAGTCAAAAGCTTTCACAGCGTAGCCAGGTTCTCCCGACGGTTTGTCAAAGACTTCAGCATGATCGCAGCCCCCTTAACCTCGGTTATCAAGAAGGACGTTGCCTTCTCATGGGGCCCGAACCAGGACGCGGCCTTCCAAAAAATCAAAGATAACCTCAGCGCCGCACCAGTTTTAGTTTTGCCTAACTTTGACAAAACTTTTGAGGTTGAATGTGATGCATCAGGTACGGGCATTAAAGCGGTCCTGACACAAGGAGGAAAGCCAGTTGCTTTCTTCAGTGAGAAACTTAGCGGAGCCACCCTCAACTATCCCACCTACGACAAGGAGCTATACGCCTTTGTGAGATCGTTGGAGACTTGGCAACACTACCTGCTCAGCAAGGAGTTCGTGATTCATATCGATCATGAGACACTGAAGTACCTCCGAGACCACACCAACCTCAAGAAGCGGCACGCCAGATGGCTTGAGATCGTGGAGACGTTTTCGTACGTGATCAAGTATAATAAAGGCAAGGAGAACGTAGTAGCCAACACCCTATCCAAGAGATACGCCCTTATCTCTACCATGGAGGCCAAGATCAATGTGTTGGAACATCTCAAGGAGCTCTATGCGGATGATCCAGACTTTAGAGAGCTCTTCAACCAATGCACCAAGGACGCCCTCGGTCCTTATTATAAGCACGGTGGTTTTCTTTTCTGGGACAAGAGGTTGTGCATCCCCCGAAGCTCGATGCGTGAGCTGATCATAGGCGAAGCACATGGAGGCGACCTTATGGGACACTTCGGCATAGAGAAAACCCGAAGCATACTCAAAGAACACTTTTTCTGGCCTCACCAACGACGAGACGTGGAACGGTTCTGTTCCAAGTGCACTATATGCCTTAGCGCAAAATCCATGTCACATCCTCACGGTCTTTATACACCTTTGCATATTCCTGATATGCCATGGGTCGACCTTTCTATGGATTTCTTTGTAGGGTTACCCAAGATCCAACACAATGACTCTATTTTCGTGGTCGTGGACCGGTTCAGCAAGATGGCCCATTTTATTCCTTGCGACAAAACCAACGATGCCACGCAAACCGCTGATATGTTCTTCAAAGAAGTGGTGCGACTACATGGCCTACCCCGGACCATTTGTATCAAACTGCGATCCAAAGTTTCTCGGATATTTTTGGAGAACCTTGTGGAGAAAGCTCGGAACCAAGCTTCTCTTCTCCACCACGGCCCATCCGCAGACCGACGAATAGACCGAGGTCACCAACCAAACCTTAGGCACGCTCTTACAAGCAACTGTCGGTAACAATTTAAGAAATTGGCTAGATTGTCTTCCTTTGGTCGAGTTCGCTTATAACCGCATGAAACACTCCACTACTTACTTTTCTCTTTTTGAGATTGTGTATGGTTTTAAGCCGCAGACTCCCCTCGACTTGGCACCTATACCGCTCCCGCATAAGGATCAAATTAACCAGAACAGAGTGGCCAAGGCCGAGTTACTTAAAAATCGGTATCAAAAGGCCAAGGAAAATATGGAGAAACAGAATGAGCGAACCAAGAAGTACTCGGACCAAAGCCGAAAAGAGATTCACCTCGAACCGAAAGACTACGTCTGGGTTCATATAAGGGAAGATCGGTTCCCAAAGATGAGGAAGAACAAGTTGTCACCACGGGGAATCGGATCGTACCAAGTGATCAAGAAGATCAACGATAACGCCTACGAGCAGGACCTCTGAGGTGAGTTTAACGTGTCCCCAACCTTTAATGTGGCTGACCTATCTCCCTGTGAAGCAGATGAAATAGTTCTGAGGGCATAACCTTTCCAAGGGGGAGAGGATGATGCATCCTCCAAAACCAACATCACCGCGGTAGCCCCACCCTAGCTTATCCCCTCGATGAGGTCCCGGCCCATGACCCGATCCGGAGCTTGGATCTTGCAAGAAAACATCAACAATGCGGTGGAGGTCCTTCTAGCTGAGTACGACACGGGTTTAATGGCCCGGCCCGATCAACAAGATGCGACCCGAGACAAAGCCCAAGCCCGGCCCGAGCAAGACCGGCCCGATCAAGACCAGCCCGGCCCAAGTCGGCCCCATCAAGCCCAGCCTGCCATGACCAAGACCAGATCGCACCAAGCTCCCAAGATCACGCACAACGGATACTTTCCATATTTGCTATCACGCGCATTGAAGACTAAGGATTCCACCCGATCCGACGCGTTCAACGGCTCCAACCGATTAACGTAAGTTTTGATTAATTTTGAATTATATTTATTGACTAAATGCTCTTTTGTTTGAATGCGCAATATTTCTTTCCTTAAGTAGCGTAGGGCATTTGCTTCGCCGATTTCATTTTTAATACTTTAGATGTCGATCTTTGTAATAAATTCAAAGACCTTTAGAAGGGCATAGCTGATCAGACAAGTATATAAGTCCCCTAACAGCCTTGTATATTTTCACCCATTATCAATAAAGCAAACAAACTTTCTTTCAAAGAAAACCTCTTCGCGACCAAGGAATCCGGGATTTCTTTGTTGTGTTTCGGGCAGTATCGAGTCTTTTCCATCCAGCTTGTGGTGACCTTCGATCCACCCTTGCAATCACTCGATCGTCTCTGTCCGACGTGAAAGAGCCATACGGCCAGCACTCGGATCCATTGCTCCCATTGCTTCCATCCTTCATCGCTATCGGGCATCGCGACAAATGCCGTACGGCCGGTCCGAGTCTTTCATCACTACCACGTAACCTCCGTTCGTGAGGCTGTATCACCTTCTGAAGCACAAGTTGTTGATAAAGCAAATCAAGTTACTATGACAACCATTGCAAGTTATCTGCAGGGGAAGAGTAGCAAAATTGGTTTGAGCTTCCGAACCGCTTAATTACCGCCTAAGTATACATCTCTGGCTACACTCGCTTGTTACAACTAGTTTCACCGATCACAATGTTCATGTTGCTGAAAACAGAGCATGGCTAATCTACAATATGTGTCATAAGATTCATGTGGGTTTTGGTAAGATTGTGTATGATCAAGTAATGAAGCTGAAAAGTTTTCAGAAGAAGGATTCAAGGCATCTTGTGTTTCCACATTTGATCTATGGGATTATCCAGAGTCAATATGAGATTCAGTGTGATTCTGGTTCGCTTGTTGATCCCAAGTTTTATCACAAGGATAAAAGGAGTGGACGAAATGCTCTCAACAAGGAGGAGGTTGGTACAAAGGCAAGCGCAATAGTCAAGGTTGAGACGTCAAGCAAGAAGAAAGTCCAGCACGTTAAGAGAGACACTAAGCCAAGGAAGAAAGTCAAGATGGAATCTGCTCTGCTTCAACCACGTTGCTCCAACCATCGATGTGTATCTCAGTTTGCCCCAAGGACATGCCAGCCGTAAGACAGTCAATTGGGCTCTTCAATCAATTGCATCAGTTCAACACAAACTGGCTGTAATGGTTCAGGACATTCATCAGGCCAACCAGTGTAAGATTTCGTGATCTCTGCTTCCATTTTTCTCTATGCACTAATTAGTTATGTGTTTTAACTTCTGTGCTCACAGGCAGGGGGAGAAAGTGATGGTGAAAGCGCCTGAGAGGGGCTCGTGGTCTATGGGGGAGCATGGCTGATTTTTTTTTAGGATTCTAGAATTAGGTTGATTCAGCTCATAAAACATAGGATTAAGGGAGAGTTTGGTTGTGTTAGCTTTTGTTTGGGGTCTACTTGTGCTATACTTTTGTTTTATTCCAAACTCCATAACTCTATTTGAAATTATGCTAAGGCTTGTAATAACATTCACAAGTTTATTTAGTTTGTTTAAGGCTATTTGGAATCTTATTGTGCCTTGTTGCTTGTGTTGTTATTTGTGTGTTTTTGAACTTGGAGAGGATCAACGAGCTTGGAGATTTTCCTAGTATTTTGCTAAAAATAAAGAAAGAAGATATTGAGTGAAGATTTGGAAGAATCTGAATTTGGAGGCCAAAACTAGGTCTGGCCATTTGCCGATAAAGTATAAATAGGTTAAAGTTAACTTGGGGAGAGGTTAACACAATTAGCGTAGATTTCTTAGCAAAGGAATTTAAAATTATCTAGCAAAAAGAAAGATCTTGATTCAAATGACTAAGAAGTAGTGAGAGGTTCACAAGTTCGTGTGTGACTTATGAACGTGTGAATCTAGGATTGAAGTGACCGAGTGAAACTTGTAAGTCCACGAATCATTCAATCTAGTATAGCGTTTTTGAGAATCCCTTGTGTATTGTGTTCAGTTCCTGTAGTATCTGCGATAATCTCTGTAGTAATAGCTGATACATTTTCAAAGCAAAATTATTATCTTCTGAATATAAACATGTAAAACCCGCATAACATTATTAACAAAAAAAAAGAATATAAAACGACAAATATTATTAGTAGACACCGACAGATAAATGATTTAACGTGTTGAAAGTTGATTTTCGACCAAATCTTATTTCTTTTCTTTTTTGAAATGAAGAAAAATATTATTTTTAGTAAAATGAGAAAAACAGATTTCAGTGGATGACGTTGTGGTCTGAGCGCACTATTGCACCTCAGTGTATTTAAGTCGTTGGAACAAACGTTATGTGACGGTAGTCGGTAGGTGATATCACACACACACGATAAGCCTATAATTTATGCTCATTTTTGTACATAATCAGATAACAACCAAACACTGGATAGTAGGCAAATATATGGGGTATCTTCTGGTCTATTTCTAATTTTGTATTTGTTATAGTTCATTTCTGGAGCACCTCCCATCGAGGATATTTCTTAATGGGGCTCTTACAATAAGAAATTTAAAACTCATAAAAAAGAACAAAAAAGAAACACGAGGATTTTTCATTTGAGAAACTCTAAAAAAAGAAAGTTGAAAGATTTTCTTCACATATATAAAAGTCTAATTGGTTTAATTTTATTATAATTTAAAACTTAATATTTTAATTGAATCAAATTAAAAATATTAATTTTATTAGGTTATTTGGTTCAATTAAATAATTGTTATATTTGATGAGCATCAATGGAGATGTTCTCATAACTGAAATAAATAGATAAACTAAAGTAATTTGTACATGAGGTTATCCACTGACGATCAAATAATTTTGAATTGGAAGTTTATTAATCTTAAAATGGTATAATGAATATCTAGTTTCATTTCATGTTTAGCTATAGTTATCCTTTTTGTGTATTATGTTGGAATGATTTCTGTTGTGAGAAAAAAAATTTGGTGTGAGAATTTATGTTCTAGGTTAGTGTTTTGGAGATTTTTTTCTATTTTAAAATAATTATTGGGGAGCCATTCCAGCTCAATCAACAAACAAGTAAAGGTCAAGAAAAACACGATTGGGAGATATTTTATGACGGGTGTGCGATGCTCAAATTAAAAAAGAGTAAAAGAAGAGAAGAAAAGAGATCACAGGAAGTCGCGCAAACCAAAGAAAGAATGGTCGAAAAACAAAGAAAAAAAATGAGTGAGCCGAACAAGGGATGGTATGTGGAGTATGCGAACGTTTGGAAGTAAGAAATTTGGGGTGAAGTGGAAGAAGAAAACAAGAGAATACGTTCAAGGAACGACCGGGGAAAGAGAGAGGTTTGGGAAGAAAACTAGAAAGAATAGTCCTAAGCAGCTATAATGAGACTAAAACTCAAGAGAGTAGACTTTAATGATGAGAGAAATGGGCTAAGTATAAACATTTTTAGCCAAAAGATTAAATATTTTACTAAAGGAAATATGGTAGTATTTATAGATTTTTATATGTCCGGGCTCCAAGTGCTGATAAAGGGTACATGTTCGTCTAGTCGCTCAGTTCCAGACTCAAATCATCATGGGTAACAGGATGCGCATTGAAACAACCCGACCCGTAAAAGTTAAAAAAATTTCTCTTTCAGATTATTATTATCACAAATAATAATCCTCAACGGGCAACACAAGCAATGCAGAACAATAAACGATTAAACAATATACATAACATTCAATAAATCCCATACTTTACTAAATCTCTAACCAATTCCAATAACAATAACCAATAATCCAGTTCAACGAATCCAATAACAATATCCGGGAATTACTATCACCCTAGCAATTCTAACTCAACGGCCATGAAATACGAGACACTAGATCATCTCCTCTTCCCGTCCATGATTCCACGATCACACTTTGTCTTTACCTGCATCACATGGCAAAAAGAGATGCGTGAGTATTATCATAAATACTCAGTGAGACGGTCATCCCGTCTACAGGTTATACACACAGACATAAGAATCAATAAAAATACCAGGGTGAACACACAACACGCAACGCACGAACAAAACACACAAGTCTGCCTCAAACAGACATGCGTCGATCGACACAAACACCATGTGTCGATCGATGCATTGACCTGCGACGATCAACACAACCTCTATGTGTCGATCGATGCATCAGCCAGTGTGTCGATCGATGCATCCGCCAGTGTGTCGATCGATGCATCCGCCAGTGTGTCGATTGACACGCAACCCCGGTGTCAGTCGATGCACTGTCTCGTGTGTCGATCGACGCAACATCACAGATGCCAGGATCAAACCTATCCTCCCATGGATCAATCCTGGATCGAATTGCATCAATCCATGCATGCAATCGACACGAAATCTACACAGAAACATCACAGGAAACACATTTTATCAACCCTTTACCCAGATAAACCTACGGTCACGCACTCACCTCGATTCTGGAAGAAAAAAGGATGAGAATTCACGAAGAACACTATCTCAAAATCTCCAAATCTACACCCAAACACAAAAATTCCAGCCCCCAACGATCAGGAACCAACCAAGAACTCACAAACACTCCAAAATCATTCAAAAACTCGGCCAAACCCATATGATCCTGCCTTTATATACAACCCTAGGGTTCCCTAAACTGACCCACCAAACTAGACAATTAAAATTGAACCGGTCTGGTTCAATCTACCTTGCGTCAATCGACGCACGACCAAAATCCACCAAAATTGGTTTGCGGTCGTTACAATTCTCCCCCACTAACACGGATTCGACCTCGAATCATGCGACACCGTCTCCCTAAGGTTGACACTCCCGTCCGAAACCCGACCAGATTATCCTAGAAATATCAACAATGCAACGCTCCCTTATTCAGATTAGGGCTGTCCGATTGATCATGCAACAATCAAACAAGAACATGCATGACCCAAACCGCTACATATGTTTACCAAGGTTGTCTGATCCGAGAGTCCGAACGTAAGTAAAAACCCTAGACGTCCACTTACACATCCTTATCAACACACCTGACCACCAAGCCAGCACCCCTCGAGATCACACCTGATCCTCGAGCTCCACTAGTCTCATACTAGCCACATTGCATTGTCTCGCCACGGCTGCAATCCTGACCAAACCCGGTCAGCACCACCTGAGATCCACTCTCGATCCCCGAAGCTCATCCAGTCTCATACCTACAATCACACTACAGACACTATTGCTCAAACTCATATCTATATACACCACTCACACTCTCAGGGTCGTCACCCTTCGAGCTCTCGATGTATATCATACCCCTCCCACCTTCAGGACCGCCGTCCATCCAGCTCTCGATATGCTCCAGCCCCTTCCACTCTCGGGACACATAGTTCGTTAAACTATCGGCTGCAGAGGAATCACACATCCTCTGGAGAGATCCTTGTCCCTCAAAATATATGCAGGGACCCACTATCCCTTGGAGAGAACCTCACTGTCCTCTCAAGTATATCCACGAGACCCACTATCTCATGGAGCAATCACTCTGTAACGTGCATCATAAGCACCTGTCGACCAAAATCACTTCTCGTGGTTCCATCCTGACATCCCCTATCCCGGAATGTCATCTCATGGCCCATCACCAGGCCATCCGGAACAACCCAATCACCAGGGTGTTCCCATCAGAGTCCTTGGAAAAGACAGTCCTAACTCACATAAGACTTTTGTTTCCAGACTCCCCCTAGGAAATAAACAGGTTCTAACTCACATAAAACCTCTATTTCCCAGCGCCATCTAGGGTATAGTCAAGTTCTAACTCACATAGAACCTCCATCCCCATATACTCCTCCTAGGACATGGACAAGTCTAACTCATATAGAACTTCCTTTCCTAGCCTCACTAGAAAATAGACAGTCCTACTCACTTAGAACTTCTATTTCTAGCTCCCTAGACGACAGACAAGCTCTAATTCCCATAAAACTTCTATCACTAGACCTCCACATGACCCCACCCGTTATAAAAACACATGACCTACGAGTCATCACAACCCATGACTCCACAAGTCATACCATAAGAATCACATCTTATAAGCACATTTAATAAAGAAAAACTCGCCTTATTAAATCTCAAAATGTATAATTGTTACAACACAAAATGAAAAATACATCAACTCATATCAAGATGTATACAGACTCTGAAAACCAGAAAAAGACACTCAAGCCACCGCTTGCTTCTCGAACCACTTTGAGTACATTGTCTTCATCCTTGCTTCTGGTTCCCAAGTCTCCTCCTCAATACAATTACAGTCCCACACGACTCTCACCAACGGTATCCACTTCCAACGCAGAACCTTGACTCTCCTCTCAAGAATCCTCACAGGCCTCGCCGCCAACATCATGTTGGGATGAAGATCCTCTGGAATTCTAGCCAACACCTCCTCAGACTCATGTAGACACTTCCGTAGCATCGAAACATGGAAGACCTTATGAAAGGCCTTCATTCTCTGAAATATATCTGTTAGGACCCCTCAACATCGCTGCCTTGAGATACACCAGATCTCCCAGCTCAAATTCCAGCTCTTTCCGTCTCTTATTGGCATAACTCTTCTGTCGATCCTGAGCCTCTCTCATGTTTACCCTCAAGACATGGATCATCTCTGTCATCTCCTGAACAAAATCTACACCAAACATGCTCCTCTCCCCCACTTAGGTCTAGCATAATGGTGTACGACATGGCCTCCCATACAGAGCCTCATATGGAGCCATCCCAATACTTGCCTGGTAGCTATTGTTGTACGTAAACTCCACCAGGTTCAGATAATCCGCCCAATGACCACCATAATCCAGCACACACATCGTCAGCAAATCCTCCAATGTTTGAATCGTCCTCTCAGACTGCCCCTCCGTCTGAGGATAATAAGTTGTGCTCAAATGCACCTTAGTGCCCATCTCAGCCTGGAACGCCCTCCAGAACTCTGAAGTAAACCTCGGATCCTTGTCTGACACAATACTCGCTGGCACCCCGTGCAGCCTCACAATATCCCGCACATACTTCCTAGCCAACACCGCCGCTCCGTCGGTCTTCTTAATGGCAAGAAAATGTGCTGACTTGGTCAGACGATCCACAATCACCCAAATCACATCATAGGTCCGCGACACTGGCAACCCCGTCACAAAATCCATGGTAATCATATCCCACTTCCACTTCAGAATAGGCAAACTCTACAACATACCACTCGGAACCTGATGCTCAGCCTTCACTAACTGGAACATGTTGTACGCTACAACCCAGTTAGCGACATCTCTCTTCATCCCGACCCAGTGATAATACCGCTTTAGATCACGATACAACTTGGACATTCCCGGATGAATCGACAACATGCTCGGATGAGCCTCCCTCAAGATCTCCTGCCTCAGATCCTCGTCCTTGGGTACACAAACCCGTCCGCGCACAAGTATCGTCTCATTCGCTAAGACCACATACTCTGAACCTGCAACCTTAGAAGCATCAATCAAATCCTGATCCTTCCCCTGAGCTACTCGAATCCTGCTCAGCAAATCTGCCTGGTTAGCTGCCTCTAACCCCAACGGCTCCTGTGAGATAACGCACAACCTCAAAGTGCCAATCTCACCCACCAAGGCCTCCATATCTCGCTCTTGAGCTGAAGCAACCCTCTTCCTATTCAACACATCTGCAACAAGGTTAGTCTTACACGGATGGTACCCAATCTCCAGATCGTAATCTGCTACCAACTCCATCTAGCGCCTCTGTCTGTGGTTCAGCTCCGGCTGAGTGAAGAAATACTTCAGACTCGTATGGTCTGTGAACACCTGGACCTTCCCGCCATAAAGATAAGACCTCCAAATCTTTAGAGCGAAAATCAGCGTAGCCAACTCCAAATTGTGGGTAGGGTAGTTGCACTTTGCCTCGAAGCATATGCAATAACCTTCTCTTGCTGCATCAGCACACAACCCAGACCAACTCCCAAAGCGTCTGTATACACCACGTAAGGCTCACCCGGCTCGGGTAACGCCAACACAGGTGTACTCGTCAACATCTCCTTCAGCTTCCCGAAACTCTCCTCGCAAGCTGTAGACCACACAAAAGGGACATCCTTCCCCGTCAACTTCATCATCGACTGCGCCATACTCGCAAACCCCTTGACGAACCTCCAATAATAACCTGCCAACTCGAGAAAACTCCAAATCTTGGTGGCATTCCTCGGTCTAGGCCACCCTCTAATAGCCTCAATCTTAGTCGGATCCACAGAAACTCCCTCTGCAGACACTACATGGCCAAGAAAACTCATATCTCGCTACCAGAAACTGCACTTACTCAACTTCGCGTACAGCTTCTGCTCCCGCAGCTTCTCCAGAACCACTCTCAAGTGTACTTCGTGCTCCTCAGGACTCCTCGAATACACCAGAATATCATCAATGAAGATGATCACAAACACATCCATATACTCCTAGAACACCCCTTTTATCAACCTCATGAACGCTGCTGGCGCATTCGTCAACCTGAAAGGCATCACCACGAACTCATAATGCCCATACCTCATCCGAAAAACAGTCTTCCTAACATCCGCCTCATCGATAGGAATCTGATGGTAACCTGAAGCCAAATCAATCTTGAAAAACCAAGTAGCCCCTCGTAACTGATCCAACAACTCGTCAATCCGCAGTAGAGAATACCTGTTCTTCACAGTGACTCGGTTAGCCCCTGGTAATCGATGCACAACCAAAAACTCATATCCTTCTTCTTCACGAACAAAACTGCGCTCCCTGCGGTGAAACACTAGGCCGGATAAATCCCTTCCCCAACAGATCATCCAACTGCTTCTTTAGCTCTGCCATCTCTGAGGAAGTCATACGGTAAGGTGCCTTGGTTATGGGAGTCGTCCCATATCGTAAGCGGATATGACCTCGATGGCGGTAATCCTTGCAACGACTGGAAAATATCCTGGAAATCCTTAACAACCCGAATATCCCCAACTGCAACCTCTCCAACAGTCTCTAGCATCACTATCGTCGCCAAATATGTATGAATCACCGAAATCACGAGACTCCCGGAAGTCGGTCTCACACCCTGATAAACCAACCTCCCCGCCTCTCGCTCGAACACCATGCATCCTCGATGACAATCCATATGGACCCTATACCGATCTAGCCAATCCATTCCTAGGATGATATCGTACAACTCTAGCGGACTAATGATCAGATCTGGTGGCATCAACTCTCTCGCCACCAGAACATCCACACCACGAGCCCGCCCGAAAGTAGCCAAGGACTTGCCACCCGTAACCTTAACTACTCCCGGCTGCTCACTGGAATCACTCCGGATACCGCTGCCCTCCGCACACTCCAAAGTAATGAAGCTATTTGTAGCTCCAGAATCAAATAATACGTGGGACTCACATCCGCCCACAACTAAGGTCCCTGCACAAATCCCATGCGCTTAAGAACCCTAATACTCTAGCACAGACTCATAATTTCCAAAACAGACCAAAATTCAAACACCACAAGAATTTAAAAAGTCAAGTCCAGAATTACCTGTGATCGGTCTGGCGCTAGAACCTTCCACCTCCGTCAAAGTGAAAACCCGAGGTACCGCTGCAATCTGAGCCAACGACAGCAGTACCGCCACTACCATCTGCTGCAACCTCGGACACTTGGGCTTGATATGCCCTGACTCTCTGTAGTGAAAGCACACCCGCGTATCCCGGGCCTCGACCGCGTATCCCGAGCCCCAGTCCTCTTCAAACAGCTCGCCACCCGATGGTCCGTGCTCCCACACCTGAAGCAACCCGAACCACCCTGACTGGCCCCTGAAGTGCTCTCCCAATTCCTCTTCGGTCCCTGCGTAGGCTTGCCGCCCCTGCTCGGATCCACCTGCTGCTGCGACCTCCTTTGCTGCTAAAATGGTAGACTAACCACCACAGCCTGCTCCATGAGGTCCTCCTCAATCGCAGCAGTCATCTCCACCAGCTTCGCCCTAGTGGCAAACCTGCTCGTTCTACAGCGAGTCCTCAAATCGGATCAAAGTCCCCGCAAAAAACTTTTCGCATGGGCCTGCTCGCCCTCCATGCCTCTACCAGCATGCACCAGAAGTCGACTGAACTCCACGTCAAACTCCCTCACTGACCGGTCTCCCTGAGCCAACTCCAGCAACCTCAGCTCCAACCGGTCCACCGCCTCCTGGCCTCCACACCCCTCCACCAGAGATGCGCATCACCATCCAGATAATGCACCGCTAGGTCAACCCTAGGGTTCCCTAAATCGACCCACCAAACCGGACAATTGAAATCGAACCGGTCTGGTTCAATCTACCTTGCGTCGATCGACGCACATCACCTGCGTCGATCGACGCACGACCAAAATCCATCGAAATTGGTTCGCGGTCGTTACACGCATGGTACCGTTAGCGGGGATCCGTGTCTGGTAGCCTTACCCATCAAATTATTTGGACCATAGTTGATCCAAACCAAAATACCCCTAGGACTTAGTCCAAAGATAAACTTTGCCAATAAAGCTAAGGGACTCGCTTGAACCTTGGATACATGGCAATATGAGATTCACTTAACTCAAAAATGATTATTTTATCCTCAATAATTGTCCTTTCCGTTAAATTTCTCCTTCCGTTATTCGAGTCTGAGTCTTGGACTCGGGCAACGGTTGAGAACCCAAGTGGAGGCCGACATCTGAGTCCGAAGACTTTTGGAACTAGAGGCCTTTGCCTGAGTTCGGAGACTTGGGAGGGGCTCGATATCCTCCTTGGAGATTGCAATTACCTGAGGATGAAAATTCCCACGGATGTTGCGATAACTTGAGTCATAAAATGTTGTGTTAAAGCGATATGCCCCCTCAAAGACTATTAGACGAATCTATCTTTCAAATGTGGTACCCCGAGCAGGCATTTCAAAAGATTAGACTAATTATTTGACAATAATCCTAGAAAATGCTTCAAAGAGTTGCGTCTTTATAATTGATACAATTTCACTCATAACTGTTTTTTTTAATAGTCTTATAAATATTTTGAAAACATTCTCTTTTCATCTTAGATTTCTATTAGTATATATTTTCACGTATAGTTATTTAAAAAAAATTTCTATATTAAATTTACTAAACGATACTTTTGATCGCAATTTTAGGGATATCGAATTTTCGTTTTTATTAGCAATAATCTAAAAAAAAATCTATATGAAAATTTCAAATATCAAATTTAAAAAATAACTTCCAAATGACTGTCAAGTTCTTTACCCTCCAAATAATAGCATTTAGGGCCAAAATCTTTCCATAAAAAAAATCTTACAGTAACAGCCCAATGAGTGTCAACTCAAGTGTGTAGATCGCAGTTAGAATTTCTTCGTCCCCATCGATCTGTACCATTAACCCACTACGCGTCTCCTTCTGTTCAACTAATAAATGGTGGGTCCACTGTTACCAAATAACTCTGAGAAAACACTCGATAATCGTCCACCCTCCTCCTCTCCCTCTTTTATAACTTGCTTCGTCTCTCGGTTACTATACGCGCGTCTTCTTCAGTCTGCAAATCTTTTTTATTTCCACTCTATAAAATTTGATTAACATTAATCTTCCCCGCCATTATTCTTAGCTCCGGGGAAGAAGAAAAAGAAGAAGAAGATGCAATACACATAGCTTTTAATCCTGGGAGAAGCAAACAATGCGGTAAAGCAAGAGATTTTATATGCAAAGAAAATCATGAGGAAACCGAAAGCAATCTCTTAACAAATTCCTTTTTGTGGGATATAAATAAATCTGTGTAGGTGTAGCAATCATGAAAATGCAGTAACACAAAACGGTGAAGCAACAAGGAAAAGGATGCTTATCTGTATCTTGAAGCCAAATTTGTGCTTAAGGTCTTTTGCGTATATATAGATTTCAAAGGAATCGCATCGATTCTCTCAAATTAGGATTATGGTGAAAATGGAAAGAGGAAGGAAGATAGAGATTGTTTCTCTTCTTCTTCTCCTTTGTCTTCAACGAGTGGTGGCGGCGAATGTGAGTTACGACCACCGTGCTCTTGTAATCGACGGGAAGCGAAGGGTTCTCATCTCTGGCTCCATTCACTATCCTCGAAGTACCCCTGAGGTACTAATATACTGTTACGCATCTGTACATACAAATACGTATGTATGTACATTATTCCTTTTTTTGTTGGTATTGTAGATGTGGCCAGACCTTATACAGAAATCTAAGGACGGTGGCTTAGACGTCATAGAGACTTACGTTTTCTGGAGTGGTCACGAGCCTGAGAAGAACAAGGTCTTGTCCATTTTGGGCTCTGTCATCGATTCCAAATTTTTATGTTTACCTTTACTTTTTCTCTTTTGGAAAATTTGCAGTATAATTTTGAAGGAAGGTACGATTTAGTGAAATTTGTGAAGCTCGTTGCTGAAGCTGGTCTCTATGTTCATCTACGAATCGGTCCCTACGTTTGCGCAGAATGGAATTACGGGTAAATGTGGGTTTTCAGGTTTAATTTAGGGATTTTATTAAAATCTGATTTTTTTCAATCGTTCAAAAACAGTGGTTTCCCAGCGTGGCTGCATTTCGTTCCTGGGATTAAGTTTCGAACTGATAACGAGCCATTTAAGGTATGCTTGGTTAGGTGAAGTCTCCTTTTTTTTCTTGGGATTATAATGTGGGAAATGTGTAAATATATTGTTGGATTATGTTCGCAGGAGGAAATGCAGCGATTCACCACCAAGATTGTTGATCTAATGAAGCAGGAAAAGCTCTTTGCATCACAAGGAGGACCTATCATTCTCTCACAGGTGGAATATTTTCTGAGAAACTAATCTTCTATCATCTCTCTCAATGTCTTTGATAACTGGACTAAGGATTTTCGTTTTGGATGTCAGATTGAGAATGAATACGGGAATGTTGATAAATCTTATGGCGCTGCGGCTAAAAGTTATATCAAGTGGTCTGCTTCTATGGCTCTTTCACTAGATACCGGAGTACCCTGGAACATGTGCCAGCAGGCAGATGCTCCTGATCCCATGGTTACTCTCTAACATTCCACTGCTTACTAAAGTATCAAGTTTTTGTGCATCCAGGACCGTGTGTCTTGCTGATTGAGACATTCTTACTCTTTGTTTTGCATTTCTCGATAGATCAATACTTGCAACGGTTTCTACTGCGACCAGTTTACTCCTAACTCAAATAATAAGCCCAAGATGTGGACCGAGAACTGGAGTGGTTGGTGAGTCTCTTTTGTTCTTTTCCTAGCTAGTTTTTTCGTCTCTAGAGTTGGCGTTTGACTCACTTTCTGGTATGTTTCCGGACGACCAGGTTCCTTGGTTTTGGAGATCCCACCCCCTTCAGGCCAGTTGAAGATCTTGCATTTGCAGTCGCACGGTTTTACCAACGAGGTGGAACTTTCCAGAACTATTACATGGTAATAAACACAAGAAGCCTATTGTTTTTCGCTATTAAGTTCCGCTTTCTCTTTTCTATTGATCACTCTGCTAGATTTCCCTGCAAGGCAATATTGGTTAAATAAGTTGTTTTGCTCAGTATCACGGTGGAACCAACTTTGATAGAACAAGTGGAGGACCCTTAATCTCTACTAGTTATGACTATGATGCTCCAATTGATGAGTATGGTAAGGATTCTACCACTGGATGTTTTGGTTTCCTGGACTTGTCTGGGAATTACTGAAGTGATGTGATTCGTTTTGTTGCAGGACTTCTTAGACAACCAAAATGGGGACACTTGCGAGATCTACACAAAGCTATCAAGCTTTGCGAAGACGCATTGATTGCAACAGATCCAACAATTACTTCTTTAGGTTCAAATCTGGAGGTAATAAATACTTCTTCATGTAGTTCCTCTTGGAAATGCGTTGATTTGAATCATTGTCTTGTTATTTGTGTACACAGGAAAATGATAATTCTAAATATGAGTTAATTTATCTTCACAGGCCTCTGTATATAAAACAGCATCTGGATCATGCTCTGCTTTTCTTGCAAATTTTGGCACACAATCTGATGCCACTGTGACTTTCAATGGAAAATCATATCACTTGCCTGCATGGTCCGTAAGCATCTTGCCGGATTGCAAAAATGTAGCTTTCAACACAGCAAAGGTCTGTTCACTAGCATATCTTAATCTTGTTTCCACTTATCACATTGGCCATAGGAACAACTGACTAATTAGATATCTAATCTGAATATATAGATAAATTCTGCGGCTGAGTCAACCACGTTTGCTCATCAATCATTGAAGCCCGATGCTGGTTCATCTGCGGAGTTAGGTTCACAATGGAGTTATGTTAAAGAACCTATTGGAATTTCCAAGGCTGATGCATTTGTGAAACCTGGATTGTTAGAGCAGATAAACACAACAGCTGATAAAAGCGACTACTTGTGGTACTCGCTGAGGTAGAGTAGGCCTGAGCCATTTTTTCAGTAACTTTTCTTCCTGCAAAAGATTATTGGTTTTGTTCTTATACCTGACTTCCTCCCTTCCTTCCATTTATCGGCAAAGCTTTTTTCTATGTGTTTTAATCTAAAACAGGATGGATATTAAAGGCGATGAAACTTTCCTTGACGAAGGATCTAAATCTGTCCTTCACATCCAATCCCTTGGTCAAGTGGTCTATGCTTTTATTAATGGAAAACTTGCTGGTATATATGTTACTCTGAGCTTTCACAAGCAGTTGAATTAGTTTTGCCACTGTGTTTCCTAACAATACCAATGATATGTATTGTATACATAATTTTGCGGTTGCAGGAAGTGGAAATGGCAAACAGAAGATTTCTTTGGACATCCCGATTAATCTTGTACCGGGGAAGAACTCAATTGATCTCCTTGGTGTGACTGTAGGGCTTGCGGTAATTTCTCTTCCTTTTTTATCTGCAAATTATTGTTTGTTTGGCATAAGAATAATGGCAACGTATGCTCCATAGCAGAAAACCTCTAGACTACTAAACAAAATGTTTACTAGGCAGGATTAACTCAACTGATTGTCCTAACTAATTTCCCAGAACTATGGAGCTTTCTTTGACTTAAGGGGAGCAGGAATAACCGGTCCTGTGACACTTAAAAGTGCAAAAAGTGGTAGCTCAATTGATTTAGCTTCACAGCAGTGGACTTATCAGGTCTGTTGCAGTAATTCTCCATTCGAATTGTTTCAAACACAAGAATCTCTTGGCATATTCACTGCTCCTACCTCTGGCTTTCAATTTATTAGCTTCATGTTTCGTAGGTTGGACTCAAAGGAGAAGACACAGGTTTGGGAACCGGAGATTCTTCTGAATGGGTTTCAAAGTCTCCTTTGCCCACTAAGCAGCCATTGATTTGGTACAAGGTGATGATGATTAGATTTTCCTAAACATTTGAGAAAGCTCTTGTCTTTGCCAATCTCTAACAATCGCTTGTTACATTCTCAGACAACATTTGATGCTCCTTCGGGGAGCAATCCAGTAGCGATAGACTTCACGGGTACAGGAAAGGGCATTGCGTGGGTGAACGGACTGAGCATAGGTAGGTACTGGCCAACCAGCATCGCACGAAACAGCGGTTGCACTGATCCATGTAACTATAGAGGATCTTACCGTGCAGACAAATGCCTCAAGAACTGCGGAAAACCTTCACAAACATTGTAAGTACAGTAGTAACCATCTATCGAAAATGCTCTTAAACACTTCATCAGGCCTAATAGTCAGGAGTTTGTTTGGCAGGTATCATGTGCCACGCTCGTGGATAAAACCTAACGGTAACACGCTTGTTCTGTTGGAGGAAATGGGAGGAGATCCGACACAGATATCATTCGCGACAAAGCAAACAGGAAGCAACCTTTGTCTGACCGTGTCACAGTCTCATCCACCACCGGTGGACACGTGGACTTCCGACTCCAAGATCTCAAACAAAACCAGGCCGGTTCTTACCCTAAAATGCCCTGTCTCTACTCAGGTCATATCTTCTATAAATTTTGCAAGCTTCGGTACACCAAAAGGTACTTGCGGTGGCTTCAGTCACGGCAGTTGCAACAGCTCTCGGTCTCTCTCCGTCGTCCGAAAGGTCTTAGTCTCACTCTTTCCTCCTTACTCTCTGATTTTCACTTTAGTTTTTTATTTATACTTGGTGTGTGACAGGCATGTGTCGGAATGAGGAGTTGTAATGTTGAAGTCTCGACCAGAGTCTTCGGAGAACCTTGTCGTGGCGTCGTCAAGAGCTTAGCTGTTGAAGCTTCTTGTTCATGAAGCAAATTTTATATGAATATTATGTAATTGTTGAAAATAAAGCAAATGAAATGGATTATAATATATAGCGTATTGTCACGTCCCTATTGGAAAAGATGTCACGACCCCATTGGATAAACTTAGACTTTACTTAAGTCCTAAGGATTTGTAAAATATCTAAGTAAAATAATATAAGAAGGGTGTAGAATGCTTAGGTGTAAAGTATTCTAAAAAGGGGGTAAAAAGATGTAGAATACTTAGGTGTAAAATATTCTTAAGGGTGTCACAATCTCAACCAATAACTTGGTTTAATCTGAGCCGTCCATTAAGGAGGTGGAGTTGTATATAAAGGGGTGATGATTCCCTTGTAAAGGTTATCAGATTTTAAATGAGAAACACTTCCACAAACTCTAAACCTCTCTTTAAAATTGTCCCACTCTCTCTCTACGTACTGATCGTTTAGAAAGAAGCTAAGGTCGCACGTCCTGATTACCGAGAGAAATCAGTCCGTAACAGTTGGTATCAGAGCCAGGTTTACAAACCAGATAAAGGGAGACTCTGTCCGGGTAAAGATGGTAAAGGGAGTAAAAGACAAGGAAGTTAGTTCGGCGTCCGGTGTGGAGGAATGCGGAAGGGAGATCACGTCCACCCGTGCTGGCACCCAACGGGAAAAGAGTGTTTCTCGTGAGGCCCTGGGTTCGGCCGTGGGTGAGATGAGTGAGAAGCTCGAAAGAGTCGAGCATACCGTCACTGAGTTGGAGAGTGTCGTGTTCGGTGGGCTTGAAGAGGCCATGCAAAGTGCTGCCGATTTGGACTCTCGGTTTATTCGACTCGAGGAGTTGGTGATGGGATCCGTCCAGGCTATGCATGATGACATCGAGGGGATGAAGGCACGCTTTACTGTGATGGAGGAGGACATCACGCTGGTCAAGAGGGCAAGCGTGAACACTGGAACCGTTGAAAGAACCAGTGTTGGTCGGGTTGAATTTCCGCGACCAAGCCGGTGTGAGGGATGCTAAGGAAGTCGAGAATTTCCTATGGCAGTTGGAGCAATACTTCGACAATCTCAACCTGGTGGATGAGAATGCGAAGGTGAAGGCCGCGACATCCTACCTGTCGGACACAGCCATGTTGTGGTGGCGGAGGAAACACTCCGAGATCGAACAAGGGATTTGCCGGATCAGTACTTTGGAAGATTTCAAGAAAGAACTGAAGCGGCAGTTTTATCCGGAGAATGTTGTTTACGAAGCCCAGAAGAAGTTAAGGAAACTTCGTCAACGTGGTTTGATCCGAGACTACATAAAAGAATTCACGACGCTCATGCTTCAGATTCCAAGCATGACTGCCGAAGATCTTGTGTTCCACTTCACCGATGGGTTGCAAAGTTGGGCCAAGTTAGAGCTGCAATGTCGGGGAGTGGAGACGGTGGACGAAGCCATCGTGGTGGCCGAGTCGTTAATTGATTTCTGCACTTTTGGTCCGTCCGAGTCCTCTAAAAAGAAGGAGCAGGTCGGAGCCAAAGGTGGGGGAGTAAAACGGGATACTATCCGACCACCCAACTCAAGGAGTGTTGAGAAGGGAGCTCATCAGGAGGATTTTGAAGCAAGAAAGAAGTCTTTCGTTCCCAAGGGGGATGCTTTGTGTGCAAGGGGCCACATGCGATGAAGGACTGTTCAAAGATGGGTGTCCTTGTCCGCAATTATGGAGAATCGGGAAACCGAGACTCCGGAGGAAGAACCGAGCAACATAGGGTCGTTACAGCTGCTGAACGCCTTAAAGGCTAACCCGGTGGTAAAGCCGATGAGCAAGGGGCTCATGTATGTTGAAGCTCGGATCAACGATAAACCAACCCGAGTGATGGTGGACACAGGGGACACACATAACTTCATGGCCATAGATGAGGCCGTGAGACTCAGAGTCAATTGGTCGAAGGGGGATGGTTGGATGAAGGCGATGAACGCTAAGGCTCAACCTGTTAGTGGGATAGCCCGAAGGGTCGGGATGCGGTTGGGAAATTGGAATGGACCGGTGGACTTCTCAGTTATTCCAATGGATGACTTTAAGGTGGTCTTGGGGATGGATTCAATGAGACAAGTCTCAGCCATTCATATGCCCGCGTTGAGCTCGGTGTACATACTGGAGAAGGGATCACCGTGCATGATTCCAGCCTTAGAAGAAAACACCAATGGGATGAGGCAACTATCGGCGATGCAGCTCACCAAGGGGGTGAAGAAGGGTGAACCCACGTTCTTGGCCATAATGAAGGCTGCAGACGGGCCTAGAAACGTGGAGTCCATCCCACGAGTCATTGAAGGGGTCTTTGAGGAAAACAAGGATGTTATGCCGGCTAAGTTGCCCGAGAAGTTACCACCGAGGAGGGCGGTGGGCCATCAGATCGAGTGGGAGCCAAGGGCCAAGCCACCATCCATGGCGCCTTATAGAATGGCTCCATCCGAACTGGAGGAGTTAAGGAAACAACTCGATGAGTTTTTAGGGACGGGGAAACTGAGACCGCCCAAAGCACCTTATGGTGCCCCGGTTTTGTTCCAGAAGAAGCACGATGGATCGTTAAGAATGTACGTGGACTACCGGGCCCTTAACAAGTTAACAATCAAAAACCGTTATCCTATTCCCTTGATCGTAGATCTTTTCGATAGACTTGGTGGGGCGAAAGTCTTTACAAAGATGGACTTGCAGAAGGGGTACTACCAAGTTCGGATAGCGGAAGGAGATGAGCCGAAAACTGCGTGCATAACTCGGTATGGGTCGTTCGAGTGGTTGGTGATGCCATTCGGTCTTACGAACGCCCCAGCCACGTTCTGCACCCTTATGAACCAGATCCTACAGCCCTACTTGGATCGGTTCGTGGTGGAATACTTAGATGATATTGTCATCTACATCAACTCGATGGACGAGCACGTAGAGCACCTGCGGACAGTATTTCGGGTCCTTCGAGAGAACGAACTGTTCGTAAAAAGGGAGAAGTGCACGTTTGCCACCGAGGAAGTTTAGTTCCTTGGCCATGTCATCGGCCATGGGAAGCTGAAGATGGATGAACCAAAATTTAAGGCGATTCTGGAATGGGAAGCCCCGACCAAGGTGACGGAGCTAAGATCTTTCCTTGGTCTGGTCAACTATTATCGACGGTTCATTGAGGGATATTCGAGGAAGGCTGCGCCACTGACATATCTACTCAAAAAGGGGAAGACATGGGAATGGTCCGATCGGTGCGAGGAAGCCTTCAAAGAGCTAAAGACCACGGTGAGCCAAGAGCCTGTTCTTGCCTTACCCGACCTTAGTCTTCCTTTTGAGTTACATACAGATGCCTCCGACTTCGCCATCGGGGGAGTGCTTATGCAGAACGAACATCATGTTGTCTTTGAGAGTCGCAAGCTCAATGATACTGAACGGCGGTACATGGTACAAGAAAAGAAGATGACCGCCATAGTCTATTGCTTGCGGGTTTGGAGACACTATCTTCTGGGATCACATTTTTTTATCAAGACGGATAATGTGGCGACAAGTTACTTCCAGACTCAGAAGAAGTTGTCCCCAAAACAGGCGAGATGGCAAGACTTCCTGGCCGAGTTCGATTATACCTTAGAGTATAAGCCGGGAAAGGTGAACGTAGTGGACGATGCACTAAGTCGGAAGGCGGAATAGCGACCATGAGCCAAGTTGAGGGGACCATTATGGCTTGAATTTGGAAGGGACTGGAGCGTGATCCAGTTGCGATGGAGCTGGTAAAGCTATCTAGTGAGGGAAAGGTGCATCGATTTTGGGTAGAGGACGGGCTACTCTACACCAAAGGTCGTCGGCTCTATGTCCTAAAGTGGGAGAGTCTTCGACGAGACATCATTTGGGAGTGCCATGATACCCGGTGGGCGGGCCATCCGGGACAGAAGAGAACCTTGGCACTTGTCGAAGCGGGTTACTATTGGCCACGGATGAGGGATACCGTGGAGCTTTATGTGAAGACTTGTCTAGTTTGCCAACAAGACAAGTCGGAGAACAAGTAGCCCGCGGGTTTGTTGCAGCCACTTCCGATCCCGGAGAGACCATGGGACTCGATTTCCCTTGACTTCATCAGTGCATTACCGAAATCTGAAGGGTTTGGATCCATCATGGTGATCGTGGATCGTTTCTCTAATTATGGGACATTTGTGGCTTGTGATCGGGACTGTACCACAGAGAAGGCAGCGAGGGCGTTCTTCAAGAACGTGGTGAAGTTTTGGGGCCTTTCCGCGGAACATTGTGAGTGACCGGGATCCCCGATTCACTGGGCGCTTATGGATGGAGTTGTTCAGGATATTCGAGACTGAGCTATGTTTCTCAACCAGCTTTCACCCATAGTCGGATGGGCAGACCGAGAGGGTGAATGCGTTGCTTGAGTGCTATCTTAGACACTTCGTAAGTGCCAACCAACAAGACTGGGCGAAATTGCTGGATATAGCCTAGTTCTCATACAATCTTCAACGTAGCGAGTCAACGGGACGGAGTCCGTTTGAGCTGGCAACGAGACAACAGCCGTTAACCCCGCATACTTTGGCAACACCAAGGGTTGAAAAGAAAAGTCCAGGGGCGTTTATAATGGCTAAACAGTGGGAAGAACATGCTGATCTTGCCCGAGCATGTTTGGAAAAGTCCCATAAACGGATGAAGAAATAGGCAGATGTAAAGAGACGGCCTTCGAATTACTCGGTGGGCGACCTTGTTCTGGTGAAGTTACTTCCACAACAGTTCAAGGCATTTCGGAGCCTACACAAAGGCTTGATTCGACAGTACGAAGGGCCGTTCGAGATAGTGGGGAAGGTGGGAAAGGTTTCCTACCGACTGAACCTGCCGGATACATTAAAGATCCATCCGGTTTTCCACGTGAGCATGCTAATGCCTTATCACGCGGACGAAAATGATCGAGACCGAGGTGTTTCGACCCGGGCACCACCAGTCATGACCAAGTCCTATGACAAGGAGATTGAAGAGGTGCTAGCGTCCAAAGAAGTAAGGAAGCGGGGAGTTCCGAGATAAACCCATTTTCTTATCAAATGGAAAGGACTACCGGAGGCTGAAGTGACCTGGGAACCGGAAGAACACTTATGGCAATTCCGAGAAGTACTGAAGGCGCACTCGGCGACGAGGGCGTCACCGGCTTAGGTGGGGGAGGATGTCACGTCCCTATTGGAAAAGATGTCACGACCCCATTGGTTAAACTTAGACTTTACTTAAGTCCTAAGGATTTGTAAAATATCTAAGTAAGATAATATAAGAAGGGTGTAGAATGCTTAGGTGTAAAGTATTCTCAGAAGGGGGTAGAAAGGTGTAGAATACTTAGGTGTAAAGTATTCTTAAGGGTGTCACAATCTCAACCAATAACTTGGTTTAATCTAAGCCGTCCATTAAGGAGGTGGAGTTGTATATAAAGGGGTGATGACTCCCTTGTAAAGGTTATCAGATTTTAAATGAGAAATACTTCCACAAACTCTAAACCTCTCTTTAAAATCGTCCTACTCTCCCTCTACGTACTGATCGTTTGTTCGAAAAAGCTGACTTAGCTACTACGCGGGGTAGAAAGAAGCTAAGGCCGCACGTTCTGATTACCGAGAGAAATCAGTCCGTGACAGTATCGTCTATGGATCCAATATTTATAGAATCTTACTCCAAATAAATTTGGCTCCATTCCTTCAAATATCACGTTGAAATATTTATGTTCACTCTGTAACGCCCGTGAACCAAAAAGTGGATTTTTGGTGGGTGTCGATCGACACAGGGTGTGTGTGTCGATCGACACGTAAATTTTTGGGACTTGTGAGAAGTCGGGTTGGGCGTTGTGTCGATCGACACAGGGGTTGTGTGTCGATCGACACGAGTTAAAAATCAGACCGACGATTTTGGTTTCTGATTGCCGGTTTGGTGGGCCGATTTAGGGAACCTAGGGTTTGGTATTTAAGCGTAAATAGTCACAGTTGTCTCTCTTTTTGGCTGAAATCAGAAAGATTGAGAGAAAAGAGAGTGTTCTTAAAGGGATTGAGTTTTGTGAAGGAATCATTGTTGATTTCCTTGAATTCCCGGTTATATTAGCTTGTGATTGCGTGGGTGAGTAGTGGAAACGAGGAGGAATCATTGCTGGGTGATTCCGGTTTTGGGGAAACAGAATCAGAGGCTGTTCTTCGGGGGTTTATCTCGTTCTTCGTCGTTTCAAACCAAAATCGAGGTGAGTGCGTGACTGTAGGCTTATATAGGTGTAAGGAATGGATAGAATGCATTTGCTTGGTGGATTTTGTGTGTTTTGTGATTGTAATCGTGCAGGAGACTCGACGAATCGCGACGGAATCGAGCCATGAGAGGATAGGCTCGATTCTGGGTTTTCCGATGTCGTGTCGATCGACACCAGGGTGGTGTGTCGATCGACACGGGGCATCCTGTCGATCGATACCTAGTGGTTGTGTCGATCGACACGGGCGAGTATGTCGATCAACACCTAGAGGTTGTGTCGATCGACACAGAGTTCTTGTTGGTTCGTGTTTGCTTGTTTCTTGAATGCTTGTGTATGCTCATCCTGGCATTGTATTTATTGTTTATGCTTATGTATAAATAGCCTGTAGACGGGATGATCGCGTCGCTGAGTATTGATGATAATACTCACGCAACTCTTTTTGCCATGTGTTGCGGGTAAAGAGAAAATGTGATCGTGGAATCATGGCCAGGAAGAGGAGATGATCTAGGGTCTCATTTGATGGCTGTGTTGTTAGAATTGCTAGGTTGCTAGTTCTGGAATTTGTTATCGTTGTCATTGGATTGGAATTTGAATATTTGGTTTAATGGAGTTGATTGGATTGAACGGTTTAGGGATTAATAAAGTATAAGATTCATTGGTTGATGTTATGGATTATGTTTATTGTTTCCGCATTGCTTGCTGTGTTGTCCCAATTGAGGGTTATTATCTGTGAAAATAATAATCTGAAGGGAAATTTTTTAAATTTTTGGTTCGGGTCATTTCATTTTGGTATCAGAGCCCTAACGGTTTTAGGGCGTCCCTTATGGTTCTAGGGCGGGTGATTGATTAATTGATTGTGTGATAATTGATTGATTGCCGTGTGGGTTTGGGGACATAGATCATCTCTTCCGAGCCTTTAATGAGATTCCACGGTAAGTGTTGTATGATTTCTGTTTTTGTTCTATTACTTAATAATCTGCTGTGAGTGCAGAGTTATGGCTAGAGGTGCTAGAGTCAGAGGTCGTGGGGGCCGTGGAGGCCGAAGTGGTCGTGGTGGGCGTGGACGCGGGCAAAGACTAGAGAGTGAGTCTGTTACCGCGAGTGTGGCCCAGGAGACCACGGAGGAGCAGGTGGCGGACTCGCAGGCGTTTCAGGAGGGGTCTGTGGGTGGGACTGCTACGGGTGCCAGCGTGAGGGCTGGTGGGGCCAGTGTGGGTCTTGAGGTAGCTGTTGGTGCAGGGGGCCCGGGTGGGGGTGCTCCCGTAGGTGTGGCCCAAGACCGAGATGATCGTTTGGCGGGTTTGCTGCAGTTGATTCTGGAGCGGTTGCTAGGTCGGGTACTGGCTCTGGGTCAGGCTCCGGGTCAGGCTCCTGGAGTTCACCCAAGTGTGGCGGGTGTGCAGCCAGTGGTGGCTGGGGTTCAACCGGTAGTGGCTGGTGTGCAGCCGGGTGTGGCGGTTGCGGAGGAGTTTCCATCGTATCTAAGGATGATGGAGCAGATGCAGAGGATTGGCACCGGGTTTTTCTCGGGTGGTGCCAAGCCTGAGGAGGCCGATGAGTGGCGGCGGTGATTGGAGCGTAATTTTCGCTCGATCAAGTGTCCTGAGGGATACAGAGTGGACCTGGCGGTTCACTATCTGGATGGTGACGCGCATCTCTGGTGGAGAGGCGTCGAGACCAGGAGAGTGCAGGCCGAGATGGTCTGGGAGGATTTCTTGGCAGAGTTTAACGCCAAGTATTTTCCCCAGGAGGCGGTGGACAGGATGGAGTCGAGGTTTCTGAACCTGACTCAAGGAGGTCGGACTGTGAGAGAGTTCGATTTGGAGTTCAGTCGGCTGTTGGTACATGCTGGGAAGGGCATGGAGGGCGAGCAAGCCCAGGTGAGGAGGTTCCTCGGGGGACATCGAGCTGATCTGAGGACTCGCTGCAGGGCGAGTAAGTTCGCCACGAGGGCGGAGTTGGTAGAGACGGTTGCTGCGATCGAGGAGGATATCAGGGAGCAGGATGTGGTGGTTAGTCCACCGATGCAGCAGCAGAGGAGGCAGCAGTCGGGTTCGAGCAGGGGCGGCAAGCCTGCTCAGGGTCAGAAGAGAAAGTGGGAGAGCACTTCAGGGCCGAGCCAGGGAGGTCAGAGTGGTTCGGGATGCTTCAAGTGCGGTGGCATGGGCCACAAAATGGCGTACTGTCCAAAGAAGAGAGAGGATCGGGCGGCACAGGTGTGTTATCACTGCAAGGAGCCGGTGCATATCAAGCCCAGGTGTCCCAAGCTTCAGCAAATGGCGGTGGCAGCAGTGCAGCCATTGGCGGTCCAGCCGTTGGCTTAGATCGCAGCTGCACCGCGGGTCTTCACTTCGGCAGAGGCGGGCGGTTCTAGCGCCAGACCGATCACAGGTATATTTCAGACTTGTTCTTTTTAAATTCTTGAGGTGTTTGAATCTAGTCTGTTTGAAATTGTGAGTCTGTGCTAGAGTGTCGGGTCTTAAAGCAAATGGGATTTGTGCAGGGACCTTAGTTGTGGGCGGATGTGAGTCCCACGTGTTGTTTGATTCGGGAGCTACGAATAGCTTCATTACTCCGGTGTGTGCGGAGGGCAGCGGGATCCGGAGCGATTCCGGAGAGCAGCCGGGAGTAGTTAAGGTTGTTGGTGGCAGGACATTGGCTACTTTGGGGCGGGCTCGTGGTGTGGATGTTCTGGTGGCGGGAGAGTTGATGCCAGCAGATCTGGTTATTAGCCCAGTGAAGTTGTACGATGTCATCTTGGGTATGGATTGGTTGGATCGGTATAGAGTCCATCTGGATTGTCATCGAGGGCGTGTTGAGTTCGAGCGGGAGACAGGAAGGTTAGTGTACCAGGGGGTGAGACTGACTTCCAGGAGTCTCGTGATTTCAGCGATACAGGCCGAACAGTTGATTGAGAAGGCCTGTGAGGCGTATCTTGCGACTATAGTGATGCCGGAGACTGTTGGAGAGGTTGCAGTAGGGGATATTCAGGTTGTTCGAGATTTCCATGATATTTTTCAGTCGTTGTTGGGATTCCCACCATCGCGGTCGGATCCATTTACGATTGAGTTGGAATCCGGGACGACGCCCATATCCAAGGCGCCTTACCGTATGGCTCCAGCAGAGATGGCAAAGCTGAAGAAGCAGCTAGATGATCTGTTGGGTAAGGGTTTCATCCGGCCTAGTGTGTCACCGTGGGGAGCGCCGGTGTTGTTTGTGAAGAAGAAGGATGAGAGTTTCTGGTTATGCATCAATTACCGGGGGCTTAACCGGGTCATTGTGAAGAACAGGTATCCTTTGCCACGCATTTATGAGTTGCTGGATCAGTTCCGAGGGGCTACCTGTTTCTCCAAGATTGACTTGGCTTCGGGGTACCATCAGATTCCGATTGATGAGGCGGATGTCAGGAAGACGGCCTTTCGGACGAGGTACGAACACTATGATTTTGTAGTAATGCCGTTTGGGTTGACGAATACGCCAGCAGCGTTCATGCGGTTGATGAACGGGGTATTCGAGGAGTATCTGGATGTGTTCGTGATCATCTTTATAGATGATATTCTGATGTATTCGAGGAGTCCGGAGGAGCACGAGGTGCATTTGAGGTTGGTTTTGGAGAAGCTGCGGGAGCAGAAGCTGTATGCGAAGTTGAGTAAGTGCAGTTTCTGGCAGCGAGAAATGAGTTTTCTTGGCCATGTTGTGTCTGCAGAGGGAGTTTCTGTAGATTCGGCTAAGATTGAGGCTATCAGAGGTTGGCCTAGACCGAGGAGTGCCACCGAGATCAGGAGTTTTCTTGGGTTGGCGGGTTATTATCGGAGGTTCATCAAGGGGTTTGCGAGTATGGCGCAGTCGATGACGAAGCTGACAGGGAAGGATGTTCCTTTTGTGTGGTCTTCAGCTTGCGAGGAGAGTTTTGGGAAGCTGAAGGAGATGCTGACTAGTACACCGGTTTTGGCGTTACCCGAGCCGTGTGAGCCTTATGTGGTGTATACAGATGCTTCAGGAGTTGGTCTGGGATGTGTGTTGATGCAGCAGGGGAAGGTTATTGCGTATTCTTCGAGGTAGTTGAGGAAGCATGAGTGCAATTACCCTACCCATGATCTAGAGTTGGCTGCTGTGATTTTTGCACTTAAGATTTGGAGGTCGTATTTGTATGGCGGGAAGGTGCAGGTATTCACAGACCACAAGAGTCTGAAGTATTTCTTCACTCAGCCGGAGCTGAACCAGAGGCAGAGGCGCTGGATGGAGTTAGTTGCAGACTACAACCTAGAGATTGGATACCATCCGGGTAAGGCTAACCTGGTTGCAGATGCGTTGAGTCGGAAGAGAGCGGCTTCAGATCAGGAGCGAGATATGGAGGCTCTGGTGAGCGAGATCAGCACGTTGAGGTTGTGTGTGATCTCACAGGAGCCGTTGGGGTTAGAGGCAGCTAACCAGGCAGATCTGTTGAGCAGGATTCGGGTTGCTCAGAAGAAGGATCAGAGTTTGATTGATGCTTCTCAGGCGGCCGGTTCAGAGTATGTGGTCTCAGCGAGTGGGATGATACTGGTGAACGGGCGGGTTTGCGTACCTAAGGATAAAGATCTGAGGTAGGAGATCCCGAGGGAGGCTCATTCGAGCATGTTGTCGATTCATCCGGGAGTGACCAAGATGTATCGTGACCTAAAGCGGTATTATCACTGGGTCGGGATGAAGAGGGATGTAGCTAGCTAGGTTGCAGTGTGCAACGTGTGTCAGCTGGTGAAGGCTGAGCATCAAGTTTCGAGTGGTATGTTGCAGAGTTTGCCCATTCCGGAGTGAAAGTAGGATATGATTACCATGGATTTCGTGACGGGGTTGCCGGTGTCACGGACTTTTGATGCTATTTGGGTTATTGTGGATCGTCTGACCAAGTCAGGATATTTTCTGGCCATCAAAAAGACTGATGGAGCGGCAGTTTTGGCTAGGAAGTATGTGCGAGAGATTGTGAGGCTGCACGGTGTGCCAGCTAGTATTGTGTCAGACCGGGATCCGAGATTTACCTCAGAGTTGTGGAGGGCGTTTCAGGCTGAGATGGGCACTAAGGTGCATATGAGCACATCGTATCATCCTCAGACAGATGGGCAGTCAGAGCGGACGATGGTGGATTATGGTGGTTATTGGGCGGATCATCTGAACCTGGATTAGTTTATATATAACAACAGTTACCAGGCGAGTATTGGGATGGCTCCATATGAGGCTTTGTTTGGGAGGCCGTGTAGGACACCATTATGCTGGACTCAAGTGGGGAAGAGGAGCATGTTTGGTGCAGATTTTGTTCAGGAGACGACGGAGAAGATCCGTGTCTTGAGGCTGAACATGAGAGAGGCTCAGGATCGGCAGAAGAGTTACGCCGATAGGAGACGGAAAGAGCTGGAGTTTGAGCTGGGAGATATGGTGTATCTCAAGGCAGCTATGTTGAGGGGTCCTAACAGATCCATTTCGGAGAATAAGCTGAGTCCGAGGTTTATGGGTCCGTTCAAGGTTGTGGAGCGGGTCGGACCGGTGGCTTATCGGTTGGAGTTACCTCAGAGTATGAAGGCTTTTCACAAAGTCTTCCATGTTTCGATGCTGCGTAAGTGTCTGCATGAGTCTAAGGAGGTGTTGGCTAGGATCCCGGAGGATCTTCAGCCCAACATGACGTTGGCGGCGAGACCTATGAGGATTCTCGAGAGGAGGGTCAAGGTGCTGCGCCGGAAGAGTATACCGTTGATGAGGGTCGTGTGGGACTATGACGGTATTGAAGAGGAGACTTGGGAACCAGAAGCATCGATGAAGAGGAAGTTCTCGAAGTGGTTCGAGAAGCAAGCGGTGGCTTGAGTTCTTTTTCTTGTTTTCAGAGTCTGTATTAGCATGTTGCTATGATTGAGATATTTGTATTTCGTTGTGGATGTAACGAGTATACATTTTGAGATTTAATAAGATGAGTTTGCCTTATTAAATGTGTGGTTAAGACGTGTGTTCTTATGAGATGACTAGTGATGTCATTGTTTGAGATGACTGGTAGGTCATGTGGAGGTTTAGCGATAGAAGTTCTATGTGAGTTAGAACTTGTCTATCGGCTATGATGGCTAGGAATAGGAGTTTTACGCGGCTTAGAGCTTGCTCATGTTCCAGGAGTGGCTGGAAATGAGATTGCTCATGTTCCAGGAATGACTGGAAATGAGATTTGTTCATGTTCTAGGAGTGGCTAGGAATGAGCTTGTTCATGTTCTAGGTGTGGCTAGAAATGAGATCGTTCATGTTCCAGGAGTAGCTGGAAATGAGGTGGTACATGTTCCAGGAGTGGCTGGAAATGTAAGCTCTATGCGTGTTAGAACTTGTCTATTTCCTTGGGAGAGTCTGGAAAAAAGGTTTTATGTGAGTTAGAATTGTCTTTTCCAGGGACTATGTGAAACACCCTGGTGATTGGGTTGTTTCGGATGACCACGAGAGGTGATTTCAGTCGACAGGTACTTATGATGCATGTATCAGAGTATTGCTCTAGGAGACGGGTGGGTTTCCTGCATACTGAGGGATAGTGGTTCTCTCCAGGGGACGAGTGGGTTCCTGCATATACTCGAGAGTTGGTGGTTCTCTCTAGGGGACGACTGGGTTCCTTACATTTACTTTGAGGGATGGTGGTTCTCTCCAGGGGACGAGTGGGTTCATGCATACGTAACTCAAGGGGTGACGATCCTGCGAGTGAGTGTGGTGTACATGTATATGAGTTATGAGTATGAGATATGAGCAGTAGCGTCTGAGCGTGGTCATGAGTATGGGATTAGATGAACTTCGGGGATCGGGAGTGGATCTCAGGTGGTGCTGACCGGGTTGGGTCAGGATTGCAGCCGTGGTGAGATGGTGCAATGAGGCTAGTGTGAGCCTAGTAGAACTCGGGGATCAGGTGTGACCACGAGTGGTGCTGGCTGAGGGCCAGGGGTGTGTTGTGGACGTCGAGCTGGGGTTATTACTGGAGTCTGGATTCAGTTCGGACAATCCTGGTAGCATATGTTACGCCGATGGTCGTACATGTTCTTGTTTGATTGTTGTACGATCATTTGGTCCAATGCAGGGTCAACGGTTGGTCGGACATGTTCATGTTTGATTGTTGGACGGTGAATCGGGCAGCTCTAATTCGGACCATGGGGTGTGCATCGTTGATGTTCCGGGTGAATCTGGTCGAATTTTAGGCGAGAGTGTTAGCCTTAGCAGGACGGGTTGTGGGATTCGAGTGTGATCTCAAAGGATACTGGCTGGGTGCGGGTCAGGTGGTTGAGACCGTAGTGTGGCGGTGTCGCATGATTTGAGGTCGAATCCGTGTTAGTGGGGGAGAATTGTAACGCCCGTGAACCAAAAAGTGGATTTTTGGTGGGTGTCGATCGACACAGGGTGTGTGTGTCGATCGACACGTGAGTTTTTGGGACTTGTGAGAAGTCGGGTTGGGCGTTGTATCGATTGACACAGGGGTTGTGTGTCGATTGACACGAGTTAAAAAGTAGACCGACGGTTTTGGTTTCTGATTGCCGGTTTGGTGGGCCGGTTTATGGAACCTAGGGTTTGGTATACAGTCGCATTTGTCTCTCTTTTTGGCCGAAATCAGAAAGATTGAGAGAAAAGAGAGTGGTCTTGAAGGGATTGAGTTTTGTGAAGGAATCATTGTTGATTTCCTTGAATTCCCGATTCTATTAGCTTGTGATTGCGTGGGTGATTAGTGGAAACGAGGAGGATTCGTTGCTGGGTGATTTCGGTTTTGGGGAAACGGAATCAGAGGCTGTTCTTCGGGTGTTCATCGCGTTCTTCGTTGTTTCAAACCAAAATCGAGGTGAGTGCGTGACTGTAGGCTTACATAGGTGTAAGGAATGGATAAAATGCGTTTGCTTGGTGGATTTGGTGTGTTTTGTGATTGTAATCGTGCAGGAGACTCGACGAATCGCGACGGAATCGAGCCATGAGAGGATAGGCTCGATTCTGGGTTCTGCGATGTTGTGTCGATCGACACCAGGGTGGTGTGTCGATCGACACGGGGCATCCTGTCGATCGACACCTATTGGTTGTGTTGATCGACACGGGGGAGTTTGTCGATCGACGCCTAGAGGTTGTGTCGATCGACACAGAGTTCTTGTTGGTTCGTGTTTGCTTTTTTCGTGAATGCTTGTGTATGCTCATCCTGGTATTGTATTTATTGTTTGTGCTTATGTATAAATAGCCTGTAGACGGGGATGACCGCGTCGCTGAGTATTTATGATAATACTCACTCAACTCTTTTTGCCATGTGTTGCAGGTAAAGAGAAAATGTGATCGTGGAATCATGGCCAGGAAGAGGAGATGATCTAGGGTCTCATTTGATGGCTGTGTTGTTAGAATTGCTAGGTTGCTAGTAGTTCTGGAATTTGTTATCGTTGTCATTGGATTGGAATTTGAATATTTTGGTTTAATGGAGTTGATTGGATTGAACGGTTTAGGGATTAATAAAGTATATAATTCATTGGTTGATGTTATGGATTATGTTTATTGTTTCTGCGTTGCTTGCTGTGTTGTCCCAATTGAGGGTTATTATCTGTGAAAATAATAATCTGAAGGGTAAATTTTTAAATTTTTGGGTCGGGTCGTTTCACACTCTCATAATCCTTAAGTACTTATTACAGTAGAACCTCCATAATTTAATACTATATAAATTAATAATCATCATAAATTAATAAATTTTTCATGTTTCAAGTCGGGGCAACGTAAAAATTAACAAAATTCAATAAGATGATTATTTTTGAAGTTCCTATGTAAAATATGATCCCAATAATATTATAAATTAATAATAATATATAATTATATATGTATAACTTTTTCTAACTTTATTGGCTTTAGTGATTTTTTATTTTATCTATTACACCAAAAAAGGTTTTATGATTGATAAATTATAGGAGTTATCAATTTCAAAATAAAAAATATTTACTGCAATGCATTCTTATGTAAACAAAATTATAACTCAAGAAATCAAGACATGTAACTAATATTGATAAGATGATGACATGTGTTAAACATTTAAAATTAACTAAAAACAAATTAAATTTAAAATAGAAAGCTAACAAAATAATTGCCAACTTACTAACTAAATAATAAAAAAAAAATTTAATAATTGAGACTAATTAAAAAACAAAAATTAAGATGGAATATGGAGATGACAAAAGCCAGCAAAGAAAATAATAATACATACAGAATAAAAAAAATCATTTAAAATCAATAAAAAGACGAAATAAAAAAAATAACGGATATAAATTGGAAAAAAATAGAAAATTTATAGAAACCTCAACTTAATAGTGTAAGATATACATGACCATGAAATATTATTTTGCGTAGATGAGAATGCGACACGTAAGCAAAATTCTAACTCACGAGATCATGACATATGTATAATATTGATTAGATGATGACATGAATTAAAATTTAAAATTAATTAAAAGAAAATAAAAATTAAAAATAGAAAATGAATAAAATAATTTTCAACCAACTAACCCAATAGCAAAAAAAAATTATAGTAATCTCAAACAGTTAGGAAAAAAAACTATAATGGTTTAAACAAATTATAAAATTAAAATTAGGAAAAAAATAGAAAGATTATAAACAATAAAAAAAACAAAAAGTAGAGAGGAAATAGAAATTTTAATTAAAAAAATGAATGATAAAGCATAAGAAAATTGGGGCAATTACAAAAATGTCATTTTTTGTGTGCACATTTGCAAAAATGTCACTTAGGGGTGTTTATTTACAAAAATGCCACTAATTATAGATTTATAAAGTCTATATCTTAAAATTCTAAACTCTAAAAAATGTTTTGACCCCTAAACCCCCCTAAACCTTCAAAACTAAACCCTAATAGAACATAGTTAACCTAAACATAAATAATATAAAGAAAAAATAATTTTCAAAAAGTGGCATTTTTGCAAAATTTTTAAAAGTGTGACATTTTTGTAAAGTGGCATTTGAAAAGTGGCATTTTTAAAAAAAAAAAAATTCTAAGATATGCCACATGTTCTATGCCACTTTTCAATTATACCACTGTTTGAAAATCTTTGCAAGTATGCCACCCTTCTTTTTCAGTATTCCCACATTGTCCTTTGATTCATTTAATTTGATAACAGTTTATAAAGTTTGTATTTTTCAGTTGAATTTTTCTAAAATATCTGTATATATATTTTTTGTAAAACAGTTTATAAAGTTTTTAAATTGCCTTACAAAACCTTTTAAAAATCTTATAAACCTTGTTAAAAACCCTTATAAAAACCTTATAAATTTTGTAAAAAACCTTTATACAAACCCTTATAAATTTTGTAAGAAACCTTTATAAACTTTTTAAAAACTTTTATAAATTTTGTAAAAAAAACTTTTATAAACCTTTTAAAAACCCTTATAAATTTTGTAAAAAACCCTTATAAACCTTTTAAAAACCTTATAAATTATTATTTTAACTATTCAGTATTAAAAACCTTATAAAAACCTTATAAATTTTGTAAAAAATTAATATAATGCGTTTTTGGCGTATTTTAATATTTTTTTGTAGGTTTTTATCGAGTTTTTCACTGCACTTTGAGTCGTTTTAGGTTTATAATGCGGCTAGAATGGAGAATTGGAAGTTGCAACTGGATTTGGTGAAAAAGAATAAATTTGGATCTTTTTGGAATATTCTGGAGGAAGGGAGCACCCGTCCCAGAAGAGGTAGCACCTACTCCCAGAAAATCCAATTATGGAAAACACTCATTAAACCTAATTTTGGCAACCCTATTTTTCCCAGCCGTCGTGGGCCTTTAAAGGGAGAGATTTTCGATCCTTGGGACTATCACACAATCACGCAGACACAACAGAGAGATAGAACGAAAACGCAAGTGAGAGTGAGAGAGATTTGACACTTGTTTTTGGAGTTTGTAAGCTTGAGGATTGCCTTCCACGTTATTGTTGAAGATTTTTTTAACCCTACTTTCTTCTTTATCAATTCAATGAAGTTTCTTATGTCTCTTGCTGCTGTTGATTGTTTAATTATGCGCGAGTAATTCCCCTTGTTAGGTTGAGGGTTCGATGGGGTTAGAGAATCATAACTAAGCATAGATAGGTTTTGAAACATCATTTGATATCTCCGTCTATAGTCGATCGTATTGCCTAGACTAGATTGATCACCTAGCCTTTGATTTTATGTTAAATTTACTCATCAAAAGTGTTGTGAATTGCTTGAATTGAAATAGATGGACGAGTTGTCCTTAGCCAACGACAGTTGAAGTTAAGGCAACTCGTGAACAAATCAATCCTATACGTTTAATGCTCATCATTCTTTGTAGCCTCAAACGACAGTTTAGGGTGTTAGATTGATTGTTGAAGTAGTTGATGCCACGACAGTGGGTCCTCTTGAATCTATGGTTGAGTTCTAGATTGGTTCATAACTTGATAACTTGAATAATTGCTTGGTCTGATGTCCTGATCCCAGAGATATACCCCTTGACCTAACGCTTTTCCATCAATTGTTTACATCGAATTTACATTTGTTTGCTTCTTAATTCGTGACACTTAAACCTCATTTAATCTCTTAGCTGAATTGGTATTCCATAGAATTAGAGTGTATTGCTGGTCCCTTAACGAACCTAAACATTTCTATATCGATTTAGTGAATCTAGGTTTTAATCTTTGAAACCGGTAAAAACTCTTTCATCAAAAATCCTTATAAATTTTGTAAAAAACCTTTATAAATTTTGTGTCAAACCTTTATAAACCTTTAAAAAACTTTATAAACCTTTTAAAAACTTTTATAAACTTTGTAAAAATGTCTTATAAACCTTAAAAAATCTTTATAAACCTTTTAAAAACCCTTATAAATTTTGTAAAAACCCCTTATAAACCTTTTAAAAACCTTATAAATTATTATTTTAACTATTCAGTTAAAAATACCTTATAAAAACTTTATAAATTTTGTTAAAAACCCTTATAAAACCTTATAAATTTTGTAAAAAAACCTTTATAAACCTTTAAAAACTTTATAAACCTTTTAAAATTTTTTATAAACTTTGTAAAAAACATTATAAATTTTGTTAAAAACCCTTATAAATTTTGTAAAAAAACCCTTATAAAAACTCTTATAAATTTTGTAAAAAACCTTTATAAACCTTTTAAAAACTTTATAAACCTTTTAAAAACTTTTATAAACTTTGTAAAAAACTCTTATAAACCTTAAAAATCTTTATAAACCTTTTAAAAACTCTTATAAATTTTGTAAAAAACCCTTATAAACCTTTTAAAAACCTTAAAAATTATTATTTTAATTGTTTAGTTTTAAAAACATATTCATAACTCTTATAAATTGTTAAAAAGTTCATAAAAACGTCAAAACCTTAGATCAGTTAGAAAAACATCAAGAACAAATTAATCCAAATTATTTAACTCTTTTTTAAAAAAAACCTTTTAAAAACCTTATAAACCTTATAAATTTTAGGGAGGCTTATTGAAATAACCTCAAATTTGAGGTCAATTGCAAATGTAACCCCCTCTTTCTCTTTCCTCAAAATTTTATCAAACCAATCATAAAATTCAACTTATTCAGGGAAATGCCATTATACTTGAATTAATTTTTTTTTAAAATCAGACATTCTAAACTATAAAATAAACAACCAAATATATTAACTTATTTACGAAAATGCAATTATCATCAATATTTCCAACCACCATGAACAACCAAAATGAATCTCTAAATGCTTTTCCAACTAATTAGGAAAGGATAACAGCTTCATTTGTGAGATCATAACTTCTTCCTTACCCATTTCCTCTCCAATTTCATCCAAAAAACTAATTAAATTTGGTTTTCAAAATTCTTTCTCTCATAATCTATCGATTTTCAATGGTTCTTTCATAAACGACGGCTGGACTTCTTTGTTAACGGTCATATTAGAAGTTTCAGGTGCTTGAAAAAGCTGAAAACCGAGCTCTACGTGTGATAAATAACAAAAAACCGTGTTTTCCGATTTGGTAGACTGCACCAGAAGTCTACTAGTCAACGAAAGGTTAGATTTGCAATTGACCTTTTTTAAAAATATTCAAAGTAGACTGCTCGTGAAGTCTACCTGTTTTCCTTTGATAACCAAAAAAAAACAGTCGTAAACTGTACATGAAGTCTACTTGAAAATGAGTTAATTTTGCATTTGACCAAAACTTTGACTTTAAAGAGTAGACTTCTCCAGTAGACTTCTCCAGTAGACTGCAAATAGAGTCTATTGCAAGGTTATTTCTGGCATTGACCACATTGTTGACTTTTGAGTAGACTGCATCAGAAGTCTGTTATGTACGGACGGGTTAGTTTTGCGTTTGACTAAAATATCAGACATTGACCAAGGAAAACATTTATCAGTAGACTTGTTATATAGGCTACTACTTATTAAATAAATCAGTAGACTTCTTAAATAAATCAGGAGACTTCTTAAATTAGTAGTAGACTGCATTAGAAGTCTGCCGATAAATGTTTGGTCAAACACAAAACTAACATTTTTTAGAATATACTTATGGAGAAGTCTACTCAATAAGTCAACAATATGGTCAACTGCAAATGTAATCCGACCTTTTGAGTAGACATCAGAATGAAGTCTACACATTTCAGCAGACTTCTATTGCAGTCTACTGGTAGATTTCTCTCGAGAAGTTTATCAGTAGACTGCAATAGAAGTCTACTAAAAAAAGTCAAACTTTAGTCAATTGAAAAAATAACATTTTTATTCAGTAGACTTCTCTGTAACGCCCGCGAACCAAAAAGTGGATTTTTGGTTGGGTGTGTCGATCGACACAGGTATGTATGTCGATCGACACGGGTGTTTTGACTTGTGCGAAGTTGGATAGTTGGAGGTGTGTCGATCGACACGAGTGGTGTCTGTCGATCGACACGGGGTAAAATTGGACCGACCGGTTTCGTTCCAATTGTCCGGTTCGGCGGAGTGATTTAGGGGAAACCCTAGGGTTGTATTAAAGGTGTGAACAGTCGGGTTGTATGTTCTTTTGGCCGTTTTTCAGAAAGAAAACAAAGAGATTGAAGGGGGAATCAGAAATCTTAGGGTTTGAGTGATTGTTGGGAGATTTCTTGAGGAGAATTGCA
This sequence comes from Arabis hirsuta, assembly GCA_964056655.1. Classification (NCBI taxonomy): domain Eukaryota; kingdom Viridiplantae; phylum Streptophyta; class Magnoliopsida; order Brassicales; family Brassicaceae; genus Arabis; species Arabis hirsuta. The sequence continues at coordinate 25,894,432 of OZ053298.1, read as the reverse complement.
TGTGTGACTTTTTGGAACGAGGAAGGACTGTTGCTGGGCTGATTTCGGGTCTAAGGGGACGGAATCAGAGGCTGTTCGTGTCTGTTCTTCGTGTTCTTCGTCGTTCTTCTTCCTTTCAATCCTTTTCGAGGTGAGTGCGTGACTGTAGGCTTACATGGGTGTAAGGAATGGATAGAATGCGTTTGCTTGGTGGATTTCGTGTGTTTTGTGATTGTAATCGTGCAGGAGACTCGACGAATCGCGACGGAATCGAGCCATGAGAGGATAGGCTCGATTCTGGGTTCTGCGCTGTCGTGTCGATCGACACACCACCCTGGTGTGTCGATCAACACGTGGCATCCTGTCGATCGACACCTAGTGGTTGTGTCGATCGACACCTAGAGGTTGTGTCGATCGACACAGAGTTCCTGTTTGGTTCGTGGTTGCTTGTTTTCGTGAATGCTTGTGTATGCTCATCCTAGTATTTTTATTTATTGTTTATGCTTATGTATAAAAAGCCTGTAGACGAGATGACCGCGTCGCTGAGTATTTATGATAATACTCACGCAACTCTTTTTGCCATTTGTTGCAGGTAAAGAGAAAATGTGATCGTGGAATCATGGCCAGGAAGAGGAGATGATCTAGGGTCTCATTTGATTGGCTGTATAGTTAGAATCGCTAGGTTACTAGTGCATTCTGATTTTTTAGTATTGGATTATTGTTATTGGATTGTTTCTGAACTGGTTGATTGATTATTGTTCATTAATAAGTATGGATTATTGATGATGTGGTGTTATTGTTAATTTTGTTATTCCGCGTTGCTTTTATTGGCCCAGTTGAGGATTAGTATCTGTGAATATAGTAATCCGAAGGGAAAAATTTTAAATTTTTGGGTCGGGTCGTTTCATTTTGGTATCAGAGCCCTTATGGTTCTAGGGCGGGTGCAATTGATGGATTGAGTGATAATTGATTGATTGCTGTGTAGGTATGGAGTCCTAGATCATCTCTTCCGAGTCTTCAATGAGATTCCATGGTATGTGTTTATTTGATTTTCTGTTGTTCTAGTACTTAGTAGTCTGCTGGTGAGTGCAGAGTGATGGCTAGAGGTGCTAGAGGCAGAGGTGGTGGGGGCCGTCGAGGCCGAGGTGGTCGTGGTGGGCGCGGGCGAGGACCGCAGGTTGAGTCTGATACCGCGAGTGTGGCCCAGGAGACCACGCAGGAGTAGGTCGCAGACTCGCGGGCGTTTCAGGAGGGGTTTGTGGGTGAGACTGCTACGGGTGCCAGCATGAGGGCTGGTGGGGCCAGTGTGGGTCCCGAGGTAGCTGGTGGTGCGGGGGGCCCGGGTGGGGGTGCTCCCGTAGATGTGGCCCAAGACCGAGATAATCGTTTGGCGGGTTTGCTGCAGTTGATTCTGGAGCGGTTACCAGGTGGGGTACCAGCTCCGGGTCAGGCTCCGGAAGTTCAGCTAGGTGGGGCTGGTGTGCAGCCAGTAGTGGCTGGGGTTCAGCCGAGAGTGGCTGGTGTGCAGCCGGGAGTGGCGGTTGCAGAGGACCTTCCATCCTACCTGAGGATGATGGAGCAGATGCAAAGGATTGGCACCGGGTTTTTCTCGGGTGGTGCTAAGCCGGAGGATGCCGATGAGTGGCGGCGGAGGTTGGAGCGTAACTTTCGCTCTATCAGGTGTCCAGAGGAATACCGGGTTGATCTGGCAGTGTATTATCTGGATGGTGATGCGCATCTCTGGTGAGAGGCGTTGAGTCCAGGCGAGTATAGGCCGAGATGGTCTGGGAGGATTTCTTGGCAGAGTTCAATGCCAAGTATTTCCCGCAGGAGGCGGTGGATAAGATGGAGTCTAGGTTTCTAAACCTGACTCAGGGAGAGCGGACGGTGAGGGAGTTTCATTTGGAGTTCAGCCAACTCCTTGTATATGTTGGTAGGAGCATGGAGAGCGAGCAGGCCCAGGTGAGGAGGTTCCTCGGGGGACTTCGAGCGGAGTTGAGGACTCGCTGCAGGGCGAGTAAGTTCGCCACAAGGGCAGAGCTGGTTGAGACTGCTGCGGCGATTGAGGAGGACCTTAGAGAGAAGGCTGTGGTGGTTAGTCCACCGGTGCAGCAGCAGCAGCAGAGGAGGGCGCAGCAGCAGGTGGTTTTGGGCCGAGGCGGCAAGCCTGCGCAGGGTCAGAAGAGGAAGTGGGAGAGCACTTTAGGAGCCAGCCAGAGAGGTCAAGGTGGTTCGGGATGCTACGGATACGGTGGCACGGGCCACAAGGTGGCGGATTGTCCGAAGAGAAGAGAGGAGCGGGCGGCTCAGGTGTGTTATCACTGCAGAGAGCCGGGGTATATCAAGCCCAGGTGTCCTAAGCTTCAGCAGATGGCGGTGGCAGCAGAGCAACCATTGGCGGTCCAGCCCTTGGCTCAGAGCGCAGCGGCACCGCGGGTGTTCACATCGACGGAGGTGGGCAGCTCTAACGCCAGACCGATCACAGGTAAATTCCAGACTTGACCTTTTTATTTTAATCTCTTGAGTTGTCGAATTTAGTCTATCGGAAAAATATTGTGAGTCTGCGTTAGAGTGTCGGGTCTTAAAGCTCATGGGGTTTGTACAGGGACCTTAGTTGTGGGCGGATGTGAGTCCCACCTTCATTACTCCGGAGTGTGCGGAGGGCAGTGGGATCTGGAGCGATTCCGGAGAGCACATGGGAGTAGTTAAGGTTGTTGGTGGCAAGTCGTTAGCTACGTTCGGGCGGGCTCTTGGTGTGGATATTCTGGTGGTAGGAGAGTCGATGCCAGCATACCTTATTATTAGTCCGGTGAAGCTGTACGATGTTATCTTGGGTATGGATTGGTTGGATCGGTATAGAGTCCATCTGGATTGTCATCGAGGACGTGTTGTGTTCGAGCGGGAGACAGGAAGGTTGGTGTATCAGGGGGTGAGACCGACTTCCGGAAGTCTCGTGATCTCAGCGATACAGGCCGAACAGTTGATTGAGAAGGCCTGTGAGGCGTATCTGGCGACGATAGTAATGCCAGAGACTGTTGGAGAGGTTGCAGTTGGGGATATTCGGGTCGTTCGGGATTTTCAGGATGTGTTTCAGTCGTTGTTGAGATTGCCACCGTCGCGGTCGGATCCATTTACGATTGAGTTGGAGCCTGGGACGACTCCTATATCCAAGGCACCTTACCGAATGGCTCCAGCAGAGATGGCAAAGCTGAAGAAGCAGCTGGATGATCTGTTGGGTAAGGGTTTCATACGGCCTAGTGTTTCACCGTGGGGAGCGCCGGTGTTGTTCGTGAAGAAGAAGGATGGGAGTTTCCGGTTGTGTATCGATTACCGGGGGCTTAACCGAGTCACTGTGAAGAACAGATATCCTCTGCCGCGCATTGATGAGTTGTTGGATCAGTTGCGAGGAGCTACTTGGTTCTCCAGGATTGACTTGGCGTCGGGTTACCATCAGATTTCGATTGATGAGGCGGATGTCAGGAAGACGGCCTTTCGGACGAGATACGGGCATTATGAGTTTGTGGTGATGCCGTCTGGGTTGACGAATGCGCCAGCAGCGTTCATGCGGTTGATGAACGGGGTATTCCAGGAGTATCTGGATGTGTTCGTGATCATCTTCATAGATGATATCCTGGTATATTCGAGGAGTCCGGAAGAGCACGAGGTGCATTTGAGGTTGGTTTTGGAGAAGCTGCGGGAGCAGAAGCCGTATGCGAAGTTGAGTAAGTGCAGTTTCTGGCAGCGAGAGATGAGCTTTCTTGGCCACGTTGTGTCTGCAGAGGGGGTTTCTGTAGATCCGGCTAAGATCGATGCTATCAGAGGTTGGCCTAGACCGAGGAGTGCCACCGAGATCATGAGTTTTCTTGGGTTGGCGGGTTATTACCGGAGGTTTGTCAAGGGGTTTGCGAGTATGGCGCAGTCGATGACGAAGCTGACAGGGAAGGATGTTCCGTTTGTGTGGTCTTCAGCTTGCGAGGAGAGTTTTGAGAAGCTGAAGGAGATGCTGACTAGTACACCAGTTTTGGCGTTACCCGAGCCGGGTGAGCCGTATGTGGTGTATACAGATGCGTCAAGAGTTGGTCTGGGGTGTGTGTTGATGCAGCAAGGTAAGGTTATTGCGTATGCTTTGAGGCAGTTGAGGAAGCATGAGTGCAATTACCCTACCCATGATCTGGAGTTAGCTGCGGTGATTTTTGCACTTCAGATTTGGAGGTCCTATCTGTATGGCGGGAAGGTGCAGGTATTCACAGACCACAAGAGTCTGAAGTATTTCTTCACTCAGCCGGAGCTGAACCAGAGACAGAGGCGCTATATGGAGTTAGTCGCGGACTATGACCTAGGGATTAGGTACCATCCGGGTATGGCTAACCTGGTTGCAGATGCGTTGAGTCGGAAGAGGGTTGCTTCAGATCAGGAGCGGGATATGGAGGCTCTAGTGAGCGAGATCAGTTTCTTGAGGTTGTGTGTGATCTCACAGGAGCCGTTGGGGTTAGAGGCGGCTAACCAGGCAGATCTGTTGAGCAGGATTCGAGTTGCTCAGGAGAAGGATCAGGGTTTGAGCGATGCTTCAAAAGCGGCCGGTTCAGAGTATGTGATCTTAGCGAGTGGGATGATACTGATTAACGGGCGGGTATGTGTACCCAAGGACGAGGATTTGAGGCATGAGATCCTGAGGGAAGCTCATTCGATCATGTTATCGATTCATCCGGGAGCGACCAAGATGTACCGGGATGTAGCTAGCTGGGTTGCAGCGTGCATTGTGTGTCAGCTGGTGAAGGCTGAGCATCAAGTTCCGAGTGGTATGTTGCAGAGTTTGCCCATTCCGGAGTGGAAGTGAGATATGATTACCATGGATTTCGTGACGGGGTTGCCGGTGTCACGGACTTTTGATGCGATTTGGGTTATTGTGGATCGTCTGACCAAGTCAGCACATTTTCTGGCCATCAAGAAGACTGATGGAGTGGCAATTTTGGCTAGGAAGTATGTGCGAGAGATTGTGATGCTGCACGGTGTGCCAGCGAGTATTGTGTCATACTGGGATCCAAGATTTACTTCAGAGTTCTGGAGGGCATTTCAGGCAGAGATGGGCACTAAGGTGCATATGAGTACAACGTACCATCCTAAGACAGATGGGCAGTCAGAGAGGACGATTCAGACATTGGAGGATCTGTTGAGGATGTGTGTGCTTGATTATGGTGGTCATTGGGTGGATCATCTGAACCTGGTTGAGTTTGCGTACAACAACAGTTACCAGGCGAGTATTGGGATGGCTCCATATGAGGCTCTGTATGGGAGGCCATGTAGGACACGACTTTGTTGGACTCAAGTGGGGGAGAAGAGCATGTTTGGTGCAGATTTTGTTCAGAAGACGACGGAGAATATCCGTGTCTTGAGGCTGAACATGAGAGAGGCTCAGAATCGGCAGAAGTGTTACGCTGATAGGAGACGGAAAGAGCTGGAGTTTGAGCTGGGAGATATGGTGTATCTCAAGGCAGCTATGTTGAGGGGTCCTAATAGATCCATTTCAGAGGACAAGCTGAGTCCGAGGTTTATGGGTTCGTTCAAGGTTGTGGAGCGGGTCGGACCGGTATCTTATTAGTTGGAGTTACCTCAGAGTATGAAGGCTTTTCACAAATTCTTCCATGTTTCGATGCTGAGGAAGTGTCTACATGAGTTTGAGGAGGTGTTGGCTAGGATTCCAGAGGATCTTCCGCCCAACATGACTTTGGCGGTGAGGCCTGAAACGACCCGACCCAAAAATTCAAAATTTTTCCCTCCAGATTATTATCATCACAGATAATAATCCTCAATGGGTCAACAACCAAGTAACGCGGAACAATAAACATCAACAACATATTCCAATTTCACAAATCCCATACTTTATTAAATATCAAACCAGTTCGACCAATCAACCAATATCAATAAACAATATCTAATGACTAACAACCTAACAATTCCATAGAATGACAATCCAAGTGAGACCCTAAATCATCTCTTCTTCCTCGCCACGATTCCACGATCACAATTTCTCTTTACCTGCAACACATGGCAAAAAGAGTTGCGTGAGTATTATCACAAATACTCAGCGACGCGGTCATCCCGTCTACAGGCTATTTAAATACAAGTATAAACAACCAACACAATACCAGGATGATCACAGAAACAAGCATACACGAACAAGCAATGAAACCAGTCCAGAATACACTGTGTCGATCGACAGGACTCACTGTGTCGATCGACACAACCACTAGGTGTCGATGATCAGTGACCCCGTGTCGTTTGACAGGATCCACTGTGTCGATCGACACAACCACTAGGTGTCGAAGAACACAGGCCCCGTGTCGATCGACACACCACCTCGGTGTCGATCGACACGATGTCGCAGAACCCAGAATCGAGCCAATCCTCACACGACTCGAATCTGATGCGATCTGTCGAGTCTCCTGCACAATTCCATTCATAAGGCACACACAACCAACCACGCAATCGCATTATATCAATTCCCTATACTTATATAATCCCACAATCATGCACTCACCTTGATTGGGATTGAAAAGGATGAAGAACGTGAAGAACACGAAGAACAGCCTCTGATTCGTCCCTTCCAGACCTGAATCAACCCAGCAACAATCCTTCCTCATTCCCCAACAGCCTTCTACGAAATCCCCAGCTCAAGAACACTCAAACTCTAACAATTCTCACTGAATCTCCTTTTTCCCAGCACCCCAAAACGGCCAGAACTGTTTCTGCCTTTTATATCGAACCCTAGGGTTCCCTAAACCGGCCCGCCAAACCGGATAATTAAATCGGACCTGACGGTCTGATTTAACTCGTGTCGATCGACATACACCACCTGTGTCGATCGACATAACGTCCAAACCCGACTTCTCCTAAGTCCAAAACACACGTGTCGATCGACACACCACACCTGTGTCGATCGACACCACCAAAAATCTACTTTTTGGTTCATGGGTGTTACAAGGCCTGTGAGGATTCTCGAGATGAGGGTCAAGGTGCTGCACCGGAAGAGTATACTGTTGGTGAGAGTCGTGTGGGACTGTGACGGTATTGAGGAGGAGACTTGGGAACCAGAGGCGTCGATGAAGAAGAAGTTCTTGAAGTGGTTCGAGAAGTAAGCGGTGGCTTGAGTTTTATTTTTTGGTTTTCAAAGTCTGTATTAGCTGTTGCTATGTTGTTGTTATGTATTTCGTTTGTGTTGTAACGAGTATACATTTTTGGAGATTTAATAAGATGAGTTTGCCTTTTTAAATGTGTGTTTAAGACGTGTGTTCTTATGGGATGACTAGTGATGTCATGGATTGGGATGACTAGTAGGTCATGTGGAGGTCTAGCGATAGAAGTTCTCTGTGAGTTAGAGCTTGCCTATCGGCTAGAATGGCTAGGAATAGAAGTTCTATGCGGCTTCGAGCTTGTACATGTTCCAGGAGTGGTTGGAAATGAGATCGTTCATGTTCCAGGAGTGGCTGGAAATGAGATCGTCCATGTTCCAGGAGTGGCTGGAAATGAGATTGCTCGTGTTCTAGGAGTGGCTAGAAATGAGATAGTACATGTTCCAGGAGTGGCTGGAAATGTAAGCGATATGCGCATTAGAATCTGTCTATTTCCTAGGGAGAGTTTGGAAAAGAGGTTTTATGTGAGTTAGAATTGTCTTTTCCAGGGACTTCGTGAGACACCCTGGTGATTGGGTTGTTTCGGATGACCACGGGAGGTGATTTCAGTCGACAGGTGCCTAAGATGCATGTTACAGAATGATTGCCCCATGGGTAGTGACTCTCCTGGGTATACTTGAGGGGACAGTGATGTTCTCTCCGGGGGAAAGTGGTTCCCTTGCATATACTTTGAGGGGCCGAAACCTCTCCAGGGGATATGTGATTCCTCTGCAGCCGAGCTCAACGGACTGTGTGTCCTAAGAGTGAGAGGGGCTGGAGCATACAGAGAGCTGGATGGACGGCGGTCCTGAAGGTGGTGGGGTATGATATACTTCGAGAGCTCAAAGGGTGACGATCCTGAGAGCAGAGTGTTGTATATAGATATGAGTATGAGCAATAGTATATGTAATGTGGTTGTAAGCATGAGACTGGATGAACTTCGGGGATCGGGAGTGGATCTCAGGTGGTGCTGACCGAGTTGGGTCAGGATTGCAGCCATGGCAAGACGGTGCAATGTGCCTAGTAGAGCTCGGGGATCAGGTGAGATCTCGAGTGGTGCTGACCGGGTTAGGTCAGGAGGGTGTGGTGGATGTCGAGTCTAGGCTTGTTGCTTACGTTTAGAACTTGGTTCGGACGACCCTGGCAGCATATGTAGCGCCGTAGGTCGTACATGTTCTTGTTTGATTGTTGTGCGATCTTTTTGTTTAATTTAGGGTCAATGGTTGGTTGTGCATATTCTTGTTTGATTGTTGGGCAATCAATCGGGCAACCCTAATCCAGACTAGGGGGCGTTGCATCGTTAATGTTTCTGGGAGAATCTGGTCGGGTTTTAGGCGGGGGTATTAACCTTAGTGAGACGGAGTTGCGTGATTTGAGGTCAAATCCGTGTTAGTGGGGAGAATTGTAACGCCCGTGAACCAAAAAGTGGATTTTTGGTTGGGTGTGTCGATCGACATAGGCGTGTATGTCGATCGACACGGGTGTTTTGACTTGTGCGAAGTTGGATAGTTGGAGGTGTGTCGATCGACACGAGTGGTGTCTGTCGATCGACACAAGGTAAAATTGGACCGACTGGTTTGGTTCCAATTGTCCGGTTCGGCGGAGTGGTTTAGGGGAAATCCTAGGGTTGTATAAAAGGTGTGAACAGTCGGGTTGTATGTTCTTTTGGCCGTTTTACAGAAAGAAAACAGAGAGATTGAAGGGAGAATCAGAAATCTTAGGGTTTGAGTGATTGTTGGGAGATTTCTTAAGGAGAACTGCGTCTATGACTTTTTGGAACGAAGAAGGACTGTTGCTGGGTTGATTTCGGGTCTGATGGGACGGAATCAGAGGCTGTTCGTGTCTGTTCTTCGTGTTCTTCGTCGTTCTTCTTCCTTTCAATCTTTTTCGAGGTCAGTGCGTGACTGTAGGCTTACATGTGTGTAAGGAATGGATAGAATGCGTTTGCTTGGTGGATTTCGTGTGTTTTGTGATTGTAATCGTGCAGGAGACTCGGCGAATCGCGATGGAATCGAGCCATGAGAGGATAGGCTCGATTCTGGGTTCTGCGATGTCGTGTCGATCGACACCAGGATGGTGTGTCGATCGACACGTGGCATCCTGTCGATCGACACCTAGTGGTTGTGTCGATCAACACAGAGGAGTTTGTCGATCGACACCTAGAGGTTGTGTCGATCGACACAGAGTTCCTGTTTGGTTCGTGGTTGCTTGTTTTCGTGAATGCTTGTGTATGCTCATCCTGGTATTTTTATTTACTGTTTATGCTTATGTATAAATAGCCTGTAGACGAGATGACCGCGTCGCTGAGTATTTATGATAATACTCACGCAACTCTTTTTGCCATGTGTTTCAGGTAAAGAGAAAATGTGATCGTGGAATCATGGCCAGGAAGAGGAGATGATCTAGGGTCTCATTTGATTGGCTGTATAGTTAGAATCGCTAGGTTGCTAGTGCATTATGATTTTTGAGTATTGGATTATTGTTATTGGATTTTTTTTGAACTGGTTGATTGATTATTGTTCATTAATAAGTATGGATTATTGATGATGTGGTGTTATTGTTAATTTTGTTATTCCGCGTTGCTTGTATTGACCCAGTTGAGGATTAGTATCTGTGAAGATAGTAATCCAAAGGGAAAAATTTTAAATTTTTGGGTCGTTTCATCTATAAGAAATCTACTTGAAAAAGTCAAATTCTAGTCAAATTCTGGTCAAATGCAAAAGTAAACTAATAGACTGCTGCTGAAGTCTAATAGCGTTTGTCGTAATTGCAAAAATAACCCATTACGTAGACTTCTCGATGAAGTCTACTGGTAGACTTCTCTAACTTCATAGATTTTCTTTCTCCCACATGTGTGTTATATAATGTGTTTCCTTCTATGTTAATTTGACATATTTATGTTCAATATTTATTGTATAAATCAAATTTCTTGTTTGAGTAGTACTTAGTTGTTGGTAGACTTCTCTATGAAGTCACTTATCTGTGAAGTCTACAAGTAGTCACTTAGTAGACTTCACTACGAAGTCTACAGCAGATTTTCGAGACCTAATGTGTTTTCTATTGTTTTTTTTTATAGAGAATGGTTCATTTAGTTGTTGTCTATGGAGAATGGGCTATTCAAGATAAGGCGTGGCAATTTGTGGTTGATAATCCAAAAGGAGGAAGACTGTTCTTTTTGAGTGATGATTGTACCCATTGTGATCTTCGTGAGATGACCAAAGATGAATATAAGATGGAATCAGACTTGGTGGAGATCACTTATTCACTACCGGAATCAATGTTGCAACATATGGCACCGGATACTCCTCCAATGCATGTCACAAATGATAGACAAGTTAAAAATTTGATTGAGCTAAGTAAAACGCATGTTATACGTCTTTGTGTCTCGAGTCGGTTGGAGAAGGATGATGATGTTAACAATGATTGTGATGGAATTTTGGCCAGTGGTGGTGAAGAATATACAGACGTAGATGCTGAGGAATGTGAGGATGGAGATGGTGACCACTATGGGGATGGTACGGGAAATGTTGTCAATGAAGAAGATCATGGTAGTGAATATGGTGATGGGCAAGACGTTGAAGATGGTGATGGGCAAGACGAGGATATAAAAATTGATGGTGTTGGTATCAATGAAGATTACAGTGCATACGGGAAAGTCAAAGATGAGGATGAAGATGATATCTCATTTGATGGTGTTGGTGGGAGTGAGCGTTGTTTTGGCAAAGGAGCAATATCAAAAACGACATGGTTTGATGGTATACTTGTCGGAAAGAGTTTTGGTAGCAAGGATGAGCTGCTTTGAGAGTTGCGATTGACGGCCGTGATGTCAAGATTTGCATTCAAAACATATAAGTCTACTAAAACTCTGTTAGTCGCTATGTGTCGTGTTAAAGGATGTAAGTGGAAAGTCAGAGCTGGTGTGACGAATGAACCAAACCCTTTTTGGGTGACAAAGTATATTAAAAAGCATACATGTTCACTACCGGACAGAGTCGCTCACAGGAAACGCTCTACTCCAAAGTATATTGGTAGGTTATTTATCAAGCGCATCGGAATAATTGATAGAGTTACGCCAAAGCATATACAAGATTCAATGAAGGTGATGTTTGGTATGAATCTGGATTATTCCACTTCATACAGATCATTGTTATACGCCCAAGAAATGGTGACGGGAACTGCTGAACATGGATATAAAAATATCCCATCTTATTTACATATGATCAAGAAAGCAAATCTGGGAACATTGACCACTCTTGAGGTTGATGCTCACAATAGATTTAAATATCTATTTATATCGTTCGGAGCCTCCATAGCTGGTTTTCAGTATCTTAGACGAGTAATCGTGGTCGATGGGACTCATTTAAGTGGAAAGTATGAAGGTGTTTTGCTAGTGGCGGCCGCCCAAGATGGTAATTTCCAGATTTTTCCTTTGGCGTTTGGAATCGTAGATGCTGAGAATGATGGTTCATGGCAATCGTTTTTTACCAAATTGAGAGGTTGTTTTTCTGATCAATACTCGTTGAGCATAGTTTCAGACAGGCATGCGTCCATTATGAAGGCATGCGAGACGGTTTTCCCTTGGGCAACACGAGGTATATGTTATTACCATCTTCAGTGTAACATTGTCACAAAATTTAGAGGAAAACAGCTCATGTACTTGGTCAAAGGCGCTGCTTATGCGTATACGCTTGATGAGTATGACCGATACATGGATTTGATACGGCGTGTGAAGCCAGAAATTGCAACATACTTGGCGGAAGCGGATCCAAAGCTATGGTCACGAGTTCACTTCGAGGGAGATAGATATAACATAAAGACAAGCAACATTGCTGAATCTATCAATGCCGCACTGAAGGTAGCTCGAGGATTTCCCATAACATTTCTTTTGGAATTTATCCGTGAGAAGCTAGGAAGGTGGTTTCGTATAAGGCGAGAAGATGCTCTACGTCTAACAACACGCCATACTCGGGCAGTTGAATACTTATTGGCGGTTCGTGATGATTACGCATCTCGGATGAAAGTGGGACACATTAATAATCTCCAGTTCCATGTGAAGGGAGGAGCACGTGACTGTATTGTTGATTTGGGCCAAAACAAATGTACATGTGGTGTCTTCAACATGGAAAAGATACCTTGCTCGCATGTTATTGCCGCTTTGGTAGAGAGTAAACAAGATGTCGCTACCGGTGTTTGCCCGACTTATGAAAGGGATTCTTTGTACTGGGCCTACGCGGAAAGCATTTTCCCGCAAAACCCAGTCGGTGAATGTATAGCATCAACCCCATCTCTGCCTTCTGATGTGAAGACGCGTCCGGGTCGGAAGAAGAAATCAAGGTGGCAAACTTGGTTAGAAATCGCAAGGATGAAAGGTACTAAACAACGGAAGATTCATGCTCAATACAATTGTTCAAATTGCAACCAACCGGGACATACGAAGCCAAATTTTGGTACTTAGATGTTGTTGCTTACATGTTATTCGTAGACTTCTCCATGAAGTCGACTGATTTAATTTTCTTATAATTGCATTTAAAACTTATTTATAATGAATTTTTTTAGTTTTTCTTTCTCCCAAATGTGTGTTATATAATGTTTTTCGTTCTGTATAAATTTGACATATTTAGGTTCAATATTTATTGTATAAATCAAATTTCTTGTTTGAGTATTACTTACATGTTGTTCGTAGACTTCTCCATGAAGTCTACTGATTTAATTTTCTTATAATTGCATTTAAAACTTATTTATAATGAATTTTTTGGTTTTTTTCTCCCAAATGTGTGTCATAGAGAAGTCTACTGATTTAATTTTTTATGGTAGAATCATGAAATCATAAATAAAAATATTCCATTATGAGAAGTCCCAAATAACGTCAATACAAATGAAAACAAACTCCATAATGATATTTTATAACAAATAAATACAATGAAATCTTATTTAGTAGAATTTGGTGTGGAGTTGTGTGAATTGTTTTGCATGAGACGAATAGCATTCCTGATCACTGGATCAATGTCTTCTTTGTCTTCCTCGATGCTTATTAAGTAGCCAAGGTGAGCGAGAGATCGTCTGTACTCTAGTTCAATAATCTCCTCCACATCAAGATCCGTAGCACTTCCTTGATTGTCAGTTGCTTGTTCTTGTGGTTGTTGTGGCTGCTGTCGGAGTGGTGGGTTGGCTCTCAATGCGGGTAGGGCGAGTACAATTTTCCTTGCTGCCATTGTCTTACTGCCATTGATAAAGTGCAAGTCAAATAACAAATAAAAAATCTATAAATTAAGTTTCAAACCTGTTTAGAGCTTGGACGAAAGAGTAAGGGGTTTTTAGAGACACGAGAGAGATAGCGAAGAGACGAAAGAGATATATACAGACGCGGAGGGATACGAAGAGGTAAAAAAGGAAGATTGTATCTATATATTGTTTATGACCGTGAGATTGTTTCTAATCAACGGCCGATGTCAAAAATTAGGTAATCCTCACCTTCATTAATTAGCAAATGAAATAATTTCGTTACACGAGATGTCTACTGATTTAATTTTCTTGTTTGAGTATTACTTAGCTGTTGTTAGAAGTCTACCAGTAGACTTCATAGAGAAGTCTACTGATTTAATTTTCTTATAATTGCATTTAAAACTTATTTATAATGAATTTTTTAGTTTTTCTTTCTCCCAAATGTGTGTTATATAATGTTTTTCCTTCTGAATGAATTTGACATATTTAGGTTCAATATTTATTGTATAAATCAAATTTCTTGTTTGAGTATTACTTAGATGTTGTTGGTAGACTTCTTCATGAATTTCTTGTTTATAAAAGTCTACCAACAACGGCCAATGTAAAGAATTAGGTAATCCTCACTTTCACTAATTAGCCAATGAAATAATTTCGTAGACGAGATAGAGAAGTCTTCAAACAGGAGATATAGTAGCAGACTTATCATACAAAACAGGAGATATAGTAGCAGACTTCTCATACAAAACTTAAAAACTTCAATCTTTTACAGAAAGCTTGAGATAGAAGTCGAATTGGCGTGCCGGTTTGCTACAGTGAGGTATCGGCTCTGTGTTTCTTCGGATTTGGTGGTTGATTTGGACTCCGGCGAGATGATTCGCCTTCATCTCCAGTTTTCGGCGTCTCCTATTCGAACCGAGCTCTGTTCCTTTGAGCGAGAAAGTTCTGGTAGTACCTGCACAATGAGAAACAAACAAAATACAAGGAACATCACAGGTTGACAGTATTAATTTCACCAGGTTGAAAACAACGAAAATTTGTCTTGCAAAGAATTCGACATTCAATACAATACACTTGTTGACTAAGAGTTTACCTGGAAATTCTTTCGAGAATTGCCTCATACAACAAAAAGCTCTCTCCGTTTCGTGACATCTTTCGGGCATAGTTGTCGATGGCCCTGTCAATTGGTCATCTCGCAATAGAGAAACAGATTTCAGACTAGTGCTGCAAAATTTGAGATTGGTGTTTGAATCAACATGTATGCAGTTAGAAGTATGTAGGTTTGTAATGGCGAGAAACAGAATTGGTTCATGGAACTTACAAGAGATTTCCTCCCATTATCGTGTAGTCAGCGATCTCCTGAGGGGCTTCAGTGGTTGTTGTTGGTTCGTAGAGAAAAGGAAAGAGAAAAGGGGTTAGACATTGAGAAGTAAGCAGAACCATGAAGATGTTGAACAGGGGAAGTCGAAGAGACTTACATGGATCTACGTCGAAGTTAATGGTATACCCAACCCTCTCGAGTCTAGGAAACCGAGTTTCAGAGGTAGCAGAGGAAGAATCCAGTTGCAGATTTGGGGATCATGACGGAGAGGCCATTATAGGTGATTGATTGAGATTTTAAGTTTTTGTTTCGCAAGAGAGGAGAAAGTGAGGAGCCTCGTTGGTTCGGAACCTAGGGTTTTCAGATAAAGGAATTGTTGACGGTTTTTTTTTTAGATAAAGGAGAGAAGAACCGTGATATTTGGTTTTATCTACTAGAGAAGTCTACTAGAGAAGATTCATGTACACAAGCAGATGTCTACTAGAGAAGTCTACCAGAGAAGTCTACTAGAGAAGTCTACAAGAGAAGCATACACGAGAAGATTAATGTACAGAAGCAGATGTCTACCAAAGAAGTCTACCTGAGAAGTCTACTAGAGAAGTCTACCGGAGAAGTCTACAAGAGAAGCGTACATGAGAAGATTCATGTACAGAAGTAGATGTCTACCAGAGAAGTCTACCGGAGAAGTCTACTAGAGAAGTCTACACGACAAGTCTACAAGAGAAGCGTACACGAGAAGATTCATGTACATAAGAATATGTATACTAGAGAAATCTACTGGAGAAGTCTACTAGAGAAGTCTATCGGAGAAGTCTACTAGAGAAGTCTACACGAGAAGATTCATGTACAGAAACAAATGTCTACTATATAAGTCTACAAGAGAAGTTTTTAGAGAGAAGTTAATAACATATCAGATTACGTTCGTTAACATTAGTTTGTACATATCACATCCCGCCATAGTAGCCAAAAAATAAGGATGAGTTTTTCTTACATCTACAATATATATGCAAGATATCTACAATACTGAAATTGTGAAACCCTATATTAGTCATAAGCATTCAATCCAGTATATATACTGAAGTCTGCCCCACGAAATTCAGTCTCGGCGAATATATCAGCCGTAAGCTTTTCCCTAATACGCTTTATCTTCGCATCAGACAATACAGTCGCACTAAATGGAATGCCGAGAGCATGGCATTCAATGTACTTCAGACAATACACTCCACAATCCCTAACTTTCTTGTTTTGTGGTACTTTGGATGCTAGCCACCTTTCATGCGTGAATTTGGTGAATGGCCACTTGGGTCTATCTTCTACTACACATGCTGTATGAATTAGATAAGGCAACATAACGGCGATGGGCTCGACCTTCTCTTTGATTTCCGCGAGCGTTGTATGATAGACTATAGAGTCCCACACCACAATGTGTTTCCGTGGGAGTGATATCCACAAAGCCACCCAATGATCTTCTTTGACATTTAAAGGTAAATAAATGTCCTCCACTTCAGTCCCCCACGTCTTCTGTACTTTTGCATACTCGAGGAGTAGACCTGCATAGTAATCCCACGCCCCACCTGGTAGCGCTTTTCCACTCCCGTCAGGATTGGGATCTGAGTTTTTAAAGTCATTGTACCGAGTAGGCCATATGTTGCCTAGAGTACAGTCGAGGATGCAAATTTTGTCACTCATAAACCACTCTGGATGTTCCTTGTACCGTTTCCTCAGCATATTCAACGCAGCATCCAGGTGCTGCGACAAAACAACCAAAAGAGAAGTCTACGAGAAGAGAAGTCTACAAAAGAAGTCTACGAGAAGTCTACTTGAGAAAAGAAATCTACAAGAGAAGTCTACTGGAGAGAAGAAAAGAGAAGGCTTACCGTGTCTCTTAGCCATTGTTGCGGCGTTCGAAGAGTCGAAAACCACTCTACTGTAGTGAACGGAATGATCTCTTCGCCATAATCCCTGTTTAGCAAGGAAATTTCAGCAATTGACAAGGTTAAACAATGAGTTAAGGTCTTTTTTATACTTACGGATGTTGCTTCAGCCACTCTTCAAGTCTCTTTGTCACTTGTTCATCAATGGTAGCAAAAGGATCATATCTTTTTCCTACCTTTGAATTAACAAGTTTGTTTTCGAAAGGTGACTTATTTGCCAGGCCCGACTTCTTCAGCCTGTCACTCCTTGCTCTTCTTATAACCGCCTGCTTCTTCTCCTCTTGTTTAGATTTCGCAATCTCAGCATAATTCGCAGGTAGATTATGAGGAGGCAGAATGATAAGGCTCTTATCCGCACAAGTGACACTCGCACTCTGACCATCATCCTTAAGTGTTTCCTTGGCTGCCTTCTTCTCCTCTTGTTTAGCTTTCTGAAGCGGTAAATTCGGTTGTGGTTTTTGAGGAGGTGGTATCATAACACTCGGATCCGCACCAGTGACACTCGCACTCTGGCCATCTTGAAATGTTTCCTTGTTAAACATTTTACTCTGCAAGTAGAGGATCAAAGTCAAATCATATACCAAATTTTTTATAAAAATAGAATATATCATCCAAACAAGAAAGGAAAGAAATGTGAAAATGTCAAAAGAGATTACAGAATCTAAACAAGATTACGCACTAACCCCAATATCAGGAACAGTCTTGTTCTCATCAGCAGTCGGTTCATTGGAGACCCCCACATGAAGAGCTGGGGCAATTTGGTTGGATTTGGTTTGCTCTTCCTTTTCAGTCTTCACAGCCTCTTCTTTTCCCTCTTTCACAGCCTCAATGCGTTCCAAGCATTCCTCAATATTGTTGATCTTATCACCAAGGAGTTTGAAATTGTTTTCACAGCGTTTAAAACCAGCATCAACCTTCTCTGACAAGTTCTTAAAATGCTGATCAAAGTGTGCTTGTATGCTCTACACCAATGATGGTAGTTCCACCGTGTAACCAGACTCAAATTCTTCCCGACTCCTCTTCTCCGGTAAGCTAACAAGGCTAAGTCTCATGCTGCTTTCATTTTTCACACCAGGCTTCACCCTTGACTTCACACCCTGCTTTCTTTTATCATTAGCGGAATCAATCACACCCGTCACTTGCTAGTGATCATGGGTCCATCTCCAGCCTGGTTCAGAAATAGCTGAGATTATGTTAATTATCTTCTGGTCGTAAACATCATCATCCCACCTTGAGAACATATCTTCATACTCATCCTTCGTCACACAGCTTAGGACATTCACCTACAAAATAGACATATAAGACGTCGACCGATTTACCAGAGAAGTCTACTGGATAAGTCTACAATAGAAGTCTACTGGATAAGAGAAGTCTAGTAGAGAAGTCTACTGGAGAAGTCTATTGGAGAAGTCTACTGGAGAAGAGAAGTATAGTATAGAAGTCTATTGGAGAAGGAGAAGTCTACAAAGAGAAGGAGAAGTATACAAAGAGAAATAATCAGACCTATTTGTACATGTTCTCTTTCATGTATCTCTTGCCTCTGGATCCCTTGAAAGCCAGTAGAGGTGGAGTAGGTTTATGTGGAAAGGGACCACCATATTGGGCTGCATAATCCGGTAGAGAATAGTACACCCATATTTGGAGAACAAGTATGAAGCCTTCCACTGTATACGATAACTTTGCCAAGTCTTTCTCCTTCACAGACTTGATGAGGAACTTGAATGCAACCCTACCCCATGGGTAGTTCTGGAAGGCAGTGATATCCATCACAAGCCTAGCAAAGTTAACATTGATGGGTGTTGTCTCCTTTTTAGCTTCAATGTAACCGGCGTATATGCATATATATCCCAACCTGATGCGGTCCAACCGTGTCCACTCTGCACATAAACCACAAGCTTGTATTAACTCGTTCAAAGTTGGACCCCTGTCGACATCAACTCCCAGAAGGGACCAAATTGCCGCGTTTCTTCAGTGACCTCTACATCTGGGTTATCCAAATTCGGAACGTCGCGACAATTCAGACCGGTAATCTCCTCAAACTCAAGCAATGAAAGCCTCAACGGCTTGTTACCAATCAGACTCCATATATCATGGGGTTTCTTGCACTCTAGCTGAGCAGTTAGTATATAATGAACCATCCTCGATGCCCAGCCAAACTTGAGAGCATGGAACCGTAGCACCACACCCAATGGAGAGAATAAAAGCTCTTCCCACTCATTTTTCCTTAAGACGTTGCCTAGAGATTCAAACAACTGTGTATTTCCAGCATAGTAGTGTATGCTTTTACCCGGTTCAGGCTTATCTCCTTTGGAATAAAGCCTTGACGGGAAACTTCTTCCATCCATATCCATCATCGCATCCATATCTATCGTCTGAAGAAGTCTGCTGGCGAAATCCACTGTATTTTGATGAAGTTAAACTGAATTCGTACTTTCCGGCGGCGGCAGATCGGCAAAGAAGAGTGAAAAAAAAAGTTAGATTCTCGAATCAGATAGAGAAATAGCGAGTAAGAGATAGTAAAATCAAAAATAGTTGAGAGAATGAAAATAAGGCATGAAGTGTAACCGACGGTGATGATGGAGACGGAAGATTGTAGATCTCTTGTTTGGAGACGAAAGGTTGTAACTTTAGGTTGTAAATTTTTTTTGAACTAAACCGCATTTTTGTGGTTTTATAGGTAGGGTAAATACATTGGTTAAGTTTGGTTAATTTGGATAGGTAAAAAAATTGGTTCAATTTGGTTCAACTTAACTACACGATTAAGAAATTCAAAATTTTAAAATGTTTTTAAAAAAATTCAAATTTGCCTCCACATGTTTAGTAGACTTCTAAATGTAGATTTAAATCTACTAGAGAAGTCTACTGGATAAGTCTACTGGAGAAGTCTACTGGAAAAGTCTACTGGAGAAATCCACTGGAGGAGTCTACGGGGAAGTCTACTGAAGAAATCTACTGGAGAAGTCTACTGCAGAAGTCTACTGAAAAAGTCTACTAGAGAAGTCTACTGCAGAAGTCTACTAGAGAAGTCTGCTGTATCCAAAACCAAACATCGTATAAGAAAATAAAAGCACAGAAACATAGTGAAGACCTTCGATTTGGAAACCTTTGATTACTAAATATACTGAGAGATGCAAACAAAAACACATCCTCTCACAAACCTACTGGGCTTCGATGATGCAACCAAATACACATCCTCTAAATTAAGTCTACTTCACATAAATCGATTATTTTCAATGATTATTCGAAATCCTATACCAAAACTTTCAAAACGTATAATATATTCACTCAAAAGTTAACACTTTTATGCAAATTTGACATTTTAAATATAAAAATGATAAACCCTAACTTTAACCCTAAGTGTAAAAACATGTTTGCAACCTATGATGTACCTTATTTGGTAACCCTTTGTTTAGTATAGTATGTATTTTATTCATAACCTAATTTGTCTAAGTATGTTTAATTTTGTGAAATTTTATTTTTCACACATCACAATTGTTTATAGTAGGGTCATCAATCAAAATTTTTTATCAAAATATTTTTTGTTAATTAATAAATTTAAATTTAAAATATAATTATATAGTAGACTGCTGTACTAGTCTACTAAACCACAAAAATAGTTTTCATAACCTTCTTTGTCTAAGTAGGTTTAAATATGTTTAATTTTGTGAAATTTTATTTTTCGTACTTCACAATTGTTAATAGTAAGGTCATCAATCAAAAAATTTTAACAAAAGTTTTTTTGTTAATTTATAAATTTAAATTTAAAATATATTTATATAGTAGACTGCTTTGGTAGTCTACTAAACCCCCTCCAATAGACTTCTCATGGAGTGTACGCGTTGATTTCCTGACAGAAGTCTACTGGTAGACTTCTATATTACTCAACAGACTTCTCTAAGTTAAAACAGTCATTATGTCTCCGTTTTATTGTTTGGTCATAAAGGATGTAGTTGTAATTTCACTACCACTTTGGGTTATTTTTCTCAAACATAAGATATGTGGGTTACATTTGTATTTTATATCAATTTTAGGGTCATTTTTTGTAATCAGGTCTAAATTTTATAAGACTTAACTTTATAAAAAAAACATCAAAATACTAGATGAGTAAAAAGAACATCAAAAACAAAACTAACCCAGAAATAATCAAAAAACTCAGATCTGTAAGCCAAATCGAATAAAAAACCTTAGATTTGTAACCAAAATCGAACTCAGATCTACAACACAAATTAAACAAACCCAGATTTGCAAAAAAAAAAATTATGAAATCCGGATCTAGATCTATATGAGACAGAGAGAGATTCAAATCTAGCTATGTTTGTTTTCTTCTTCAACACCATCACCACCATTGAAAAGCTTGAGAGAGCTTGAGAGAGAGAGAGAGAGAGAGAGAGAGAGAGAGAGAGAGAGAGAGAGAGAGAGAGAGAGAGAGAGAGAGAGAGAGAGAGAGAGAGAGAGAGAGAGAGAGAGATTGTAGATCTAGATCTACTTTTGGAGAGAAAAGAGAGAGAGAAAAAAAAAATTAGATCTGGTTTCGTGGAGAGAGAAAGAGAAAGAGGAAAAAGGAAGGAGAATTTTTTTATTTTTTTAATGGTCAAAATTGTTTTTTTTAGACAAAAAAGTGACAGATTTGCAAAAGCACACACAGAGGTGCATGTTTGCAAATGCCCATTTTTAAAATTTCTCAAGAAAATTTAGAAATTGAAAAACAAAAAAATAGAAAGACTATTGAAAAATTAATGTTAAAGTTTATATGCGAAAACATACCAAAGATAAAAAAAATCTATAAATATATTTATTTTGTAAAAATAGTTATAGAATATTGCAAAGAAAATAAAAATCTTCTACCTATAAATTTCAATGTTAAAAAAAGAAATTATATAAAAGGAAAATTTATACATTTTATGAAAACTAATAATAAATTTACTTTTAAGATCCAAAAGTGTAAGATTTGACAAGTATAGATCTTAATGAAAATAAACCGATGACATCAATGATATTTATCAATCATAGATTTAAATATAATGCTTTATAAAACTATTTATAAAATATTTTATAGGTTTTTATGAGATTATTCACATAAATTTATTGTTTTATGATTTAACTCTATAATATTTTAGTTGTTATAAGATTTTATCATATAGTTAATATAAATTCATAATGTGTAAGAATATTTTTTTTGTTATGAATATGATTTGAATTTCATTTATGTATATATATTTTTGGATCTGCATAATATGATTCTATGAATTAAGATATGATAATTAAGATAAAAATTAAATTTTAATGGTTTAAAACCTATATTTAAATATTTTAATTTTTTTTTGTAATTTAACGGGTTACTAATTAAAACTTAATTTTTCATATTCATAATTTTTAATGTGTTTACCCGCGTATCAACGCGGATTCTAATCTAATAATTTATAACAAAATAAAACAAAAGCAGTAAAATTTTATTTTATTTTTGAAACATTGCAAAACCATCCACTGTTGAACGTCATTGCCGACTTATCTTAGTTACGGAATCACCCTAAAGTAGATATTTACATAATTACAATTTACAGTTAAATTTGAGAGATCGCCTTACTAAAAGTAGTAGTAGGAGTCTAGGAGACCGAGTCATAGAATTTGGACATGTACGTGAAACAAATATGTTGTTCTTGCTAACTTAGAATTTGATTATGTACTGCCATTGAATGAGCAGAATGAATGTCATGGGCTGAAGGGGTGTGGGAGGCTTCGTGAAAGCCCAACCCGGATTTTCTCACCGCGATGAAGTTCCGGATCGGTTTGGCTCTGTCAGTTTAAATTAACCTCTTTGATTTCTTAAATTTTCCTTTGCTTAGCCATATTTCAACATTTTCGATCTAGACAAAACTTTTCAAACATAAAAATCAATATTTAAATTAAATTGTGAGGTTCAATTACAATGATCAGTTTGCTACATAAGCTATTACATTGCAAAAAACCTATCTAGCCAATCTAATCAACTATCCTTTCCTTTTCAGCTTAGTCACCGCGGCTCAAGCATCCGGATTACCTTCACGGATAATCCCTTTTCCTTCATCACAAAGGAGACATAAGCAACATAATTGCTTAGTGAGAGCAGTCGTCACTTTCCACTTAGCCACATAATAGATATCGCAATCAAACAGTCAATTCACTCAGTCAATCAAGCTTATCAGATCAGTCACTCAATCGGCCTGATTATCCCAAGTCACGGAGCAGTCTGCCCGCAACCAAGCAAGCCTTAGCGAACATCTCTGCCCCTAAACGTGTTGCCTGATCTAGACTCTTAGTGAAAAGAATCAATAGTCACAATCAAGCCAGAAACGGAAACAAAGATAAGCAAACAGTAGGAATCACCTAAACAATCAAGACTCGATGAATCTATGTAAGAAATGACCCTAGACTTCGGCCCACGGTCACGCACTCACCTTAGTCAATCGGATTCAATGTTTGCCTTGTCTCGTTCCAGTTCTGACACCTCTTGTTGCGATGATCTCTGGAATACAAAGTCCTACCGATCATCCAGATTCCCCCAGACTCGATTGCCGTTACCCGCTGCCTCGATCAATCAACCCGCACTCGAGTCTTTCAAACTTTCTCTCTAGTTTTCTCTCTTTTCTCTCGAGAAAATGTATCTAAAATCTTTCTAAGTCTTTCTATCTGTTTTCTATCGAGAAACCAAGGCAATGGGTAAGTTTTGCCTCGATAAACTGCCTCGAAACTGCCTAGATAATGGTTCCAACACTTTTTTTGTGTCCAAGGCCCATAAATAACCGTTCTCGCGGTTTTCATTTAAACCAACGCATCTTTGGCCCAGTAACCGTTTCCGCCAAAAGGCCTTAGAACATTTTCACCGCGGTAACCATGCTATTCGAATCCGAGCGCGGTAACCGTCTTGTCCGAAATCTGATCGCGACTCAAAAAAATCTGCCCAGCTCGGATTCAACTGCCCAGCTCAGTTAACTTCACTGATTTCCATTCTCTCTGCCAAAACTGATCGATACGTCTCGGCACTTGTTCCGCGATGGCCAAATCGTGTAACACGGGCATTACATTTCGCCCCTCCCAAAACGGTATATCTAAGTTCCAAAGCCGGATAAACTAGGATTGGAAAAAGGGATATGATATGGGGATCATAAATCGTTGAAAACAATTATTCACACAATTAAAGAAGAAAACTAAAAAAGGTATTTGACTAAATTGTGTTGTTCTATAAATTTCATACAAATTCATCTTCTAATTGTTCTTCGTTCGCCAAATTCACAACAAAATGAATCAAACTTTCAACCAGTCTTTGAAGTAAAATCTAAAATTTTAATGAAATTGCTCAATGGTTCCCGCCAAAAGGCCTTAGAACATTTTCACCGCGGTAACCGTGCTATCTGAATCCGACCGCGGTAACCGTCTTTTCTGAAATCCGACCGCGACTCAAAAATCTGCTTAGGTCATATTTAACTGCCGAGCTTAGTTAACTTCATTGATTTTCATTCTCTCTGCGAAAACTGATTGATACGTCTCGGCACTTGTTCCGCGACGGCCAAATCTGATATATCCTTTTCTTTTTCTTTTTTTTGACATGGTTTTTATTATTCTATCTAATGGTTTTTATTATTCTATATAATAGTTTTCATCCGATTTTATGTATTAAGTGGTAGTTTTAGTGTGTTTGTAGTGCTTAGAGTCTTTTACATGTCAATTGGAAAAAAGGACAAGAGAAGAGATATTGGACAATTCTGAAGCGTCATATGTCAAGCAATCGTTGGAGGCCTTAAACTCATTGGATTGATCTGAAATTTGGACACAAGATAAAAAAAATTGAGTCAGCTTGCAGCTAGAAGAAGATTGAAGTCATTTGGATCAACGTTCAGAAAGTTACACTAATTCTCGTGAAAAAAACCTGCCAATCTGGCTAAACCGACAAAAATAAAGGAAAATTTCAGAGTTTCCTAATTTGACTTGGTTTTGTCAGAGATTTCGACCTGCACGATTTTAGACCTATAAATACACATTTTAGCCACTTTAGAGAAGGAGACCTTTGTATTTTATTGATCACTTTTGTTTCTAAGCTTTTGGGAAAAGATCTTTGAACCTTATTGACAATTCAGAGAAGATTTCTAAACTCTCTTGTTTATTTATTGATTTTCTTATGTCTTCCATGAATTCTTCTTTTGATTTGAGTCCTATCATGTCTGAGTAATTTTCCAATTGGGTTTTAGGGTTTCAAAGGGATTTCAGGGTTTGATTGATTAAGATGTTGATTTAGGGATTAATAACTTGGTCTCTTCATCTAGGTTATTCGTATTGATTGAACTTGATTAGCTACCTTGTTTCTGATCTTAGTTTGTTTAATGCATCAAAAGTGTTTGTTTAAAAGCCTGAAAGAACCTATTTGAGCAAAGCATCCTTAGCCAACGAAAGCTGATGTTAGGGTGTTTTGTGAACATATCAAACTTGACCATTAATGCATGTTTAACCTCTTGAATTCAAACGACAGTTTAGGATTTTAGGGTTGTTAGACATAGTAATTGATGCTATGACAGTAGATCAATTTGATTTCGTGATTTGAGTTTTAGAACGATTGTTAATGCTTTTCCTGACAATTTATCTACTTCTGAATCCCTTAATCTCTGCGAATTCCTTGATGTCCAATGCTTTTAATTCATAAGTTTACATCTTTTAGTTTATATTCTCATTTCGATTTGCATTCACAATCATATTTTTGTCTTAGTTTAGTTTCATTCTCATAAATTCGTAGTGTGATACTTGGTCCTTGTGGATTCGATCCCTGCATTACTACAACCATTTGTTGTGCACTTGCAGTAGTTATATAGGGTTAAAACTCTGTATATCAAAATCGCAGAACACGGCATTACACTTCGCCCCTGCCAAAACGGTATATCTAAGTTCCAAAGCCAGATAAACTAGGACTGGAAAAAGGGATATGATATATGGATCATAAATCGTTGAAAACAATTCTTCACACAATTAAAGAAGAAAACTAAAAAAGGTATTTGACTAAATTGTGTTGTTCTATAAATTTAATACAAATTCATCTTCTAATTGTTCTTCGTTTGCCGAATTCACAACAAAATGAATCAAACTTTCAACCAGTCTTTGAAGTAAAATCAAAATTTTTAATGAAATCGCTCAAAGGTTTTCCAATAGCACTTAAGGAGTCGAAGATATACCTAAACTCTTTCAGATAATCATCTAGATATTTTAACTCCTTTGGTGAGGCTCTAGAGGGTATTTGACAAAGAAAACTTCCGAGGAAGATCATTGGTTGAAGTGTTCTTCCAACGATAACCAAACTTTATAGACATAGGGCTTGCGAGGTTTAAACTAGTGGGTGTGGATACAGTTACGAGAGTTTAGGGAAACATGCGGTTTCGATTTCAAGCGTTATCGAGCAATTTATACGGCTGTTGTAACGCCCGTGAACCTAAAAGTGGATTTTTGGTGGGTATCGATCGACACAGGGTGGTGTGTCGATCGACACGTGTGTTTTGGACTTAGGAGAAGTCGGGTTTTGGGCGTTATGTCGATTGACACGGGTGGTGTATGTCGATCGACACGGGTTAAAAATCAGACCGTCTGGTTTGATTTAATTGTCCGGTTTGGTGGGCTGGTTTAAGGAACCCTAGGGTTTGATATTTAAGCGTGAACAATCGCGTTGGTGGTGGTTTTGGCCGAAAATCAGAGAGAAACCAGAGGGTTTTGAGAGAGAGATCAGAATCAAGGGTTTTTGGGCGATTTTTGGGAGATTTCTTGAGAAAGATTGTTCTTGAGGGTGTTAGAACGAGAAAGGGGATTGTTGCTGGGTTAATTCGGGTTTGGGAAGGACGAATCAGCGGCTGTTCTTGGTGTTCTTCGCTCGTTCTTCGCGTTCTTCATCCTTTTCAATCCCGATCAAGGTGAGTGCGTGATCGTAGGCTTGTATAAGTATAGGGAATGGATATAATGCGATTGCGTGGTTGTTGTTGTTGTGTGCTTTGTGAATGAAATTGTGCAGGAAACTCGACAGATCGCATCAGATTCGAGTCGTGTGAGGATTGACTCGATTCTGGGTTCTGCGACGTCGTGTCGATCGACACCGAGGTGGTGTGTCGATCGGCACTGGGCCTGTATTCTTCGACACATAGTGGTTGTGTCGATCGACACAGTGGATCCTGTCGATCGACACATGGTCACTGATCATCGACACCTAGTGGTTGTGTCGATCGACACAGTGAGTCCTGTCGATCGACACAGTGTATTCTGGACTGGTTCTGTTTCTTGTTCATGTATGCTTGATTATGTGATCATCTTGGTATTGTATTGGTTTTTTGTACTTGTATTTAAATAGCCTGTAGACGGGATGACCGCGTCGCTGAGTATTTGTGATAATACTCACGCAACTCTTTTTGCCATGTGTTGCAGGTAAAGAGAAATTGTGATCGTGGAATCGTGGCGAGGAAGAAGAGATGATTTAGGGTCTCGCTGTGTTTGTCGTTTACGGAATTGTTAGGTTGTTAGTTATTGGTTGATTAGTTGAACGGTTTGATATTTAATCAAGTATGGGAATGTTAAATTGTTGTGTTGTTGAGTTGACGTAATTGTTATGTGTTCCGCATGTTTGATTGGACCGTTGAAGATTATCGTTTGTGATAATGATAATCCGAATTTTTAATTGGAAAATTTTAAATTTTTGAGTCTGGTCGTTTCAGCTGGTATAATTGTTGAAAACAAATGCGTTTGGGGAACATACATGTGTGAACATGTGGGAACATACATGGATTTTTTTCTGTAATATAAAAGGTTTACTTATTTGTTTAAATTTATTTTATAGGTTGATATCTACGATTTACTTCCCCTGACTAGATTAAGCACGTTATAAACGTGTGTCCTAAGTAATTTAGTTGATGATAAGAGTCTATTTTCGACATGAGACAATAAGCTCTATTATTGAAAGCGACTTGGATTGAAGTCATTGGCTTCTAATTCGCCGTCGCCGTGTCTTAGCTGTGTTATGCATGTCTCTAATGGAAATGATTACCAATACTTTTGGCTCTAAAAATATCTTTCTCCTTAATTTATTTTGGAGTTGACAATTTGTGTAGATGAGAAGAAAACTTATTACTTGCAAGTAGGGGTGAGCATAATTCCCATCTCGTTCTGTCCCGTACTCATTTTCGAATTCCCGTACTATATATTTTCCGTATTCTTATATGGGATAAGTTTTCAATTCTCGATTGGGAACGGGACGGAACAAAAACGGGATAGGACGAGAAGGGACGGGAACGGAAATTCCCGAAATCCCATTTAAAATAAATAAATATGTATAAAATTATATTATTTATATATTTATTGTTTGATCATATAATATATTATATTATATATTACAAAAAGTAATTAACTTTTTTATTCTTTTTTTGTAGAATAGGAATATATATTTAAAAAAATTCTATATCATTATATTTATGTTTTGATTTGAGATATTTATGTGGTTTACTTTATGTTTGATTTATTTTGATTCGACTATGATTTTTCCATTTTAAACATTTATGAAATACAATTGAAATTTATTTTTTCTTAATTTTGAAGATGCTTTTGATGAATTAAAAAAGTAGGTTAAATACATGTTTCCAATTTGCAACATCGTTTTATGTAATTTAGTGTTTTGAAACCGGTTATCTTATGGGAATTCCCGTACTGTTCTCGTCCCATTCCGTTCTATCTCGTTCCCGTCCCGAATTTTAAATAGGACACAAATGAGACATATTTTTCTAGTCCCAAAAATCCTATTTCCATCCCGTTTCTTTCCCATATTCCCGTTTGCTCACCTCTATTTGGAAGACAATGATTTCTCATTACTCTTTTATATATATATAGTCAAGTGATCTTTAAATATAGATGTGTATGGGTACATAGTTATCAAATATAATACATGTACATCTAAGAGTCTATATTTATTTTATGAAAATACGTATCTTTACATTAATAATTATTTTTCATCTATGTAGCCTGAACTATAGTCTATATATGGCTTCAGTTTGGAACCATCCTTCACCCAGTAGACTTTCCTTCACCCTCACTTCTTTAGTCACGCATTTGTATCTCTTGCGGCGAGCATACACTTTTTGTTCCCTCTGCTTTCCCTTTAGGATCCTCTGCTTATCGCTTTCTCTCTTCTACTTTATTTTTTTCTTTGGACAAAACCTTGTTCTACATTTTTTTGTTGTTGCATATGTGTAGCTGAGACCGATAAATTCTCATGAGGCTTCATTGAAGCTCGAACTTTCGTGAAAGAGGTGGCAAAAGAAACTCATTCCTTCTCCATGTCAGCCAGTGATTTTGGCGAGGGAAGGATCTTATAAAAATCACATAACTCACCTAGTTATGTTATAAGGTTCACAATTTAGGAAGTATATTTTGCTTTCGCAATTTCCTGTAGCAGTTTGGAACCATCTTTTACCCAGTAGATGTATTTTTTTGGATAAACCGTGGGAGTTCCGATCATTTGGTTCATAATCTTCTTGGTACCCCGGAGACAGACTTTAGATATTACGATTTAAAGAATAACCCTTCGTACCAAAGGGAGTTTGAACTCGAAGCACAAGAGAACCAACCCCTTTGTGTTACCACTAGGCCACTACACCTTTTATTACCCAATAGATATTCCAAACTAATCTTTCAACTTTTCTACAAATTAGATGCTGTAAGCCAAAGTTTCATTTTTTTTACATTGGCACGGCTCTGAGTTCGAACTTTGTTTGAGAGGAAAATCCATTTTTTGATGAAAGAAAAATAGTTCCTAGGAAAAAAGGTGGGAAGATTTATTCAATTTTTATATAGGGGATAGTTGGAGAAAAAAAATTAAAACATGGAAACCACTCCTTCAAGTTCAAACATAAAACACCAATTAAACACTACATATTATAAACGAAACTGCTGGTGTTTCTTCTCCACCACCTTCCATTTTTTGTTCATAAATTAAATAGATGAGTGGCGGCGGCAAGGGGTGGGGAGAGGCGGTGGATCCGTTTCAGCTAGTCACCACAACTATCCTCAGCCTCATCCTTCCTCTCGCTTTCCTTCTCCTCAGCCGTCTTTCCTCAGCTTCCTTCTTCCTCTCTTTAACCGTGTCTCCTTCGCCTTCACCACCGCAGCCACAAACCGCATTATCATTCTTCCTTCACACAAATCCAGCCTTTGTATGCTTCGTCGTTTCTTCAATAAGCGTTTACACTCTAGCCCACAGTGTAGCCACCAAGATCACAGCCAGAGATCGCAACCACTCCACTGCCTTCTCTCCGCATATCAGCGTCTCGTGGCTCATCCTTTTTCTTTTACAAATCTCAGTCGGCCTAGGCCTCGAAAGAACGGTTGCGGAGGGAGTCAACAGAAGAATCATCACCAGCGAACGAAATTTCTTGATCAGGCTCATGTTCTTCTTTGGCCTTCACGAGGTGATGATCATGTGGTGCCGGGTGATCGTGAGGCCGGTGGTCGACAGTACGTTACTTGGAGAGGGCTTTCGCCAAATGAGGGAAGAAACGGTGACGGAGAAGGTGGCTTTTGCCGTGAGCTGCGGGACGTTGTGGTGGTGGAAGCTTCGAGATGAAATAGAGGCTTTGGTTGGTGTGGCAGAGGTTAAAAGAGCATTCTACTTCTTTTTACCAATCAATGGTAATGTTAATGCTAGTTTGGATGTGGGTATGGTAGATTTTGTGCACTGGTCGTTATATTATATGGTTGTGATGATTGGTATGGTTAAGATCGTTAAAGGGTCTTTGTGGTTTGGGATGATTTTGCATTCCGAACAAGGTAGAATAAGAAGTCAACGGGGAATTTCTGGTGCTTCTACTGTTTCTACACTTCCTTACGATAATCAAGGTGACAATAAAGTGTAATTAACCGCTGGTTATAAAAGTAATTAATGGGATGCGTTTTCTGATTAGTAATCTAAAATGGTAAAAGTTTTTCAGTTTTTCAGCGGTAAACTGCAGCGGTAAACGTTACAGCATAGTGCAAAAGTATAAGACGTAGCTGTAAGAATAAGTTATATAAATAAAACTCGAGATAATTACTAGAACAACCTTGATAAATGGACTAATTATTAGAATAACCTTCACAAAATCTCAAAATACTAAGAAAGGTTTATAAGACATAAAAACTAGGGTTATGTTTTGTTATTACAAAAATGCCATTGCCATTTTTGACTTAAAAAATCAAAAAAAATCAAAAACACAAACGTGACCGCGGAGGCTGCGGAAGCACCGGAGATATGCTCGAGCGGAGGTGTGCCACTGGATTTAGCTAAAATCGGATTAAAAATCAACAGTTAAAAAAAAAGCCTTGAAATCTTTTGATTTTTTGTTAGAAAAATGATATATGATGTTATATCTACTAGTTTTAGCCAAAATCACGTTGAAAACAAGTTAAAATACAGTAAAAACGAGCTAAAAAGTGATTGGCCGCCATTGTTAGGATTTGACAGTTTTTGGGTTGGTAGAGAAGATGAAGGGTAAATTACAATTTTACCCTTTTTGAATAAGTCTACCACTACTATAAATAAGTCTACCACATATTATAAATCTACCACTAATACAAATAAGTCTACCACATATTGTAAATCTACCACTACCACGAGTATAAATAAATCTACCACTAGTATAAATAAATCTACCACTACTATAAATAAGTCTACCAACTAAAGGTTGTTTTAGTAAAGAGATGTAAATCTACCACTACCATAAATAAGTCTACCACATATTATAAATCTACCACTACTATAAATAAGTCTACGATTGCACGAACCATCAATAAGTCTACCAATCACAAAATTAAATCTACAACTACTATAAATAAGTTTACCACATATTATAAATCTACCACTACTATAAATAAGTCTACGATAACGAACCATCAATAAGTCTACCAATCACATAATTAACTATATCACTACTATAAATAAATCTACCGATCACAAAATTAAATCTACCACCACTATAAATAAGTCTACCACATATTATAAATCTACCACTACTATAAATAAGTCTACGATCGCTCGAACCATCAATAAGTCTATCGATCATAAAATTAACTCTACCACTACTACTAATAAGTCTATCACTCAAAAATAAATCTACCACTACTATAAATAAGTCTACCATTGCGCGAACCATCAATAAGTCTACCGATCACAAAATTAAATCTACCACTACTACTAATAAGTCTATTACTCAAAAATAAATCTACCACTACTATAAATAAGTCTACGACTGCACAAACCATCAATAAATCTATCGATCACAAAATTAAATCTACTACTACTAGAAATAAGTCTACCGATCACAAAATTAACTCTACCACTACTAGAAATAAGTCTACCACATTTTATAAATCTACCACCACTATAAATAAGTCTACCATTGCGCGAACATCAATAAGTCTACCAACCATTTAATAAATCTACTATCACATGAACGGTAGACTTATTCGCTTTTGGCGGAAAAATCTTTGCTGCTCATTAATAGCAGTTTCGTAAATACGTTTTTTGTTATCAAACGAAATAAGGGCAAATCAGGTTTAAAAAATCTTTCAAGGTTATTTCAATAATTATGAAAGATTATGACTAAAATTTTCAAAAACCCATTTATTAAGGTCATTCTAGTAAATCTCCCATAAAACTGAGTGTACAGCTTTTTTGTATCTAATAGACTAAAAGAGATTTGACAAGTTTTACAACAGATTTAAAGAGAATGTTGAGGGGAAAACAACCTATTCCCTCATGAACTATGAATCGCCATCCAATCTATACATGATATATTGAGCCATGCCAAAATCCACATAATCTATCTGAAAATTTGAATTTACCACATGTAGTTTTAAAATACGGTCAATTCCTATAAAATCGTAAACAGATTGAGTTTTTCGTTAACGATTGATGATGTGGATGACAGTTGAACACTATTGTTTTAATTTAAAATATTGAATATTTTTTTCAATTGATCACACCAAAACGACGTTGTTTTGCTGTGATTTTAAATTTAATTGGATATCGAAATCAGATTGAACACGGATTGGGGCATTACCTATGGAGAGACCCTACCATCCTGGACAGGTTTATGATGTATAATTTATTTGTACTTAACATATTTTTTTAATCGAATTTCTCTTGCTCGAGAAGATAGCTGCTCTGCAACTCATCTTTTTCAATCTCAACTCATTTCAATTCCAATTCTAAGTCTGATTCTCATCAAGTTTTGAATCTTGAGAAGAACGAAGCTCGATTGAAAACCCTAACCTACAAAATCTCCAAAATTCATCGACTTTCGAGCAAGATTTGAATTTCTCGAGTTCAAGATTGAATCAAATCGGAAGCTTTTGTGACGGGTTGAAATCGAAGGAAACCCTAAGTTTTACGGCGGACGAGAACAACAAGAAGAGATCTCCGGTTTCAAAAGGGAGTAACAACGACAAAGTCATGTTTTCTTTGAACGCGGATCCGCCACGAAATCCAGAAATTTGGATCAATGAGAGAACCATCCAGCTTTGGAAAATCCAGAAATTTCATTTTTCTAACGTAAATTCTCTTAAATATAAATGAAAGAGACATTACAACAACATTTTGAATAAGTCAAAAGTGGTAGAGTCTCCTCGTAGTCACATTTCCATCCAGGGTTCAATTTCATATTGAGACCAATTAAATAAAATCGAACTAAAACAATTTCGTTTTAGTCAAATTAAATTTTTTTTTCTTAAAAATTATTTTTAATTTATACCAGACTAAATTTTTAACGAAAAACTCACTCAATTTATAATTTTGTGGGAATTGACCGTATTTTAAAACTTCATGTGATAAATATAAAATTTTAGATGGATTATGTGGGTTTTGACATGGCTCAATAAATCATATATATATTGAATGGCGATTCATAGTTCATTGCCTACGTGTTCTCAAACCAATCGAAATTATCAAAGTAAACGTGGGAATAAGAAAAAGGAGACAAGGTACAACAAAATGAAGTTGTTCAAATTCACTGTTTAGTGTGCTATGCTTAGTCCTTGAGATTGCTTGCCAAGTGTAGATAGCTATTTTTGGGTTCAAATATCTAAGGAGTAATGCGGCTTTGTTCGTTTTTTTGCATTCATATGCTGCATTTATATGCAAATGCTCAAATGTTTTTTGTTTGGACACTTTAATATTTGCATCCAGATGCTACTATCTGGATGCAAAATCTATAACATCTAAAAAATTTAAATATTTGAAATGCTGAAAAATTAGAGTTTAAAAACAAATTGTATATCTCAAAATCTAAAAGATTAAAATACCGTTATTATAATACAAAATAGAAAACTAAATTAGTATTATGTTGATTGTTCTTTTAAGAACGTTTTTTAAATATTTTTGGTCAAAATAATTATTTTCGGCAAATTATTATGTTTTCATTTAAGTAGAGTTTTTCGTAAAAATTAGTTCTTTTATCAAAATAGTATTCAAAACAAAAATTGAGTTTTTCCGGTCAAAATCACAAAATCATATTTTCAAATCAAAATCAGAAAATTACATTTTTCTTCATAATCTCAAAAGAGAAAATTACTCAAATAGCATAGAAAAGTTGTTATATTACTAGAATAACATACATCTTTTGGAAATTACTCAAAAGTTTTAAAACCTAGTAAATAACAATAAACACCCTTGGTTATTTTTTTTTTTAAATTGATGTTATTTATAATTAAAAAATGATTAACTAATCCACGTCACTAATCACTGTTCCACGTCACTAATAAGATTAACCGTGTTAACAAGTCGTAAAAGGAAGCTCAAAGGACAGAAAAATAAAAACTTCGTGTGTTGTCGTCGAAACTTCCAGTGTTTTCTCTCTAGTCGATTTCTGAGAAACATTCACCGCTGTTGTCGTCGAAACGTCTGCTCTGCATTTTCACAGTCGAATTTTAGTCGAAGGTGAGTATAAACAGAGGAGTGGGGATTCTTCATCTTCCTACGTTTTATTTTGAGTTTTCCGATTTATTTTGAGTATAATCTGAGGAATCGAAGGTGTTGTCGCTTATTAACGGTATTGTGGCTGATTTATTATTCTGTGGCGGCTTGTTTATCGTTGCTAGTGGATGTTTAAGTTATTTATTGCGGCTGATTTATTGTTATGCTATGGCTGATTTATATGTGCAATTGTGGCTTAGTTTGTGTTACGTTGCGGCTGATTTATATGTTCAATTGTGGCTGAGTTTGTGTTGTGTTGCAGCTGATTTATATGTGCAATTGCAATTGTGGCTGTTGTGGCTTAGTTTGTGTTTGGTTGCGGCTGGTTTATTTGTTTGTTGTGACTGAGTTTGAATTTTGTTGCGGCTGATTTATCATTAATATGTTATGTCTTTTATGTTCAGATGGCTATTTCTGAAGATCAAGCAAGGGATTACCCTCCAAGACTATACGCTGAAGGGGCTTCTAATCTGGAAAATAAAAAAATTAATCACAATGTCCATTTGGGAGACTTCCCTCAACTTAGAGACGCAATAGGACATTATGTGTGGGAACACATGAAGCAGTTTCCTCTTGGAGTAGTTGCTAAGCTAGTTGATAGCCAATTCGTGTGGTCTGGGAAGACTGTACACTATCTACTATATAGACAGCTGCGAGTACATAAGAAGGAGATTTGGTCTCTCGTTGTTGATCAACCTCTCAGGTTTAGCTTAATCGAATTTGGTGTGCTCACGGGTCTAAACACAGGTCCACTGCCAACAGAAAGTTTTGAACCTGAGCAATACAAAACGTTCTGGGAGGAGTTGAATGTGCCGCTTGGGGTAGGACCCAAGTTAGATGAACTGAGGCCAGCATTAGAGGTCTGTCGAGGCTGGAGTTTTGAAAAGCGGAAATGGTTAGGGCTGTTGCTTCTTCAAGCCATGGGACTTTATGGCTTGCATCATAATTCTAGAATACCCTTTGAAAGTGCAAAATAAGTATTCGACGATGAAGCCTTGAGGACTTATCCGTGGGGTCGGACTGCATTCGAAGTTCTGGTTGGTTCAATTAATATGTTGAATCCACAAGGAAAGTCGTACACCGTTAACAGCATGAAGGACGTGTTGCTGGTTTGGGTGTATGAAGCTGTGACTTGCTTCGGAAAGCGTTTTGGAAGAGTAGTCAATGAGAACGAAATTCTTCTTTTGCGATGGGGTGGAACTCGTACACGTAAAAGTCTTACTACAGCCATATCTGAGGAGATCAGAGATCATGGTGAGGTAAGAAGGTTAACTTGGCTGAGTTATGAATCATTTGATGTCTGACTTATGAGTTACTTGATGGCTGATTTACTATGCAGGTGCGTGTGAAGAAAATGGTTATGAAGGAGGCTGTAGAAGAGCTGTTTCCGCAGTGGTCGAGTGAAAAAAATGACCCATAACTTGTAAATCTGATAACAGACATACATGCGGATAGGTTTGTTAGAGGTTTTTGGGATGTGAAAAGCAATAAGAAAAACAAAAAAATGAAGGCTGCAGTTTCGTTAGATTCCGAGCAACCCCCCGCAAAAAAAACAGAAGAAAGCTAAGAAAAACCAGGAAGTGATATGCTCAAATTTGCCCTGAGCTCAAATTAAGAGATCGCAGTAATACTTAGGGATCGAATCCACAGGGAATCAATTCACACAATCAATTATGAATTCAAGTTATGCTAAGTAAAAAGTGATAAATGTAAAATAAACAGCAAACGTAAACAAGTGAATGATTATCAGGTTCTTGAAATCAATTAGACAAAAGGTTAGGCAATGGGTAATTCACAGGAATGACTTGAAATACGGTATGTGTCGATCGACACAGAGATAAAAACGGTTAGGATTTTATTAAGAACGGTTCTAGAACTCAAACACGAATATAGAACCAATCAACTTTCGTTGCAGAGATTATCTATGACTAAATTTCTAAATTCCAAATTTCTTTGCAAATTCAGTGAATGAAGACAAGCATTAAGTTCAGGTTCAATTGTTCACAAAATTACTAAGCCAAATTTATTTGCGAATAGATAATTTTGTTTAACTAAGATTATGTCCGGTTGTTAATAATACTTTCGCATCTATTAAAACAACCTAGGATATCCAATTTTAGTTGATCAATCCTAAAATCAGAGTTAAATCAATCTAGATGAAGAACATATAGATAAATCCTAACAGGGTTTCAATCCTACCAATTTCTCATCAAACCTTTGAATCACCCTAAACCTAACAAGCAAACTACTCAGACATAGATGCAGTAAACATTATGAATAGAATAAATTGCGTAAAAGACATAGAGTAAGTGATACAGAGTTTTAGATCGATGAAGTTTGAAAGTCTGAAATCTCCTAAAAGCTCTGTAAATCTCTGAATCTCCAAATCTTAATTAAAAACAAGATCCCCCCTAAAAACCTAAAGGAAAAACTATATATAAACTCTAAAATTCGGATTGGGCTTCTTGTAATATTATGGGCTTCATGGGCCAAAAAGGAAATTCTTCAATCTTCAAATCAGAAGTACTCGTGTCGATCAACACACAGGTCCGTGTCGATCGACATGGACCAATAAAACTCGACTCCGACTTGATCACTTTGGCTCTTCTTTCCTCGATGCTCCAAAATGCTCCAAATGCTTCCATTAAACTCTAATCGTCCTTTAACCTACAAAGACTCAAAAAGACTCGAAAAATACCAAAAAGACTCTATGAAAAGGACTTATATCATGGTCAAAAACGGGTAAAAAACATGATATATCAACTCCCCCAGACTTAGCATTTGCTTGCCCTCAAGCAAAACATACACTAAGAATGTGAAAGAGGTTTGAAAACTCAGAAACTTACCTTCCCTTGGAGTACCGGACCAAAACCGTTTCAACTAGTAAGCCACATAATGCACAACCAACTCAAAGCCAGACCGCCATGTACTTCTCCTTAGACATTCGCAGCCTCCCAAATTCATCCACGACTTCTCAACATAACCCGCTAGTCCTCATTGCTGGGTCTCGTCCCAAAACTCGATGTCAAGAACCTTCTAGACTCATTCCCATACTCTACCATGACTAGTGAACCATACAACCTTTGGTACTCTTTCTCTCCCCCAGACTTATTCGATTCGGAAACTCAAAACAGTGCTTTCACTACTATTGTTCCTTGTGAGGAGACAGGGTCGTGAGATCGCTCGTCCTCTACATCCGTTCTTAGGGACTCAGACTGCTGCTTTTGAGCTCCAGGTGATCACCTCTTGAGTACTGACTCACTGGAATTTAATTTCCTCATCTGGTACTCAAGAACTATCATATCACCCCAAATCATTCAGTTTTTTTTTCTTTTTCGAAGGAGAGGAGTACCATTCTTTTCAACAGAGATTGCACTAGTCAGGTATGAGTGAGGAGCCAAGCTCTATGAACACCAATCACCGAGGAGACCGCGTAATTAGCTCGAACCCTGGGCGGATTATGCTGGAAGTAACGGA
This sequence comes from Arabis hirsuta, assembly GCA_964056655.1. Classification (NCBI taxonomy): domain Eukaryota; kingdom Viridiplantae; phylum Streptophyta; class Magnoliopsida; order Brassicales; family Brassicaceae; genus Arabis; species Arabis hirsuta. The sequence continues at coordinate 25,856,341 of OZ053298.1, read as the reverse complement.
CGTCTATAGTTAACTGGTCAGCCTTAGGATTTCCCATTAGTCTGACTCTGAAATCGATTGGTCAAAAATGGTCACTCTGCTCAAAAAGACAATCCACTAAACCAAAAGAAGTATCATTGTTTCCAACTGACTATTTTGACTCAATAAAACGTTTTGGACTGACTCTAAAAAATGAACACAAAGTTAGTAACTACCTCCCCCAGACTTAAACAACACTGTCCCCAGTGTTATCAAGCTGAGTTCGGCAAAAAGAATCAAAAGGATAACGAACTTGGGAAGAGAAAACAAAATTTGACTAAATGTTTTCCCCATGTCGATCGACATAGAGGACCGTATCGATCGACACAGGTTTTCGAATCGGATCATGAGTTGTGCGGAATTGGAGACAAAATGTTGAACCGTGTCGATCGACATATAGATTCATGTCGATCAACACAGCGTCTCTGGACACTTCCGCAAGTTTGGTCATCATTTTCCATCGTTGAAATAAATTTCAAAGCTAATCATTCTGCAAAACACAACTCAAAAGACGTGATTAAGAGGAAACCATAGGCAAATCGCATTAGTTCATCAGTTCTGAAATCCTAAAGAAACATAAAACAAACTAACTCAAAGAAAAACAGAAAAATAGACTCAAAGTTAGATAATAAAAGAAAATAAAAAGAAACAGGAAAAAGGATAAGTGATCTAATCATCCTCCTCCTCTGATGATGAAGGCCGTGGAGTAGGTGGGCGAGGACGGATGCATCCACAGCGTGGCCAAGTAGACACGGCAGTCTAGAGGATCTGGAGACTCTGAGCCATCCAACTCTGAAACTCGTCTAGAGGATGGTCAGGCAGGGGTGGTAACGGAGGAAGCTGAGGTGGCTGAGATGGAGCACTGGAAGTGCCTGCACCTGAAGTACCAGGTGGAGCAGCATCCCGAGTAATCTGCTTGCGCCCAACGCTAACTGCATGCGCAAGTCTATCGTTAGGCTGAAAAGCCAGCAAAAGAGGATCAGCTGCGATGTCCATCAGTGCAGGAATGGGCAACTTCACCATGCGCTGCTGTCCAGGAGCGATGCAAAACACCCAGTGATCTGGTTGCTTAATCCAAGTGGTCCTCGTCAGATAGTCTAAGTCTACTCCATAAACGGTGCTATCCACGCTGCAGTCAGAGGTATCAATCCCGCAAAATGTAAAGATAGGAGTGAGAAGACTACCAGCAGTGAAGAACTTGCTGCTCTTCATCAATGTGAGCGGCGTGTTCTTCATAGAGAGAAGTTGACGCGCAAAAACAACCCCCATGTTGGGTTGAATCTCATCCCAGGTTGGGTTGGCCACATCCAATCTGAGAGCATAGGACAGCAAAACCAACTCATGCATCCTCATCTTTCCTGGCTCCACCTTGCACAAGATCGTGGTAGAGAATAAGCAAAGCAGATACCTAAGCACCGGATGTCGCACGTCCGTATGTGTGGAAGCAGATGCAGCATATCTCCCTGTCCCAATCGGCTCCAGAACTCCTGCAGGTCAGGCAACGTATCTAGAATATCCCGATGAACGCGATCCTGGTCAAAACCATAAATCCCGCAGAGGTCCCATATCGAAAGTGTGTGACGGATCCCTCAAATCTTAAAACTCATAATCCAGTTCCGGGTATCATCACTATCCTCATCAGTAGATGCCCTACAACCCAGCTGCATAGACGCGAAGAACTGGCGTACCAAATCAGGGTAGAGCGGATAATGGCGTGTGGCGAAGTTCCCCAGGCCTGCGTTCTGCATTAAACGCAACACCTCATCCTTTAGACCCAACCGTCTCATCGTTCGGCTGTCAGCAAACCGTGTCCCCAATAACTGAACCTTAAGCCACTCATTGTACAACAAAGAGTCGTAATCATCCCATTGGGTATGTTCTTTCTGCGAAGAACGTTCTCTCGTACAAGAATCTTGGCAGGTACATCATCAAACTTCCTTGCGATGGCGATCTTCTTCCCCTCAGGGCGTGGCCACGGAGGATGTGATGCGACGGGTTGTGCTTGTGTACCCGAACCAGATGGAGCCTCTTTGTCTTTCCGCTGGCGCTTTGGACCCTGTGGAGCCATCTGCAAACAAACCAAGACAAAACAAACAAACAAAATTCCGAAATCAGTACGTGTTGGTCATTCTGCACGTCCATGTCAATCGACACGACCGCTGCTGTCGGTTTCTAAAATCTGTAAATCATGTAACCCATTCGCAACAATCGACACCAACCACTTCCTAGCAACCTAAATCATTCGCATCCGCATAATGTATCGCAACACCATCCGCAATTCAACCCAATTCAAAACATCCGCAATTCAATTCAATCCTATTTTTTTTTTAACCAAAATCGACAAAATGGAGTAATAAATTCGGTACCCAACCACTATAACGGTGTACATGAGGCATTACCACAACCTAATTCGAATCAAATCAACTCGCATTCCCAATTTTTACCCAAAAATGCCAAACTGATAAATCAAAGTTTAGAAGGTCGTACCTTTGCATATCGAGAAATCGGTGACTAGAAACAGAGAGAGGAGTAAAATCCGAGTGGATTTGAGTTGAAAATCACTCAAATTGGTGAAGGAATGAAAAAGTTATGGATGTTTGAAAATCGGTTTTTGCGTTTTCTTGTTTCTGTCGAAGGAAAAGTGAGGAGGAAGAAGGTTTAGAACACTTACCTATTGTCGTGGGCTAGGCCGTCTCGCCTGTGGGCCGTGTCGATCGACACTCTTTTCTCTTTTCCGAAAATCCGACTTATCACACATAAAACACTTAAAATAAAAGGTTAGTAGAACAAAACAAAAAGATTGAAAATAATTTACACTTACCAGTGGGTTGCCTCCCACTAAGCGCTTGTTTTCAGTCATTAGCTTGACTGTGTCAGGACTCAGGCAACAGGTGCGTCATCCAGAGGCACAATGTGTCATTCCGGAATCTCGGCTTGCGCCCAATAATGTTTCACCCTTTGCCCGTTAACAGTGAACTCCTTCCCATCCTTGCTAATGAGGACAACAGCTCCGTGTGGTCTGACTTCCTTGATGGTGAAAGGACCTGACCAACGAGAACACAATTTACCGGGAAAAAGCTGTAAACGAGAGTTATAAAGCAATACCTGGTCATTTGGTTCGAATGTCCTGGAGATGATCCTTCTATCATGATATGCCTTAGTTCGCTACTTGTATAACTTAGAGTTTTCGTACGCATGATGTCTGATTTCATCCAGTTCATTCAGCTGTATCAGACGCCTTTCTGCAGCAGGCTTGATGTCGAAGTTGAAAAGCTTAACTACCCAGGCTGCCTTGTGTTCCAACTCCACTGGTAGATGACACGCTTTCCCATAAAGCAGATGAAATAGAGTGGTTCCCAGGGGTGATTTGTAAGCAGTCCTATAAGCCCAGAGTGCATCGTCGAGTTTGGTTGACCAGTCGTTCCTTGTAGAATTGACCGTCTTCTCAAGGATCTCCTTGATCTTTCTGTTGGATACCTCGACCTGTCCACTCGTCTAGGGATGGTAAGGGCTGGCCACACGATGATGAACTCTGTATTTCTGTAAAAGCTTAGCAAAAACTTTGTTAATAAAATGTGTTCCTCCATCACTATTAACAACCCTGGGGACTCCAAATCTATGGAAAATGATGGTCTTAAACAGCTTAACAACCACTACAGCATCATTTTTAGGACTAGCAATAGCTTCCACCCATTTGGAGACATAGTCCACTGCAACCAGGATGTACTTGTTTCCATAAGACGACGGGAAATGACCCATGAAGTCAATGCCCAGCAATCAAAAACCTCAACCTCAAGGATGAAGTTTTGTGGCATTTCATTCCTCTCGCTTATCTTGCCTCTCCTCTGACAAGTGTCACACTACGCAACAAAAGCATGAGCATCCTTAAACATCGAGGGCCACCAAAACCCTGCTTGAAGAACCTTGGAAACCGTCTTGAAGGTAGCAAAATGTCCCGCATATTCAGAACCATGACAGTGATAAAGCACATCTCGAAACTCACTCTCTGAAATACACCTCCTGTAGATACCGTCCGAACAGTGATTGTAAAGATAAGGCTCATCCCAATAATACCTTTGGAGTTCTCTCATGAATTTCTTCTTTTCATACCCCTTTAAATCAGTAGGTGTGTCCTCTGCAGCTAGGTAATTGGCGATGTCAGTGTACCAAGGTCGGTTGGATCCAGAAACAGCACAGACGGCGTCACGAAACGTCTCACTCGATGTCCAGTAGGCTTCATGTCGATCGACACAGAGATCCATGTCGATCGACACATCTGTTTTTGGATTCTGGAATTTGATAATGGAATCCCGTGTCGATCGACACATGTCCGTTGTGTCGATCGACACAACATCTAGAACTCCGAAAACGTGATGATCTTCGCTTTTGCTCGCTTGCAAACCAACTTCAACGAAATGCACACTCTCCTCAGGGAAGTAATCATCAATGGGGATGTTGTCTTCAATGCGAATTCGTGAAAGATGATCCGCGACGCCATTCTCGACACCCTTCTTATCCTTTACCTCAATGTCGAACTCTTGGAGAAGTAGAATCCATCTCAACAATCTAGGCTTAGCGTCTTTCTTCTACATTAAGTACTTGAGTGCTGAATGGTCAGTGTGCACAATCACCTTAGCTCCAATCAAGTACGGACGGAACTTCTCAAAAGCAAAAACCACAGCGAGCAACTCTTTCTCTGTAGTAGCATAGTTCCTCTGAGCCTCGTCGAGTGTCCTACTAGCATAGTAAATGGCGTGAACCTTTTTGTCCTTCTTCTGACCCAACACAGCCCCAACTGCGTAATCACTAGCATCACACATCACCTCGAAAGGCAAATCCCAGTCCGGAGGTTGCACTATTGGAGCATTCACCAAAGCCTGCTTGATCTGTTCAAAAGCAGATAAACAATTAGTATCAAAAACAAATTTGACATCCTTACAGAGCAAAGTGGTAAGTGGGCGGGCTATCTTGGAGAAATCTTTGATGAATCTCCGGTAGAATCCAGCGTGTCCCAAGAAGCTTTGAATTTCTTTGACCGAACTAGGTGGTTACAGACTTGTCATGACCTCGATCTTAGCACGATCCACCTCAATCCCTTCCGCTGAAACTCTATGTCCAAGTACAATGCCATCTTGCACCATGAAGTGGCATTTCTCCCAGTTGAGGACCAAGTGTTTCTCCACACATCTGGCAAGAACCTTCTCCAAGTTATCCAGACAATCTTTGAAGGATGAGCCGTAGACTGAGAAATCATCCATGAAGACCTCCATGTAATTCTTAATCATGTCCGTGAAGATCGACATCATACATCTCTGGAAAGTCGCAGGAGCATTACACAATCCAAATGGCATTCTACGGTATGCAAAAGTGCCATAGGGACAGGTAAATGTGGTCTTCTCCTGGTCTTCAGGATGGATGGGGATTTGGAAGAAACCGGAGTACCCATCGAGAAAGCAGTAGTGGGGATGATTTGCTAGTCTCTCTAGCATCTGATCAATGAAGGGCAGAGGGAAATGGTCTTTCCTGGTGGCAGCGTTTAGCTTCCGGTAGTCAATGCACATCCTGTGGCCAGTCACTGTCCTGGTAGGAATCAGCTCGTTCTTCTCGCTCTTAACCACTGTGACTCCTCCTTTCTTAGGCTCCACATGAACCAGACTGATGATCCACACACTGTCTGAAATGGGGTAAATGATCCCAGCCTCTAGAAGTTTCAGAATCTCCTTCTTGACAACCTCTTGCAAATTTGGATTTAGCTGCCTCTGATGCTCAATTGATGACTTAGTCTCATCCTCAAGGTGAATCCTATGCATGCACAAGTCTGGAGAGATACCTGAAATATCATCAAGAGAATAGCCAAGAGCTTTGCGAAACCTGCGCAGCTTGCTTAGCAGTAAAGTGAGCTCTGCATTGTTTAGAGAAGCACTAACAATGACTGGATATGTGGAATTAGGACCAAGAAAAGCGTACCTTAGCCCGGTTGGAAGTGGTTTGAGTTCGATTTTTGGAGCTTTTTGTTCACTCCAATCGCTGTCGTTTTCTGGGGACCCGTGTTGATCGACACGGTTTTTGTGTCGATCGACATGAGTTTTTAGTGAAGATCCACCCAATTCCAAATGACCAACCAACTGCCTTGCTTTCTTACCAGCGTCTATCATCCTCGCATACCCCTTAGCAACCTCATCAAGCTGACTCTCCACTGTCATAGAGTTCACCAAAGTCCTTTCCAAGGGATCTATGGGATGCATCTCATTGAAGACTTCCTGTGCAATGTAATTGAGGGTGTCTACATATAAAGTCTGGCCATCTATCGTAGGTCTCTTCATCAGTTTGTCCATTTCGAATTTCATCTCCAGATCGCCCATACTCAAAGTAATATTGCCTCCCTTGCAATCAATCATAGCACCAGCTGTAGCTAAGAATGGTCTACCCAAGATTAGAGGATCTTTGGGTTCTTCGTTGTATTGCAGAACAACGAAATTAGTAGGGATTAAACAGTCTCCAATTCTTATTGGAACATCCTCCAAAACACCTTCAGGGATCCTTACTGACCGGTCAGCTAGGATAAGAGAAATCCTAGTAGGCTGGAAATCAGTCATTCTAAGACCAACAGCTACTGAGTGTGGCATCAAATTAACACCAGAACCCAAATCACAAAGGGACCTCGGAAACCTCTCCTTAAAGATCAAACAATCCAACACAAAACTTCCCGGATCTGTGAGCTTCTCTGGAACTCTGTTCTGAATCACTGCACTGACCTGTTCTGAAATCATAGCAACACCTTCCTCAAGACCCAAATTCTTAGTTACCATCCTCTTCACGTAACGACGGATCACCGGACTAGTCCGAATAGCATCAACCAAAGGAAGTTCCACAACTAGCTTATCCATCACAGCCTTGTACGTAGCATCCTCCAGCTCCTGTTTAGACTTCTTCTGGCTCCTAGGATAAGGTATCTTAGGCACATATACTCTCTCTGCTGGACTAGCCATGGGTTTTGACGAGACTGGGTTCGTCTGGGTTCCGTGTCGATCGACACTGTCCTTGTGTCGCTCGACATGATGTTTCTGTGTGATGTCACCGATTGCGTTATGCCCAGAATCAGGTTTTTCGACCTGTGTCGATCGACATAAGCCATCCGTGTCGATCGACACGGGGTCTGGAGCTAAAATCACTTCCTCGTCGATCTCCACGAGCTCGTCTAACTGTTGTGCACTAAGTTTCTTCTTCGTTACTGGCTCCCCAAGGGTCTTACCACTCTTCATGGTGATGGCAGCAACGTTATGCTTCGGATTTGCATCCGTCCTAGATGGGAGAAAACCTTCTTGCCTCCTTGAATTCTCTGCAATCTGAGCAAACTGAGTGTCCAATTTCTTGACATGAGTGTTCAAAGCCCCGAATTTCCCATTCAGATCTTGGTACATGGCGTCCATCTTTCCATTAAAGCTCACGGTCATCTTCTGTTGACCTTCCAAGATTTGCTCGAGCATGGATTTCATCTCGGTCTCTGATGACTGAGGAGGGGGTGTCTGGTAAGATGAAGACCCGTAGTTTCTTGTGTAGTTGCTCTGGAAAGGCTTCTGATATTCGGTTTTCTGAAACTGCGGCTTAGGAGAATAGGTGGGTGAGCTTGGATTCCCAGTAAATGTAGTCCTCTGGTTGTTCCCATTGAAGTTTCTGTTACCCTGCTGACTACCAAACCTCTGACTCTAAAACCCTGTTCCACTGATGTAGTTGACATCCTCCTCGTCCTGCTCTTCCTCTGGAATGAAAGTCTCAACTTCCTGAGCAAACTGAACAGTCTTCTTACCTACTAGCAGGTTGTGTACAGAATCCAGCTTAGCCTTGACCTCAGCGATTTGGCTGCCATCCACGTTTCCACCCAGCTTCTTCCTCTCAAAATCTGCATTCTTGGTACTGTTGCTAGAAGCCAAGTTATCAATGAGAATCAGTGCATCTTCTGGATACCTGGTGTTGAAGTTCCCATTGCTAGCAGAATCAAGGGCCATCTGATACCTCCAATCAATACCTCTAAACAAAATGCCTAACAGTTGAACATCACTGAACCCATGGTGAGGACAATCTCTCTGGTAGGACTTGAATCTTCCCCAGGAAGCCTTAAATGCCTCAGTCAAATTTTAGTCGAAGGTGAGTATAAACAGAGGAGTGGGGATTCTTCATCTTCCTACGTTTTATTTTGAGTTTTCCGATTTATTTTGAGTATAATCTGAGGAATCGGAGGTGTTGTCGCTTATTAACGGTATTGTGGCTAATTTATTATTCTGTGGCGGCTTGTTTATCGTTGCTAGTGGCTGTTTAAGTTATTTATTGCGGCTAATTTATTGTTACGCTATGGCTGATTTATATGTGCAATTGTGGCTTAGTTTGTGTTACGTTGCGGCTGATTTATATGTTCAATTGTGGCTGAGTTTGTGTTGTGTTGCGGCTGATTTATATGTGCAATTGCAATTGTGGCTGTTGTGGCTGAGTTTGTGTTTGGTTGCGGCTGGTTTATTTGTTTGTTGTGACTGAGTTTGAATTTTGTTGCGGCTGATTTATCATTAATATGTTATGTCTTTTATGTTCGGATGGCTATTTCTGAAGATCAAGCAAGGGATTACCCTCCAAGACTATACGCTGAAGGGGCTTCTAATCTGGAAAATAAAAAAATTAATCACAATGTCCATTTGGGAGACTTCCCTCAACTTAGAGACGCAATAGGACATGATGTGTGGGAACACATGAAGCAGTTTCCTCTTGGAGTAGTTGCTAAGCTAGTTGATAGCCAATTCGTGTGGTCTGGGAAGACTGTACACTATCTACTATATAGACAGCTGCGCGTACATAAGGAGATTTGGTCTCTCGTTGTTGATCAACCTCTTAAGTTTAGCTTAATCGAATTTGGTGTGCTCACGGGTCTAAACACAGGTCCACTGCCAACAGAAAGTTTTAAACCTGAGCAATACAAAACGTTTTGGGAGGAGTTGAATGTGCCGCTTGGGGTAGGACCCAAGTTAGATGAACTGAGGCCAGCATTAGAGGTCTGTCGAGGTTGGAGTTTTGAAAAGCGGAAATGGTTAGGGCTGTTGCTTCTTCAAGCCATGGGACTTTATGGCTTGCATCATAATTCTAGAATACCCTTTGAAAGTGCAAAATAAGTATTCAACGATGAAGCCTTGAGGACTTATCCGTGGGGTCGGACTGCATTCGAGGTTCTGGTTGGTTCAATTAATATGTTGAATCCACAAGGAAAGTCGTACACCGTTAACAGCATGAAGGACGTGTTGCTGGTTTGGGCGTATGAAGCTGTGACTTGCTTCGGAGAGCGTTTTGGAAGAGTAGTCAATGAGAACGAAATTCTTCTTTTGCGATGGGGTGGAACCCGTACACGTAAAAGTCTTACTACAGCCATATCTGAGGAGATCAGAGATCATGGTGAGGTAAGAAGGTTGACTTGGCTGAGTTATGAATCATTTGATGTCTGACTTATGAGTTACTTGATGGCTGATTTACTATGCAGGTGCGTGTGAAGAAAATGGTTATGAAGGAGGCTGTAGAAGAGCTGTTTCCGCAGTGGTCGAGTGAAAAAAATGACCCACAACTTGTAAATCTGATAACAGACATACATGCGGATAGGTTTGTTAGAGGTTTTTGAGATGTGAAAAGCAATAAGAAAAACAAAAAAATGAAGGCTGCAGTTTCGTTAGATTCCGAGCAACCCCCCGCAAAAAAAATAGAAGAAAGCTAAGAAAAACCAGGAAGTGATATGCTCAAATTTGCCCTGAGCTACTCTCTCAAATTAAGAGATCGCAGTAATACTTAGGGATCGAATCCACAGGGAATCAATTCACACAATCAATTATGAATTCAAGTTATGCTAAGTAAAAAGTGATAAATGTAAAATAAACATCAAACGTAAACAAGTGAATGATTATCAGGTTCTTGAAATCAATTAGACAAAAGGTTAGGCAATGGGTAATTCGCAGGAATGACTTGAAATACGGTCGTGTCGATCGACACAAAGGTATGTGTCGATCGACACAGAGATGAAAACGGTTAGGATTTTATTAAGAACGGTTCTAGAACTCAAACACGAATATAGAACCAATCAACTTTCGTTGCAGAGATTATCTATGACTAAATCCCTAAATTCCAAATTTCTTTGCAAATTCAGTGAATGAAGACAAGCATTAAGTTCAGGTTCAATTGTTCACAAAATTACTAAGCCAAATTTATTTGCGAATAGATAATTTTGTTTAACTAAGATTATGTCCGGTTGTTAATAATACTTTCGCATCTATTAAAACAACCTAGGATATCCAATTTTAGTTGATCAATCCTAAAATCAGAGTTAAATCAATCTAGATGAAGAACATATAGATAAATCCTAACAGGGTTTCAATCCTACCAATTTCTCATCAAACCTTTGAATCACCCTAAACCTAACAAGCAAACTACTCAGACATAGATGCAGTAATCATTATGAATGGAATAAATTGCATAAAAGAGATAGAGTAAGTGATACAGAGTTTTAGATCGATGAAGTTTGAAAGTCTGAAATCTCCTAAAAGCTCTGTAAATCTCTGAATCTCCAAGTCTTAATTAAAAACAAGATCCCCCCTAAAAACCTAAAGGAAAAACTATATATAAACTCTAAAATTCGGATTGGGCTTCTTGTAAGATTATGGGCTTCATGGGTCGAAAAGGAAATTCTTCAATCTTCAAATCAGAAGTACTCGTGTCGATCGACACACAGGTCCGTGTCGATCGACATGGACCAATAAAACTCGACTCCGACTTGATCACTTCGGCTCTTCTTTCCTCGATGCTCCAAAATGCTCCAAATGCTTCCATTAAACTCCAATCGTCCTTTAACCTACAAAGACTCAAAAAGACTCGAAAAATACCAAAAAGACTCTATGAAAAGAACTTATATCATGGTCAAAAACGGGTAAAAAACATGATATATCAGGAAGTAAGCAACAGTGAGATTGTGTTGCAGCATGGTAGTGAGGAGGATATGGGGAAAGAGACGGATTTGACGACCGTAGTGAATATCTTGGGAAATCTTGTCAGAAGATTTGACAACTTTGACAACTTTGCTAGTAGAATAAAGAGTGTTGAGTCGCAGTTAACCGCCTATAACACAAAATTTGGAGAGATGTCAGATTTGAAGAAGATGATTGGTGATACAGTCCGAGCTGCTGTGGAAGAAAGAGTTGCATCTATTGAGAATGATCAGATGAAAATGAGAGAGCGTCCGAAGGCTCTCGAGGCATGGAACAGTTCCCAAAAGGATGATAACGTCTCAAAAGTCAACAACATCCCGCAGAAATCCGTTAATAGTCCAAAGGTACGTTACAGCTGAGTTATGTTTATTTTTGACGACTGAGTTATGGTTACATCACGACTGATTTATTCTTATTAGTCTCGGCTGAGTTGTGTTTATATGTTAATACAGCCGAAGAAGGACGAGTTTAAAAGTCCTGAACCAGTCAACAATATCCCACAGAAATCCGTTAATAGTCCAAAGGTACGTTACAGCTGAGTTATGTTTATTTTTGACGGCTGAGTTATGGTTACTTTTGACGGCTGAGTTATAGTTACATAACGACAGATTTATTCTTATTATTCCTGGCTGAGTTATGTTTATATGTTAATACAGCTTAAAAGTCTTGAAGTGAAATTGAATATCAAAGATCCTAAGGCCACTGATTTGCAAAAGAAATTGGCTGAGGAGTTTGGTAATGATGAAGAAACAGTTGATTTCGTTACTATTTCTCCTGCTAAGAAAAATAAATTGGCTGAGGCAAAAAGCAGGAGCCTGAGGTTAAAAATCAGAAGGAGACCGCTGCTTTAAAGAGGAAGGAGGCCGCTGCTTTAAAAAAACAACAGGGGCCACTAAGAAGGACAGCGAGGAATCGTAAAGGCGATGACGATCCAAAACCTACAGAAGTGACTATCCCAGCATCGAACAATACAATAAGAATATCTTTAACAAAGAAGAAACAGATTGGAAACGACAGTGAGATTGAGGATATCACCGACAAAATTGTCGCACAAAATAACGAACTGTTGCCAAAGTCTGATGAGGAAGAAGAGGAAAGGATTAGGTCTGAGAGAATTAAGGCTTATCGGGAGTCAAGTGTTCAATTATCTCCTGATGGGTTTAGAGCGAGGCTAGAAAATGATCCTCAAGCACGAGTTTTTCCTTATATTGGAGACAATGGAATGACGTGCATGAGGAAAAATTATGAACCTTCACCGGAAATCTATGATCCTTTCTCACCTGCTGATCCGGTTAAAGTGGATAAATTTTTGGATCACCTAAAACCATTCAAGTATGACCCTTTAGAGCATGTGTTAATACAGCTATTAGCAATATTTGCCTAAACTAACTTGTGTTTAATTGTTTTAGGGACGTTCCACTTACAGAGGCTGCTGAGAATATCGAGTTCTACAGAATTCTCATAACTGAGAGAAAGTATTGGCCAAATCCAAATTATGGATGGTTGTTTGATAATGTAAGTATACTGTTGGGGCTGAGTTAAATATACTTAATGTCTGAGTTATTTAGTATATGTCTGAGTTATGTAGGCTTAAGTATGCTTTATGTCTGAGTTATATATTATATGGGGCTGAGTTAAGTTTAATTTTGGGCTGACTTGATTCTCTTTGTACAACATATTGCTGCGTATATGAGACTCCTCATAAAAAATCCAAGGTAGATCCCTCCCCATTCTACTCCAAGCGAATTAGATTTTTGGACGCTTGGTTTACTTCAGGATGGTGTATTAATTATCCACAGTTCAAGATCAAACCAAAGATGTTTAAGTTCAAAGGTGTTGGGTATGAGGCGTTAGTAAACGGCAATATTCCCGCAGACATGCCAACAAACAAGAAGTGGTTAGAAAATGTCGATCACTTGTACGTAGTTCTACAAACTGGAGGAGATCATTGGGTGGCATTTCACGTGGACCTTCTTAAGGAGAAGATAAATGCTTACGATCCCATCATTGGACAGGTAACATCCGAAAGTGAACAGAAAATCTTAGATGCATTTAGGCCGTTTACGCAAATGATCCCTGCAATGATGAACGAATTAGTTCCTGCCAATCTCCGAGAACCTAGATTCAAGCAGTTTGCGTTTCGAAGGAGCAAAGGCAAATACATCCCACAAAACGACCAAGTTGGCGACTGTGGGGTGTATGCATTGAAGTTTGTCGAGTGTCTAGCGCTTGGTCTAACTTTCGATGGGATAAATGATGCGAATATTCAGGATATACGGGTAAAGATGGCATCAGAGATCCTCCATGAAGGAACTTTTAATATGTTTGGGCAGTTCGAAACATGAACCCGTTTATTGTATTGTATTTGACTTATGCATGATAAGCTTCCATTAAAAGTGTAAATTAAATATAGTCCCAATTAAGACTATCTAAACATATCCTAAACATACCGTAACATACCCTAAACATACCCTAAACATACATACCCTAAACATACCCTAAACATACCCTAACATACCCTAAACATATCCTAAACATATCCTAAACATACCCTAAATTAAATAATGTTGAGGTATAGGTTTTCTTACAACTATCTAAACATACCCTAACATCGTGTGTATATAACTCAGTACTTTAAACCTACAATATGAATGGTATCTAATTGGTGAGATAAATAATGTTGAGGTATATGTTCTCTTACAACTATCTAAACATACCCTAACATACCCTAAACATACCCTAAACAAACCCTAAACATACCCTAACATACCCTAAACATACCCTAAACATACCCTAAACATACCCTAAATTAAATAATGTTGAGGTATAGGTTCTCTTACAACTATCTAAACATACCCTAACATCGTGTGTATATAACTCAGTACTTTAAACCTATAGAATATGAATGGTATCTAATTGGTGAGATAAATAATGTTGAGGTATAGGTTCTCTTAAAACTATCTAAACATACCCTAACATCGTGTGCATATAACTTAATACTTTATGAAGTTACGTTGACATTCCATAAAGTTACGTTGACATTCCCTAAAGAACTTGATACATAAACCCTAAACCCAAATTTATGACATTCCCAAACCATGCCATAAGTCAGCCATTAGGTGCATATAAGTCAGCCGAAACGTATTTGGGCAGGGAATAAAAACATAATTTATTCAATTTTATCTCGCGACGTTAAGTGCATATAAGTCAGCCGCAACGTGTAAATTATCTCGCGACGTTTCGTATTTCGCGCAAAAAAACATAATTTATTTAATTTTATCTTGCGATGTTTCGTATTTCTATATATCTGTATATATCTACCTTCTCGTTAACCTTTTCTCTCCCATCACATTCTATCCAACACTGTTTTCTCCCTTCTCATAAATCTATCTGTTTCATATTCCTTTTCGACATGTCGGTTATCCCACACTGTAGTTTCAAGTTAATCAGCAGTGTCGATGCCATATTATACTCTACTGATCGGGATTACCTCCCCGTTCTAAACCCTGGTATTGGTATTATTGATAAAACAACCATCACGTGGTTCAAATTTTTACATGAGCTCTCGAAGGCGATCCCGGAGATTCTTCGAGAAGGCTGGTGATATGTCCCATATTTTACCACTTTTACTATATATTTTACTATATTTTCTATGCACTTTAATAAGCTTTTCAGCCAAAAGAGGTAGTTTTCCTCGTATTTGTAGTTTTAGAGTCTTAATAGGGAAATCAAGCAAAACGGAGCAAAAAGGACCAAAAGAGGTGTAAACCAAGCTACAGAAACTTTCATAAGCCAAAGACATCATCAAGACCAAATAATTCACAAGGTACCACAATCTACCAAGTTGGACAGAACATATACGCCAGAAGTTTAGCAGTAAACAGAGGGTCAAATCAATTTGGAATTGGATGAAACTTGGTGTGAAGATAGATCTTTGAGTCAGATTCACAATGAAGTTTGAATAATCTCAATTGGAGCTGTGAGAAGGAAGTTACACTGGAGTTAGTGAAGATATATCAAGCTGCCTCAGAAATGAAGCAAGTGCAGAATCGATCCAAATACCGGGCCACCTCATGGACCGATATTCTGGGCTGATGCCAGCATAAATCAAGACACTTTTGGCCCAATACCGGTCGTGTAGCCTGACCGAAATCCCAACCGACGTTGAAGCAGTTTTGACGTAAAAAGACGGATTTGACCTAAATGAAGCCTTAGAAGATCCTACACCTATATATACTTGTTTTTAGCCTCTTTAGGAGAATAAGCATCAATAAGCAGCCAAGAGGGCACGACTAGGGAGCCCTAGGCAGCCGCCTATCTCTTCTCTAAACACTAAACACGTTTTCATCTTTGTTCTTCATTGGATTTGGATTCTAGGAGGAGATCTCCCTTTGTACTTCGATATAGAGAAGATTTCTTATCTCTTACTCTTTAAATTCAGTTTATCTATGATGATTCGTGCCTATCCTTGTTGCTTTGTTGTTACTTCAATCATGTCTGAGTAAATTACTTGTTAGGTTTTAGGCATTCAAAGATTCCATGTTTATGCATAATTGAATATCGAACTTTGTTAGGGTTTATCTAGTGGATTCTTCACCTCTATTCGATCGTAATGCTGTTTGCTTTTTTGGCCATCTTGCGAACTGATCTTAGGTTGATATACTCTCCAAAAGGTTGTTATATTGTCTGAACTAATATTTGGTGAGTAATGCATCATAACAATTCGAAAGGTTAGTTATGGAGTAGTATGAACAATCGAAATTTACACTTAAAGCATGTTTTCACCTTATAATAACCTGAGATAGTTGAGTCTATTAGGGTAGAAAACATAGATGGTTAGTTACGTCACGAAAGTGGGATGACCTTACATTAGTGATTTGAGTTCTAGAACGATCTTTAAAACCCGATATCTTTATGTGTTTCATGAGTCTCTGCGAATTGTCTAATGCCTAACGCTTTTCTCTTATTGATTTATCCTTGCTTTTACTTTCTTTGCTTTATAATTGCTATTCATAAAACCACAAAACCAAAATCATATTTTGTCTTAGCTTAATTTGCATCACATAAATTCGTAGCGTAGCATCTCTAGTCTCTGTGGATCGACCCCTAAGTACTACTGCGTTTGCCTGTGCACTTGCAGCTTTATCTAGGGTTATAAATTTAAAGCTTGAATAACCCACAACATCAAGTTTTTGGCGCCGTTACCGGGGACTAATTTGTTACCTACGAGTTTTTGATAAAGATTAAGTCTAAGATTTGTTTTTCTTTATTTACTTTTGATTTTTCGTTTTTTCTTTTTGTTTTTGTGAGTGTTTCAGAGAGTCATCAATGGAACACTACAACCTCTATCCTAGGAGAATGGCGAGCTCTTACTACCATGAAACCATTGGGGATTATAACCCAATGCCTCATGAATATCATCAACTGCCATACTTCAACAATACTCGGTGCAATGCTCATATGTACCAACAACAACCTTGGGAGGCTTATGAGCGTGAGGATGCCTATCATTACCATCACTGCGAGTATCCACAGCCACCACAACAACTCCAAGATCACGCCTTTTCAATTACCCTAGACGATAAACTATAATTGTTTGTGGCTCAACTCAAGGGAGAATTCAAAAATTTCGAACGTGAGCTCGATGCAAAGATCAAGAATTCTTTTTCAGCTCTTGGAGAAAAATTAGAAGCTCTTGTTGCTACACTTCAAAGCACCGAGGCGCGTTTTGTTAATCTTGGAGAGATGCTTACAAGAGATCTCCAAGAAGACAAAACATACATCACAGATGTTGAATTGGATGACATGTGCGATCAAGGAGAGGAGCTTATAACAAGCTTCAACATTTTGGAGACTAAAGATGACCCTCACAAGCCTTTAAATCTTGGTTCACCATTCCTTGAAACCGATGGAGGATTTGTGGATTCTACAAATCACCAAATCTTTCTCTCTAAACTTGACAAAGGAGTGATCTATACAACCCTACAAGGTAAGGTTTCTTTTTGTATCAATATGTACACTAATGAAACCTTTTATATAGATCCAGGTGATGCGATTAAGGAGATCCAAGACCTCAAAATTCCAGCCCCTCCAACCATACATAAGGATGTTGTCAAACCGACAATACCAAAAGGCAAAGAGACGCCAAATATTGCAAATTCAATCTTGGTATCTAAGGAACGTGAAGAAGATGTGGTTCATGTCGAGATGAAACACAAAAGGTCCTCGAACTTTCTCTCCAACTTCATAATTATGATCCCCACGGATTTGAATGAGAAAAATGAAGAATTCATCGAAGAAAAAGTCAACAATATGGTGAAATTTTTTCACGGTGCGATTGTTCTTTATGAAAGCCAACAAGATGCTAATAGATGGAGCCTTAAGCCATGCGGTCCAGAGTGTAGAGAAGCTAAAGGAGTCCCAATTCCTTTAGTGGAGCCATCCTATGCTTAAAAGAAAAAAGAGTCGAGCTAAAAGACTTAAAACAAGCGCTTTATGGGAGGCAACCCATATTTGGTTTTATTTTTTTTAGAGTCTTTAATTTCAAATTTTAATCATGGTTTTAATTTTTAAAGTTTTATTACTTATTGGTTTTTCTAATCATGAATTTTCAGTTTTTTACAAAAAGTTATAAAAATACAAAAAAATGTTTGTTTTGGAGAAGGAAGGAGAGAAGGAGATAGAACAAGACCCGTTCTGGTTCAGGGCACAAAAGAATTACCAAACCAACCCAGAAAAATCTGAAATTTGGTGAGACTATAGTAGACAGTCATACGAAGCTACAGAAAAAAGCAGACCGTAATTTGGTATTACGGTCTGAAAGTTATGATCAATTTCCCAAGACTGAAGCAGAAGGATACGAAGCTGCAAGGAGCCAACTTCAAACTTTTTCTCAGGACAAAAAACAAGGAACCATGAGACAATCTTCATACTGTTGGAAAGATCTCGTTCTCAAGAGTCCGTAGCATCTTTCAGATCTCAATTACGATGTCTATAGCTGAAGAAAAAGCTTGTTTAAAATCGCATGGATCGCGACACAATACCGGTCAACCACGCCGACCGATATTCGGACCGGTATCGCACCCCGATCGACCCGCGACACGAGTGACCCAGTACCGGTCATGCGTACCGGTCGAAAATCGTGACCGGTATTGGAGCAACAATGCCGCGAGCCTGCCGCAAATCTCACCGCAACCCTACCGCGAGGCAGCCCTACCGCAACTCTCACCGCACCTCACCGCAAATCTCACCGCAACTCACCGCAAATCTCACCGCATCCTACTGCAAGGCAGTTCCACCGCACCCCACCGCAATTCCACCGCACCCTACCGCAATTTTGCCGCACCCCCACCGCAATTCTGCCGCACACCACCGCAATCCTGCCGCACCCCCACCGCAAATCCTGCCGCATTTTCTGCCTCGACCCACAGTATGTTGTGGTCCCGATTTCGAACCGTAGTACCGACCGGTACCCGGACCGGCACGCGATCCACCTTCCTGCGACATGACAACACCTACCCGCCTCGACCCGCAACCTTCCCGTGACACGATACCAACCCACGGTACCGACCGATATTCGGTCCGGTACTCGTGACCCGATACCTCCCGCACCATCTCACCCGTCCCGCTCCATGCCGCGACTTGACCAGTCCCGATACCGGTCGACACCACCGACCGGTACAACGACCGGTATTACCTCGACTCGTGACTCCAAATCCACCGCCACCGTCTCATGCCTTGAACCGCCTTGGACCCGAGCCACGTCTCGAACCATCCTTGACCGCGACTCACCACCCGACACCTTGACCGGTATTGATCACACCGCGTCTCCATCAACCACCACACCATTGGAGTCACGAGCCATGGACCACCGAACCACCGCTTCGAACCACCGAGCCAACCACCTAACCGTTTGGTTAAATAAGGTTAATTTTTCCTTTTTCACTCTTTTAATTATTTTAAAACCATTTTTCACACATAATTTTTAAGAACCAATTTATTTTTGCATATTCATGAATTATAGTTTTAAAAATTACCTATTCTTAATTAATCAAGAATATTATTTGATTAATGGATTTTTGCATTAGAAATTTGCAAATTTTGGTTAGATTAATTTGGTTTTTGAATGATTTACACATCTTTACATATCCATTTTTATTGATTTCACTTAGATTAGCAATTTTTAACACTTTGGATTCATTATTGGATTTATTTTGTTCATTCTATGCTATTTCACTAATCCTTTGACTTAGAATTCAATACACATGTATTGAGGACTTAGGTCCAAGAAGTATTTAACAAGTGATTTCAAGTATTTTTGCAAGGATATGTCGCTCTTTAACAGGACTTGTAACAAGACTTTTTGTTGTGATGCGCACACTGCCAATCGTCTTAAGCATTATCCGCCATTCAAAGGAGATGTATGAGAAAAGAGAAGTAATTGGAGACACCTAGCCTGGTTATGATTCGTGCGGACTACCATATGCTCAGAATCGAAGAAGATCTCATATTGCTTGCAACAATCCTAAGATTTTCTCGATCTCAGCTTACAAACGGACCACGTCGAGCATTTTTATGGGACATTTACCTATCCACTGGAGCAAAAGCCTTCAAACTTCACCACGTGAACTAAAAAGGTATGTTTTATGATAGATTTTCAATTTGGCTCGAGAAGTTCTCTACTGTTTTGCAGATGGCTCGATACTACCCTTCCGGCGAGTCAAATCGCCCCATTCAAGGACCATACGCAAAACCGTACGAGAACAAGTGTTCAAACTTCACCACGAGCTTTAAAATACCTTATAACTCGGTGAATTTTCAATATGGCTCACGCAAAACATCAAGGTTTGAAAGATGGCCCATGAGCTTCTTCCGGTGCCAAAATCACTATATTGTGGGCCAATTTTCAAACGATGAGGAACCAGCCGATGAAACCTTGAGATGAACTGTTTCTAAGGACATAAGGAAGCTTTTAGGAGTGTTCATTCACCCCTGGAGATAGCCGAGTCCAAAGATGCTTCATGCCAACCGAAAATGGGACATTTTTCGATCTTCAAGACTTTTTGTCTATAACCGGTAACTTCGTTCTATTCTCTAACTCTTCTAATTTCAATTTTATTTTTATTTTCCAACGTTACTCCCTTAATTTGATTTATTTTACACCGGGGACGGTGTAATTTAAGTTTGGGGGGATTGTTGTTTACTAACACATTTGTTCGTGATTGGTTTTTATGTTTTTAAAAAGAGTTTTTCAAAAATTATTTTCTGAAAACGTTTTATTGAGTCAAAATAGTCAGTTGGAAATGATGACCTTTCTTTTGGTTTAGTGGATTGTCTTTTTCAGATTAGTGACCATTTTTCCAGGATCGATTTCAGAGTCAGACTAATGAAAAATCCTAAGGCTGACCAGTTAACTAGAGACATTTGTTACTTCCAGCATAATCCGCCAAATTCGAGCTAATTATGCGGTCTCCTCGGTGATTGATGTTCATAGAGCTTGACTCCTCATTCATACCTGACAAGTGCAATCTCTGTTGAAAGTAATGGTACTCCTCTCCCTTGTTCTAAAAAATATATGATTGGGGCGATATGATAGTTCTTGAGTATAAGATTAGGAAATAAAATTCCAGTGAGTCAGTACTCAAGAAATGATCACCCGGAGCTCGAAAGCCAGCAGTCTGAGTCCCTTAGAACGGATGTAGAGGACGAGCGATCTCACGACCCTATCTCCTCCCAAGGAACAACAGTAGTGAAAGCACTGCTTTTGAGTCTCAGCATTCTAAAAAACAAAAAGAGTAGAAAATCAAATAAGTCTGGGGGAGAGGAAGATTACCAAGAGTTTTATGGTTCATTAGTCATGGTATAGTATGGGAATGAGTCTATAAGGTTCTTGGCATTGAGATCTGGGACGAGACTCAGCAATGAGGACTAGCGAGTTATGTTGAAAAGTCGTGGATGAATTTGGGAGGCTGCGAATGTCTATGGAGAAGTACATGGTGGTCTGAATTTGAGTTGGTTATGCATTATGTGGCTTACTAGTTGAAAGGGCCGGTCTGATACTCCAAAGGAAGGTAAGTTTTTGCGTTTTCAAACCTCTTTTCTATTCTTAAATTTTGCTTGAGGACAAGCAAGGTTTAAGTCTGGGGGAGTTGATATGTCCCATATTTTACCACTTTTACTATACATTTTACTATATTTTCTACGCACTTTAATAAGCTTTTCAGCCAAAAGAGGTAGTTTTCCTCGTATTTGTAGTTTTAGAGTCTTAATAGGGAAATCAAGCAAAACGGAGCAAAAAGGACCAAAAGAGGTGTAAACCAAGCTAAAGAAACTTTCATAAGCCAAAGACATCATCAAGACCAAAGAATTCACAAGGTACCACAATCTACCAAGTTGGACAGAACATATATGCCAGAAGTTTAACAGTAAACGGAGGGTCAAATCAATTTATAATTGGATGAAACTTGGTGTGAAGATAGATCTTTGAGTCAGCTTCACAATGAAGTTTGAATCATCTCAATTGGAGCTGTGAGCAGGAAGTTACACTGGAGTTAGTGAAAATATATCAAGTTGCCTCAGAAATGAAGCAAGTGCAGAATCGATCCAAATACCGGGCCACCTCATGGACCGATATTCTGGGCTGATGCCAGCATAAATCAAGACACTTTTGGCCCAATACCGGTCGTGTAGCCTGACCGAAATCCCAACCGACGTTGAAGCAGTTTTGACGTAAAAAGACGGATTTGACCTAAATGAAGCCCTAGAAGATCCTACACCTATATATACTTGTTTTAGCCTCTTTAGGAGAATAAGCATCAATAAGCAGCCAAGAGGGCACGACTAGGGAGCCCTAGGCAGCCGCCTATCTCTTCTCTAAACACTAAACACGTTTTCATCTTTGTTCTTCATTGGATTTGGATTCTAGGAGGAGATCTCCCTTTGTACTTCGATATAGAGAAGATTTCTTATCTCTTACTCTTTAAATTCAGTTTATCTATGATGATTCGTGCCTATCCTTGTTGCTTTGTTGTTACTTCAATCATGTCTGAGTAAATTACTTGTTAGGTTTTAGGCATTCAAAGATTCCATGTTTATGCATAATTGAATATCGAACTTTGTTAGGGTTTATCTAGTGGATTCTTCACCTCTATTCGATCGTAATGCTGTTTGCTTTTTTGGCCATCTTGCGAACTGATCTTAGGTTGATATACTCTCCAAACGCTTGTTATATTGCCTGAACTAATATTTGGTGAGTAATGCGTCATAACAATTCGAAAGGTTAGTTATGGAGTAGTATGAACAATCGAACTTACACTTAAAGCATGTTTTCACCTTATAATAACCTGCGATAGTTGAGTCTATTAGGGTAGAAAACATAGATGGTTAGTTACGTCACGAAAGTGGGATGACCTTACATTAGTGATTTGAGTTCTAGAACGATCTTTAAAACCCGATATCTTTATGTGTTTCATGAGTCTCTGCGAATTGTCTAATGCCTAACGCTTTTCTCTTATTGATTTATCCTTGCTTTTACTTTCTTTGCTTTATAATTGCTATTCATAAAACCACAAAACCAAAATCATATTTTGTCTTAGCTTAATTTGCATCACATAAATTCGTAGCGTAGCATCTTTAGTCTCTGTGGATCGACCCCTAAGTACTACTGCGTTTGCCTGTGCACTTGCAACTTTATCTACTGTTATAAATTTAAAGCTTGAATAACCCACGACATCAGCTGGGTTCATGAGTGGCCGACTTACCGCATCATTCCCGATTATTTTAAGGAACGATGGTTTCTTAAACTCGCTGTAAGCCAACACTAATATCTTTCTTTCCCGATCATTTTATCAACAACAATAATATTTCTCTTTTTTTTGTAGCGAAAATACAGATGGGAACCGAGACACACTTTGACGATTTGGACACATTTTAATCTGGTGGCTAGAACGCTATTTTGAACTCAAATGCGCACGTTAAGGAGGATATGGGCGCATGGTGGCAAGAAACCAGATTGGATAAACACTATAGTTTGGACAAATCTGGTCGATATGTTTGAAGAGTTTGGCCCTGATAATTTTGGTTTTTGAATGTAATTTAGTTATGAGACCCTTTAGTTATTTGTGTTTTGAATGTTTAAACAAGCCGTATCTTTTGTGTTTTGAATGTTTAAACCAGCCGTATCTTTTGTGTTTTGAATGTATCAATCAGTCGTATCTTTTGTGTTTTGAATGTATAAATCAGCCGTATAGATAAGCTAAACTGACGATTTATTTGTGTTTTGAATATTTAAACCAATAAGTCAGCCGCTTCTTTTGCACAAGCAGTCACAACTCAGCCGAAACACGAATTTGTCACTCTTAAGTCAGCCGTTTCTTTGCACAATCAGTCTGAATTAATTGATTTACAAGTCCGAATTTACTATGGCTTCATTTATTATGCGTGTGTATATGTACATAATCAGACATACTTTGTTAATATCGAGACGCTAAACTGACGGTCAAAAACGCATCAAAATTTACTTTTTTGGTTGATCAGACATAAGTCAGCCTTTACTCAAAATATACGAACAATTGTTTTTTTTACTGTTACCAAACAGTTGCTTCGTAACTACTCAGTAACTGAAGAGTCGCTATTTAATTTTTTTTGAATCTATAAATACCATTTAAACACTCATTAACCAGTCATAAACCCTAGTTGTTTTTCTACTCAGTTACCGAACAGTTGTTTTTCGTGACTATTAATGAGAGTAAAGGCTGACTAACACATAAGTCAGCCTTTACTCAGTAACCGAAGAGTTGCTATTAAATTGTTTTAAATCTATAAATACCATCTCTTTAGTGTTTCATTAACCTTATATCTCTAGAGAAATTTACTCAAATTTGCAGTGAAATCATAACTCAGCCGTACTATATCCACTTTGTAATGGAAGTATTCCCTCTTACCGCCCTACCTGAAGAAATCCAAGCCTTAGTGGCCGAACGTGTGGCCGCTAACTCCGTTGCAGATCTATATAGATTGAGAGCAACATGCAAGTCTATGAAGGAACTAACAGACCGACCCGAAGTGTACGCATCTATAGATGTGTTTACCTTCCCTTCGTACATACATCTATCTAACTTGGTGATGCAAGTTTGCTACGCAAATGGAAACGTGAGTACACTGTTCTTAAAGGGTGTGCAGATGTTCTTCACGTTCGA
The DNA here is from genome assembly GCA_964056655.1 of Arabis hirsuta. Classification (NCBI taxonomy): domain Eukaryota; kingdom Viridiplantae; phylum Streptophyta; class Magnoliopsida; order Brassicales; family Brassicaceae; genus Arabis; species Arabis hirsuta. Next base: position 25,832,121 of record OZ053298.1, on the reverse strand, counting down.
CCTTCAAGATGAAGGAATTGCTTTGATTAAGAGAGCAGCAGATGCAGGATTCGAGCGTGCTTTGTACACATATGCAATGACACGCAAGGTATTTTGGAATACTGAGGAGTATTTCTCTCTTTTCACAAGGGAATCTGTTCAGAGGATAGGCAAGATTGTTAGATCTCTAGAATGGGGTTGGAGAACGTCTCACACTGATGCGTTTCTAACGAAGAAGTATGAGTTCATGTCAAAGGCAATAACCTTGTTCTATAATTGCACATGTACTCCATTGATGGACCGAGATTGGGATCTTTGGTACACTGAAGACAGTAAGGAGAACAATTTGTGTGACCGCTGCTTTTGGATCAAAGAGTTAAGTCTTTTTTACCGTGATTTTAAGCCGATTATATATTGATCAGACACTAGGCTTTGGGTGTGGTAATATAAACTATTGTTTCCTCCTTTATAATGTAATTCAGATCAGTTATGTATTTTTAGTACTCTAATGCTTTGTTTCTTCGTTTATGACTTCACATTTGACACGCATGAGATAAGTCAGCCTTCTGTTAAATATAATTCAGCCGTGTAGTAAATATAAATCAACCGTGTAGTAAATATAAGTCAGCCGTGTATTAAATATAAGTCAGCTTTTTCCTTCCAATAACTCCGACTTTCCACGATTTCGTCACTGGTAAGTCAGACAATTTACGTACGCGATAATTTGAATTTACTCTAAGTCAGCAGTGAAGTTAACCTCAAATTACACTTTTTTAAATTTACAATTTAACTGAATAAATATGGCGTGTGAATAGATGTACGTAATCATATTATGCATGCGTTTGGTACTCTCGAGTTATATGTATTTTTTATAGTATTTTTGGCAACTACTTAGTAACCGAACAATTTCGTTTTTTCTATAAATACCAAGTGAACACTCAGTAACCGAACATTCGTTTTTATTAACTTTGAACTTGTTTTATCTTTTTGCAATCTCAAATACAAGTTAGTTTTTCCTTTTTCTCCAAGTATATGTAATTCACGTTTTTGCAACTTGATTTGTTTATATGTTTACATTATATATTAACATCCTATTTTCGATATACATGCAACATCAATGGCAGAATCGAAGAAGATGATGAAGCGCCCAATGGAGGATGACCATGGACCAAATGCTGTTAAAAAGGCCAGAAGGGAAACCGAGGAGCATTACAAGTCGTTGCTCCTCTCGCTCAAGGAACAGATGAAATCAAAAGCTGAATTGCATGATGCGAAAATGGATTTGCTTGAAGAATTTATTGGGAAAGAAAAGGTTGACTTCTTTGCTGAGTTGGACAAACTTGCAGCAGAACTCGTTGAAGCTGAAGAAAAGATGGTCAAAGTCGAAGTTCCAGCAATTGATTGGCTGAAGCTTAATGCAAAATATATGGCTGACTAAATGTTTATTTAATGCTTATGTTAATGTAATGCTTATGTTATAGTACTCTAATGCAGAATTTGTTTCTTTTATCATAACTCAGCCTAAACTTCGTTTATGACTCAACCTAACTTTTGACATAACTCTGCCTAAACTTCGTTTATGACTCAACCTAACCATTGACATAACTCAGCCTAAACTTCGTTTATAACTCAGCCTAACCTTTAACATAACTCAGCCTAAACTTCGTTTATAACTCAGCCTAACCTTTAACATAACTCAGCCTAAACGTCGTTTATGACTTCATTTTTGACACGCATAAGATAAGTCAGCCGTGTTTAAAATATAAGTCAGGCGTGTAGTTTCTATAAGTTTAGCCGTGTATTTAAAATAAGTCAGCCATGTAGTATGTACGTAATCGTATTACGCACGCGTTTGGTACTCTCGAGACGCTATACTGACAGTTATATGGCTCCCTATACTAGGAGTAATGATTAATCTTTTTGGAACTCTAATCTTTTTTAAATATTATTTGATTTAAAATATTATGATTTGTTTTTAAAAGGAAAAGTTACAAAAAATGACCCATAAAATCTGAACATATAAAATCTCCACCTTTGGCTTTTGTCTCTAAACCCTAGGTTTTGAACCAACGCGGCTCCTCTCTTTCTCCTCTCTTGCGAAACCAAAACTTCTGATCTCCATCCATCACCTATCACGACCTCTCCGTCACGATCCCCAAATCATTCACCGGATTCTTCCTCTGCTGACTTCACGAAAAAAGATCCATGTAAGTCTCTTCGACTTCCTCTGTTCAAGATTTTTCACCGTATTTTCTCTTTTCCTTTCTGTGTGAACCATGTACAGAGTATACTCCATAAATAAGAGGAGGATTACGAACAGCACTCATAAACTTAAGGTTTTTCTTATCTTCGAAGCTCATTTTGCAACTTCGACAATGGCGGATCAAGTATGTAAATCTCCTACAAACCCACATTTCTTTCAACCTCTTCTTCCCGGCTTCCACTCCCACCTCGTATGTAATCTCCCTTCTTCCCTCCCTCTCTCTCTCTATATATATATATATATATATATATCTCAATGTCTTTTTTCTTCTTTACGGTTTGTGTTTGTTGCAGAGCATTCCAGTGAAGTTCTTCTCGAAATACATAGAAGGAAGAAATGAAAGAAATATGATGGAGCTTAAGTCGGAAGCGTGTGAGAAAACATGGAAAGCTAAGATGGAAGGTCGGAGACTCACCTTTGGATGGAAAGAGTTTGCAGTTGCTCATGATTTCCGAGTTGGAGACTTCATCATTTTCAGACACGAAGGAGATTTTTTGTTCCACGTCACTGGTCTTGGACCTAGTTGCTGTGAGATTCAATATGTACAGTCTAGCAACAACGTCGATGATGATGATGATGTGGAGGGGGAGGAGGAGGAGGAGGAGGAGGACAACATCTCCACAAAACATAGCAGCAAAGAGAAGAAGAGAAAAACCGGTGAGAGTAGTCAAAGTAGAGTGTCATCTACACTAAGTGAAAACCGATTTGTGACACTAACAGTGACACCAGCTAGTCTCAAAGATTCTAGACTTGTAAGTTTAAGTAAACTCTCTTGAAGGAGTTTTGTTCCCTTATTTTTTTCGTTATTGATGCTTTGTCAAGAGCTTATTGTCTCTTTCTTATGCAGCATATTCCAGTGAGCTTCACTAGGGCTCACCAGATCGAAAAAGCAGGAGGGAAGGAGATTACTCTTTTGGACAAGCATGGAGTAGAGTGGCCAGTGTATCTATGCGTGGCATACATACATATGAGGTTGCGCTTTGGTTTAGGGGTTAGAGAATTCTTCAAGGCTATTGGCGTTAAGGCGTACGAATCGTTTGTGCTGGAGTTGGTTTGGGAAGACAAAGCATCTCCTCCTATGCTGAAGTTCTACTCCAAGATCAAGGCATGATGCCTCTAGTTTCCACCCAAGTTGTTTAATAACTATGGCTTGTTTTAGTGAACTCATAATCTATGTATTATGGATCCGATGACTAGCTAGTTTTCTCTCTCTAGCTCTATAATAACTATGGCTTGTTTTAACGAACTTATATCTTGTGTGTAGCAAATCATCTTGAAATTGAAATACAATTTGCCAAATCATCTTTACCAATTTCAAGTTTCACAACAAATAATCTTATAACCTTATAGATTAAGTACCACAATTTGTCAAATTTAAATATTAAAAGTGTCATAGACTACTCGAGAAGTCTATATAACTCATCCGTATTATAATCATAACTCAGTCGTTTATTGACAATCAGCTGTATTGTAATAATAAGTCAGTCGTTTATTGACAGTAATTAAATCTTACTTTACGGCTGATTTATCGCTATAACAAAAACACAAATCAGCCCTAACTAAGACATACCGCAGCCCTGTCGTGTATATAACTCAGCCAAACCTCTTGTGTATATAACTCAGTATTTTATAAAGTTACGTTGAAGCTCTTATAACCTAAACCTAGACTATCTTAATGGTATCTAATTGTTAAGATATATGTTCTTTTTGAATTTGCGAGTGGTCAATCTAAAGAACTCGATACATAAACCCTAAACCCAAATTTATGACATTCCCAAACCATGCTATAAGTCAGCCATTAGGTGCATATAAGTCAGCCGAAACGTGTAATTTATCTCTCGACGTTTCGTATTTGGGCGAGGAAAAAACACATAATTTATTCAATTTTTTCTCGCAATGTTAAGTGCATATAAGTCAGCCACAACATGTAATTTATCTCGTGATATTTCGTGCATATAAGTCAGCCGCAACGTGTAATTTATCTCTCGACGTTTCGTATTTGGGCAAGAAAAAAAATAATAATTTATTCAATTTTATCTCGCGACGTTAAGTGCATATAAGTCAGCTGCAACGTGTAATTTATCTCGCAACGTTTTATGCATATAAGTCAGCTGCAACGTGTAATTTATCTCTCGACGTTTCGTATTTGGGCGGGAAAAAAAACATAATTTATTTAATTTTATCTCGCGACGTTAAGTGCATATAAGTCAGCCGCAACGTGTAATTTATCTCGCGATGTTTCGTATTTCAGCGGGGGAAAAAAAACATTATTTATTCAATTTTATCTCGCGATGTTTCGTACTCTCGAGACGCTATACTGACAGTTATATGGCTCCCTATACTAGGAGTAATGATTAATCTTTTAGGAACTCTAATCTTTTTTAAATATTATTTGTTTTAAAATATTATGATTTGTTTTTAAAATATTACGCGTTTGGACGAGTTACCATCTTTTTCTTCTAAAGTTTCGAAAGATAATGTCTTCCTCATCTAATCCAATCTCATCGTTTGTAATCATAACTCAGTCGTTTATTGACAATCAGTTGTATTGTAATTATAAGTCAGTCGTTTATGGAAAATAATTCAATTTTTACGGCTGATTTATCGCATTAACAAAAACACAAATCCATACATATCCAAACAACACTTTTAAATCGGACAAGTTTTTGCATTATGCCCATACTGTTTACAACGAGAACATGTGTGTTGTTTCCTATGACGTTTGTTCTCAAGGGCAACTTCTAAAGCAGATTTCATCCTACTTTTCTTAGGCCTTCCTGGTTGTTGACGAACAAGCGGGGGCAAGCACGGTTGGTTAGCAACGTTATTTGGAACTTGGAGTGCTGAATCTATCGGCATAATCGACTCAGCGTATGCGTTTACCAAATAACTGATGTTGTAATAAGGACTGCACAAGGATATACGACAAATTTTTCTGTCGTCAGCAGCTGCGATTGCATGCACGCATGGTAATTTTTCGTGTTCGAAATGCCGACATGTGCATTTTCTCGTTTCCAAATTCACAATATGCAAAGACGATCCATATGTAACTTCCGTGTGATAAGGATCAATCCTTTGTACCGTCATAAGTATGGCGGCAATGACACGGTCCTATTTATAATACATAAAAAATTAAAAAACATTACGGCTGGCTTATCATAAAGGCTGGGTTATGGAACAATAACGACTGACTTATGAACTGCAATGGCTGACTTACATGTAGTAGTTTCTCGACACCACGCGAAAGTGTGGTTAGCTGCGATTTCGCTTGCTCTCTCCGTTCTTCAAACCATCTGGTCATCATAACCTGTATCGATTCTAATAGTCGAACAATGTGAAGAATTCTAGCATTTGACAGTGCTCTGTTCATTGATTCCGCTATGTTCGTAGTCATCAAATTGTACTTTTGGCCCGAGAAATGAACACGCGCCCACAGTCGGACATCAGCTCTTTGGAGGTAGTCATGAAGTTCATGATTAATCGCTTCAATCTCCTCGAACATCGTAGTAAAGTCAGAAACCCTAAAACATTTTGCCGCTTTCTTCACCAGACGAAAGACATCTTTTCCTTTGTACCGTTGCAAAATGTTCTTATATAAATGGTAAGTGCAAATTCCACGAGAAGCCAACGGAAACACATTTCCATTTGCTTTTCCTATCGAATTATGCCTGTCTGAGATAATTGCAAGACCCTCATCGTCAGGAATCATCATTTTCAGTGTCAACCACACCGAAAGCTATTGGGAAAATCTGAAAGATACCATCCTGAGCTAGTGCTGTGAGAAGTGTCCTTTTGTATTTACCATTAAGAAATGTACCGTTCGTCTTGTGTTGGAGACTCACCGTATGAACTGAAGTTATCATCTTCAGATGAATCACCATCCGAGTCATCGAACATATCAAATCGGCTTTCAAATTCATCATCTTCTTCGTCTTGTTCGCCTACTTCGTATTTTTCACCTTCTATTTTACTTGCGCAATCCATGTCTTCATTGTCGCGTTTATCTTCGTATTTTGTTTCAACACCAGGACAATAATCATTTATGAAACCACCGTAATCTTCGTATGTAGATTTTACTTTTGAGCCATAACTGAATAACCTTTTCTTCTTCTCTCTCACTTCGTCATTCCGACTAATTTCGCTCTCCTTTTTCTCCGTAATCTCTACACAGAGACGTAGATGTTCGAATTTCCTTAGGCTTATAAAACCTATCAACTGTCGAATATTGGAGACGTAAACTGGTGGAGTATCGTGCGCCATTGTTTTCAAAGTTTTATTCGAGAACATGTAGCTCAGCTGAATCTGATTGCTCGACTCGTTCAATCCGTAATCATCGAGTACCGACTTCGCAAGTTTGTCATGTGTTGTTTCATCATTTAAATACAGAACTCTACACCCTCTACCGTCGACGTTAAATACGTATCTGTTTTTCTTGACCCAATTACCGAAAATAATAATTACCGGATCCATAAGATCTCGAACAAAGATCAATGAAAAAAATAATGAGGAAGGAAAATAGATGAAGAGGGTGACGATTAAGTTTTTGGATATCAGATGATAAAGAAGGTAAATAGATGATGAAGAAGAAGAAGACACAACATCACAACATAAAACTCTAACAATGACATGGAAAATAAGAGCTGATGACATGGAAAATCGGATTTGATGTCATTAATTTTTTGCTTATATGGCAAGTGAGCCACAAAAGGAAAACGTAAATCAGCCTAACTAAATCAGTCATCAAATGCAAATGTAAGTCAGTTGCAATGTGAATACTATTTCAGTAATAAAAACAACAAAAATCGGGTTTGAAAAGAGGCCATAAAAGGGCGTAAATCAGCTGGAAAATATTATGTCAGCTGTATCGTCAAATAAATCAGCCGTCAAATTAATCTTTCGCTAATAAATCAGATGTAATAAGGCCGAGTTTACTATTAATCAAGTTAAACACGGCTGATTTACGCTAATTATACTTAAATCAGCCGTAACTACCTTTCATAAGTAAGCCGTCCGTTTAGTAACACAGCCAGTCGATGATCATTCCATCATCGTGAGAAACATATCTCAACCAGTCGATTTACAAATCAGCCGTCATATATATACGTAAGTCAGCCATTAGCTCATAAATCAGGCAGATTTTTGTAAATTCAGCCGTCATATAAATCTTAAGTCAGCCAGAAGATCTTAAATCAGCCACGTTTTGAAACTCAACCGTATCGTTTGGCTTATTTGTATATGTAAATCAGCCAATTTTTTAGGTCAGCCACATCGTATATATAACTCAGCCGTCAATACCGTCGTAATGCTTTACGGCTGAGTTCATTAATACACGTCAGCGATTTCCTATGGGGCGCCAGATTTTATCTGCCGTGGCACTAAAAAGTAATGGCATTCTTGTAATTAGGTTTTTTGTCAGAACGTAATTACGAGGGCACGCTGGGCATTTAAAATAAATCAGTAATAAAAAAAAGTTTTGTATACTTCTAGTAATATTACCTACTTTATGTGCCGTTTAAGTTAAGTTCCCATCTCAAAACCTTGTTTGTCCACCAAAACCGTAAAACCGCGTTTTCACGTCAAAACTGTACAACACGTTTTCCAGCCAAAATTACAAAGTCAATTTTCTGTCAAAACCTCAAGCCGAGTTTTCTTTGTTAAAACCGCAAAATCCTATTTTCCGTCAAAACCGAAAAATCTCTTTTTCTTGCAAAAATCGCAAAATCTGTTTTCAGTCAAAACCGCAAAACCGAGCTTTCCTTCCAAATTCATAAAACCATGTTTTCCCGCCCAAAATTTTCCACCAAAACGGCAAAATCAGATTTTTTGGCAAAACCACAAAAACATGTTTTGTTGCCAAAACTGCAAAACCAAGATATGAACCAAATAAGTTGACACAAAAGACCGAATCAATATATGAATGTGAAAGATGGAAGGGGAGGAATAACCTAGGATATTGATGATGGAAATTAAGTTTTACCCAAAATAAAACAATATAGGCTACAAGTGCATAATCAATCGATCGTAGTACGTAGTGATCGAATCCACAGAAATTTAAGCACACAATAACAATGTAAATTAAGGAATTACGCTAAGCTAAACAAGGTTTGAAACGACCTGACCCAAAAATTTAAAATTTTTACCTTCGGATTACTATCATCACAGATAATAATCCTCAATGGGCCCACAACAGCAATACGGAACAACTAAAAACATAAACAATAATAAAACAATCAATAAATCCCATAATCAATAACCAGAATTCACTATCAACCTAGCAATTCTAAACAACAAGGCCACGAAAATGAGACTCTAGATCATCTCCTCTTCCCGGCCATGATTCCACGATCACATTTTCTCTTTACCTGCAACACATGGCAAAAAGAGTTGCGTGAGTATTATCATAAATACTCAGCGATGTGGTCATTCCATCCACAGGCTATTTATAAACAGGCATAAAAAAATATATACAATACCAGGATGAGCATACACAAGCATTCACGAAACAATCAAACACGAACCAGTCCAGGAACTCTGTGTCGATCGATACAACCTCTAGGTGTCAATCGACAGACTGCACTATGTCGATCGACACACCACCCTGGTGTCGATCGACATGATGCCCCGTGTCGCTCGACACACCATCAAGGTGTCAATCGACACGACATCGCAGAACCCAGGTTCGAGCCTATTCTCTCATGGCTCGAATCCGTCGCGATTCATCGAGTCTCCTGTACAATTTCATTCACAAAACACACGAAATCCACCAAGCAATCGCATTCTATTAATTCCTTAAACCTATGTAAGCCTACGGTCACGCACTCACCTCGAAAACGGATTGAAACGAGGATGAACACGAAGAACACACGAACATCCTCTGATTTCGTCCTTCCCAGAACCGAAATCCACCCAGCAACGATCTCCTTTGCGTTCTAACACCCTCATAAGATCAATTCTCCTCAAGAAAACTCAAAACTCTCTCAATCTCTCTGATTCTGACTTTTCTCTCTGTTTCCTTCTGATAAACGCGGCCAAAACGACGGATTTTCTCTATAAATATGAACCCTAGGGTTCCTTAAACCGCCCAACCAAACCGGGCAATTAAACCAAACCTGTCGGTCCAATTTCAACTCGTGTCAATTGACACACCACCAAGAAACCGACTTCTCACAAGTCCAAAACACCCGTGTCGATCGACACACCTCATCCGTTTCTTTCGCGACACTAACCAAAATTCCACTTTTTGGTTTACGCCCGTTACAATTCTCCCCCACTAACATGGATTCGACCTCGAATCGCGCGACCCCGTCTCACTAAGGTTAACACTCTCGTCTAAAACCCCGACCAGATTCTCCCGAAACATCAATGATGCAACGCCCCCTGGTCCGGATTAGGACTGCCCGATTGATCGCCCCACAATCAAACAAAAACATGCACGACCAACCGTTGACCCAAATTTGGACCAAATGATCGCACAACAATCAAAAAAGAACATGTACGACCAATGGCGCTACATATGCTACCAGGGTTGTCCGAACCGAGGTTATAAACTTATGTAAGGACCCTAGACTCGACATCCACATCCACTCTCCTGACCCACGGTCAGCACCACTCGAGATCACACCTGATCCTCGAGCTCTACTAGGCTCATACTAGCCACATTGCACTGTCTCACAACGGCTGCAATCCTGACCCCAACCCGGTCAGCACCACCTGAGATCCACTCTCGATCCCCAAGTTCATCTAGTCTCATGCTTACAACCACATTACAGATACTATTGCTCATACTCATATCTATATACAACACTCCACTCTTAGGATCGTCACCCTTTGAGCTCTCGAAGTATATCATACCCCTCCACCTTCAGGACCGCCGTCCATCCAGTTCTCGGTATGGTCCAGAGCCTCCCACTCTCAGGACACACAGTTCGTCAAGCTCGGCTGCAGAGGAATGCACACATCCCCTGGAAAGGCTTCGGCCCCTCTAAGTATATGCAAGGGAACCACTTTCCCCCGGAGACAACCTCACTGTCCCTTCAAGTATACCCAACCGACCCACTATCCCCTGGGGCAATCACTCTGTAACATGCATCTTAGGCACCTGTCGACTGAAATCCCCTCTCGTGGTCATCCGAAACAACCCAATCGCTAGGGTGTTTCACAGAGTCCCTGGAAAAGACAATCCTAACTCACATAAGACTTCTATTCCAGACTTCCCCTAGGAAATAGGCAGGCTTTAACTCACATAAACCCATATTCCCCAGTGCCATCTAGGGAATAACAAGTCCTAACTCACATAGAACCTCATCCCTAGATAATCCTCCTAGAACATGGACAGCCCTAACTCACATAGAACTTCCATTTCTAGCCTCCCTAGCCGATAGACAAGATCTAACTCACATAGAACTTCTACCGCTAGACCTCCACATGACCTACTAGTCATCACAATCCATGACATCACCAGTCATCTCATAAGAACACACGTCTTAAACACACATTTAATAAGGTAAACTCATCTTATTAAACTCAAAATATATAATCGTTACAACAACGTCCAACGAAAATACATACAGCTCACAGCCACATGCTAAAACAGACTCCGAAACCAGAAAAGGAACTCAAGCCACCGCTTGCTTCTCGAACCACTTCGAGAACTTTTTCTTCATCGACGCTTCTGGTTCCCAAATCTCCTCCTCAATACCATTACAGTCCCACACGACTCTCACCAACGGTATACTCTTTCGACGCAGCACCTTGACTTTCCTCTCGAGAATCCTCACAGGCCTCGCCGCCAATGTCATGTTGGGCTGAAGATCCTCTGGAATCCTAGTCAACACCTCCTCAGACTCATGTAGACAATTCCACAGCATCGAAACATGGAAGACTTTGTGAAAAGCCTTCATACTCTAAGGTAACTCGAGACGATAAGCTACCGGTCCGACCCGCTCCACAACCTTGAACAAACCCATAAACCTCGGACTCAGCTTATTCTCTGAAATAGATCTGTTAGGACCCCTCAACATCGCTGCCTTGAGATACACCAGATCTCCCAGCTCAAACTCCAGCTTCTTCCGTCTCCTATCAGCATAACTTTTTTGCCGATCCTAAGCCTCTCTCATGTTCAGCCTCAAGACACGAATCTTCTCCGTCGTCTCCTAAACAAAATCTGCACCAAACATGCTCCTCTCCCTCACTTGAGTCCAGCATAATGGTGTCCAACACGGCCTCCCATACAGAGCCTCGTATGGAGCCATCCCAATACTCGTCTGGTAACTGTTGTACGCAAACTCAACTAGGTTTAGATGATCTGCCCAATGACCACCATAATCCAGCACACACATCCTCAATAGGTCCTCCAATGTCTGAATCGTCCTCTCAGACTGTCCATCCGTCTGAGGATGATACGCTGTGCTCATATGCACCTTAGTGCCCATCTCAGCCTGAAAAGCCCTCCAGAACTCTGAAGTAAACCTCGGATCCCTGTATGATACAATACTCGCTGGTACCCCGTGCAGCCTCACTATCTCCCGCACATACTTCCTAACCAAAACTGCCGCTCCATCGGTCTTCTTGATGGCCAGAAAATGTGCTGACTTGGTCAGACGATCCACAATAACCCAAATAGCATCATATGTCCGTGACACTGGCAACTCCGTCATGAAATCCATGGTAATCATATCCCACTTCCACTCCGGGATAGGCAAACTCTGCAACATACCACTCGGAACCTGATGCTCAGCCTTCACCAAGTGACACACGTTGCACGCTGCAACCCAGTTAGCTACATCCCAATTCATCCCGACCCAGTGATAATACCGCTTTAGATCACGATACATCTTGGTCGCTTCTGGATGAATCGATAACATGCTCGAATGAGCCTCCCTCAGGATCTCTTGCCTCAGATCCTCCTCCTTGAGTACGCAAACCCGTCCGTTCACAAGTATCATCCCACTCGCTAAGACCACATACTGATGTGCGATAAAGCTACTATGTAGGGTTTATGCAATTAGATCTTTAAATTTATAACCCTAGGGAACTGCAAGTGCACAGTTAAGACAATTGTAGTACTTAGGGATCGTTCCGCTGAGGACTTAGTGATAAATGCACTACAAATCTATATGATTCGGATTAAGCTAAGGGATAATATTATTTGGTTTTTGGGGTTTTATGGAAGCAAATAACAAAGCAATAAAAGTAAAGGGATAGATATCAATTAAGATTAGAATTCAAGCAATTCACAAAACATATGCAAAACACAAGCAATCGATTTAGCGTTTTAAGACTTGTTGTTCTAGAACTCATATCACTAAGGTAAGGTCATCCCACTATCGTGATGTAACTAATTAGTCTGCTTGTTAGGTTTAGGGTAGTTCTAGGGTTTGATGAGAAATTGAACGGATTGAAACCCTGTTAGGATTTATCTTTATGTTCTTCATCTAGATTGGTATAACTCTGATTTTAGGATTGATCAACTGAAATTAGATATCATAGGTTGTTTAATAGATGCGAAAGTATTATTGATAACCTGAAATAATCTTAGATGAGCAAAATTACTTATTCGCAAAGAAAATATGCTCAAATTTGTCCTGAGCTACTCTCTCAAATTAAGAGATCGATGTAGTTCTTAGGGGTCGAATCCACAGGGAATCGAATAACACAACCAATTCGTGAGTTCAAATTTTGCTAAGTAAATATGTGTGAATGAATAAAAATAGTAGGCAAACGAATAAATGATTATCAAGGTTTTAGAATTCAATTTAGACAAAGGTTAGGCCTTGGGTAATTCGTAGGGATGATTTGAAATTCGATCGTGTCGATCGACACACAGGTTTGTGTCGATCGACACGGATATATTTAAACCGTAGGATTTTATTAAGAACCGTTCTAACATAAACACGAATGTAAAATCAATGAACTTTCGTTGCAGAGATTATCTATGATTATATTCCTAAATCCCAAATTTCTTTGCGAACCTAGAGAATTAAATCAAGCTTTATAGTTCAAGTTTAATTGCTCACAAAATTCCTAAACCAAATTTCTTTGCGAATAAGTAATTTTGCTCATCTAAGATTATTTTAGGTTATCAATAATACTTTCGCATCTATTAAACAACCTATGATATCTAATTTTAGTTGATCAATCCTAAAATCAGAGTTATACCAATCTAGATGAAGAACATAGAGATAAATCCTAACATGGTTTCAATCCATTCAATTTCTCATCAAACCCTAGAATTACCCTAAACCTAACAAGCAGACTACTCAGACATGGATGATGTAAACATAATCAATGAATAAATAGTTTGCATAAAAGAGATAAGATAAAAGATACAGAGAGTTCGAATCGATAGAGTCTGGAAGTATGAAATCTCTTAAGCTCCTCCAATCTCCTCCCTTAAGTTCTAAAGTTAAAAATTGGATAAAAACCTAAAACTCTAAGTACAAATCATAAGTATTGTTCAGAATTCAGATTGGGCTTCTTTTGTAAACTTCTGGGCTTCGTGGGCTTAAAAGGAAAATACTTCTCTTCTCGTCATATATGCTCATGTCGATCGACACACAGGTACGTGTCGATCGACAGGGTCGTATAAAATTGACTCCGACTTCATCAGTTCAGCTCTCCTTTCCCCGATGCTCCAAAACGCTCCAAAAGCTTCCAGTAATCTCCAATCATTCATTATCCTGCAAAGACTCTAAAAAGACTCGAAAATACCAAAAAGACTCTATGAAAAGTACTTATATCATGGTTGAAAACGGGTAAAAACCATGATATATCACTAACCATCTACGTTTTGCACCCTAATAGACTCAACTATCGCAGGTTATTACAAGGTGAAAACATGCTTTATGCTCAAGATTGATTGTTCACTAAACTCCTTAACTAACCTATCGAATTGTTAAGGTTTCTAGCTCATCGAATACTAGGTCCGGAGATATAACAAGCTTTTGGAGAGTATATCAACCTAAGATCACTCCCTGGGTAGCTAGGCCAGTTCGTGCTTTGAGTATAAATAAAGATGAAGAATCAATTCTAGAATAAATCTCTAAACGATTAAATACGTAAAAGCATAGAATTAAGAAAGTGCATAGAAATCAAATCAAAGCTAATACTCTAACATGTTTTGCAACACGTAGCAGCAAGAGTAAAGCACATAGACAGTATAATTCGTTGATCTATCTAAGCGTAAAGAATTAGATCTCATCTCTTTGCAATAGGGCAAAGATCAATCTATCCTTAAAGGCTTCTAGAATCAAATAAACATGAAAAACAAGAGAAAAACGAAATACATTGTTTAGGTATTGATTTAGGCTGTTAAGGCCGGCTGCTTGAGTTCCTAGAGAGGCTAAAAGCAGGTATATATAGGGATTCAAGGAGGCATAAGTCGGTTAGAGTTTCGTCGGGCAAATACGTCTTTTCCGGTCAAAAACTGAGGCAGTTTCTGTCATGATAAGGATCAGCCTGCGTGACTGGTATTGGAAGCTTCCATGCCTCTTCTAGAAGGTCTGCTTGGCTCCATTTTGCACTCACTTCTCTTCGAAGGCAGATTGATATGTCCTCAGTGTTTCGAGTGTATCTTCTAAAGTACAGCTCCAATTGATGAAATTCCAACTCCATTGGAAAGCTAACTCAAAGAGCTATCTCCACTCTTTTTGCTCCATTTTACATCCTTTTGATGATAAAACCTGTTAAGTCATTAAAATCTACATATACGAGAAAACTACCTCTTTTGGTCCAAAAGCTTTATTAATATATATAAAAACCATACAAAAATAGATAGAAAAAGTTGTAAAATATAGGGTATATCAACTCCCCCAGACTTATCTTTTGCTTGTACTCAAGCAAACAATAGTCAAGAATTGAGAAGAGGTTTGAAATTCGAAGGAACTCACATATCCTTTGGATCGTTGCATCAAATTCTAAACATGTAATCCACATGAAAAAAGATTAGCTCATAGACGTTGTCATCTTCTTCCATCACGAATTCGCAACATAGCCATACTCTAAATCTCTGTCCCTGCAAAAATCTCAACTTCAAATCAATTGACTATTTCTACTCTCTTAGATTTAGTGAAAACTTATCATCAAGAATATCATTCAAGGAAGACGGGCTAGGTATTGGGAAAGGCTGATTTTAGTGGTGAGGTTAAAAGTGTTTAGGGTTACCATAGACTCCGGGTGCGAGATATTATGCAAAATCGCAAGAGAGAATGGACCTGTTAATGTCCACAATTTCCCAACCACTTCTTCACGTCTTTCTCCCCCAGACTTAGATTTTTCTTTGGGAATCACTTGAAATCTCTTCTACTCATCTCTTCTTTTGTATCATGACATTCTTTGGATATTCTTTTGCCATAAGACTCTTAGAATTACCGTTTTCCTTTCCCTTAGATTTTTTTTTTTCCTTTTTCTTTTCTTTTTTATTTTTTTTATTATTATTTTTTTTTATTATTATTATTTTTTATTATTATTTTTTTTTTATCCAAAGGGGAAAAACAGTATCTCTTTAATATAAGTCAAGAATAGGCACGAATTGTTACCATGTTTTACGCATCCAAGAAACGGCCAAGCTCTTTTGAAAATCGATCTTTGTACTCCACCATTCTTTACCAAATCGTCGCATCTCTTAGTGATTGGAAAATTGCGTCGATCCTTTTCTCTCCGACGTTTTTGCACATATCTGCAAGTATGAAACTAAAAGAGAATGCATGAGGTCTGAAAGAAGGTAAAGGGTTTTTAGGTAGGGTACCAACTAAAGATGAGCTGGCCATTCATGACAATAAAGAGTGGTAAAAGATGATAAGATGTCATGAATGTGTGATTCGTTTCCTTGATCTAACATCCTTAATAAGAAATAATAAAAAACCATATTATTAGTCCAAATAGAGAGTCAAAATCATATCCATCAAAATAGTTGCAAGTAGAAATTTTCTGGACAGAAGCTCCATCATGAGGTTTCTGAATCGATTGTCATGATCAAACCCTGCAACAATGGTTACATAGTCTTTGAAATCAAAACGTCAATCCTAGGAAAGTGTCATAATTCCTTATTATTTTTATGAAAACTTTTTATATTTTTTTTATTTTGAAAAATCCTTTTAAAAACATAAAAATCAAACACTAAAAACGTGTTAGTAACAACAATCCCCCAGACTTAACTTACACCGTCCCCGGTGTAAAATTAAATCAAATTAAGGGAGTAATGATGAAAATTATTTGAAATAAAAATTAAAAAGATGGAGAATAGAATGATAGTACCGATGAGCTGTAGATATTTTCGGCAAAAATCTTAGGTTGTCGCGATCAATCTTAGATCTTCGTTGTTTTTTAGCATCGGGTATCCCGTATGAATCCAAACCATGCTTTGTATTTCCAATGTCTTCTCTTTCTATCACATCTCGTTCGAATGGTGGATAATGCGTAAGACGATTGAATTGTGCGTCCACAATGGAATCACTTGAAAATCCTGTTTAAGAGCAACATATCCTTGCAAAAACACTTGAAATCACTCGTTAAATTCATCCTGGATCTTAGTCTTCAATACATGTGTATTGAATGCCAAGTCCAAGGGAAGGAAAAATAGATAAGAAACAAAAAGAAATCAAAATAATGAATCCAAATTGTTAAAAACTATCAATCTAGGTGAAATCAATGAATGAATATGTCAAGATGTGAAAATTATATTTAAAACCATTTAAATCTAACCAATAATTTAATTTTCTAATGCAAAAATTCATGAATCAAATAATTTTTAGTTAAATAATCATGAAATATGCAAAAATAAATTGGTTCTTTTAAAAATTATGTGTGAAAAATGGTTTTAAAATAATTAAAAGAGTGAAGAAAGGGAAAATTAACCTCTTTTGACCAAATGGTTAGGTGGTCGGCTCGGTGGTTCGAAGCGGTGGTTCGGTGGTGGTTTGGTGGTCCATGGCTCGTGACTCCGGTGGTGTGGTGGTTGATGGTGACGCGGAGCGATCAATTCCGGTCTAGGTGTCGGGTGGCTAGTCGCGGTCAAGGATGGTTCGAGACGTGGCTCGAGTCCAAGGCGGTTCGGCACGAGACGGTGGTTGGTGGATTTGAGTCACGGGTCAAGGCAGTACCGGTCTGGGTACCGGTCGGCGGTGGTGATCAGCATCGTGTCGCGTCGCGTCGCGGGATGGTGCGGGTCGCGGCGTGTTGCGGTTCGGGAGGGGATGGATCGGGTATCGAGTACCGGTCGGGATATCGGTCGGGTCAGTTGATCGATATCGGGATGCATCGTGTCGCGGGATGTGGGTCGCGGGACGAAGGGACGAGACGGGTCGAGACACGGCACGGATCGGGACAGAACGCGGGATGGTGTCGCGGGAAGGATTACGTACCGGTCCGAATACCGGTCCGAATGCCGGTCGGTACCGTGGTCCGAAATCGGGACCGAAACTTACCGTGGGTCAAGGCATGGGTCGGGCGGATCGTGTCGCGATGTGCTCGAGATGCGGGACGGATCGGGACGGGACGGGCGGTATCGGGTCACGCATACCGGACCGAGTTTCGGTCGGCGTGTCCGACCGGTACCGTGTTGCGGGAAGGTGTCGGGTCGAGGCGGTCGTGTCGCGGGAAGGTTTTGGGTCGAGGCGGGAAGGTCGCGGGAAGAAGGGCCGCGTACCGGTCCGAGTACCAGTCGGGTGTGTTGGCCGATACGCAGGACCGGTATCGGGACGCATGGGACGCGGGACGGATGCGTCGTGTCGCGGGACGGACGCGTCGTATCGCGGTAAGGATGCTGGAAGGTGTCGCGGTAAGGTGCGTGTACCGGTCCGGGTAACGATCGGTACCGCGGGTCGGTATTCCGAGCTGTGTGTCGCGGGTCGAGGCGAATCGTGACGAAGATCGGTCACAAAATCTGACCGGCACGCGTGACCGTTATTCGAGCACTCGTGTCGTGGGGTGATCGGGACGCGATACCGGTCGAGGACGTCAGTCGATATCTGGTCCGGTATTGCCTCGTGTCGTCGTGTCGCAGTATCGGTTGGATTGGTCGCGGTCCACGCGATTTTTCATCAAGCTTTTTCTACGTCTATACAAATTGGAATTGAGATCCGAAAGATGCTACGGATTCATGAGAACGAGATCTTTCCAATGGTATGGATATTGTTGCCTGATTCGTGGTGGCTTGAACTGTGAAAAAGCTTGAAGTTGCGGCTTCGTAACCTTCCTAGACGGTCTTGTTCAATCGGTCATAACTTGCTAACCGTAATAGCAAATCATGTTTTGCTTTTTCCTATAGCTTCATAAGACTGTCTTTTTCGTGTATACCAAATTTCAAAAACGTCCGAGCTGATATTGAGCTCCAGTCATTCCATGAACAGAACAAGTCGTGTTCGATCTCTTCTTCATCGTTGTTCTCAAAAACACATTTGTTTGCATTTTAAAAACTTTTTGTAAAATCCTGAAAAATTCATAGATAGATAAAATAAGAGGTTATTACTGAAATAGCATAGAAAAGTTGTTATATTACTAGAATAGCATACATCTTTTGGAAATTACTTAAAAGTTTTTAAAGCCTAGTAAATTACAATAAACACCCTTGGTTATTTTTTTTTTAATTGAGGTTATTTATAATTAAAAAATGATTAACTAATCCACGTCACTAATCACTGTTCCATGTCACTAATTAGGTTAACCGTCTTAACAAGTTAGAGAAGGAAACTCAAAGGACGGAAAATTAAAAACTTCGTGTGTTGTCGTAGAAACTTCTACTATTTTCTCTCTAGTCGATTTCTGATAAACATTCACCGCCGGTTTAGTCGAAACGTCTGCTCTGCATTTTCACAGTCGGATTTTAGTCGAAGGTGAGTATAAACAGAGGAGTGGGGATTCTTCATCTTCCTTCGTTTTATTTTGAGTTTTCAGATTTATTTTGAGTATAATCTGAGGAATCGAAGGTGTTTGTCGCTTGTTAACGGTATTGTGGCTGATTTATTATTCTGTGGCGGCTTGTTTATCGTTGCTAGTGGCTGTTTAAGTTATTTATTGCGGCTGATTTATTGTTATATTATGGCTGATTTGTGCTGTGTTGCGACTGATTTACATGTGCAATGCTATTGTGGCTGAGTTTGTGTTATGTTAAATCAAACATAACACAAACTCGTTTATTTGTTTGTTGTGGCTGAGTTTGTGTTTGGCTGGTTTATTTGTTAGTTGTGGCTGAGTGTGATTTTTTTTGCGGCTGATTTATCATTAATATGTTATGTCTTTTATGTTCAGATGTCTGAATATCATGCAATTCCTGAAGATGAAGCAATTCCTGAAGATCAAGCAAGGGATTACCCTCCAAGACTATGCGCTGAAGGGGCTTCTAAGCTGGAAAATAAAAAAATTAATCACAATGTCCATTTGGGAGAGTTGCCTAGAGTCAGAGACGCAATAGGACATGATATGTGGGAACACATCAAGCAGTTTCCTGTTGGAGTAGTTGCTAAGCTAGCTGATAGCCAATTGGTGTGGTCTGGGAAGACTGTACACTATCTACTATGTAGACAGCTACGAGTACATGACAAGGAGATCTGGTCTCTCGTTGTTGATCAACCTATCAGGTTTAGCTTAATCGAATTTGGTGCGCTCACGGGTCTAAACACAGATCCACTGCCAACAGAAAGTTTTGAACCTGAGCAATACGAAACTTTCTGGGAGGAGTTGAAGGTGCCGCTTGGGGTAGGACCCAAGTTAGATGAACTGAGGGCAGCATTAGATGGCTGTCGAGGCTGGAGTTTTGAAAAGAGGAAATGGTTAGGGCTGTTGCTTCTTCAAGCCATGTGACTTTATGGCTTGCATCATAATTCTAGAATACCCTTTGAAAGTGCAAAAAGAGTATTCGACGATGAAGCCTTGAGGACTTATCCGTGGGGTCGGACTGCATTCCAAGTTCTGGTTGGTTCAGTTAAGATGTTGAATCCAGAAGGAAAGTCGTACACCATTAACGGCATGAAGGTTGTGTTGCTGGTTTGGGCGTATGAATCTGTGACCTGCTTCGGAGAGCGGTTTGGAAGAGTAGTCAATGAGAACGAAATTCTTCTTTTGCGATGGGGTGGAACCCGTACACGTAAAAGTCTTACTACAGCCATAGCTGAGGAGATCAGAGACCATGGTGAGGTAAGAAGGTTGACTTGGCTGAGTTATGGATCTTTTTATTCTGTCTGACTTATGTGTTACTTGATGGCTGAGTTATGAATCATTTGATGTCTGACTTATAAGTTACTTGATGGCTGAGTTATGAATCATTTGATGTCTGACTTATGAGTTTATATGGCTGATTTACTATGCAGGTGCGTGTGAAGAAAATGGTCATGAAGGAGGCTGTAGAAGAGCTGTTTCCGCAGTGGGCGAGTGAAGAAAATTACCCAGAAGTTGTAAATCTGGTAACAGACATACATGCGGGTAGGTTTGTTAGAGGTTTTTGGGATGTGAAGAGCGATGGGAAGAAGAAAAAAATGAAGGCTGCAGTTTCGTTAGATTCTGATCAACCCCCCGCCAAAAAACAGAAGAAAGCTACGAAAAAACAGGAAGTAAGCAACAGTGAGATTGTGTTGCAGCATAGTAGCTACAAGGATATGGGGAAAGAGACGGATTTAACGACGGTAGTCAATGTCCTGGAAAACCTTGTCAGAAGATTTGACAAGTTTGACAACTTTGGTAGTAGAATAGACAGTGTTGAGGCGCAGTTAAACGCGTATAACACAAAATTTGGAGAGTTGTCAGATTTGAAGAAGATGATTGGTGATACAGTCCGAGATGCTGTGGAAGAAAGAGTTGCATCTATTGAGAATGATCGGATGCAAATGAGAGAGCGTCTGAATGCTCTCGAGGCACGGAACAGTACTCAAAAGGATGATAACCAATCAAAAGTGAACAACTTCCCGCAGAAATCCGTTAACAGTCCAAAGGTACGTTACAGTTGAGTTATGTTTATTTTTGACGACTGAGTTATCCTTATTATCCTTATTATTCGACGACTGAGTTGTGTTTATATGTTAATACAGCCGCAGAAGGACGAGTTTAAAAGTCCTGAACCGGATAAAAGTTCTGAACCAGTCAACAGGCCCCTGCATAATGTACGTTACAATTGATTTATGTTTATTTTTGACGGCTGAGTTATGGTTACATTTGACGGCTGAGTTATAACCTATATTTGACGACTGATTTATTACCTATTTGACGGCTGAGTTATAGTTACATAACGACAGATTTATTCTTTTTATTATGGCTGAGTTATGTTTATATGTTAATACAGCTTAAAAGTACTGAACCAGTTCGTAAGACCAAATTGAAATTGGCTGAGGAGTTTGGTAATGACGAAGAAGAAACAGTTGATTTCGTTACTGTTTCTCCTGCTAAGAAATTGGTTGAGGCAAAAAAGCAGGAGGCTGAGGTTAAAAAGCAGAAGGAGGCCGATGCTTTAAAGAAGAAGGAGGCCGCTGCTTTAAAGAGGAAGGAGGCCGCTGATTTAAAGAAGGCGGCCGCTGCTTTAAAGAAGAAGGAGGCCGATGCTTTAAAGAAGGAGGCCGATGCTTTAAAAAAGGAGGGGCAAGTAAGAAGGAGGACAGCGAGGAATCGTAAAGGAACCGACGATCCGAAACCTCCGGAAGTGACTATCCCAGCAAAGAAGAAACAGATTTTAAACGACGACAGTGAGATTGTGGATGTCACCAGCCAAGTTGTCGCAGAATATAATGAAGTGCTGCCGGAGTCTGATGAGGAGGAAGAGGACAGGATTAGGTCGGAGAGAATTAAGGCTTATCGGGAGTCAAGGGTGAAATTATCTCCTGATGGGTCTTCAGGGAGGCTAGAAAAGGATCCTCAAGCACGAGTTTTTCCTTATATTGGAGACAATGGAATAATGTGCATGAGGAAAAATTATGAACCTTCACCGGCAATCTATGATCCTGTCGCACCTGCTGATCCGGTTAAAGTGGCTAAACTTTTGGATCACCTAAAGCCATTCGAGTATGACCCTTTAGAGCATATGTTAATACGGCTATTAGCAATATTTGCCTAAACTAACTAGTGTTTAATTGTTTTAGGGATGTTCCATTTACAAAGGGTACAGACGAGATCGAGTTCTACAGAGTTCTCATGTCTGAGAGAAAGTATTGGCCAAGGATAGATTATGGATGGCTGTCTGATGATGTAAGTATTCTGTTGGGGCTGAGTTATATATATGTAATGTCTGAGTTATTAATTATATGTTTGTGTTATGTAGGCTTAAGTATGCTTTATGTCTGAGTTATAGATTATATGGGGCTGAGTTAAATATACGTAATGTTTGAGTTATTTATTATATGTCTGAGTTATGTAGGCTTAAGTATGCTTTATGTCTGAGTTATAGATTATATGGGGCTTAGTTAAAGATACGTAATGTCTGAGTTATTTATTATATGTCTGAGTTATGTAGGCTTAAGTATGCTTTATGTTTGAGTTATACTGAGTTAAGTATAATTTTTCTTTGTACAGCATATTTCCGCGTATATGAGAATCCTCATAAAAAAATCCATGCTAGATCCCTCCCCATTCTACTCCAAGCGAATTGGATTTATGGACATTTGGTTTACTGCAGTATGGTGTATGGATTACATACAGTTCAAGATCAAACCAAAGACGTTTAAGTTCACAGCTGGGTATGGGGATTTAGTAAACGGCAAAACTCCTAATGACTTGCAAACAAACAAGAAGTGGTTAGAAGATGTGGATCACTTGTACGGATTTCTACAAACTGGAGGAGATCATTGGGTGGCATATCACGTGGACCTTGTTAATGAGAAGATCGACGTTTACGATCCCATCATTGGACAGGTGACACCCGAAAGTGAAAAGAAAATCCGTGATTCCTTTAGGCCATTTTCGCACATGATCCCATTTATGATTAACGAATTAGTTCCTGCCAAACTCCGAAAACCTAGAGTGAAGCAGTTTTCGTTCCGAAGGAGGAGCGACAAATACATCCCACAAAATGTCCAAATTGGCGACTGTGGGGTGTATGCATTGAAGTTTGTCGAGTGTCTAGCGCTTGGCACTACTTTCCATGGGATAAATGATGCGAATATTCAGGGTTTACGGGTGAAGATGGCATCAGAGATCTTAGATGAAGGAACTTATAATGTGTTAGGGCAGTTCAAATAGGGGTTTTGTGAAACACTAAAACACTAAAGAGATTGTATTGTATTTTACTGATTAAAAAAAAAAATTAATAGCAACTCTTCGGTTACTGAGTAAAGGCTGGCTGACTTATGTGTTAGTCAGCGTTTACTCTCCTTAATAGCGACTGACTGAAGCGGCTGACTTAAGAGTGACGAATTCATGTTTCGGCTGAGTTATATAATGCTTTGTGCAAAATAAGCGGCTGACTTAAGAGTGACGAATTCATGTTTCAGCTGAGTTATGACTTAAGAGTGACGAATTCACGTTTCGGCTGATAATATAGGAAGCGTCTCGAGAGTATTAATTAATTTCAATATAATTACGTATTCAGAAAACCCTAGGTTAGCAACCAATGGGGCTCCTCACTTTCTCTTCTCTTGCGAAATAAAAACTTAAAATCTCAATCAATCACCTATAATGGCCTCTCCGTCACGATCCCCAAATCTGCAACCGGATTCTTCCTCTGCTACCTCTGAAACTCGGTTCCCTAGACTCGAGAGCTTCGACGTAGATCCATGTAAGTCTCCTCGACTTCCCTTGTTCAAGATCTTCATGGTTCTGACTTACTTCTCAGTGTCTGACCCCTTTTCTCTTTCCCTTTCTGTACGAACCAACAACAACCACTGAAGCCCCTCAGAAGATCGCTGAGTACACGATAATGGGAGGAAATCTCTTGTAAGTTCCATTAACCAACCCTGTTTCTCGCCATTACAAACTTACATACTTCTAACTGCATACATGTCAATTCAAATACCAATCTCAAATTTTGCAACACTAATCTGAAATCTGTTTCTCTATTGCGAGATGACCAATCGACAGGGCCATCGACAACTATGCCCGAAAGATGTCACGAAACGGAGAAAACTTTTTGTCGTATGAAGCAATTCTCGAAAGAGTTTTCAGGTAAACTCTTAGTCAACATGTGTATTGTATTGAATGTCGAATTCTGTCATTATGTGTATTCAGCATCTATGAAATGTCGAATTCTTTGCAAGTCAAATTTTCGTTGTTTTCAACCTGGTGAAATTAATATTGTCAAACTGTGAAATTAATACTGTTTTTTGGTTTGTTTCTCGTTGTGCAGGTACTACCAGAAGTTTCTCGCTCAAAGGAACAGAGATCGGTTCGAAGAGGAGACACCGAAAGTTGGAGATGAAGGCGAATCATCTCGCTGGAGTCCAAGTCAACCACCAAATCCGAAGAAACACAGAGCCGATACCTCGCCGTAGCAAATCGGCACGCCAATTCGACTTCTATCTCAAGCTTTCTGTAAAAGATTGAACTTTTTTAGTTTTGTATGAGAAGTCTGCTATTATATCTTATGTTTTGTATGATAAGTCTGCAACTATATCTCCAAACTGAAGACTTCCCTATCTCGTCTACGAAATTATACACATACACTTTGTTCTTAAACCCTAAACCCTAAACCATAATTACTAGAGGTATAGCAAAAGATACACATTGTTCTTACAAAACCTTAAACCCTAAACCCTAAAACCCTAAACCCTAAACCTTAATTCGTAGAGGTTTAGCAAAACATACACATTATTCTCACAAAACTCTAGACGAAACCCTAAACCTTAATTCGTAGATCTATAGCAAAAGATAGACATTGTTTTTACAAAACCTTAAACCCTAAACCCTAAACCTTAATTCCTAGAGGTATAGCAAAACATACACATTGTTCTCACAAAACCCTAAACCCTAAACCCTAAACAAAACCCTAAACCCTAAACCATAATTACTAGAGGTATAGCAAAAGATACACATTGTTCTTACAAAACCTTAAACCCTTAAACCCTAAACCCTAAACCTTAATTCGTAGAGGTTTA
Source organism: Arabis hirsuta (assembly GCA_964056655.1). NCBI lineage: Eukaryota > Viridiplantae > Streptophyta > Magnoliopsida > Brassicales > Brassicaceae > Arabis > Arabis hirsuta. Next base: position 25,806,876 of record OZ053298.1, on the reverse strand, counting down.
GCAAAACATACACATTATTCTCACAAAACTCTAAACGAAACCCTAAACCCTAAACCATAATTACTAGAGGTATAGCAAAAGATACACATTGTTCTTACAAACCCTTAAACCCTAAACCCTTAAACCCTAAACCCTAAACCTTAATTCGTAGAGGTTTAGCAAAACATACACATTATTCTCACAAAACTCTAAACGAAACCCTAAACCTTAATTCGTAGATCTATAGCAAAAGATAGACATTGTTTTTACAAAACCTTAAACCCTAAACACTAAACCTTAATTCCTAGAGGTATAGCAAAACATACACATTGTTCTCACAAAACCCTAAACCTTAAACCCTAAACCCTAATATAATCATATAAATAATAAATCATCTATTCTCTATTATATAAATATGGCGTGTGAATATATGTACATAATCATTACGCACGCGTTTGGTAGTGTCGATACGCTAAGCATATTAAACTTTTCTATGCTATTTGAGTAATTTTCTCTTTTTTTATAATATTTTGGCAACTACGCAGTAACCCAACAGTTTTTGATATTTTCTATAAATACCAAGTGAACACTCAGTAACCGAACATTCGTTTTTATTAACTTTGAACTTTGAACTTGTTTTCTCCTTTTGCAATCTCAAATACAAGTTAGTTTTTCATTGTTCTCCTAGTATATGTAATTCACGTTTTTGCAACTTGATTTGTTTATATGTTTAGAAGCTATATTAACATCCTATTTTCGATATACATGCAGCATCAATGGCAGAATCGAAGAAGATGATGAAGCGTCCAATGGAGGATGACCATCGACGAAATGCTATTAAAAAGGCCAAAAGGGAAAACGAGGACCATTACAAGACGTTGATCCTCTCGCTCAAGGAACAGATTAATACAAAAGTTGAATTGCATGATGCTTTTGTGGAAGTTATGTTTATTTCTGCTAAAATGGATTTGCTTGAAGAATTTATCGGGAAGAAAAAGGTTGACTTCCTTGCTGAGTTGGACAAACTTGCAGCAGAACTCGTTGAAGCCAAAGAAAAGATGTATAACGCCAGCGTTGAAGAACTTGATTGGATGAAGTTTCATGAAAAATAGGGATATATGTTTATCTAATGCTTATTCTTTAGTAGTCTTATGTTTATGTTTATGTTTATCTAACTTTATCAAATGCTTATGTTTTAGCAGTCACCGTAATAACTCAGCCTAACATTTGATATAACTCAGCCTAACATTTGATATAACTCAGCCGAAACTCAGCCTATAACTCAGCCTAACATTTGATATAACTCAGCCTAACTCTAAACCCAAATTTATGACATTCCCAAACCATGCCATAAGTCAGCCATTAGGTTCATATAAGTCAGCCGAAACGTACTAAAAATCTTCGAGAAGGATGGGTTCATGAGTGGCCGACATACAGATTCATTCCAGATTATTTTAAGGAACGATGGTTTCTTAAACTCGCTGTAAGCCAACACTAATATCTTTCTTTCCCGATCATTTTATCAACAACAGTAATATTTCTTTTTTTTTTTTGGGTAGCGGAAATACAGATGGGAACCGAGACACACTTTGACGATTTGGACACATTTTAATCTGTTGGCTAGAACGTTATTTCGAACTCAAATGCGCACGTTAAGGAGGATATGGGCGCATGGTGGCGAGAAGCCAGATTGGATAAACACTATAGTTTGGACGAATCTGGTCGATATGTTTGAAGAGTTTGGCCCTGATAATTTTGGTTTTTGAATGTAATTTAGTTATGATACACTTTAGTTATTTGTGTTTCATCTCTTTAAACCAGCCGTATCTTTTGTGTGTTTGCATGAATAAATCAGCCGCATCTTTTGAGTTTTGGATGTATATATAAATCAGCCGTGTCGATGCTTTAAACTGACGAGTTATTTGCGTTTTGAAAATTTTTACCAATAAATCAGCCGCTTCTTTTCCACAAAGCAATCATAACTCACCCGAAACAGGAATTCGTCAATATTAAGTCAGCCGCTTCTCTTGTAGACAGAAGGCTGAATTAATTGATTTACAAGTCCGGAATTACTATGGCTTCATTTATTATGCGATGGTCAAAAACGCATCAAATTTACTTTTTTGGTTGATCAGTCAAGTCAGCATTTACTCAAAATATACGAACAATTGTTTATCTACTCAGTTACCGAAGAGTCGCTTTTGATATAACTCAGTCGAAACTCAGCCTATAACTCAGACTAACATTTGATACGTCAGCCGTGAAGTTAACCTTAAATTACACATTTTTAAATTTAAATAATATATAATATATGATTTATTGTGGCGTCTGAATACGTAATCATAACCAAAATTAATACTCTTGAGATGCTAATCTGACGAGCTATATGGCGCTTCCTATATTATAGGTGTAATGATATCTCTTGGGAACTAGGAGTTAGAGCATGTACAACGAATAGAGACTTGATGAATCTCTAAAAAATAGTATTATATTCATTTTCATTATTTGTTTACATTTTAAATTAATAGAAAAACGTGGATCCAATAGAAAATGAACATATGTTCGTGGAGGGTATGGCTAAAACTGTTTCTCAAATGAGAAACTTCAATTCCCTTCTCACTCCAACTTTTTATTATTATATACTTTTTTATTTGATGAGAATAACTCAGTCAGCCTTAACACGTTTACGTCACTAATAACTCAGTCATAACTATTCAGTAACCGAACAGTTTCAGTAACCCAACAGTTTTCCGTATTTTCTATAAATACCAAGTTTACACTCAGTAACCGAACATTCGTTTTTATTAACTTTGAACTTGTTTTCTCCTTTTGCAATCTCAATGGCAGAATCGAAGAAGATGATGAAGCATCCAATAGAGGATGACGATGGAGCAAACGATGTTAAAAAGGCCAGAAGGGAAACCGAGGAGCATTACAAGTCGTTGCTCCTGTTGGTCAAGGAACAGATGAAAGCTAAATCTGAATTGCAAGATGCTATGATGGAAGTGACATCTATTAATGCAAAAATGGATTTGCTTGAAGAAATTATGGGGAAGGAAAAGTTTGACTTATTTGCTGAGTTGGATGAACTTGCTCATAAAATCGTTGAAGCCGAAGAAAAGATGGCCAAAGTCGAAGTTCCAGAAATTGATTGGATGAAGCTTGGTGCACAATATATGGTTGACTAAATGTTTATCTAATGCTAATGCTTATGTTTATGTAATGCTTATTACTCAAATTTTTATTTATTTTTAGAACTCTGATGTTTATGTATTTTTCGAACTCTAATATAGAATTTGTTTACTTTTTCATAACTCAGCCTAAACTTCATTTATAAGTCAGCCTAACCTTTGACATAACTCAGCCTAAAATTCGTTTATGACTCAGCCGTATGAGACCCTTTAGTTAGTTTGTAACTCAGCCGAACACTAAGTCAGCCGCTTCTTTTGCAACGCTGTCATAACTCAGCCGAAACACTAAGTCAGCCTTTACTCAAAATATACGAACAATTCATTTTTCTACTCAGTTACCGAACAGTTGCTTTTCCTAACTACTCAGTAACCGAAGAGTCGCTATTTTTATTTTATTTTTAATTTATAAATACCATTTAAACACTCATCAACCAGCCATAAACCCTACTTGTTTATCTACTCAGTTACCGACCAGTTGTTTAGATTAAAGGCTGACTAACACATAAGTCAGCCTTTACCATCTGTTTAGATTTTCATAAACTTTATATCTCTAGAGAAATCCACTTTGTAATGGAAGTATTCCCTCTTACAGCCCTACCTGAAGAAATCCAAGCCTTAGTGGTCGAACGTGTGGCCGCTAACTCTGTTGCAGATCTATATAGATTGAGAGCAACATGCAGGTATATGAAGGAACTAACAGACCGGCCCGGAGTGTCCGCATCTATAGATGTGTTTACCTTCCCTTCGTACACACATATATCTAGCTTCGTGATGCAAGTTTGCTACGCTAATGGAAACCCGAGTACACTGTTCTTAGAGGGTGTACAGAAGTTCTTCACGTTCGACCTCCAAGATGAAGGAATTGCTTTGATTAAGAGAGTAGCAGATGCAGGATTCGAGCGTGCTTTGTACACATATGCAATGACGCGCAAGGTATTTTGGAATACTGAGGAGTATTTATCTCTTTTCACAAGGGAATCTGTTCAGAGGATAGGCAAGATTGTTAGATCTCTAGACTGGAGTTGGGGAACGTATCACACTGATGCGTTTCTAACGAAGAAGTATGAGTTCATGTCAACGGAAAAAACCTTGTTCTATAATTGCACATGTACTCCATTGATGGACCGAGATTGGGATCTTTGGTTCATTGAAGACAGTAAGGATAACAACTTGTGTGACCGATGCTTTTGGATCAAAGAGTTAGGTCTTTTTTACCTTGATTTTAAGCCGATTATATATTGGCCGGATTGGCTTTGGATGTTGTAATATAAAATATTGTTTCCTCCTTTGTTTCTTTGTTTATGACTTCATGTTAAATATAATTCAGCCGTGTAGTAAATATAAGTTAGCCGTGTTGTATATATAAGTCAGCCGTATTTTAAATATAATTCAGCCACTTATGTTTATGTAATAAGTCAGTCTAAACTTCGTTTATGACTAAGGCTAACCTGTAACATAACTCAGCCTAAACTTCGTTTTTAACTCAGCCTAACCTTTAACATAACTCAGTCTAACTTTTGACACGCATGAGATAAGTCAGCCATTTTTAAAATATAAGTCAGACGTTTAGTTTCTATAAGTTTAGCCGTGTATTTAAAATAAGTTTGCCGCGTAGTTAGTACGTAATCGTATTACGCACGCGTTTAGTATTCTCGAGACGCTATACTGACAGTTATATGGCTCCCTATACTAGGAGTAATGATTAATCTTTTGAGAACTCTAATCTTTTTTAAATATTCCACTAAAAAACTTAAATGCCTTGTCGTTAGTTTTCAATGTTTTTGAACACAACTTACAATGTTTAGTCAACTAACATTTATTAGTGTAATCTTTCTGTATGAACCATGTAAATAAGAGGAGGATTACGAACAACACTCATAAACTTAGGGTTGTCTTATCTTTGAAACTCCTTTTCCAACTTCCATAATGGCGGATCAAGTATGTAAATCTCCTACAAACTCACATTTTTTTCAACCTCTTCTTCCCGGCTTCTACTCCCACCTCGTATGTAATCTCCCTTCTTCCCTCCATCTCTCTCTCTCTCTCTATATATATATATATATATCTCAATGTCTTGGTTGCAGAGCATTCCGGAAAAGTTCTTCTCGAAATACATAGAAGGAAGAAACGAAAAAAATATGATGGAGCTTAAGTCGGACGCGTCTGAAAAAACATGGAAGGTGAAAATGGAAGGTCGGAGACTAACCTTTGGATGGAAAGAGTTCGCATTTGCACATGATTTCCGAGTCGGAGACTTCGTCATTTTCAGACACGAAGGAGAATTTTTGTTCCACGTCACTGGTCTTGGACCTAATTGCTGTGAGATTCAATATGTGCAGTCTAGCAACAACGTCGATGATGATGATGATGTGGAGGGGGAGGAGGAGGAGGAGGAGGACAAAGAGAAGAAGAGAGAAACCGGTGAGAGTAGTCAAAGTGACAACCGATTTGTGACAATAACTGTCCACCAGCTAGTCTCAAAGATTCTAGACTTGTAAGTTTAAGTAAACTCTCTTGAAGGAATTTTGTTATTCAATTTTTGTCGTTATTGATGCTTTGTCAAGAGCTTATTGTCTCTTTCTTATGCAGCATATTCCACTGAGCTTCACTAGGGCTCACCAGATGGAAAAAGCAGGAGGGAAGGAGATTACTCTTTTGGACCAGCATGGAGTAGAGTGGCCAGTGTATCTATGCGTGCCAGACATACGGATGAGGTTGCGCTTTGGTTCAGGGATTAGAGAATTCTTCAAGGCTATTGGTGTTAAGGCGTACGAATCTTTTGTGCTGAAGTTGGTTTGGGAAGACAAAGCATCTCCTCCTATGCTCAAGTTCTGCTCCAAGATCGAGATATGATGCTCAAGTTATGGAACTTTGTGTGTTTTTTTTTTTTGGGTGAAACTATATTGCTTGTTTTTTTTTCTTTTGGACGAAACTAAAGCTTTTTTTTCTTCAGCCGTATAAAGTATTAAAAGTGCCATACCCTAAACTCGAGATAAATAATTTTGAGGTATAGGTTCTCTTTCAATATATAAGTCATATTGAACGTGCCTTAAGTCGGCCATTAGGTGCATATAAGTCAGCCGGTTTATCTCGCGACGATTCGTATTTCGGCGGGAAAAAAAATATATTTATTTATTCAATTTTATCTCGCGACGTTAAGTGCATATAAGTCAGCCGAAACGTGTAATTTATCTCGCGTAGATTCGTATTTCGGCGGGAAAAAAAAACACTACTTATTCGATTTTAACATGCGATGTTTCGTATTCTCGAGATGCTATACTGACATATATATGGCTCCATATACTAGGAGTAATGATTAATCTTTTGGGAACTCTAATTTCTTTTGGGAACTCTAATTTTTTTTTTAAATATTACGCGTTTGGACGAGTTACCATCTTCGTCTTCTTAAATTTCGAAAGAAAATGTCTTCCTCATCTAACCCAATCTCATTGTCGTTTATTGACAATCAGCTGTATTGTAATCATAAGTCAGTCATTTATTGACAATAATTCAATCTTTACGGCTGATTTATCGCATTAACAAAAACACAAATCCATACATATCCAAACAACACTTTTAAATCAGACAAGTTTTTGCATTATGCCCAGGCTGTTTACAACGAGAACATGTGTGTCGTTTCCTATGACGTTTGTTGTCAAGGGCAACTTCTAAAGCAGATTTCATCCTACTTTTCTTAGGCCTTCCTGGTTGTTGACGAACAAGCGGGGGCAAGCACGGTTGGTTAGCAACGTTAATTGGAACTTGGAGCGCTGAATCTATGGGCATGATCGACTCAGCGTATGCGTTTACCAAATAACTGCTGTAGTAGTAAGGACTGCACAAGGATATACGACAAATTTTCCTGTCCTCGGCAGCTGCGATTGCATGCACGCATGGTAATTTCTCGTGTTCAAAACGCCGACATGTGCATTTTCTTGTTTCCAAATTCACAATATGCAAAGACGATCCATATGTAACTTCCGTGTGACAAGGATCAATCCTTTGTACCGTCATAAGTCTGGCGGCAATGACACGGCCCTATTTATAATACATAAAAAATTATTAAAACATTACGGCTGGGTTATGGACCAATAACGACTGACTTATGAACTACAATGGCTGACTTATCATAAAGGCTGGATTATGGAACAATAACGACTGACTTATGAACTGCAATGGCTGACTTACATGTAGTAGTTTCTCGACACCACGCAAAAGCGTGGTTGGCTGCGATTTCGCATCCTCTCTCCGTTCTTCAAACCATCTGGTCATCATAACCCGTATCGATTCTAATAGTCGAACAATGTGAAGACTTCTAGCATTTGACAGTGCTCTGTTCATTGATTCCGCTATGTTCGTAGTCATCAAATTGTACCTTTGGCCCGGGAAATGAACACGCGCCCACAGTCGGACATCAGCTCTTTGGAGGTAGTCATGAAGTTCAGGATTAATCGCTTCAATCTCCTCGAACCTTGTATTAAAGTCAGAAACCCTAAAACATTTTGCCGCTTTCTTCACCAGATGAAAGACATCTTTTCCCTTGTACTGTTGCAAAATGTTCTTATATAAATGGTAAGTGCAAATTCCACGAGAAGCCAACGGAAACACATTTCCAATTGCTTTTCCTATCGAATTATGCCTGTCCGAGATAATCGCAAGAGCCTCATCGTCAGGAATCAAAATTTTTAGTTGCGTAAAAAACCAGTGCCATGAATCATCATTTTCAGTGTCAACCACACCGAAGGCTATTGGGAAAATCTGAAAGTTACCATCCTGAGCTAGTGCTGTGAGAAGTGTCCCTTTGTATTTACCGTTAAGAAACGTACTGTCGACAATGACAACTTTGTGCATGAAAGGAAACCCATTTATGCTCGCACCAAACGCAAGGAACACATACATGAATCTTCCAAATTCATCAATTTGAAGACGCGTAACCGTACCCGGATTTGCCCTTCTTATCATATATAGGTAAGGAAGCAAGTCTTCAAACCCACTCTCAGGAGTTCCCATATCGATTTCCCTTGCAAATTTTAGTGTCCTATGTGATTTCCAATACTCCATCTGTCCACACGGAAAACGTAAAGTACAAGTAAGTAAATCAGGTGTAATAAACAAATAAGTCAGCCGCAACGTACAAATAAATCAGCTGTAATATACAAATAAATCAGCCAAAACGTACTAAAAAATCAGCTGAAATAGAAGTCAGTCGCAACGTACTAATAAATCAGCTGTACTATACAAATAAGTCAGCTGCAACGTAATAGAAATTACCTTTACACCAAAATGCTTAATGATAGTTATTCCAACACTCTTAGGTCGAACAGACGGACCAACGTCGCCGAGATACTTCCTGTACAACTGGCCTAAAATATCTGGTGTTGCTTGTCGAGATCGATTAGAACGCTCAGTTACAGAACATGTATGCTCCGAATCGTAAATACGAACATAAAATGCCGGTAATTCCCCTTGTGTAGAAGCACGAACTAACACTTAACAATGAGTGTGTCCGAATTGGATACGTCTACATCAAAATCAAATTGATCTCTCACCGTAAGAAGTTTCAGTCGTTTCTCCAAATCGGCTTTACTCTCGTATCGTTGCCCTACCGCGAGGTTTAGCGAAGACATCTCCAACCTTAGAACCTCTGGATTCCTTTCCGATCCGCTCACCGACATGTTGTGAGCTCTCTTCTTAGGCGGTAGGGTCGGTGAATCTTCGTCTTGTGTTGGAGACTCACCGTACGAACTGAAGTTATCATCTTCAGATGAAGCACCATCCGAGTCGTCGAACATATCAAATCGGCTTTCAAATTCATCATCTTCTTCGTCTTGTTCGCCTACTTTGGATTCTCCGCCTACTTCGTATTCTTCACCTTCCATTTTACTTGCGCAATCCATGTCTTCATCGTCGCGTTTATCTTCGTATTTTGTTTCACCACCAGGACAATTATCATTACTGAAACCACCGTAACTGAATAACCTTTTCTTCTGCTCTCTCACTTCGTCATTCCGACTAATTTGGCTCTCCTTTTTCTCCGTAATCTCTACACAGAGACGTATCTGTTCGAATTTCCTTAGGCTTAGAAAACCTATCATCTGTCGAGTATTGGAGACGTAAACTGGTGGAGTATCGTGCGCCATTGTTTTCAAAGTTTTATTCGAGAACATGTAGCTCAGCTGAATCTGATGGCTCGACTCGTTCAATCCGTAATCATCGAGTACAGACTTCACAAGTTCGTCGTGTGTTGTTTCTTCATTTAAATACAGAACTCTACACCCTCTACCGTCGGCGTTGAATACGTATCTGTTTTTCTTAACCCAGTTACCGGAAACAATAATTACCGGATCCATAAGATCTCGAACAAAGATCAATGAAAAAAAATAATGTGGAAGAAGACGATTAAGTTTCTGGGTATCAGATGATAAAGAAGATAAATAGATGAAGAAGAAGAAGAAGACACATCGTCACTACATAAAACTCTAACAATGACATGGAAAATAGGAGCTGATGACATGGAAAATCGGATTTGATGTCATTAATTTTTTGCTTATATGGCAAGTGAGCCACAAAATGAAAACGTAAATCAGCCTAACTAAATAAGTCATCAAATGCATATGTAAGTCAGTTGCTACGTGAATACTATTTCAGTAATAAAAACAACAAAAATCGGGTTCGAAAAGAGGCCATAAAAGGGCGTAGATCAGCTGAAAAATATTATGTCAGCTGTATCGTCCAATAAATCAGCCGTCAAATGAATGCTATTGTAGTAATTAATCTTTCGCTAATAAATCAGACGTAATATGGCCGGTTTACTATTAATCAAGCTAAACACGGCTGATTTACACTAATTATACTTAAATCAGCCGTAACAGTCTTTCATAGGTCAGCCGTCCGCTTAGTAACACAGCCAGTCGATGATCATTCGTCATCGTGAGAAACATATCTCAACCAGCCGATGTACAAATCAGCCGTCATATATGTACGTAAGTCAGCCATTAGCTCATAAATCAGGCAGATTTTTTTAAACTCAGCCATCACATAAATCTTAAGTCAGCCAGAAGATCTTAAATCAGCCACGTTTTGTAAGTCAGCCGTATCGTTTGGCTTATTTGTATATGTAAATCAGTCAATTTTTTTAAGTCAGCCACATCGTATATATAACTCAGCCGTCAATACCGCCGTAATGCTTTACGGCTGAGTTCATTAATACACGTCAGCGATTTCCTATGTGGCGACGGATTTTATCTGACGTGGCACTCAAAAGTAATGGCATTCTTGTAATTAGGTATTTTGTCATAATGTAATTACAAGGGCACGCTGGGCATTTAAAATAAATCAGTAATAAAAAAAAGTTTTGTATACTTCTAGTAATATTACCTAATTTATGTGCTGTTTAAGTTAAGTTCCCATAAAATAATGAATGACAATGTTAAAAAAAAATAAAAAAAAATCCAAAAACTTAAAATAAGCAAAGCAATAAAATCAAAAACATAAATATGGGTTGCCTCTCATAAAGCGCTTGTTTTAAGTCAGATAGCTCGACTCCTTGGGTGATGCAGCCTCGAGAACGGAGGATACGCGGAGGATGAAGGATTCGAACCGGCCGTACGGCACCTGTCACGATATCCGATAGCGATGAACAATGGAAGCGATGCGGAGGATGGATCCGAGTGTTGGCCGTACGACACTTCCACTTCGGACAGATGGATGATCGAGCGGATTGCGATGGGGAATCGAAGGTCACCACGAGCCGATGGAAAGGACTCGATAATGGCCAAAAACAACAAAGAAATCAGTTTGGATTCCTAAGTTGCGAGAGAGAATTCTTAAGAGAATGCTTGGTTCTTTATTGATTAGTCATTAAACATAATCAAAATAATGAAGAACTTACCTTATAAGGATCGGGTGGAATCCGCGGAGGATCGGGGAGGGATCCCGAGTCTTGATTGCGCATGATCGAGTCTTGAATGCGCGTAATCGGGTCTTGATTCCTAGTCTTGAATGCGCGTGATGGTAAACAAGGAAAGGGTTCGTTGGAGTTGTTCCTTGCTACTGGGGAGAAGTTGGGCTTGATCGTAGTGGGCTGGGCCGGGTTCTTCTTGTTCGGGCCGGCTTGGGGCAGACTGATCTTGAGCGGACCGGCTTGGGCCGGGATGATCTGGATCGGGCCGAGCTGCTAAATCCATGGCGGTTTTGACGAGTAAGGCCTTGACCGCGTCGTTGATGTTTTCTTGTAATGTCCGAGCTCCGGATCGGGTTACGGGTCTGGACCTCATCGAGGGAATGGGTAGGGGTGGTGCAGCCGTGGGGATGTCGGTGTCGGAGGATGCATCATCCTCTCCCCCTTGGAAAGGTTCTGTCCTCAGAACTGTTTCCTCTGCGTCACATGGAACTAAGTCAGCGACATTAAAAGTCGGGGACACATTAAACTCACCTCGAAGGTCCAGTTCGTAGGCGTTGTCGTTGATCTTTTTGATCACTTGGTAAGGTTCGATTCCCCTTGGTGACAACTTGTTTGTTCGCATCTTCGGGAACTGGTCTTCCCGCATGTGAACCCAAACATAATCTCTCGGTTCGAGATGAATCTCTTTTCTGCTCCGGTCTGAGTGTTTCTTGGTTCGCTCGTTCCGTTTCTCCATATTATCCTTGGCCCGTTGATACAGCTTCTTAACTAACTCGGCCTTGGCCACTCCGTTCTGATGGATTTGATCCTTATGCGGTAGCGGTATGGGTGCTAAGTCGAGAGGAGTCTGCGGCTTAAAACCATACACAATCTCAAAAAGAGACAAGTTAGTAGCAGAGTGTTTCACACGATTATAGGCAAACTCGACCAAAGGGAGAAAATCGAGCCAATTTCGTAAATTGTTACCGACAGTTGCTCGTAAGAGTGTGCCCAAAGTGCGGTTGGTGACTTCGGTCTGGCCGTCGGTTTGTGGGTGGGCCGTGGTGGAGAAGAGGAGCTTTGTGCCGAGTTTCCTCCATAGGGTCCTCCAGAAATGTCCGAGGAACTTCGGATCATGATCGTATATGATGGTCCGGGGCAGACCATGTAGTCGGACTACTTCCTTGAAAAACAGGTCGGTGGTCTGAGTGGCATCATTGGTTTTGTTGCAAGGAATGAAATGGGCCATCTTGCTAAACTGATCCACAACCACGAAAATTGAATCCTTGTGGTTGACCTTGGGTAGTCCTACAACAAAATCCATAGACAAGTCGACCCACGGCATATCAGGGATAGGTAAAGGAGTATAAAGACCGTGAGGATGTGACCTAGATTTTGCGCTGAGGCAAGTGGTGCATTTGGAACAGAACCGTTCCACGTCTCGGCGTTGGTGGGGCCAGAAGAAGTGTTCTTCGAGCATGCTTCGGGTTTTCTCCATTCTGAAGTGTCCCATTAGGCCGCCTCCATGTGCCTCGCTCATGATGAGTTCTCGCATTGAACTCTGGGGAATGCATAGTCTCTTGTCCCGAAAGAGAAAGCCTCCTTGCTTGTAGTAGGGACCAGAAGCGCCTTTGGTGCATTGGGTGTAGATCTCGCCAAAGTCCAGATCGTCCGTATAGAGCTCCTTGAGGTGCTCGAATCCCATGATCTTGGCTTCCATGGTAGAGATCAGTGCGTGTCTTCGGGACAACGCATCGGCCACGACATTTTCTTTGCCCTTCTTGTACTTGATTACGTAAGGGAAAGTTTCCACTAATTCGAGCCAACGTGCGTGTCGCCGCTTAAGGTTGGTTTGGCCTCGCAAGTACTTGAGAGTCTCATGGTCCGTGTGGATTACGAATTCTTTGCTGAGAAGATAGTGCTGCCACGTCTCCAACGACCTTACCAAGGCATACAGCTCTTTGTCGTAGGTAGGGTAATTGATCGTAGCGCCGTTTAGCTTCTCGCTGAAGAAGGCAACCGGTCTGCCTCCTTGGGTCAGGACTGCTCCGATGCCAGTACCTGAGGCATCACACTCAACTTCAAACGTTACATCAAAGTTGGGTAAGGCTAATACCGGTGCGTGTGTAAGGCTGTCCTTGAGCCTCTGGAACGCCACGTCCTGGTTTGGTCCCCATGAGAAGGCAACGTCCTTCTTGATCACCGAGGTGATTGGGGCAGCAATGGTGCTGAAGTCCTTGACGAACCGCCGGTAAAAACTGGCTAGTCCGTGAAAGCTCCGTACTTGACCGATGGTGGTGGGTGTCGGCCATTCCTGGATGGCTTTGATCTTCTCGTCATCCACCTTTAGACCCTGCGAACTAACAACAAAGCCTAGGAATACCACTTGGTCAGTACAGAAGACGCACTTCTTGAGATTGGCATATAAGTGCTCGGACCGTAAGGTCTCTAATTCTTTCTCAAGGTGCACGAAGTGGTCTTCCAAACAGGAACTATAAACAAGAATATCATCGAAATATACAACAACAAACTTACAAATGTATGCCCTTAGCACGTGGTTCATGAGTCGCATGAAGGTGCTCGGAGCATTGGTGAGGCCGAAGGGCATGACGAGCCATTCGTAGAGACCTCGCTTTGTCTTGAAGGCGATCTTCCATTCGTCGCCTTCCTTCATGCGGACTTGGTGGTAACCACTCTTCAGATTGATCTTGGAAAAGACCGTGGCGCCACTAAGTTCGTCCAGCATGTCATCGAGTCGCGGTATCGGGTGCCGATACTTAACCGTAATGTTGTTGATGGCGCGACAGTCGACGCACATCCACCAGGACCCATCCTTCTTAGGCACCAGGAACCGCACAGGGGCTGAGGCTCTCTCGGATGTAGCCTTGCCGCATCAGTTCTTGGACTTGTCTTTCTAGTTCCTTAGCTTCTTCCGGGTTGACGCGGTAAGCCGGTCGGTTTGGTAGGGGAGCTCCGGGGACTAGATCGATTTGATGCTCAATACCGCGGATCGGCGGTAGACCGGTGGGTATCTCATCGGGGAAAAGGTCTCGGAAACGGTCCAGCAACCGTTGAATACCTTCGGGATAGTCAGGGTTGTCCGTTTCTGCAAGACAACTCTCCTTAAAGATCATTAGTAGCACCTGTGTTTGGGCATATAATGATTTAAGGACCTGACCGGGAGAAATAAAGAGGCTAGTTTTACTTAGCTTTTCGGCTTTGGCCCCTTTGTCCATGGCCAATTGTAGGTCGTAGACTTCGGTCGGGGTGAGTGGGGCAAGGTTGTGTTTCTTGCCGTTGTGCACAAAACTGTAGAAGTTGGTGCGTCCATGGTGTAGTGTCTCTTTATCGAACTGCCATGGTCGGCCTAGGAGGATGTGGCCGGCTTGCATCGGGACCACGTCGCAAAGTACCTCGTCCGCGTACTTGCCGATGCTGAATGGTACGAGGACTTGCTCTCCGATCTTTAGCTCCACTTTGTCATCGAGCCATCTAAGTCGGTACGGTCGGGGGTGCTTGGTCGTCTTAAGGGCTAACCTGTCAACCAGGTACTTGCTAGCCACGTTAGTACATGAACCGCCATCGATGATTAAACTACATACCTTGGATTGGACGGTGCAACGCGTGTGGAAGATGTTCTCCCGTTGGATGGTTTTGGGTTCAAACATGGCACTAAGGGTTCTCCGGGTTACGAGAATCTCTCCCACGTCCGGATAGTCCGTAACTTCCTCCTCGGACTCATCTGCCTCTTGTTCGTCTTGGGACTCGTATTCTCCGTCTTCTCGGAGGATCATGGCTCGCTGGTTCGGGCACTCTCGGGAGTAGTGACCTTTGCCGCGGCATTTGAAGCACGTGACGTCTCGGGCTCGCTGGGTCGGAGCCGCGCTGGGACCGGTACTGGTCGCCTTACCAGACTCGGGCTTCTTGAACTTGGGCGTCGGGTCGATCGTTTTCCCCTTGTCCAAGTTGCGATTGGCCGATGGGTTCTAATTGGGTTTGGAACGGCTAAGGGAGGCATTCTTCCTTTGGATGTGTTGCTCGGCTTGGATGGCCGAGTGTAGGAGCTCGTCAAGAGTCCCGTATGGTTGCCTTTCAACCTTCCGAGCGATGCAGTCTTGAAGGCCGTCCTGAAACTGGGCCATCAAGGTGTCAGGGGAATCTTCAACTCCCAAGCGATTCTTCAAGGTCTCGAATTCCTCGAAGTATTCCTCCATGGTCTTGGTTCCTTGGGATAATTTACGGAACCGCTTCTGGAGGTCTCGTTGGAAATACGCCGGAACGTACCTCTTCCGTAGCTGGTAGCTCATCTCTTCCCACGTAGCGATCAGGGGAAGTCTCTGTCGTCGCCGGTCGGACACTTCTCGGTCCCACCATGCTAGCGCGTTGTCCGTGAGCTAGGCAGATGCTAGGGACACTTTTCGTGTATCCGAGTAATCGTAGTATTCGAATATATACTCCATCCGCCGTTCCCAATCTAGGTAGGCTTCCGGGTTGATCTTTCCAGCAAAGGTTGGCGGAACCAACTTTAGGTCCCTCCTACCGTGCCAAGGCTCATCGTCGTCTCGGTTCGGACCTTGTCTCGGGCCGTTGTGTGGGCCGTTGCGATTTTGTCCGTTGACATGGGCATTCTGATTCGGGCCAGGGTCTTGAACTGGCACTTGGTTGCGACCATTCGGGTTAGGATTGGCGCGGCCTGGACCAGTGCTACTGTTCGACGTACTCTCGGTATCTTCGTTTCGCTGGTTTTCGAGTTGGGTCAGACGGTTAGTGAGACCCTGGATCGCAGCCATGACTTGGGCCAAGGTTGGCTCGGCTTGGTCTCCCATGATCCGAATAGGTACCTGCAAAAAGTAGACTACGTGTATGAATGTGTTCGGATATCACCAAGAAAGGAAAGAAATAACACGAGTAATGAATGGATTTTATGCGAATAAATGTAATGCCGTTTATGGAAGTTACCGTTGGGCGATTTCATTTAAACGAAATAAGAGTAAATGCTGATGATTAAATATGGAAGTGGAGCGTTGTGTATGATTCAACTTAAATGAAAGAGATTTTTTTTTTTTGAATTTTAACGATGAACACGATGATGAACACGATGAACACGATGATGAATATGCAACAAACACACGATCAATTGAAAGTGTTAAAAGGACACGAAATAACCGAGTGTTGGGGATTGATCGTGGTGAGACGTCTCGATCCTTTGCTTCGGTCTTGACGTGATATCTGAAACAAATTCAACAAGTGAATGTTCGAAAAGAAACAAAAGATGAAAGAAAACCTTTTTTTTTTTTTGAATGAGCTGATCAACGAATGCAAAGATAAACAAAGATGAAAGAAACTTTTTATGTTTTTTTTTTTTTTATATGAGCAAAACAGAAACAAAAGCAATAATTCAAACGATGATTCTTATGAGTTTTTCTTTAAAGATATGAAAGCAAAACAAAAGGAAAAAGGATTGATAAAACCTGATTAGGAGCTTTTGAAGCTCTGATACCAGATGATGCAGCCTCGAGAATAGAGGATACGCGGAGGATGAAGGATTCGAACCGGCCGTACGGCACCTGTCACGATATCCGATAGCGATGAACAATGGAAGCGATGCGGAGGATGGATCCGAGTGTTGGCCGTACGGCACTTCCACTTCGGACAGATGGATGATCGAGCGGATTGCGATGGGGAATCGAAGGTCACCATGAGCCGATGGAAAGGACTCGATACTGGCCAAAAACAACAAAGAAATCAGTTTGGATTCCTAAGTTGCGAGAGAGAATTCTTAAGAGAATGCTTGGTTCTTTATGGATTGGTGTCAAAAATACAAGGCTGTTAGAAGACTTATATACTCGTCCGATCAGCTATGCCCTTCTAGGGGTCTTGGAATTAATTACAAAGATCGACATCTAATGCATTAAAAATGAAATCGGCGAAACAAATGCCCGACACTACTTAAGGAAAGAAAATATGCGAACATTAAGACAAAGAACCGTTAGTCATTAAACATAATCAAAATAATGAAGAACTTACCTTATAAGGATCGGGTGGAATCCGCGGAGGATCGGGTGGAATCCGCGGAGGATCGGGGAGGGATCCCGAGTCTTGATTGCGCATGATCGAGTCTTGAATGCGCATAATCGGGTCTTGATTCCTAGTCTTGAATGCGCGTGATGGTAAACAAGGAAAGGGTTCGTTGGATTTGATCCTTATGCGGTAGCGGTATGGGTGCTAAGTCGAGAGGAGTCTGCGGCTTAAAACCATACACAATCTCAAAAAGAGACAAGTTAGTAGCAGAGTGTTTCACACGATTATAGGCAAACTCGACCAAAGGGAGACAATCGAGCCAATTTCGTAAATTGTTCGCCAATTTCGGGTTACGGGTTACGGCCGTGGGGATGTCGGTGTCGGAGGATGCATCATTGGGTTTTTAGGGTGGTGGAAGGTCTTCTAAAGGCTTGAGGTTGCCTTTAGCATGTAAATGAGGTCTCCTTAGGTCGTGTTCTCCATCTTCATCGAATTGGTTGGGCTCATTGATCAACACTTTTATTTTCTCCGAAGGAACGTATCGAGTTTGTTTAGCTCGAAATCCAGGCGGTGCGGCATAATGATAGACACGAGTGTCTATGTTAGTGAAGTATATCCGTCCTAGAGGATAGTCCATGATAGCTCCAGCAGTTGCCAAGAATGGTCTTCCAAGAATGAAAGGTGTTGAGCAATCGTTCATCGTTGCCACTTCAAAGTCTACCGGAACGATGACATCTCCAATATTCAAAGGGCAATTGTAGATTTCGCCTAATGAAAGTGTAGATGCACCATTGGTGAGTGCAATTTGTATCCATGATGGCCGAAGGTTGGTGATTTTCATCATTCTCACAAGAGATTCCGAAAGAACGTTGATTCCGGCTCCCGAATCACAAAGTGCATCGTCAAATTTGAAACCACGAATAGAGCAAGAGATGTTGAAAGGACCTGGATTTAGGGTCTTGCAAAGGATCTTATAGTACTTGTGAGGATTCCAAGCTCGATCAAATAGCTCCTCAATCATGAAATCTTCTTCTTTGCTTTGTTAGAAACACTTTCTCAAAGATGGTCTTTCTCTCCATACTTCTTCAAAGGTCAACTCTTGAGGGAGTTCTTTCACAAGAGATTTGAATACTTGTAACATCTCATCACTTATGAAACGTGTCCTCTTGGTGGTCCTCTCGGCAAACTTAAATCCTTTTGGGGGCGGTTTTACCGAAATTCGCGCCGTGAGTTTTCCTTGACTCGTTTTTGTCTTCTTCAATGGTCTTGAGACTTCGTCTTCGTCTTGATTAGAGGTGGACTCGTCCTCTTTAAGGGCAGTAAGAGTGCAGCAAGTAACCTTAGGTGTAGACTCTTCTTCCATTGTTTCCAATTGAAAAGGAATTTGCACCGTTTCTTCGATGTTCTTCAAGCGATCATCTAGTTGCTTCACTTGATTGGAGGTGTTGATTGCTTCTTCTCCTAGCTTTGTTGTTGTGGCCGTGAGCTTCTTAGTGTGGTGATCAAGGTCATAACGGATAGCATTGAGAATTTGTACCATTAGCCTAGTATCAGTCTCCAATTCTTCTACCTTTGAGGTGAGTTCGTCTTTGGTGGTTTTGACTTCTTCCACTGCTTGAGCAGCTTGGTAAGCTTTGATAGCTACTGAATTTATCTCCTTGTTAAGCTTCCCAAGGTCCTCCTTAGTGTTCTTTCTCGTTTCTTCCAATTGGTCATAAGTTAGATCAATCTTATGCTTGATATCGACGATGTCGTCTTCATCTTCATGAAGATGTCTAGTGTGAACCTCTTCTATTCCCTCCAATTGGACCAAACGTGATTCAATTTTTCCAAATTGATCAATAAAGACCTCAAACTTCTCCTTAAGAGATGAATTTATGATCTCGATCTTGGAATCGACATCATGAATGACTTTTTTAGTGTCTTCCATGAATCGATGCATCAAGGCTTCGAGTTTGTCTTCTTGGGGGTTTGAGTGAGGACGGTGATGAGACTGTGGTGATGGTGGTGGACGGATGTGATGAGGATGAGGGCGACTTTCTCCTCCATAAGCTTCCCAAGGACGATACAAGGTTGGATTGTATCGATTTTTGTGAGAACGTGGCGGTTGATGGAATTCATGAGGCATGGGGATGTAATCTCCAACTTCTTCATGAGGGTAAGGGCTCGCCATTCTCTTTGGATTGTGATGCTCTATTGACGAATCTCTGAAACACACAAAGATTAAAAAAAACAAAAACAAAAACGAAAAATTAGAAAAATCAAAAAGGAAAAACAAACTTAGACTTAATCGTTATCAAAAAATTTGTAGGCAATCAAACAAAATTCCCCGGCAACGGCGCCAAAAAACTTGATGTGCGATAAAGCTACTATGTAGGGTTTATGCAATTAGGTCTTTAAATTTATAACCCTAGGGAACTGCAAGTGCACAGTTAAGACAATTGTAGTACTTAGGGATCGTTCCGCTGAGGACTTAGTGATGAATGCGCTACAAATCTATATGATTCGGATTAAGCTAAGGGATAATATTATTTGGTTTTTGAGGTTTTATGGAAGCAAATAACAAAGCAATAAAAGTAAAGGGATAGATATCAATTAAGATTAGAATTCAAGCAATTCACAAAATATATGCAAAACACAAGCAATCGATTTAGGGTTTTAAGACTAGTTGTTCTAGAACTCATATCACTAAGGTAAGGTCATCCCACTATCGTGATATAAATAACCATCTACGTTTTGCATCCTAATAGACTCAACTATCACAGGTTATTACAAGGTGAAAACATGTTTTATGCTCAAGATTGATTGTTCACTAAACTCCTTAACTAACCTATCGAATTGTTAAGGTTTCTAGCTCATCGAATACTAGGTCCGGAGATATAACAAGCTTTTGGAGAGTATATCAACCTAAGATCACTCCCTGGGTAGCTAGGCCAGTTCGTGCTTTGAGTATAAATAAAGATGAAGAATCAATTTTAGAATAAATCTTTAAACGATTAAATACGTAAAAGCATAGAATTAAGAAAGTGCATAGAAATCAAATCAAAGCTAATACTCTAACATGTTTTGCAACACGTAGCAGCAAGAGTAAAGCACATAGACAGTATAATTCGTTGATCTATCTAAGCGTAAGGAATTAGATCTCATCTCTTTGCAATAGGGCAAAGATCAATATATCCTTAAAGGCTTTTAGAATCAAATAAACATGAAGAACAAGAGAAAAACGAAATACATTGTTTAGGTATTGATTTAGGCTGTTAAGGCCAGCTGCTTGAGTTCCTATAGAGGCTAAAAGCAGGTATATATAGGGGTTCAAGGAGGCATAAGTCGGTTAGGGTTTCGTCGGGCAAATACGTCTTTTCCGGTCAAAAACTGAGGCAATTTCGGTCATGATAAGGATCAGCCTGCGTGACCGGTATTGGAAGCTTCCATGCCTCTTTTAGAAGGTCGGAAAAAGGTCTGGATATCGGCCCATGGGCTGGTCCGGTGCTTGGCTCCATTTTGCACTCACTTCTCTTCGAATGCAGATTGATATGTCCTCAGTGTTTTGGGTGTATCTTCTAAAGTACAGCTCCAATTGATGAAATTCCAACTCGATTGGCAAGACAACTCAATGGGCTATCTCCACACCAAGTTTCATTAAATTCCCAACTGATTTGATCCTCCGTTCTTCAGTGAACTTCTGGCGTATACGTTCTGTCCAGTAGGAGAATGTGCATTATCTTCAAGATAAAATGACTTGGCTTGGTTCCTTTGACTTGGATGAGTAGCTGCATCATAGATGACACTCTTTTTGCTCCATTTTACATCCTTTTGATGATAAAACCTGTTAAATCTTTAAAATCTACATATACGAGAAAACTACCTCTTTTGGTTCAAAAGCTTTATTAATATATATAAAAACCATACTAAAATAGATAGAAAAAGTGGTAAAATATAGGGTATATCACATACTCTGAACCGGCCGCCCTAGAAGTATCGATCAAACCCTGATCCTTCTCTTGAGTAACTCTAATCCTGCTCAACAAATCACCCTGGTTAGCTGCCTCTAACCCCAATGGCTCCTGTGAGATCACATACAACCTCAAAGTACTGATCTCGCTCACCAGAGCCTCCATATCCCGCTCCTGATCTGAAGCAACCCTCTTCCGACTCAACGCATCTGCAACCAAGTTAGCCTTATCCAGATGGTACCCAATCTCCAGGTCATAGTCCGCAACTAACTCCATCCCGCGCCTCTGTCTTTGGTTCAGCTCTGGCTGAGTGAAGAAATACTTCAGACTCTTGTGGTCTGTGAATACCTGCACCTTCCCGCCATACAAATAAGACCTCCAAATCTTAAGGGCAAAAATCACTGCAGCCAACTCAAAATCGTGGGTAGGGTAGTTGCACTCAGGCTTTCTCAACTGCCTCGACGCATATGGAATAACCTTTCCCTGCTGCATCAGCACACAACCCATACCAACTCCTGAAGCATCTGTATACACCACATAAGGCTCACCCGGCTCGGGTAACGCCAAAATAGGTGTACTCGTCAGCATCTCCTTCAGCTTCCCGAAACTCTCCTCATAAGCTGAAGACCATACGAAAGGGACATCCTTCCCTGTCAACTTCGTCATCGACTGTGCCATACTCGCAAACCCCTTGACGAACCTCCGGTAATAACCCTCCAACCCAAGAAAACTCCTAATCTCGGTGGCACTCCTCGGTCTAGGCCAACCTCTGATAGCCTCTATCTTAACCGGATCCACAGAAACTCCCCTACAGACACAACGTGGCCAAAGAAACTCATCTCGCTGCCAGAAACTGCACTTACTCAACTTCGCATACAGTTTCTGCTCCCGCAGCTTCTCCAGAACTAACCTCAAATGCACCTCGTGCTCCTCAGGACTCTTTGAATACACCAGAATATCATCTATGAAGATGATCACAAACACATCCAGATACTCCTGGAATACCCCGTTCATCAACCGTATGAACGTTGCTGGCGCATTCGTCAACCCGAACGGCATCACTACAAACTCATAATGCCCGTACCTCGTCCTGAACGCCGTCTTCCAAATATCTGCCTCATCAATCAGAATCTGATGGTAACCCGAAGCCAAATCAATCTTGGAGAACCAAATAGCCCCCCACAACTGATCCAACAACTCATCAATGCGCAGCAGAGGATACCTGTTCTTCACAGTGACTCGGTTAAGCCCCCGGTAATCAATGCACAACCGGAAACTCCCATTCTTCTTCTTTACAAACAACACCGGTGCTCCCCACGGTGAAACACTCGGCCGGATGAAACCCTTCCCCAACAGATCATCCAGCTGCTTCTTCAGCTCTGCCATCTCTGCTGGAGCCATACGTTAAGGCGCCTTGGATATCGGAGCCATCCCTGGATCCAACTTAATCAAAAAAGGATCCGACCGCGACGGTGGCAATCCCAACAATGACTGGAAAACCTCTTGGAAATCCCGAACAACCCGAATATCCCTAACTGCAACCTCTCCAATAGTCTCCGGCATCACTATCGCGCCAGATACGCCTCACAGCCCTTCTCAATCAACTGCTCGGCCTGTATCGCTGAAATCATAAGACTCCCGAAAGTTGGTCTCACACCCTGAAACACCAATCTTCCTGTTTCTCGCTCAAACACCACACATCCTCGATGATAATCCAGGTGAACCCTGTACCGATCCAACCAATCCATACCCAGGATGACATCGTACAGCTCCACCGGACTAATGACCAGATCTGCTGGCATCAACTCCTCCGCCACCAGAACATCCACACCACGAGGCCGCCCGAAAGTAGCCAACGTCCTGCCACCAGCAACCTTAACTACTCCCAGTTACTCTCCGGAATCGCTCCGGATCCCACTGCCCTCCGCACATTTCGGAGTAATAAAGCTATTCGTAGCTCCCGAATCAAACAACACGTGGGACTCACATCCGCCCACAACTAAGGTCCCTGCACAAATCCCATGTGCTTTAAGACTCAACACTCTAACGCAGACTCACAATTTCAAACAGACTAAATTCAATCACCACAATAATTTAAAAGAAAAAGTCTGAAATTACCTGTGATTGGTCTGGCGCTAGAACCGCCCGCCTCCACCAAAGTAAAAACCCGTGGCGCCGCTGCAATCTGAGCCAAAGGCTGCACCCCCAACGGCTGGACTGCCGCTACCGCCATCTGCTGCAGCTTCGAACACTTTGGCTTAATGTGCCGCGGCTCTCTGCAGTGGTATCACACCTGAGTACTACGTCCTGCACTCCTCTGCGGACAACTGGCCACCTTCTGACCCAAGCTCCCGCACCCAAAATATCCTGGATCACCCTGTCCACCCTAACTGGCCCCGGAAATGCTGTCCCACTTCCTCTTCTGACCCTGCGCAGGCCTGCCGCCCCCGCTCGAACCCGTCTGTTGCTGAGATCTCCTCTGCTGATGTTGCTGCATTGGTGGACTAACCACCACAGCCTGCTATCTGAGGTCCTCCTCAATCGCCGCAGCGAGTCCTCAAGTCAGCTCGAAGTCCTCCCAGGAACCTCACCTGGGCCTGCTCACCCTCCATGCCCCCTACCAACATATACCAGGAGTCAACTGAACTCCAAATCGAACTCCCTCACTGATCGATCTCCCTGAGCCAGGTTCAGAAACCTCGACTCCATCTGATCCACCGCCTCCTGCGGAAAATACTTGGCATTAAACTCAGCCAAAAAATCCTCCAAAGCCATCCCGGCCTGTGCCATCCTGGCCTCGACGCCTCTCCACCAGAGATGCGCGTCACTATCCAGATAATGAACCGCTAGGTCCACCCGGTATCTCTCTGGACACCTGATAGAGCGAAAGTTCCACTACAACCTCCGCCGCCACTCATTAGCCTCCTCAGGATTGACACTACCCGAGAAAAACCCGGTGTCAATCCTCTGCATCTGCTCCATCATCCTCAGGTAGGATGGAAGCTCCTCTGCAACCGCCACACCCGGCTGTACACCAGCCACTCCCGGCTGATCCCCAGCCACTTCCGGCTGACCACCAGCCACTACTGGCTGCACTCCTGGAGCCTGACCCGGAGCCGGTACCCCTCCTGGTAACCGCTCCAGAATCAACTGCAGCAAACCTACCAAGCGATCATCTCGGTCCTGGGCTCTACCTACGGGAGCACCCCCACCTGGGCCCCCCGCACCACCAGCTACCTCGAGACCCACACTAGCCCCACCAGCCCTCACACTGGCACTCGTAACAGTCTCACCCACAGACCCCTCCTGAAACGCCTGCGAGTCTCATGGGCCACATTCACGGTATCATACTCACTCTGCAGTCCTCGTCCGCGCCCACCACGACCACCTCGGCCTCCACGGCCCCCCACGACCTCTGCCTATAACACCTCTAGCCATCACTCTGTACTCACCAGCATACTACTAAATACTAGAAAAACAGAAAGTCAAATAACACATACTGTGGAATCTCATTAAAGGCTCGGAAGAGATGATCTAGGACTCCATACCCACACAACAATCAATCAATTAACGCACATAATCAATCAATTGCACCCGCCCTAGAACCATAAGGGTTCTGATACCAAAATGAAACGATCCGAACCAAAAATTTAAAATATTTTCCTTCGGATTACTATCATCACAGATAATAATCCTCAATGGGTCAACAACAGCAATGCGGAACAATTAAAAACATAAACAATAATAAAATAATCAATCAATCCCATAATCAATAACCAGAATTCACTAGCAACCTAGCAATTCTAAACAACAAGGTCACGAAAAGAGACTCTAGATCATCTCCTCTTCCCGGCCATGATTCCACGATCACATTTTCTCTTTACCTGCAACACATGGCAAAAAGAGTTGCGTAAGTATTATCATAAATACTCAACGATGCGGTCATCCCGTCTACAGGCTATTTATATACAGGCATAAACAATAGATACAATACCAGGATGAGCATACACAAGCATTCACGAAACAATCAAACACGAACCAGTCCAGGAACTCTGTGTCGATCGACACAACCTCTAGGTGTCGATCGACAGACTGCATTGTGTCGATCGACACACCACCCTAGTGTCGATCGACATGATGCCCCGTGTCGATCGACACACCATCAAGGTGTCGATTGACACGACATCGCAGAACCCAGGAACGAGCCTATCCTCTCATGGCTCAAATCTGTCGTGATTCATCGAGCCTCCTACATAATTTCATTCACAAAACACACGAAATCCACCAATCAATCGCATTCTATCAATTCCTTAAAGCTATGTAAACCCGCACTCACCTCAAAAACGGATTGAAACGAGGATGAACACGAAGAACACACGAACAGCCTCTGATTTCATCCTTCCCAGAACCGAAATCCACCTAGCAACGATCTCCTTTGCGTTCTAACACCCTCACAAGATCAATTCTCCTCAAGAACACTCAAAACTCTCTCAATCTCTCTCATTTTGACTTTTCTCTCTGTTTCCTTCTGATAAACGCAGCCAAAACGACGGATTTTCTCTATAAACACAAACCCTAGGGTTCCCTAAACCGGGCAATTAAACCGAACCTGTCGGTCCAATTTCAACTCGTGTCGATCGACACACACCACCTGTGTCGATCGACACACCACCAAGAAACCGACTTCTCACAAGTCCAAAACACCCGTGTCGATCGACACACCTCACCCGTGTTGATCGACGCACCAACCAAAATTCCAATTTTTGATTCACGGGCGTTACAAGGTTTTGTTGTTTTGAGTAAACAAGCGATTAATCAAATTTAGTTTAAACAATAATGGGAAAGCGTTGGGCGTTCGGAGATTCTCAGAGTTTCACAGTTTGAATTATTCAGTTAGTTTTCTAGGGGCAATTGATTCGACTTTCTTCCTAGATTATGAACACATAATAAGCTAAGCAAACTCTCTCAGCATTACCTCCTAATTCGAATCCCATCCTATCAATCAACTCTCGCAAAGATATAGACTTAATTCTTATGCAATTGTAGGCAATTTCAATTGTTCATCTAATCCTATAAGTTAACTTTCGCAACCTAAAGAATCAAACTTATCGAACATCATGTTCAAGACAAGTATGGAACGGTTAGCACACAATACTTTATCTAAGATCAGTTTCAAAGTGATCAATCTCTTAAACATGTAACTAAAACCGGATCTAGATAAAAGAATACTCTTAATCTTACAAAAGTGCCACCCTAGTTATCAATCCTATCTATCGAACCATGAAACCCCTTGAATATGTTCTCGTGGATCCCAACAATGAAACTACTCAGACATAATGAAGTAAATCAAAGCAAAAATAATAGATAAATTCATAATCATTAAAAAACAGTAGTAAAAGATTCGAGAAAACTTCTCTAAGGGTTACAAAGATGTGAGATCCTTCTCCTTTAATTGAAACAAGCAATTAAACAATAAAAGAGATGAATGTCTTAAGAACTTTGTGAAGAATTTTGAGCTTTGAAGGTGATGATGATGTTGAGCGTGATGATCTCTTTTGTGGCTACTCTCATCTTTATATATGGAACAAGTCGTGTTTAGAGTAAAATCCTTGTTGTCGTTCTTCTTCTTCTGCTCAGAAACAAATAGAGAGAGAGTAAATAAAACCCATTATGGGTTAATTATAGTGCGGTGCAGAGAGGTTAATGAAATTAGGGTAGTGGGAGAGAGAATAAGCCAGATTGTAAGGTTAGTGAGGGGAGGGATAAGTCAGTTTAGTGGAAGAGAGAGTAAGACAAATGGTGAGGTTTGTGGGGATAAGTCAGTTTCGTTTCTTTAGAAAAATACTTTTAGTTAATTGAAAAGGGATAATATATTATATAAAAGTAGAAAGATGGTGAGGTTTGTGGGGGATAAGTCAGTTTCGTTTCTTTCTTTTTTGGCATCTGAAAGATAATATTACAAACCCGAGAAATATGTTTCAAAAACACATTGCAAACACAACCCATAACCTAAAAACCGAGAGCAAACAAACAATATATTACAAGCTTTGAAATGGTAAAAAGAGAAACATTACAAAACAGTCAACGGTTGACAGATCTCTCAGAATCAAAAAGCTGTGTAAGCCACCTCGGAGAACTACAGATACGTAGAAATGTATCCTCTGTTGTCGTGTCACACTCTGAGCTATGAGGAAAGCACCTCTATTGGTAGATCGCACTTCAATAACCATCTTCCACTGAGCAAAAGCATTAAGTTTAAAGCGAATCTCTCCCACCTGATAGTGAAATGAAGGCCAAACTCTTGGTCTGTTGATTGCCCAAATTCAAACCAAGCACCCCTAACAAAGCCAAACTTAAAACGTCGGGAAGACATCAATTCCCCGAACAAGGTAGTACATACCTACCAAAGCCAACCTTAAAACATAATTAAAGCATTCAAACACCAAAGCATTGAAAACCACCAAACAGAAGAAATACGCAAATCCAATACACTCCTTCGATTGCTTCTTCAACGATACTTGACCCAATATTGTTAAGGGAAAGCTGTCGAAAAGTATCGCAACATGAAGAATTAATCGTAAAACGAAGTGAAAGAACCCTGAGCTGTTGGACAAGAAAGACCACCACAAAGGCCACCATAAACTGTCGCCAAATCAAATTCCGCATCTCCTCAAAACACCACCGCTCCAAGCACTAACTTTTCATCCACCTTCATCGCAAACATCAAGGAAAGAGAAGCCAAAGGAAGACAAGAGGGTGGGAAATACGCTAATCTGAAGACACAAATCGCCGGAGAACCCAAAAAAACCAGATCTGAGATCTCAAAATCACAAAGGAACCCAAAATTCTTTAACTCTTCGAGCATCACCGCTAGGATCACTGGCAAAAAAATAAAACAACCAAACTTTTATACACCAAAGATTATCCGGCACCGGTGACGACGCGCCGGCCACCGGAGAACCACCGCTGTTCGCACTTCTTCTTCTTCTTCAGAGAAAAGTCGCCTTGGGGACAGTCAAAGACTTTTATTGAATGATTAGTTAGGTATCATCAAGTCAGTTTCGTTTCTTTAGAAAAATACTTTTAATTAATTGAAAAGGGATAATCTATCTATATAAAAGTTGAAGCTACATGTTTTTGAGAGCGTCCACATATGATTTAAATCAATCAATAGTGTTATACCATGTAATCATTTAGAATTAAGTTAATTTATCTTTTTGTTGTTTATAGAAAATTAAGACATAATTTTCTTATTTCATAAAGAATAGTGTTATGCCATGTAATCATTTAGAATTAAGCTAATTTACTTTTTTGTTGTTAATAGAAAATTAAGAAATAATTTTCTTATTTCATAAACTCATATCTTTAGGTAATTTCTATTTTTTTGGATTTTTTAGTTTTGATTTTCTTATTTAATTTTTATATAATATAGATTAGGAAATTTTCTTAATTTGAAGGTAGTAATAGTTTTAATTATAAAAATAAAAAAAATCATTTTTTATAAATTCGTTTTTTACTTTTAACATTTAGAATTAAGTTAATTTTACTTTTCTTGTTAATTAAAAAATTTCCATTTTTTTAAATTCGTTTAGAAAAAAAATCATAATCTTTTCTATTTAATTTTAATATATTATATGCATTTTGGAAAATGTAAAATGAAATAATATAGTTAATAAGTTTTCTATTTTTTCAATTATACATTCTTTTTTTGTAAAAGCAAATAAAACAAAAAAAGTAAACATTACAAAACATATATATATATATATATGAAATAAAGAAGCATATACAATTTGATAAAATTTATTACAATTGCCGAAAGCTTATAAATATGAAAAGAATGATAAAAAGGAATGTATAATACCCTATAAATATGAAAAAAAATTCGAAAAATTTGATCTTAGTGGAACCTAGGAGCTTTTGAACTTTCAGAGATTTTGATCTTAGTTGAACATAGATGAAATTTTTGGGTTTTAGAATTTTGAAATCTTAGTGAAGCTATCGATTATAATATTTATTTGTTAGAGACTATGTTGGATTTTTACGTGGAGAAGTTTTGGTTGTTCGTCGTCTAGGTATTGAACCTATACTTTGTTATTAGATCGCACGTTGGTCTTGCTTTAATCCAAGCGAGGTGGATCGAATCTGAATTTATATAGAGAGTATTATCTACAGCACGATTATGCTGTTAAAATTCAGATTTATTGGTGCTACAAACTTGATGGTGAGGACATCAGCTAAAGACGATAAATATGTTCTTGCAAAATATCTATAATTAAATTGTTAGGAGGGAATGATATAAGATGATTATTATGTTATTGGTTTTTTTATTGATCTCAACAAGAGTACTCTGAGAAATTTGATTATATTTGTAGTGCACTGACAGTGTATATTTGATTGTCATGTAAACTAATATAAATTAACCAAAAGTGTTGTGCCATGTAAGATTTTAGAATTAAGTTAATTTTCTATTTATTGTTAATAGGAAATTCATATATAATTTTTTTATATTATAAAGGGTTGGCTGCATATATCCCCCTACAAATGCCACTAAAACCATTTCTCCCTAAACTTTTTATCTCTTCGTTTTACTAAACAAACTATGTAAATTGATAAAAATAAAAAATAAAAAAAAACTACACTAACTAATTTTCTCTTCAAAATTTACCAAATAAAATTAGTTAAGCTAAAATCGTTGATTAAACCGTTGATTAAACCGTAACTATGGCTAATTAAACCGAATTGGATTTAGAAAATCTTAATTTATAAAAAAAAATAGAATTTTAATATTATTTTTATAGATTATAACTAATAAATTTAAAAAAAAATAGAAAAAATGATTTTTTTTTGTCAACTCTCTCTCTCTCTTTCTTCTCCACCATTGATAAGATCATGAGGCTACAGAGAGAAAAGAAGAAGAAGATGAAGATGGGTTGTGCATAGTCAAAGATCGAGAACGAAGAAGCATTACCTTGTTGTAGGATGCAGTAACAGCGGAGTTGTTCTTTATGATTACTCTCACGGCGAATTTCTTGACTCCAGTGGTGACTCCTCAACCGTTGTGGCCACAATCACTTCTCCTTTCACCGTACCCACCATCATATCTCCTTCTTCTCCGATTTCTGTCACCATCATAGATTACGAGGACGATGATGAAGATGATGATTTTGAATTGAAGAATCATGACCGGTTGATTAGAAAATTGAGAAGCCACGGTGGTAGTAAGCAAAGTCGGAAGATGATTGATGAACATGGAAGAAGCTCAGTCTCCTCCTCTTCCGGCGAATTCATGGAGACAACTCCATTTGTTTTTCCAATTTTTCTTTCTTTTTTGTAATTTAGTAATTATAATATATATATATATACATATATATATATATATATATATTATAATCATGGGATATCTAAATAGATAATCAAGGAGAAATCGAAAATTAGGAGAGTGAATTTCAGATGTTTAAAAACCGAGGAGAATGTAGATTTTTAGCCGATTTTGGACGATTTTGTCCAGCAACTTGCGTTGCTTCTATTACGGGGAACTGCTATGAAATCGTGTAGCAGGCAAGAAAGATTTCGTAGACCTGTGTAGCTACCTAAACTAGGTGACGGCGGTTTCACAGCCACACATTTCTCTGCCACACCACAGAGCATTAAATGAACTGAGTTACAGTTTTATATGTACATACGCATATATATGTTATCCTCTATATAACCTAATAACCTCCAAACATATTTCTTCACCTTCAGACAAACATTTTCACACTTTCAGACAAACATTTTCACGTGAACTCCAATAAGTACCAAAACGGTTCACATTCAACGTAAAGGAAAACCATTAATCATTTCTACCTCAAAGCGTCTTACCTACTTCGGTGAGGTATGTCTGACAATTTATGATCCAAATATGTTTGCATTTAATAGATCTACAGCTCTACTCTTCATTACTTTGCAAACAATATTCAAAATAGAGTTAGATAGATATTTAGTAAGAGTTATGTTTTTATTTGTCGTACTAACGAACTAAAATTTAAATATTTATAAGATGAGCCGGCTAGTTCGATTACTCAAAGGAGTATGGGTGAAGGCAGACTACAGACGATGGAACTTTCGTAGCGATCCAACAGATCTTGGATACGGAGCTCAAATCAGAGATCAAGAAACTTTCGATTATTTGGCTGCAATCGTGAGGAGAAGATACTCGTTTGAAGAATCCAGGCCTTTGGCCCTAACCTACCGGCTACCACAGTTACTGTCGGACATGTATGTAGACGAAGGCCAACCTTCTAATATTAAAACCGATCGTGACATTGGATTGTTCATGGCGTTACGTTTCTGCTACCCTGAACTCACTATTTGTGTTACTGTTGGGGCCGAAGAAGTTGCAACTTATGAGTTCAAATGTAGGAACCCATTCCAAGTTGGCCGCAATTTGTACCTGCCCGAGACGGAGGATGAAAACTTACAACGCGAGGCCCAGATTTGCTACAATGGTAAAATCTTACACAAACTACTTGTTAAATTAAATGTGTAATCATTTTAATATCATATCTGACCATCATCACCTTATCAAACCAGAGCTAATTTCAGGACGTACTATTCCGGCAACTCAGAGTGTCCTACAGGAAATTGTAACAGAGGTTGAGATGATGGTGATGCATCGGGTCCATCTAGAGATGCTCTATTCAAATCCCAGGCAAGATTTTTTCCAGGTGTTGAAAAATAGGAGTTCTGGTTAAACTACTGAAATTATAAATCACAATGAAGATGAAGATATGGAGATAGAAGAAGTCGACCAAATTGAAGAAACTGGCCTCCCAAACGGCGTCGCAGAAGTGAATAATGGTAAAGATTTAACTTACCAAGTTATTTAGATATAACTGTTGTAGACCAACTTAGCCGGTAATGAAATACATATTTGTATGTGCTTGTTAAAATGGCTGATAAAATAACACACTAAATAAGAAGAGTTACATTCCGTTTTATAGGCACATTAAATGGGAGCAATGACCACATACCGCGCAATGAAACACAAAACAACGATGAGACTCAAGGATTTGGGAATGTTGGGATGAACCTTCTGGACACGTACATGCAACCAGGTGAACAACCCATTTATGGGGATCTAAATGCAACAAGGGCATACTGGGAAAATCTCTTAGCGGTTGGCAATGCATCTAATGAGAACAATTTTATTAACAATGTCTTGAACCACGAAGATGATAACGAAAACTCTGCAACTCCGGCTAGTGTCTTAAACAACGATACAATTCTCTTAAGTTTAGAAGAGAGCGAAGATTTTTCTTCAATTGGATCTAGTGAAATATGTCTTACTGCCGACTTTGAAGCGGAACTTGATCGAGCTCTCTTCGAAGCTGCTTCCAGGGTCCAAAGTTTAAGGGAATCAGATATAACACAAATGCGGAATCCGCTAGAACTTATAAGCCAAGGTACATGTTTTGTTAACTGGATATGTATATCAATAACCAGCCATAAATATATTTATCAGACTAACCCTTATAACAAATTATAAATATGTTTATAATTGCAAATATTTATTTGTGTATATCTAATGAAACTTATTATCCAAGTTACAGGTGATGATATAAACGTTGTTGGTTCGATTTCCCCAGCTACAACTTTAATTTCCTCCCCAGCCACAACACCTGCCTCTGAGCAAGAGCAGACACAAATGATGCATGCACAAGAACTTTTAAGACAAGGTATACTTTTAGTTCACCAGATATTAATAACTATAACCATATATTAATAAGTTTAGCTGACTAAGAATTACAATAGATCGTACTTTTTTTCTCTATACGATTAAACATTTATTATCATTGGCAATATTTATTTGCGTACTGGTAATTAAATTTATTATACAAATAACAGGCGATGATGTTATCGTTGTTGGTTCGATTTCCCATCCTGCACCTACGATTGCACCAAACACTACACCTGCCTCACTACTTGATAACACAGAAATGGTTCAACCACTAGAACATATAAGAGAAGGTACCATTATATTTAACTGGAAATTGATAAAAATAATCATTCATTAATATGATAAGTCCGCTTATATTAATGTTAGATGGTATTGTTCTTTGTATGCAACAATGTATCATAGTATATTATATTTCTAACGGTACATCTAATGAGACTTACTATACATATTTCAGGAACGGGTGTTAACGTGGTTGGTTCAATTTTCCCTGAAAGAACAACGCTTGCGCCAGTCGCCACAACTGTTCCAGTTATGAATGAGCCGTACCTTGGCCTCACTTTAGCCTGCAGCCCATTCCCTATAAACAGCGAACATGTTCCACAACAAGCCGCCCCAAACGACGAATTCAAGCCCATTGAGAGGGAAACCAACCCCCAAGAAACTTCAGTTGAAACTTGTGTTTAATATTGTAGATATGTATAATTATTAACAATGACTCTAGTTTTTGGCAAGTTGATATTGTCTTCTTGGATGGTAATATAACAATCCCCGTTTGTAGATCGTCTAAGTTATGTTATAGCGGTTAAAGGATGAAAGTCCGGTTAAGTTGGTAATTATATAGCCAACTATTTTTGAGCTTTGTAAGCTGATATAGTACCTAAGAAAACTGTTTTCCGTAAATGTTTATTACCAAATGTATAATCCATCGTTTCTTTCTCAAATCTATAATGATGTGTTTTGTTTCCGCGGTTATCTAATTACATACTTGCCAACTACATGCGATCGAACTAACAACCCAAACGATATATATGTGGGCATGATGTTCAATAACCGCAATGCATTCAGGCAGCACATGTCTCTATATGCTTTGGGCAAAAAATTCCAATACCGTAACTCAAGATCCTCACCAGCCTTGATGATACTAAAATGTTGGGGCCTTTCGTGCCCATGGAGAATCTATGCTTCTTGGTTAGAGGGATCGCCTAAGTATGAGATAAAAAGTGCACTACTTTATCACACGTGTACAGTTGATGAACGTGGTGGATACCAAAGGCAAGCAACAACTTCAGTTATAGGAAGTTTGATGAGGTCTAAGTATGGAGGAACCGCAAGTGGACCACGCCCAAATGAAATAAAAGAGATTATGCGCGGTGATCATGGCGCCCGTATATCATACTGGAAGGCATGGCGATCTAGAGAGCTAGCTATGGATGGGACAAAAGGTTCCGCTAAACAATCTTATACCTTTCTGCCACAATACCTTCAACAACTCGTCATGTCTAATCCGAGCTCCATCGTTAGTCTAGACACTATATATGACTCTATGGTTGGACAAAGGTTTAAATACCTGTTCTTCGCCTTAGGTGCGTCTGTGCAAGGCTATCCTTATATGCGTAAAGTGATAGTTTTGGATGGCACTCATTTAAAAGGCAAGTACGCCGGCTGTCTTCTTACCGCTTTCGCGCAAGATGGGAATTTTCAAATATTTCCACTAGGCTTTGCAATCGTCGACAGTGAAAATGATAAAGCTTGGTAGTGGTTTTTCACCAAGTTAGTAGCATTTATTCCAAACTCGCATGATAACGTCTTTGTTTCAGATAGATACGCTTCCATTTACGCTGGACTCCAAAAGGTACAGAATAAAGATTAACATTTAATAGTAACATTTTAGTTCTTACACTTCTTTCTAACGGTTATTCAAATTACTACCCGTTTAATTTCAGGTTTATCCTTTGACGAAGCATTGCGCTTATGTGGTGCACCTGGTGAGAAATATTGAAATGACCCAACCCGAAAAATTAAAAAAAATTTCAATTTAAAACCCGGATTATCATTATCACAAATGATAATCCTCAACGGTCAATTCTCAACACGCGGAAGACAATAAACCAATAACAACATTCAATAATCCCACACTTATTAAACACTAACAGTACCAAGTCAATTCCATAATCAACGATCCAATTCAAACATAAACCATAATCCAAATAACAAAACAAGTCAATAACAATCCAATACGTTCCAGAATTACTAACACCCTAGCAATTCTACCATAACGAGCAGACAATCGAGTCCCTAGACTATCTCCTCTTCCTCGCCACGATCCCACGATTACACCTTGTCTTTACCTGCATCACATGGTTATACGAGATGCGTGAGTATTATCATAAATACTTAGTGAGACAGTCATCCCATCTACTTGGCTATACACACATGCATAAGGAAATTGATACAATACTAGGGTGATCACGCAATAAGGCAAACAAGAACAAACAGCACAAGCTTTTGCCAAAACTGGCCATGTGTCAATCGACACAGCTCAGTGTGTCGATCGACACAACGATCCCAAACCTGGAATTGATGAACCTCGTGTCGATCGACACGAGTAACGTGTATCAATCGACACGACGACACAGAACTAGAAATCGAGCCTAATCCTCTCATGGCCCGATTCCAAACTATTCACCTGCACAAATCCACTCAACACAGCACAAAATACACCAACCAACAACAAACAAACGTATCCTATCACCCCTTTTACCCAGAAAAGCCATGGTCATGCACTCACCTTGGATTTAAAGGGAGAAAAGGAAGAAAAATGGATGAAAATGGCAAGAACAAGACCCCAACACCGAGTTCTACACTCCACCCACGAGAAATCACACCAAAAACGATCTCCCAAGCCTCCCAGACGAATCTCCTCTTTCAAATCTCTCTGGAACTCTCTGGAACGTTTCTGGAAACTTTCTGAAACAGAAAACCCTCAAAAAATGCAGCCAACCCCTATTTATAGGGAAACCCTAGGGTTTCACCCTAAACCGGGTTTCAAATCGACACTCAAATTGAACCGACCCGGTTTAATTTAACTCGTGTCGATCGACACGACCCAAAATCCACGATTTTGGTTTGCGGTCGTTACAAATATCAAGATATACTTTAAAAGGAGACATCTTCCCTACCTCGTCTCCAAAGCAGCAAGGACGTAGAGGCTATCTGATTTCTATCGCCTTTTTAATGAAATAAAACAAATGGATGAGGCTTGTGCAGATTACCTAATTGAAATTGGTTTTACTCATTGGGCTGCGAAAATCACCGCAGCCAACTCCAAGTCATGGGTAGGGTAGTTGCACTCTTGCTTCCTCAACTGCCTCGAAGCTTATACAATAACCTTCCCGTACTGCATCAGTACACATCCCAGACCAACTCCCGAAGCGTCTGTATACACCACGTAAGGCTCACCCGGCTCGAGTAACGCCAACACTGGTTTGCTCGTCAACATCTCCTTCAGCTTCCCGAAGCTCTCCTCACAAGCTGAAGACCATACAAAAGGAACGTCTTTCCCTGTCAGCTTCGTCATCGGCTGCGCCATACTCGCAAAACCCTTGATGAATCTCCGATAATAACCGCTAACTCGAGAACTCTGAATCTCGGTGGCATTCCTCGGTCTAGGCCACCCTTTGATAGCCTCTATCTTAGCCGGATCCACAGAAACTCCCTCTGCAGACACTACATGGCCAAGGAAGCTCATCTCTCGCTGCCAGAAACAGCACTTGCTCAACTTCGCATACAGCTTCTGCTCCGTAGCTTCTCCAGAACTGCTCTCAAATGCACTTCATGCTCCTCAGGACTCCTCAAATACACCAGAATATCATCAATGAAGATTATCACAAACATATCCAGATACTCCTGGAACACCCCGGTCATCAACCTCATGAACGCGGCTGGCGCATTCCTCAACCCAAAAGGCATCACTATAAACTCATAATGCCCATATCTCGTCTTGAATGCAGTCTTCCTAACGTTTGCCTCGTCGATAGGGATCTGATGGTAACCCGAAGCCAAATCAATCTTGGAGAACCAGGTAGCTGGTCCAACAACTCGTCGATGAGCGGCAGAGGATACATGTTCTTCACAGTGACCCGGTTAAATCCCCAGTAATCGATGCACAACCGAAAACTCCCATCCATTTTCTTCACAAACAACACCGGCGCTCCCCACGGTGAAACACTAGGTCATATGAATCTCTTACCCAACAAATCGTCCAGCTGCTTCTTCAGCTCTGCCATCTCTGCTGGAGCCATGCGGTAAGGCACCTTGGATATGGGAGCTGTCCCAGGCTCTAACTAAATCGTGAAAAGATCAGACCGAGATGGCGGTAATACCTGCAACGACTGAAAAACATCCTGGAAGTCCTGAACAACTCGAATATCCCCAACTGCAACCTCTCCAATAGACTCTAGCATCACTATCGTCGCCAAATACGCCTCGCAGCCTTTCTCAATCAACTGCTCAGCCTGAATCGCCGAAATCATCAAACTCCCGGAAGTCGGCCTCACCCCCTGGTAAACCAACCTCCCCGCCTCTCGCTTAAACACCACTTGGCCTCGACGGCAATCCAGATGGACTCGGTACCAATCCAACCAATCCATCCCGAGAATGACGTCGTACAGCTCCACCGGACTAATGATCAGATCTGCGGGCATCAACTCTCCCGCCACCAAAACATCCACACCACGAGCCTGTCCATAAGTAGCTAACGACTTGCCACCAGCAACCCTCACCACTCTCGGCTGCTCACCAGAATCGCTCCGAATACCGCTCGTCTCCGCACACTCTGGAGTGATGAACCTATTTGTAGCTCCAGAATCAAAAAACACGTGGGACTCACATCCGCCCACAACTAAGGTCACTGCACAAATTCTATGTGCTTAAGAAGCCTAACACTCTAGCACAGACTCACAATTTCCAACAAACAAAACAATTCAAACACCACGAATTTAAAAAGTTGAGTTTGGAATTACCTGTGATCGGTCTGGCGCTAGAACCTCCCGCCTCCACCGAAGTGAAAACCCGCGGTGCCGTTGCAATCTGAGCCAACGGCTGCACTGCCACCGGCTGCACTACTGCCACTGCCATCTGCTGTAGCTTAGGACACCTGGGCTTGATATGCCCAGGCTCCCTGCAGTGAAAGCACACCTGAGCCGCCCGAGCCTCTCTCCTCATCGGACAGTCCGCCACCTTTTGATCCATGCTACTACATCCGTAGCATCCTGAACCACCCTGACCTCTCTGACTGGCTCCTGAGGTGCCCTCCCACTTCTTCTTCTGTCCCTAAGCAGGCTTGCCACTCCTGCTCGCACTCGCCTGCTGCTGCGACCTCCTCTGCTGCTGTACCGGTGGACTAACCACCACAGCCTGCTCTCTGAGATCCTCCTCGATCGCAGCAGCTATCTCAACCAACTCCGCCCTCGTGGCGAACCTGCTCGCCCTACAACGAGTCCTCAGATCTGGACAAAGTCCCCTCAGGAACCTCTTCACCTGGGCCTGCTCGCCCTCCAGATCTCTACTAGCATGTACCAAAAGTCGCCCGAACTCCTCATCGTACTCCTGTACCGAACGGTCACCCTGAGCCAACACCAGAAATCACAACTCCAAGCGATCTACTGCCTCCGGCGGAAAGTACTTGGCGTTGAACTCCGCCACAAAGTCCTCCCAAGTCATACCCGTTTGAGCTCTCCTAGCCACCACACCTCGCCACCAAAGGTGTGCAGCACCGTCAAGGTAATGAACCGCTAGGTCCACCCTGTATCCCACTGGACACCTAAGCGACTGGAAGTTCCGCTCCAATCTGCTCCTCCATAAATCTGCCTCCTCAGGCTTGGCACCGCCCGAGAAGAACCCGGTGCCAATCCTCTGCATTTGCTCCATCATCCTAAGGTAGGATGGGAGCTCCTCAATGACCGCCAAACCCGGCTGCACACCAGCCCTCACGAGCTCAACACCAGCCTCACCTGGCTGCACACCAGCCCTCACCGGCTGAACACCATCCTCACCTCGCTGCACACCAGCCACCCTTCACTGCACACTAGCCATCCCTGGCTGAACACCCGGAGCCTGACCCTGAGCCAGCACCCCACGTGGTAACCGCTCCAGAATAAGCTGTAGCAGACTCGCCAGACGATCGTCTCGATCCTGAGCAACAACTATGGCAGCACCCCCACCTGGGCCCACCGCACCACCAGCCACCACTGGACCCACATCGGCCCCACCAGTACTCGCACTGGCACTCACAGCGGCCACACCCACGGACCCCTCCTGAAACGTCTAGGAATCCACCACCTGCTCCCGCATGGTCCTCTGGGCCACACTCACGGCATCAAACTCAATCACAAGTCCTCGCCCGCGCCCACGCCCACGACCACCTCGGCCTCCACGGCCCCCACGACCTCTGCCTCTAGAACCTCTCGCCATCCCACTCTGCACTACCCAGCTGAAACTAAGAATACTAGAAACAGAAAATCACAAAACACATACCGTGGAATCTCATTGAAGGCTCGGAGAAGATGATCTAGGACTCCATATCCACACAACAAGCAATCGACTAACTCACATAATCAATCAATTGCACCGCCCTAGAACCATAAGGGCTCTGATACCAAACTGAAATGACCCAACCCGAAAAATTAAAAAAAATTCCAATTTAAAACCCGGATTATCATTATCACAAATGACAATCCTCAACGATCAATTCTCAACATGCGGAAGACAATAAACCAACAACAACATTCAATAATCCCATACTTATTGAACACTAACAGTACCAAGTCAATTCCATAATCAACGATCCAATTCAAACATAAACCATAATCCAAATAACAAAACAAGTCAATAACAATCCAATACGTTCCAGAATTACTAACACCCTAGCATATCTACCATAACGAGCAGACAATCGAGTCCCTAGACCATCTCCTCTTCCTCGCCACGATCCCACGATCACACCTTGTCTTTACCTGCATTACATGGTTATACGAAATACGTGAGTATTATCATAAATACCCAGTGAGACGGTCATCCCATCTACTTGGCTATACATATAGGCATAAGAAAATTGATACAATACCAGGGTGATCACGCAACAAGGCAAACAAGAACAAACAACACAAGTTTTTGCCAAAACTGGCCATGTGTCGATTGACACAGCTCAGTGTGTTGATCGACACAACGATCCCAAACCTGGAATTGATGAACCTCGTGTCGATCGACACAAGTAACGTGTATCGATCGACACGACGACACAGAACTGGAAATTGAGCCTAATCCTCTCATGGCCCGATTCCAAATGATTCACCTGCACAAATCCACACAACACAACACAAAATACACCAACCAACAACAAACAAACGTATCCTATCACCCCCTTTACCCAGATAAGCCATGGTCACGCACTCACCTTGGATTTGAAAAGAGAAAAGGAGGAAAAATGGATGAAAACGGCAAGAACAAGACCCCAACACCGAGATCTACACTCCACCCACGAGAAATCACTCCAAAAACGATCTCCCAAACCTCCCAGACGAATCTCCTCTCTCAAATCTCTCTGGAACTCTCTGGAACTTTTCTGGAAACTTTCTGAAACTGTAAACCCTCAGAAAACGCGGCCAACCCCTATTTATAGGGAAACCCTAGGGTTTCACCCTAAACCGGGTTCGCAAACTGATACTTAAATTGAACCGACCCGGTTCAATTTAACTCGTGTCGATCAACACGATCCAAAATCCACGATTTTTGTTCGCGGTCGTTACAAATATCAAGACATACTTTAAAGGGAGACATCTTTCCTATATCTTCTCCAAAGCAGCAAGGACTCTGATTTCTATCGCATTTTTAATGAAATAAAACAAATGGATGAGGCTTGTGCAGATTACCTAATTGAAATTGGTTTTCCTCATTGGACTCGTGCGCATTTCGATGGCTTAAGATACAATATCATGACAACCAACATAGCGGAGTCATGGAATGCAGTGCTAACCAAAGGTAGAGAGTTTCCAATCGTCTCCTTGGTTGAATACATTAGATCAAAAATGATGAGTTGGTTTGCAACAAGGCGGGAAGCTTCGTTAGAATTTGAAGAAACAGTCACACCTAAGCTTCTTGAACTTGTAGCCGTTAATTTTGAGGCTTCAACCAGCGATGATGTGAAAGAAATCAAGGATGAGGGAGTTTGAAATTTCCATAAAACAAGGTTCCTCCTTCCACGTAGACCTAGACAAGAAATTTTACAGCTGCTACCAATTCCAAATATTGCGCTTCCCTTGTCCTCATGCAGTTGCCGCTGCGATATTAAAAAAAAACTAAGGTTCATTCCCTAGTTGACAAGGAATATAGCTCCGACCACTGGAAGTATGCTTACGCTAATGCAATTAATCCAGTCACGGAATTGGAATGCGGCAATGACCGACGAACTATATTGGGGGACTTAACTTTGTATCCTCCTTCAACAAGACGCCCCCTGGTAGGCCCCGAAAGAGACGATACTTATCCCGCGGAGAAACCATTGTAAGCTCATAAAATACAAAAGTTAACCATAGAAACTCCCTTTTAATTAGAAGGTATTTATATCTTTTCTATGTAGGCATGGAGCATAAGGCGGCGGACAACATGTACCCGGTGCAAGAAGGTTGGACATAATCGAGCCACTTGTAAGATGGTCATCTAAGTTCTTGTGTTACCACGGGCATGTGAAGAGTTGATGGTGTCGCTTTACCAAATGATGTACCTGGGTCAGTATAATTTTCATGTCAAATATTTATAAGATATTAAGTGATCATCCCAGATGAGACAATTTCCAACTCTTGTATATAAATAATTTGAAACAACCCATCCCGAAAATTTAAAATTTTTCCCTTCAGATTATTATCATCACAGATCATAATCCTCAATTGGGTCAACACAACAAGCAACGTGGAAACAATAATCATCAATCACAAATTCCAATTCAATAATCCCATACCTTATTAAATTACCAAACCGGTTCAACCATAACAGATCAACATTTCCAACAAGTTCCAGAATTACTAACAACCTAGCAATTCCATAAAACAATAACACACAACGAGTCCCTAAATCATCTCTCCTTCCTGGCCATGATTCCACGATCACATTTTCTCTTTACCTGCAACACATGGCAAAAAAAGTTGCGTGAGTATTATCACAAATACTCAGTGACGCGGTCATCCCGTCTACAGGTTATTTATATACAGACATAAACAAGAGATACAATACCAGGATGAGCAAACAATCAACCACACACGAAACAACCAACACAACCATGACAGAAACCCTGTGTCGATCGACACAACCTCTAGGTGTCGATCGACAAACAGTCCTATGTCGATCGACACATCACCATGGTGTCGATCGATAGCCTTCCCCTTGTCGATCGACACGACGACGCAGAACCCAGGAAACGAGCCTATCCTCACATGGCTCGAATCCATTGGATTTCATTGAATCTCCTGCGCAACTCCAATCACAACACACAAGGAACACCAAACAAACGCATTCCATCTAATCCCTATGCCTATATAACCCACGATCACGCACTCACCTTGATTTTTGGTTGAAATGACAAAGAACAATGAAGAAAGCGATGAACAGCCTTTGATTCATCCTTCCCAGACTCAAATCAACCCAGCAAACGAATCCTCCTTGTTCCTAATAGCCCCACACGCAATTCTCCTCAAGAACACTCCCAAAAATCACTCAAAACCTTTGATTTCTCCTCTTCTTTCTAATTTCAGAATTCTGCAGCCCAAACTCGGCCAAAACAACTGTTCATGGCCTTTTATATCAAACCCCTAAGGTTTCCTAAATCGCCCCACCAAACCGGGCAATTGGAACCAAACCGATCGGTCCAATTCCAACTCGTGTCGATCGATACACGCCACCTGTGTCGATCGACACCCGTCCAAAAATCCGACTTCTCACAAGTTAAAATACCCGTGTCGATCGACACACCTCACCCATGTCGATCGACACACCAACCAAAATTCCACTTTTTGGTTCACGGGTGTTACAATTCTCCCCCACTAACACGGATTTGATTTCGAATCACGCGACTCCGTTTCACTAAGGTAACACTTCCGCCCGAAACCCAACCAGTTTCTCCCAGAAACACCAACGATGCAACGCCCCCTGGTCCGAATTAGGGCTGCCCGATTGATCGCCCAACAATCAAACAAGAAAATGCACGACCAACCGTTGACCCCGAATTTGAACAAATGATCGCACAACAATCAAACAAGAACATGTACGACCAACGGCGCTACATATGCTACCAGGATTGTCCGAACCGAGACCCTAAACGTAAGCAAAAACCCTAGACTCGACATCTACCAAACACTCCTAGCCCTCGGCCAGCACCACTCGTGATCACACCTGATACCCGAGCTCTACTAGGCTTATACTAGCCATATTGCACCGTCTCACCACGGCTGCAATCCTGACCCCAACCCTGTCAGCACCACCTGAGATCCACTCCCGATCTCCGAAGTTCATCCAGTCTCGTGCTTACAACCACATTACAAATACTATTGCTCACACTCATATCTATATACAACACTCTGCTCTCAGGATCGTCACCCTTTGAGCTCTCGAAGTATATCATACCCCTCCACCTTCAGAAACGCCGTCCATCCAGTTCTCGGTATGCTCTAGCCCCTCCAACTCTCATGACATACAGTCCGTCAAGCTCGGCTACAGAGGAATCACACATCCCCTGGAGAGCCTTCGGCCCCTCAAAGTATATGCAAGAGAACCACTTCCCCCCGGAGAGAACCTCACTGTCCCCTCAAGTATACCCAGAAAACCCACTATCCCCTGGGGCAATCACTCTGTAACATGCATCTTAGGCACCTGTCGACTAAAATCACTTCTCGTGGTCATCCGAAACAACCCAATCACCAGGGTATTTCACAAAGTCCCTGGAAAAGACAGTCCTAACTCACATAAGACTTCTATTCCAGACTCCCCCAGGAAATAGGCAGGCTCTAACTCCCATAAAACCCCTATTTCCCGGCGTCATCCGGGGAATAACAAGTCCTAACTCACATAGAACCTCATCCCTAGATAATCCTCCTAGAACATGGACAGCCCTAACTCACATAGAACTTCCATTTCTAGCCTCCCTAGCCGATAGACAAGTTCTAACACGCATAGAGTTTCCATTTCTAGCCACTCCTAGAACATGAACATGCTTATTTCTAGCCACTCCTATAACATGAACAAGCTCTAAGCCGCATAGAACTTCTATTGCTAGACCTATACATGACCTACCAGTCACCACAATCCATGACATCACCAGTCATCTCATAAGAACACACGTCTTAAACACCCATTTAATAAGGCAACTCATCTTATTAAATCTCCAAAATGTATACTCGTTACAACAACAAACGAAATACATAACAACAACATACAACATGCTAATACAGACTCTGAAAACCAGAAAAGCAACTCAAGCCACCGCTTGCTTCTCGAACCACTTCGAGAACTTCTTCTTCATTGACGCCTCTGGTTCCCAAGTCTCCTCCTCAATACCGTCACAGTCCCACACGACTCTCACCAACGGTATACTCTTCCGGCGCAGCACTTTGACCTTCCTCTCGAGAATCCTCACAGGCCTCACCGCCAATGTCATGTTGGGCTGAAGATCCTCTTGAATCCTAGCCAACACCTCCTCAGACTCATGTAGACACTTCCGCAGCATCGAAACATGGAAGACTTTGTGAAAAGCCTTCATACTCTAAGGTAACTCCAACCGATAAGCTACCGGTCCGACCCGCTCCACAACCTTGAACGGACCCATAAACCTCGGACTCAGCTTGTCCTCTGAAATGGATTTATTAGGACCCCTCAACATAGCTGCCTTGAGATACACCATATCTCCCAGCTCAAACTCCAGCTCTTTCCGTCTCCTATCGGCGTAACACTTCTACCGATCCTGAGCCTCTCTCATATGCAGCCTCAAGACACGGATCTTCTCCGTCGTCTCCCGAACA
The DNA here is from genome assembly GCA_964056655.1 of Arabis hirsuta. Taxonomy (NCBI): domain Eukaryota; kingdom Viridiplantae; phylum Streptophyta; class Magnoliopsida; order Brassicales; family Brassicaceae; genus Arabis; species Arabis hirsuta. The sequence continues at coordinate 25,762,069 of OZ053298.1, read as the reverse complement.
AAATCTGCACCATACATGCTCCTCTCCCCCACTTGAGTCTAGCATAACGGTGTCCTACACGGTCTCCCATACAGAGCCTCATACGGAGCCATCCCGATACTCACCTGATAACTGTTGTTATACGCAAACTCTACCAGGTTCAGATGATCCACCCAATGACCACCATAATCCAGCACACACATCCTCAACAGATCCTCTAATGTCTGAATCGTTGATATACCCTATATTTTACCACTTTTTCTATCTATTTTAGTATGGTTTTCATATATATTAATAAAGCTTTTGGACCAAAAGAGGTAGTTTTCTCGTATATGTAGATTTTGAGGACTTAACAGGTTTTATCATCAAAAGGATGTAAAATGGAGCAAAAAGAGTGTCACCTATGATGCAGCTACTTATCCAAGTCAAAGGAACCAAGCCAAGTCACTTTATCTTGAAGATAATGCACATTCTCCTACTGGACAGAACATATTGCCAGAAGTTTGATGAATAACGGAGGATCAAATCAGTTTTGAATTCAAAGAAACTTGGTATGGAAATATCTCTTTGAGTTAGCTTTCTAATGGAGTTGGAATTTCATCAATTGGAGCTGTACTTTAGAAGATACACCTGAAACACTGAGGACATGTCAAACTGCCTTCGAAGTGAAGTTAGTGCAAAATGAGGCCAAGCACCGGGCCAGCCCATGGGCCGATATCCAGACCTTTTTCCGACCTTCTAGAAGAATCATGGAAGCTTCCAATACCGGTCACGCAACCCAACCGTTATCGTGTCCAAAATTGCCTCAGTTTTGACCAAAAAGACGTATTTGCCCGAAGAAACCCTAGCCGACTTAAGCGTCCTTGAACCCCTATATATACTTGCTTTTAGCCTCTCTAGGAACTCAAGCAGCCGGCCTTAAATAGCCTAAATCAATACCTAAACAATGTATTTCGTTTTTCTCTTGTTTTTCATGTTTATTTGATTCTAGAAGACTTTAAGGATAGATTGATCTTTGCCCTATTGCAAAGAGATGAGATCTAACTCCTTACGCTTAGATAGATCAACGAATTATACTGTCTATGTGTTTTACTCTTTCTACTACGTGTTGTAAAACATGTTAGTGATGTGATCCTAGATGGCTCACAAACTGATTTGGGAGCAATGGAGGTTAAAGACGTTTCTAAAGCTTTGGAAATACCGAATGGAGCGGTTACAAGGAGTAAACCGCGGGAGTTAGCTAAAGCCATGGAGGTTAAGCTACGGGAAACTCAAGATGGAGAGCATGGAGCTGCACCAAACTACATCAACTTCATCCAAGCATCCAGAATAGGTCAAGGTACTCACTAAGCTAGCTAAGTGGAACCGTTAGTACTCTTTTTCCTATGCTTCGGTTTTTCCCATTGGGTTTTCTCAAGCATAGATTTTAATGAGGCTAATTGTTTCACTTTCCCTATGCTACTTAGTGTGTATTCTCGATCCTTAGAAGACTCTATATCCAAGAGAATACTCAAGAAATTCGAAATAAAGAAGGAGCCAAAAATTAAATTTGAATTCGAATAAAAATGCATGTAATATGTGTTTGGTCAAGTCTTTGCATTTACTTCTTTTTAATTAAGTTTTTGTGTTTTTCCTAGGAGTTGGAATGTGTGTATTCCCTCCTATATAAGACCCACGAAATTGCTTTATAAAATCATCCATGTTTGGTTGTGATAACCTATTTTCGGATCAAAGTGTTTTCTCTACGGTTTGGTGTGAAGCCAACGAACCCCTTTCTTCCTTGGAAGATTCTGACTATTCTTAGAGTGATTCTACTGAGTAGCAGCCCGTATTTTTCATTCGATCCAGCCATAGATCGTGTGATTCTATCATCTCCATCTTCGTTTCATTCCATCAACCGCAAATCCACTCGTATCGCGTCTATCACACCATTTCGCATCATTCATCGTACCATTCTGCAACCTCTGATTTACATCCATCACAACCAGTAGCTAAGTCACGCCAAAGACAAGATTCTTGGGTTAGGATCACATCAAGTGGTATCAGAGCACTTTGGCGTAGCTAAGTGCCTCGATTCTCTCTCGATTTTTCAGTTTTTATGCGATTTTTGCTTGAGGAAAAATCTGATTGTTCATCTTCTTTTGTGACCGTTCATCTTCTTTTGTGACCGTTCATCTTCTTATTTGTGACTTGCTGTATTTTGATCTCCTTCATACCATAGATGCTTTGATTTTTTTTCGTTTTTGTTGTCTTTGATTGAAAGGATCCGATGGTGACTAACGATGAAGAAGAAACAAGTAGAGCAAATGATCGAAGGCTTATGATGGAAGACCTATGTCTAATGATGAGGGAGATGCTTGCTGAACAAAGGAATGATGTAGTACCTCCAGCCCCTCGTAAACCACCAGCACCGAGACCGCACCATCGTAGGTCCGCGAATGGAGGAAATGGTGAGGATGAGTTGCTGCATACGGAGACCTATTATTCCAACTCAAACAGTAGTAGGAGAAGTCATAGAAATGATGGAGAACCAAGGACACGAAGAGATAAACCAGCCCCTCAAAGGCGACATCAATTTGACAACATCAAGCTCCAAATGCCAACCTTTGTCGGTAAAAATGATCCTGATGCGTATCTCGATTGGGAAAAGAAAATGGTGAGATACAACCTGAGCATGAGAGTGAGGATGAGTATACTCAAGAGGAGGAAGAGTATGAGGAGCTACCGATTCAAGGAGAGTTACTAGTTGTTAGACGAACGCTAAGCCTACAAACCGAAAAAGAAGAAATCGTGCAACGGGAAAATCTGTTCCATACGAGATGTTTGGTCAAGGAAAAGGTATGCAGCCTCATCATAGATGGAGGTAGTTGTACTAATGTTGCTAGTGTTTCTATGGTTGAGAAATTAGGTCTAAAGGTTCAAAAGCATCCGAGACCGTATAAGCTACAATGGCTCAACGAAAGCGGTGAAATGAAAGTTAGTGAACAAGTCACCGTACCAATAAGCATTGGTAAGTACCAAGATGAGATTGTGTGTGACGTATTGCCTATGGGAGCTAGCCATATCCTTTTGGGGAGGCCTTGGCAATCGGATCTTAAGGTGATGCACGATGGTTTCACCAACAAGCATTCTTTCGTGTTTAATGGTAAGAAAATCACACTTGTGCCTATGACGCCTCAAGAGATCTATAAGGATCAGTTACATTTCAAAAAGCAAGAGGAAAGGGAGAAGGTACCTACTGAAAATTCCAATCTCATCATCAAACCAAAAGAGGTTAAGAAATCCTATCTTTCGAATAAACCGATTCTCCTTTTTATTTATAAGGAAACTCTAATGAGTTTAGCTAACTTGGAGCCGGTTATTCCGAGTGAGATGCATGATCTTTTGCAGGATTTTAATGATGTTTTTCCAGAGGATAGTCCAGAGGGATTGCCACCTATAAGAGGAATCGAACATCAAATCGATTTTGTTCCCGGAGCTTCATTACCGAACAGAGTCGCGTACCGTACTAACCCAGTTGAAACTAAAGAGTTACAACGGCAAGTGGATGAGCTCATGAGCAAGGGACATATAAGGGAAAGCATGAGTCCATGTGTTGTTCCGGTGTTACTTGTACCAAAGAAAGATGGTACATGGAGGATGTGTGTCGATTGTCGTGCCGTCAACAATATCACTGTAAAGTATCGACAAAATATCCCTCGTTTAGATGATATGCTTGATGAGTTGCATGGTTCCACCATTTTTTCTAAGATTGATTTAAAAAGTGGTTATCATCAAATTAGAATGAAAGAAGGTGATGAGTGGAAGACCGCATTTAAAACGAAGCATGGTTTATATGAATGGTTAGTCATGCCGTTTGGTTTAACTAATGCGCCAAGTACTTTTATGCGCTTAATGAATCATGTGCTTAGATCATTCATTGGCATATTTGTTGTGATTTATTTTGATGACATTCTAATCTATAGCAAAAGTCTAGATGAGCATCTTAAGCATATTAGCTCGGTTTTGGAGATTTTACGAAAAGAAAGTCTTTATGCTAATCTTAAGAAATGCACCTTTTGTACGGATAATGTCGTGTTCCTAGGCTTTGTTGTGAGTGCAAGTGGTATCAAAGTAGATGAGGAAAAGGTGAAAGCTATAAGAGATTGGCCGACTCCTAAGTCCGTAGGCGATGTTAGATCTTTTCACAGTCTTGCGGGATTTTATCGACGTTTTGTGAAAAATTTTAGCACTATAGCCGCACCTCTAACTAAAGTGATCAAGAAGGACGTGGGATTCAGATGGGGTCAAGCTCAAGAAGAAGCATTCCATTCCTTAAAAGAGAAGCTTACTAATGCCCCACTTCTTGTTTTACCCGATTTTACTAAAACTTTTGAGATTGAATGTGATGCAAGTGGAATTGGTATTGGTGCTGTTTTGATGCAGGATAAAAGGCCTATAGCATACTTCAGTGAGAAGCTTGGAGGATCCATACTCAATTACCCGACCTATGACAAAGAATTCTATGCATTGGTGAGAGCTCTACAAACGTGGCAACACTATCTATGGCCGAAAGAATTTGTGATTCACACGGACCATGAGTCTCTCAAGCACATAAAAGGTCAGCATAAGCTCAACAAAAGACATGCTAAATGGATTGAATTTATTGAGACGTTTCCATACGTTATCAAGTACAAAAAAGGTAAGGATAATGTCGTAGCCGACGCATTATCAAGAAGGTACACTCTCCTTTCTAATCTAGGTACTAAACTGATGGGATTTGATCATTTAAAGAACTTATATGCTGATGACCATGAGTTTAAAGAACCGTACCTAGCTTGTGAGAAATTTGCGATTAATCATTACTTTAGGCAAGACGGGTTTTTATTTTATGAAAATCGTCTTTGTGTGCCTAACGGTTCTTTGAGAATTTTGTTGGTTAAGGAAGCTCATGGAGGTGGACTTATGGGGTACTTTGGTGTTGCCAAAACTCTTAAAACCGTACAAGATAATTTCTATTGGCCGCACATGCGAAGGGATGTGGAACGGGTTTGTGTTCGATGTGTTACGTGTAAACAAGCCAAGTCCAAAGTTCAACCCCACGGTTTGTATACTCCTCTTCCTATTCCTATGCATTCTTGGACTGATATTTCTATGGATTTTGTAGTTGGATTCCTCGAACCAAGAGCGGTAAGGATTCTATCTTTGTTGTGGTTGATCGGTTTTCCAAAATGGCACATTTTATCGCTTGTCATAAAACGGATGATGCTTTGAATGTTGCTAATCTTTTCTTTAAGGATGTTGTTAGATTGCATGGCATACCTAGAACTATTGTATCTGATCGTGACACTAAGTTCCTTAGTTATTTTTGGAAAACGTTATGGTCTAAGTTAGGAACTAAGTTGGCATTCTATACTACATGTCATCCGTAATCCGATGGTCAAACTAAAGTTGTGAATCGTACATTGTCTACTTTGCTTAGGACTTTGGTTAAGAGTAATTTAAAATCTTGGGAAGAATGATTGCCTCATGTTGAATTTGCTTATAATTATGCAACGCATTCCGCTACTAAGTATTCGCCGTTTGAGATTGTGTACGGATTTAAACCTTTGTCACCGTTGGATTTAACCCCTCTTCCTTTGAGTGAAAGAGTCAATTTAGATGGCAAAAGGAAAGCTGATTTGGTCAAGAAGATTCATGACAAGGCTCGGAAAAATATTGAGCACAAAACCGAACTTTATGCCAAGTACGCGAACAAAGGGAGAAAAGCCGTAAAACTCAACGTGGGTGATCAAGTTTGGATACATCTAAGGAAGGAACGTTTTCCTAATGAGAGGAAGTCCAAACTGATGCCAAGGATCGATGGTCCTTTCCGTATCACCAAGAAGATCAACGACAATGCCTATCATCTCGATCTTCAAGGTAAGTACAACGTATCCAATGCTTTCAATGTTTCTGATCTTGTTCCATTTATTGCAGATGATGAAATAGATTTGAGGTCAAATCCTTTTCAAGAGGGAGAGGATGATGTGATCCTAGATGGCTCACAAACTGATTTGGGAGCAATGGAGGTTAAAGACGTTTCTAAAGCTTTGGAAATACCGAATGGAGCGGTTACAAGGAGCAAAGCGCGGGAGTTAGCTAAAGCCATGGAGGTTAAGCTACGGGAAACTCAATATGGAGAGCATGGAGCTGCACCAAACTACATCAACTTCATCCAAGCATCCAGAATAGGTCAAGGTACTCACTAAGCTAGCTAAGTGGAACCGTTAGTACTCTTTTTCCTATGCTTCGGTTTTTCCTATTGGGTTTTCTCAAGCATAGATTTTAATGAGGCTAATTGTTTCACTTTCCCTATGCTACTTAGTGTGTATTCTCGATCCTTAGAAGACTCTATATCCAAGAGAATACTCAAGAAATTCGAAATAAAGAAGGAGCCAAAAATTAAATTTGAATTCGAATAAAAATGCATGTAATATGTGTTTGGTCAAGTCTTTGCATTTACTTCTTTTTAATTAAGTTTTTGTGTTTTTCCTAGGAGTTGGAATGTGTGTATTCCCTCCTATATAAGACCCACGAAATTGCTTTATAAAATCATCCATGTTTGGTTGTGATAACCTATTTTCGGATCAAAGTGTTTTCTCTACGGTTTGGTGTGAAGCCAACGAACCCCTTTCTTCCTTGGAAGATTCTGACTATTCTTAGAGTGATTCTACTGAGTAGCAGCCCGTATTCTATCATCTCCATCTTCGTTTCATTCCATCAACCGCAAATCCACTCGTATCGCGTCTATCACACCATTTCGCATCATTCATCGTACCATTCTGCAACCTCTGATTTACATCCATCACAACCAGTATCTAAGTCACGCCAAAGACAAGATTCTTGGGTTAGGATCACATCAGTTAAGAGTATTAGCTTTGATTTGATTTCTATGCACTTTCTTAATTCTATGCTATTACGTATTTAATCGTTTAGAGATTTATTGTAGAATTGATTCTTCATCTTTATTTATACTCAAAGCACGAACTGGCCTAGCTACCCAGGGAGTGATCTTAGGTTTATATACTCTCCAAAAGTTTGTTATATCTCCGGACCTAGTATTCGATGAGCTATAAACCTTAACAATTCGATAGGTTAGTTAAGGAGTTTAGTGAACAATCAGTCTTGAGCATAAAGCATGTTTTCACCTTGTAATAACCTGCGATAGTTGAGTCTATTAGGGTGCAAAACGTAGATGGTTAGTTACATCACGATAGTGGGATAACCTTACCTTAGTGATATGAGTTCTAGAACAACTAGTCTTAAAATCCTAAATCGATTGCTTGTGTTTTGCATATGTTTTGTGAATTGCTTGAATTCTAATCTTAATTGATATCTATCCTTTTACTTTTATTGCTTTGTTATTTGCTTCCATAAAATCCTAAAACCAAATAATATTATCCCTTAGCTTAATCCGAATCATATAGATTTGTAGCGCATTCATTACTTAGTCCTCAGCGGAACAATCCCTAAGTACTACAATTGTCTTAACTGTGCACTTGCAGTTCCCTAGGGTTATAAATTTAAAGACCTAATTGCATAAACCCTACATAGTAGCTTTATGGCACATCAATCGTCCTCTCCGACTGCCCATCTGTCTGAGGATGATACGATGTGCTCATATGCACCTTAGTGCCCATCTCAGCCTGAAACGCCCTCCAGAACTCTGAGGTAAATCTCGGATCCCTGTCTGACACAATACTCGCTGGCACCCCGTGCAGCCTCACAATCTCCCGCACATACTTCCTAGCCAAAACAGCGCTCCATCAGTCTTCTTGATGGCCAGAAAGTGTGCTGACTTGGTCAGACGATCTACAATCACCCAAATCGCATCATGCATCCGTGACACTGGCAACCCCGTCACGAAGTCCATGGTAATCATATCCCACTTCCACTTCGGGATAGGCAAACTCTGCAACAAACCACTCGAAACCTGATGCTCAGCCTTCACCAGCTGACACACGTTGCATGCTGCAACCCAGTTAGCTACATCCCTCTTCATCCCGACTCACTAATAATAACGTTTCAGGTCACGGTACATCTTGGTCGCTCCCGGATGAATCGATAGCATGCTCGAATGAGCCTCCCTCAGGATCTCTTGCCTCAGATCCTTATCCTTAGGTACACAAACCCGTCCGTTCACCAGTATCATCCCACTCGCTGAGACCACATACTCTGAATCGATCGCCTGAGAAGCAACAATCAAACCCTGATCCTTCTCCTGAGCAACTCGAATCCTGCTCAACAAGTCTGCCTGGTTAGCTGCATCTAACCCCAACGGCTCCATATCGCGCTCCTGATCTGAACCTACCTTCTTCCGACTCAACGCATCTGCAACCAGATTAGCCTTACCCGGATGGTACCCAATCTCCAGGTCATAGTCTGCAACTAACTCCATCCAGCGCCTCTGTCTCTGGTTCAGCTCTGGCTGAGTGAAGAAATACTTTAGACTCTTGTGGTCTGTGAATACCTGCACCTTCCCACCATACAGATAAGACCTCCAAATCTTAAGGGCAAATATCACTGCAGCCAACTCCAAATCGTGGGTAGGGTAGTTGCACTCATGCTTCCTCAACTGCCTCGAAGCATAAGCAATAACTTTTCCCTGCTGCATCAGTACACATCCCAGACCAACACCTAAAGCATTTGTATACACCACGTAAGACTCACCTGGCTCGGGTAACGCCAACACAGGTGTACTAGTCAGCATCTCCTTCAGCTTCCCGAAACTCTCCTCGCAAGCTGAAGACCACACAAAAGGGACATCCTTCCCTGTCAACCTTGTCATCGACTGCGCCATACTTGCAAATCCCTTGACGAACCTCGTGTAATAACCCGCCAACCCAAGAAAACTCCTGATCTCAATGGCACTCCTCGGTCTAGGCCAGCCTCTGATAGCCTCAATCTTAGCCGGATCTACAGAAACTCTCTCTGTAGACAAAACGTGGCCAAGAAAGCTCATCTCTCGCTGCCAGAAACTGCACTTACTCAACTTCACGTACAGCTTCTGCTCCCGCAGTTTTTCCAAAACTAGCCGCAAAAGCACCTCGTCCTCCTCCGGACTCCTCGAATATACCAGGATATCATCTATGAAGATGATCACGAACACATCCAGATACTCCTGGAATACCCCATTCATCAACCGCATGAACGCTGCTGGTACATTCGTCAACCCGAACGACATCACTACAAACTCATAATGCCGTACCTCGTCCTGAATGCCGTCTTCAGAACATCTGCCTCATCAATCGGAATCTGATGGTATCCCGAAGCCAAATCAATCTTGGAGAACCAAGTAGCCCCTCGCAACAGATCCAACAACTCATCAATGCGCGGCAGAGGATACCTGTTCTTCACAGTAACTCGGTTAAGCCCCCGGTAATCGATACACAACTAGAAACTCCCATCCTTCTTCTTCACGAACAACACCGGTGCTCCCCATGGTGAAACGCTAAGCCGGATGAAACCCTTCCCCAACAGATCATCCAGCTGCTTCTTCACCTCTGCCATCTCTGCTGGAGCCATACGGTAAGGCGCCTTAGATATAGAAGTCGTCCCGGGCTCCAACTCAATCGTAAATGGATCCGACCGCGATGGTGGCAATCCCAACAACGACTGAAACACATCCTGGAAATCCCGAACAACCCGAATATCCCCAACTGCAATCTCTCCAACAGTCTCTGGCATCACTATCGTCGCCAGATACGCCTCACAGCCTTTCTCAATCAACTGTTCGGCCTGTATCGCTGAAATCATGAGACTTCCGGAAGTCGGTCTCACTCCCTGAAACACCAACCTCCCTGCCTCTCGCTCAAACACCACACGCCCTCGATGACAATCCAAATGGACCATGTACCGATCCAACCAATCCATACCCAGGATGACATCGTACAACTCCATTGGACTAATAACCAGATATGCTGGCATTGACTCTCCCACCACTAGAACATCCACACCACGAGCCCGCCCGAAAGTAGCCAACGTCCTGCCACCAGCAACCTTAACTACTCCCGGCTGCTCTCCGGAATCGCTCTGGATCCCGCTGCCCTCCGCACACTCCAGAGTAATGAAGCTATTCGTAACTCCCGAATCGAACAATACGTGAACTCACATCCGCCCACAACTAAGGTCCCTGCACAAACCCCATGTGCTTTAAGACCCGACACTCTAACGCAGACTCACAATTTTTCCAAACAGACTAAATTCAAACAGCACAAGAATTTAAAAGAAAAGATCAAGTCTGGAATTTACCTGTGATCGGTCTGGCGCTAGAGCCGCCCGCCTCTACCGACGTGTAAACCCGTGGCACCGCTGCAATCTGCGCTAACGGCTGCATCGCCAATGGCTGCACTGTTGCCACCACCACCTTCTGCAGCTTAGGGCACTTGGGCTTGATATGCCCCGGCTCCCTGCAGTGGTAACACACCTGAGCACTCCGTGCTGCACTCCTCTGCGGACAACTGGCCACCTTGTGGCCCATGCTGCCACACCCGTAGCATCCTGAACCACTCTGTCCACCCTGACTAGCCCCGGAAGTGCTCTCCCACTTCCTCTTCTGACCCTGCGCAGGCTTACCGTCCCTGCTCGATCCCGTCTGCTGCTGCTGTACCGGTGGGCTAACCACCGTAGCCTGCTCTCTGAGGTTCTCCTCAATCGCCGCAGCAGTCTCAACCAGCTCCGCCCTCGTGGCAAACTTACTCGCCCTACAGCGAGTCCTCAACTCAGCACAAAATCCCCCGAGAAACCTCCTCACTTGGGCCTGCTCGCCCTCCATGCCCCTACCAGCATGAACCAGGAGTCGACTGAACTCCAAATCGAACTCCCTCACAGTCTGATCCCCCTGAGTCAGGTTCAGAAACCTCGACTCCATCTGGTCCCTCGCCTCCTGCGGGAAATACTTGGCATTGAACTCAGCCAAGAAATCCTCCCAAGCCATCTCGGCCTGTACTCTCTTGGCCTCGACGCCTCTCCACAAGAGATGCGCGTCACCATCCAGATAATGGACCGCTAGGTCCACTCGGTATCCCTCTGGACACCTGATAGAGCAAAAGTTACGCTCCAATCTCCACCACCACTCATCGACTTCCTCCGGCTTGGCACCACCCGAGATCAACCCGGTGCCAATCCTCTATATCTGCTCCATCATCCTTAGGTAGGATGGAAGCTCCTCTGCAACCGCCGCACCCGGCTGCACACCAGCCATTCCCGGCTGAACCCCAGCCACTACTGGCTGCACACCAGCCCCACCCGGCTGAACTCTTGGAGCCTGACCCGGAGCCGGTACCCCACCTGGTAACCACTCCAGAATCAACTGCAGCAAACCCGCCAAGTGATCATCTCGGTCTTGGGCCACACCTACGAGAACACCCCCACCTGGGCCCCCCGCACCACCAGCTACCTCAGGATCCACACTAGCCCCACCAGCCCTCACACTGGCACTCGTATCAGTCACACCCACAGACCCCTCGTGAAACACCTGCGAGTCCGCCACCTGCTCATGCGTGGTCTCCTGGACCACACTCGTGGCATCAAACTCACTCACAAGTCCTCGCCCGCGCCCACCACGACCACCTCGGCCTCCACAGCCTCCGCGACCTCTGCCTCTAGCCACTCTAGCCATCACTCTGCACTCACCAGCAGATTACTAAGTACTAGAAAAACAGAAAATCAAATAACACATACCGTGGAATCTCATTGAAGGCTCAGAAGAGATGATCTATGACTCCATACCCACACAACAATCAATCAATTAACTCACATAGACAACCAATTGCACCCGCCCTAGAACCATAAGGGCTCTGATACCAAAATGAAACAACCCAACCCGAAAATTTAAAATTTTTCCCTTCAGATTATTATCATCACAGATCATAATCCTCAATTGGGTCAACAAAACAAGCAACGCAGAAACATAATCATCAATCACAAATTCCAATTCAATAATCTCATACTTTATTAAATTACTAAACTGGTTCAACCATAACAGATCAACATTTCCAACAAGTTCCAGAATTACTAACAACCTAGCAATTCCATAAAACAATAACACACAACGAGTCCCTAAATCATCTCTCCTTCCTGGCCATGATTCCACGATCACATTTTCTCTTTACCTGCAACACATGGCAAAAAGAGTTGCGTGAGTATTATCACAAATACTCGGTGACGCGGTCATCCCATCTACAGGTTATTTATATACAGACATAAACAAGAGATACAATACCAGGATGAGCAAACAATCAAGCACACACGAAACAACCAACGCAACCAGGACAGAAACCCTGTGTCGATCGACACAACCTATAGATCTTGATCGACAGACAGTCCCATGTCGATCGACACACCACCATGGTGTCGATCGACACGACGACGCAGAACCCAGGAAACGAGCTTATCCTCACATGGCTCGAATCCATCGGATTTCATCGAATCTCCTGCACAATTCCAATCACAACACACAAGGAACACCAAACAAACACATTCCATCTAATCCATATGCCTATATAACCCACGATCACGCACTCACCTTGATTTTTGGTTGAAAGGACGAAGAACAACGAAGAACGCGATGAACAGCCTTTGATTCGTCCTTCCCAGACCCGAATTAACCCAGCAAACGAATCCTCCTCGTTCCTAATAGCCTCACACGCAATTCTCCTCAAGAACACTCCCAAAAATCACTCAAAACCTTTAATTTCTCCTCTTCTTTCTGATTTCAGAATTCTGCAGCCCAAACTCAGCCAAAACAACTGTTCATGGCCTTTTATATCTAACCCCTAGGGTTCCCTAAACCGCCCCACCAAACCGGGCAATTGGAACAAAACCGATCGATCCAATTCCAACTCGTGTCGATCGACACACGCCACCTGTGTCGATCGACACCCGTCCAAAAATCCGACTTCTCACAAGTCAAAATACCCGTGTCGATCGACACACCTCACTCATGTCGATCGACACACCTCACCCATGTCGATCGACACACCAACCAAAATTCCACTTTTTGGTTCACAAGTGTTACATAATTTGCCCGACTAAAATATAAAAGTACATGTTTTTGTTAAAATTACTTGGATAAGTTTACCTGTACCCCTATATTCTAGCAATACGAAAGCTAATTGTTAATGTCGCTGGTTTCGAATTATTTTTATTTTCCTAAGTTTTGTTATTAAAGACGTTGACACGTATATTAATAGAAACACTTATATAAATTTATCATGAAAAATATAACATAACCGGTTAATGTGAACCTGGTCAGTCATAAAAACATATGACCGGCTACAAGAATAGTTTACCTGCTATAGAATTATGTTAACCACATAAGTAAACATAACCGTTTAACAAAAACTGTCCAACTATCAGCATATGGAATAGCGGATAACATTTTATTTGTTCGTAATATGTATTGTTAGATATTTAATAGGACAAGAGGCCCAAACTCAAACCCTACCCAAAAATTTATACCCTAATTTTACAATAGGTAACCCAAACTCTAAACCCTAAATGCAACCCCTACCCCAAAATCTATACTGTAATTTTATAATAGGTAACCCAAACTTTAATCCTTAAATCTAAACCCTAAACCAAAATCTATATTTTAATTTTTCAATAATTAACCCAACCCCTAAACCCTTTACAATAGTAGGTTGTCTGTATTTATAATTAGTGTCCGACTAACAATGAAAATTACTTTTTAAATATTTTGCCATTCGATATACTATAGAAATGGTTATTAACAAAACAGTCCTAAATCATCATCTACCAAGACAAAAAAACTAAAACATAAAAGAAGACAACCAAAAATTTTAACAAACTCATGCTCATCAAACAAACAATGAAAATTTTAACAAACTCATGGTCAGCATATGGAATAGAGGATAACATTTTATTTGTTCGTAATATGTATTGTTAGATGTTTAATAGGACAAGAGGCCCAAACCCAAACCCTACCCAAAAATTTAAACCCTAATTTTACAACAGTTAACCCAAACTCTAAACCCTAAACTCAACCCCTACCCCAAATATATACCCTAATTTTATAATAGTTAACCCAAACCCTAATACTTAAATCTAATCCTAAACCAAAATCTAAATTTTAATTTTTCAATAATTAACCCAACCCCTAAATTATATTATAGAAATGGTTATTGACAACACAGTCTTAAATCATCATCTACCAAAACAAAAAAACTAAAACATAAAAGAAAACAACCAAAAATTTGTAACAAACGTATGCTCATCAAACAAACTACAAGTTTAGAATCAACACAGCAAGAGTAATGTTTAACAGCAGAGATAACTTAAGAATAGAAAGTTACAAATCCGTGACACATCTCAAAACCATCTAACACTTTCCCTCATACATTATAACAGCTAGCCTCGCAGCCTCTGTTCCCAATATGTCTGATGTGATACATCGACACACTTCCAGACCACCAATTGCATTAGCCTGCATTAGAAGAACAACAGTTATGGCTGAATCAGCATGGACTTCATTATGCGGTATAATTTTAGGTCGTTCAACCGAATAGGGTTTAAGGTCTCTTGCCGTCTGAGTCCGCCCCATCTGCTTTAACAAATATGGAAACATCTGTGCAACAGGGCCTAATTCTTTCAAAATGGCACTGTTCGTACGCAACGCCAAATCACAGTCAAGAATATAAATAGTTGATGAAGAACATTCTACACATATACCAACCCAATGCATCTTGTCAAAATTGAATGGGAAGTAGAAACGATCACCTTCAATATTCTTCGAATTAGCAGCAGTAAAATATGGCAAAATTTGCTTGGGGAATTGGTGGCCTTCCTTCTTTGTCATCTTGGAAAACTTACTGTAGTTTTTCACTAGGTAAAAAACGAATTTGTGTCAAAAAAATCCGCTTTTTTAGCAAATTGCAGCCTTCTCTGGAAAGCATAGCACGAGTGAGGTGAACAAGCAAATCTACAATCTGCAGAAAATAGAAACACTAACGTTGTAATGTGTAAAACCAAATGTAGAAAATGATGAAAAAAGTACAAAATTTAAAATACCTTTGGCAGAATACATTTAGTTCTCCTAACTATGTCAATAAAGTCTTTGGTTGCAACAAAAACGCCACGCAACTGTAAAGACCTACAATAACATAAATTCAACATTCACAATAAATAAAGGTAAATACAGAAGCTTACTAATTAACAAAAACGCAATTTGTAATCAATCAATTTTAAAGTAATCCAGTTAAGTACGAAATTAGCTGTCAAATATAAAAAAAATCAGTTTCTGTGCTTACATTACCTTTAATAAACTAAATACCATATACAAATAAAGATAACATATACACAAAAGAATAAATGTTAACCATTGTATCTGATTCGGGTGAAACACTATCCACTGCCTGATTTTCCCCTACTTCTGAACAATTACCACCACCAACCACACGTGCGTCAATAGGGCCATCTCCCTATAAAAAAACATATCATCAGTTTTTATCACTTTTAAAAACAAGAATTATACATCACAGTTAAAAGTAACCTTTGTCTGCGGTTCATCCCCTCCTAATTCAACAGGCTCGACATCTTTTCTCTTTACAACATTGTTGTTGCTCCTTTCTACATGAGCATTACTAGTACCACCAGTAACCCCTATAGACTTCTCCAAAAAAGCATTAATACTATTAATAACTTCAGATGTCATCTTCTCCATTCTCTGAGCAATTTCAGCTGTTATATCTGGTTCCAAGATAGTAAAAAAAGATCTAAGCTCCTGCAATTGACTAAGAGAGTCATCAGCCTTCTCTTCCGATCTGTGGACATCTGCCCTAATTTTATCAGCAACAATGTCAGCAATTGCATCACAATCATTCTCCACAAAAGAAGTCAAGTTAACTGCACCACTTGATTGTCCCCTCATCAAATTTTTTCCACTGGCTTTCTTCCTTCCATTAGCTTTCTTTCCATTCACTTTCTCATTCTTTTCTTTTGCCTCTTTAACCATACGAAGTACGTCAGCCTTTGTAGCCCCTTCTAAGAACACTGAGTTAGAAAATTGGTGGTCCTTATTAATAAGTTCGACCATATTATCAATCTTTGGATCCTCTTCTTCTTTATCCCATGCAAACTTACTATCATCAACCTCAATCTCATCATCATCAGAAATTATGCTGTCAACTAATGTCTGCATGAAAAGCCGAACTAGTTAAAATAATGCATACATAATAAGGAGAATCTATAAGTCTATATCTTTAAGGCAAACATATATCGGTCAACAATGTTTCTAGCCGGGTAAATTTTCAATTATCTACTAATTATATGTAGCAGCTAATTACAATAATATATGATAAGATGTCAAATATCGTAAACAATAAATACTAATTTACCAACCATTGGATCGTTATCCAAGACTCTTGCGTGCTTTGGGCTAAGGCTAATCCGCTTAACCCGTGCACAATCTGTTTCACTCTCGCCATCGGATTCAGAAGAAGAAGTTGAATTCACCAGAAAAACTTCTAGTAAAGCAGGCACAGCTTCAACCATAACTAATTGAAGCGCATGAACAAACCCTTTGATCGCAATTGTATTTTGCGATAACGAAATCTCATTCCTCTCTTTAATACTACCAATGAGACTATCAAAATCAAGACGACCCCACGGATAAGCAAAAAAAGCATCGAGATCTTCAATTTCTTCAACATGCTCCTTAACTATTTTTTGTGAATGTGTCGTCGCCAACAGAACAGATGCAAGCAATGCTAAACAAGCATACTTAACTCTCATAATTTTATCGGTAACCATTTTCTTCTTGAGCATCTTGATTACATCTGCAACCGTCACAGATTCCAATTTCCCAAACAAAGAAGGCCAGAAAGGCGTTTGCGCTAAGTTGTTCTATAGCCTATTCTTTGATTTCTTCGGCGGGATTTTTCCACAAGGTAGACCGGTGACGATGGCAAACACCCTCAGAGAAATCCGAACTGGTTTTCCGGCAAACAAAATCCATATCTCATGGCTCTTTTTTACTTTGAGAAGCCGAGATATGATGAACCGGCCAAATCTCCCTGAATACGACAGTTTATCAATCGTCGCTATAAACTTCCCAAAATATGATTGCCATATAATCTCAATTTCTTCTTCTTCTAGTGTGTTTAGAATAGACCTTATTGCGCCAGATGGTCCATACGACGTCACCCTAACACCAACGGGTTCATGGTCGGCGGCGAAAATCCTCTCCGGTAAATCGAGTTGTTCTTCCATGGCTAAACTTCAGATCAACAACAACCAGAGATCTAAAAGGAAAGAGAAAAAAAGGTAAACGAAATGTTCGAAAAAACGACTTCTCAATGTCTTCGATACTATCGAAGAAATTATTCTCTACAATCTCTTTCTCTCTCTACAAACATCAATTTACTCAATATTTTTAATTTAAATTTATTTCTCCGCGGCCATTAAAGGCTACACCCTATAGGGTTCGACCCTCGAAACTAGCTATATGATAATTTCGAGTTAAAAGATTTACCCGAATCTTGTTCTGACACAAATGGATAAACACAAAAAATCTACTTCCCCCACGATTATAGGGCCATTTCCAGTTTATTGAAAATTAAACAGTACCAAACCCATCGACCCAAATACCATAAAATATGTTGATATCTTATGCAAATTCCCTATAATCATTTTAAAATCTTATTTTTATTTCTAAATTGACAGGTATAAAGTTAAATAATTATAAATTAAAAAAATTTGAAACCTAATTACGGTTTACTTATCCATAGTTACGGTTTTAACTTAACAAATTTTATTTGTGAATTTCAAAAAGAAAATTAGTTTGTGTAGTATTTTGATCAATTTACATAGTTTGTGTAGTAGAACAAAGATATAAAAAGTTTAGGGAAAAATAGTTTTAGTGGCATTTGTAGGGGGAAATACGCAGCCAACTCTTTCATAAACTCATAACTTTAAATTGTTTCCGTTTTTGTGGATTTGATTTTCTCTTTCAATTTTAGATACTATAGATTCGGAAATTTCTTAATTTTAAGGCCTTAATCATAAAAAAAAAACTATAATTGACCAATTACCAAAACTTTTGATATTTTTTTTAACTAAAATAAAGTGAAATACAGTGGTATATAGACATAGGAATTAAAACATTCAATATTTATACGCCATATTAGCATTTTCATTTATTGTCTTAATAGAAAATCTATAAATAATATTCTTATTTCATAAACTCATAACTTTAAAGAATTTTCATTTTAGTAGACTTTTTTAATTTCGATTTTCGCTTTTAAGTTTCATTACAATTGTAAATTGTTGATATGTCAGAAGATAACAGTAGGGAGGTGAACAAGTATTATGAACTTATTAGTAATCTTACTAAATTTGTTAATATTACAATATATAAGTTTGCTCACATGTATAAATTTTTTATTTTGTTTCTAAAATAGTATATAAGAACAAAAGAAACTGAACACTTTTATTGCTGGAAAAAATAAATATTCGATCATTAGTAATATTATTAGATTTTTTACTATACAGTTTTATTGAAAGAAATTATCAATAATTCATGGAAAATATATAAAATTATATATTTAGAAAATAATAGTCACGTGGTAATTTGAGATTTATAGTATAAATTGATTAGTCTCAAAAGTTAATGTTGAAATTGCATACAATTATCATATATATGTTTTGGTTTACAAAAATATAACATTTATCATCATATTTGTTCTTAGTTTTTATAAATATATAAAAGAGGGTTATATGAATATCTAGAATTGAATGTAATTTAGCATTGTTGGAAAGAATAAAAATTGAAGTGAAAAAAGAATATAATAACAAAATATTTTTGGTTAATTCATAAAAGAAACCTAAAATAGCAAAAGAGCGAAAAGATTATAGAGACGGAGGCAATAAGAAATTACGTGTGTGAGAGGTTTTTGAAATTATATTATGATTTTGTTGATGTGATTTTATTGACATTACATCAACAATCTAACTAAGTTTTGAAAAGAATATATATATATATATATATATATATATATATATATATATATATATATATATATATTTGTTTTAAGGAATGAAAATTATTCTCTTAGAAATGAAATAATGTGTTGATTTTTTTTTGGTGGGTTATAATGTGTTGATTTTAGTAAACATGCTAATGTCGTTATAGGGTAACCAAAAATACATGTCGTTAACAACTAAATTGTGTGCTTATTTTGTATTTATATTTCACATGAATAAATTCTGAATTTTAAATTAAAAAAAACACTTAAAGTAAGAAAGATCAATTTATCAATTTTTTATTAAAAATATAAATTTTTGTTCGATCCACAAAATCAAAAAAATTCATGATACCATTTTATTGATACTAAAATAGCAAACAAATCTATAACACATATCCAGACGTAGTCCGGATCATTTTCTAGTCTATTATATAAAAGTAGAAAGAGCTCTCTCCATAGCTTGCCACATCATTAATTTAAAATTTTCTAAGGATGCCACGTGTACAGTCTCTGAGAGTTACCTGATAGAATGATTTTAACGTCGAAGAAAACTCAATCGTCTATTTCAACCTCCTTGTCGCCCACCGCAAACTAACGTTTCACGTTTCTCATATCTAAAATCTCTCCACAAAGCCTAACGAAAAGCTGAGAAACAGCCTTTTGCACCACCATAAACGTTTGGCAACGACAACACTGTCAACACCTATAGATAGGGGTGTTGCCATGGGTTAAAAAACCCAGTCCGACCCGAGACTGAACTGAACCTGCCCACGAAAAATCCGAATTCAGAAAACCCGAGAAAGCCCGAGTTCTAACAGAGTAACCCGAAAAAAACCTGCCAAGTTCTGGGTTTGCTTGTGGATACCCGAATTTGGGTCTTTCAAATAAATGTACACTTTTTTTGTTATTAGTTTACATTTGTATTCATATAAATCTAAATCTTCTAATATACATTTACATATATGAAGTACTAGTTTTAGTATTTATACATTTGTATACATCTAAATCTAAATCTTCTAATATACATTTACATTTATTATTACAGTAGAACAAGAACGATTAGGTTGATCAATCACTTTCCTTTGAGATCGACAAAATTCATTTACGAAACGAAAGGAGGGATGCGAAATGAAGATTGGTGTAAGGAGGGAATCGAAGAAGCTTACTTGGGAAGAATCAATCGAGGACGCGGCGGAGAGCGACGAAGAAGAAGAAACAAGGACTTGAAGCTTTTTAACAAGTCTAAAATGGTTGGGTTTTAAGTTTTTCTCAAACCCTAGAATAAAAAAAAAACCACCGGGTACCCGAAACCCAATAGGGTAAACCCGAAAGGGTAATTAAAAAAACGGGACCTGCCCATTTTAAACTCGTGAAAATTTGGAAAATAAAAACACAGGTTCTGGGTTTAAAATCTCGGGTACCCAACGGATTTTTACCCATTATTAACATCCCTACCTATAGACAGAGGAATTAGGGTTTTTATCGGAATTTACAGCGGAAGAGTGGAGGCATGCGATGATGCAACGGTGGATGGTCTCCCAGATGCAGTTTCTCCACGTAGAATCAAGGGAAGACTAGAAGGAAATACGCGCAGTCGAATTTTTTTTTATACCGTCAACCGCCATCACTTGATACGGGTTATAGATTCTATCTTGCCTCTTCCTTAACAGTAATTTCAAAGTTTCTACGAGTTTGATAATGTTGGGGTTGGGTCTTCGTTCTGGTTGGTGTTTTATTTTCGTAATGAAATTAAATCTTTTGTCAATTTCGTAGCTTTCTCTTTTCGTTTTCTTTGGATTTTTGTCAATAGTAGCGTTACACATTGACCGGACGCCCTGCGACTCCTGTATTCACACCAAATAACTTGGATTTTTGTTCATCATTATCAGGAAACCAACCAATGTTCACTCACGTACTCGTGCAAGGAGTTTGAATTAGGATAAGAGAAAGGGTCGTCACTCTGGATACGGTAATGGCCAAACGATATATTATGTCTTTTGTATCCTTAAACTAGGTAAAGGAACAATGTCGCCGATAGTACATCAGTGTTCTTATAATTGAGCTATAGAGCTTTGGTTAAATGATACTGGTAGAAACTTAATGTCTTCGGCTTGGTTTTTATGATTTTAGGTAAGAGAAAAGGAAAAAGAGAGCCAAGGCTACCAACAAAGGTTCTATGGATGAGCAGACAGAGGATGTTGCACCGTTTTCTCAAGAAGTATTGTGTGAAGATTGACATGCACATGAAAATGAAGGGTAACGTACTCAAGAACAAGTGGGTGCTATATGGAGAGCATCCACAAGACGAAGGTTGAGAAGGCAAGAGAAAAGACGGTCGCTGATCAGTTTTGGGGCCAAGCATACTAAGAACAAGGCTAGCAGGGAGAGAAAGTTTGCAGGAAGAGAGGAACGTTTAGCTCAGGTAAAGAATTTACTAGCCAATTATGCTTGTGTCCGCACCGGATAGAAATTTCAAAATATTTAGTTATCATTTATCTACATTTCAATGATCTTTTACTACACATAAATATTAGATATGAACACTGGTATATCGATATTTTCTATTGAAAAAGCTTCTCACAAGCCTCAGTCTCTCCTATGTTTTTATGTTCTTTTCATGGTAACCAAGAAGAAGTCGAAGAAGTGATTTGTCTTTGCGGTTGAATCTTGAGTTTACTTGTATAAGAAATTTTCTTTAAATGGTTTTGTAGGAGATTCTTTTCTTAGCAAATATTTCTTCTGTCTGGGATAACCAAACTGATTTTTATGAATTCGGTAGTTTTGTTTTTCTTCATATTCTATCTTTCACCGGTTTATAAATCCATTGTGTTGAAACTTGAAAGTGGGTGAGTACTGTCAACAACAACAAAATCGAAGCATATGAAAGCAAACTTGTGTTGATCTATTTCTTTGGCTTAAAAGTTACTATATATATAAAAAAATCATGAATTTTGAAGCAGTGTAAGATCCGACGCATGAAGCGAAGGAGAGGCAGGAGGAAGATGAGGGAGAGAGAACACAAGCACAAATGCGGACGTGGAGTCGGAAGTGTTTCTGCGAATAAGGTACAAGCGATTCCATATTGATTCACCACCTTAACAATCATTTTGTTGAAGCCTTATGCTACAGTAGAAATCCTTTACAGCTTCTATTACACTTTGTTTCTAGAGGTCTGCTTTCTCGTTTTTTGTTCTTGAAGTTTCTGCTGATTTGTTAACTAGTCAAGGACAGCTTTTAATGGTGATTGGAGCTTCGCTCATTAGAAGTTTTCCCTTATAACTCTGCAACTTATTAGACTATGATTGCCAAATCTGGCTCTGCTTAATATTTTATGCTAGAAATGAATTGTTGTAATGCTTGGTTAGTTTTCTCCAGATCTCATGAATGCATTGTGGCTTTCTTCCAAAGGGTAAAATATCTCTTGACTTGTCTCGTGAAAGACAGCTCCTCTTTATGTCGAAATTGTATAAATTCGTTACTTTCCATGTATTAATCTTGCGATCTGGCAGATTTTCAGATATTTGCAACCTGGAAGTGAAGCTTCTAAAAATGACTAATTTAGTGATTTCCTATGACTGGTGAAGATTAGTTTCAACTTGTGCTTCTTCGTCAAGATTTTTAGCAAACCAATTATCATTAAGGTTTTAATGACTTGTTAAGTTTTCAGATTGTCACTATCTGCAAATGGAGCAGGAAACAAACTCTGCTAAATACAGTGAAGATGAAAATAGAACAAACAAAACATTATATTTGTGCAATTACCAACTGATTTTCAGCCTATTTTTATAGACTATTCTATCCGCCAACTTTCAGGAGTTAACACTGCACACCTCGCAGTTGAGTTCTGTCGGAAAAATTGAAATTGGATATAATTGTGAAGTTGGTAACTGAGAAGGCAGAGCTTGGTCATGTGAGAAGCGAGCACTTTCGCATGTACGCTTCTAATTTATGTTTTCTTGGTAGCGAAGGTAATGTATCCTTAGGAAGCTAACCAAAACAAATGAATTTTCTCAAGTGAATTGAGTTTGTTTTCTGCGCCTGTAATTTAATGGCAAGAAGCACCAAACAAGCTTCGTTTTTTTTGTTCGAACAAAAGGAAAGCTTTTCATTCATATCATCCTGAAGATACAGACATTACATTGATAGCTTCTTTAGCAAGACAATCCACCCTTGCATTGAGTTTACGACTAATATAAGAAACAGAGACATGATCAAAGGCATGTGCCAACACCATAAAGCTCCAGATGGATGAATCGCATGGTTTTGAAACTCTTTTCCAGAGGCTGCCCTCAAGGCTAGTGCTTCGGCCATAAGGGGAGAGCTAACGTGGGTTTCGGTCGTGCTCTGTTCTTCTGTAATGTTTCCATTTTCTCGTATAACCTATCTGAGCCCTGCATTTTTAGTTCCATCAAGTTATTGTCTCTGATACATGTGCGTTGTGGTTTTCCTCGGACTTGGTACAATTGTGATTTGTTGTGCTTCTGCCCACTCCTTTGCCATGGTGATGGCAGTAGTTAGAGTTTCTTCAGTTGTGATGATCTTGTTTTGGAAGACGAGTTTGTTGCGGGTAATCCAGAGTGACCACACTATCCATGGTCCTTCACAAAACCCACTGGAGGTAGACAGAGTTTGGCTTTAACTCTTTCCCAGGCTGGCTCACACTCATTCCACTCTTCCATCTCTGTGGAACTCACAAACGAAAGGGCATTGGAACATGATGTGAGCTATAGTTTCAAGGCTTCCACATTCACAAACAAGCTTTTGATTGAATTTCCAAGTTGAATTCTTGAATAAAAAGCTACAAGTTTCTCCAGGTTGAAGGATTAGATTTCATAGCATAAAGAGCGGATAGAGTAAAGAATATGGCTCGGTCGCCAAGACATGTATTTTTTTCTGCTTGTTTTTCTAGATTTTTTCTCTGCTTGTTTTTTTAGGTTTTGTCATTGATCATATCATACAATGTTTCTTACATACTGCTACATTCCATTTACTGCATATTCATATACCACTCATATATTAAATATAGGGAAGATTACTAGAATGACCTTAATAAATGAGTTTTTGACTATTTTGACTCTAAAGTTTCATAATTACTAGAACGACCTTGAAAATTTTTTAACACCCGATTTGCCCTTATTTCCTTTGATAACAAAAAACGTATTTACGAAACTGCCATTAATGAGCTTCCCGCCAAAAGCGAATAAGTCTACCGCTCACGTGGTAGACTTAATTTACTGTAGTGGTAGACTTAATTATCTGTTGTGGTAGACTTATTAATCTGTGGTGGTAGACTTAATTATCTGTTGTGGTAGACTTAATTATCTGTTGTGGTGGTAGACTTAATAATCTGTTGTGGTAGACTTAATAATTCAGCATGGTAGACTTATTGATCAGCTGTGGTAGACTTAATAGTCTTTAGAGGTGGTAGACTTATCATTTAGTGGTGGTAGACTTAATTATCCCTTGTGGTAGACTTACTAATCTGTAGTGGTAGACTTAACTATATGTTGTGGTGGTAGACTTAATCATCTTTTGTGGTAGACTTATTAACTTGTGGTAGTAGACTTAATTTACTGTTGTGGTAGACTTAATTATCTGTTGTAGTAGACTTAATAATCCGTTATGGTAAACTTAATTATCTGTTGTGGTAGACTTAATTATCTGTTGTGGTGGTAGACTTAATAATCTGTAGTGGTAGACTTAATAATTCAGCATGGTTGACTTATTGATCAGCTGTGGTAGACTTAATAGTCTTTAGAGGTGGTAGACTTAATTATATGTTGTGGTAGAGTTATTAATCTTTGGTGGTAGACTTAATTATCTCTTATGGTAGACTTACTAATCTGTGGTGGTAGATTTAATTATATGTTGTCGTGGTAGACTTAACTATCTGGTGTGGTAGACTTAATTAACTTGTGGTGGTAGACTTAAATTACTGTTGTGGTAGACTTATTACTCTGTGGTGGTAGAGTTATAATCTGTAGGGGCGGTAGACTTATTTCCTGCAGATATGCAGTGGTAGACTTATTGATCTGCAGTGGTAGATTTATTAATCTGTAGTGGTGGTAGACTTACGAATATGTAGTAGTGGTGGTAGACTTATTGATCTGCTGTGGTAGAGTTATTAATCTGTGGTGGTAGACTTAATAATACGTGGTGGTAGACTTAATTATCTGTTGTGGTAGACTTAATTATCAGTGGTGGTAGACTTAGTTATCTGTTGTGATAGACTTATTTATCTGTTGTGGTAGACTTATTAATCAGTGGTGGTAGACTTAATTATCTGTTGTGGTAGACTTAATTATCTGTTGTGGTGGTAGACTTAATAATTCATTATGGTAGACTTATTGATCAGCTGTGGTAGACTTAATAGTCTTTAGTGGTGGTAGACTTAATTTTCCTTTTTGGTAGACTTATTCTTTAGTGGTGGTAGACTTAATTATCCCTTGTGGTAGACTTACTAATATGTGGTGGTAGACTTAATTATTTGTTGTGGTGGTAGACTTAATTATATTTTGTGGTAGACTTATTAACTTGTGGTATTAGATTTAATTTACTGTTGTGGTAGACTTAATAATCCGTTATGGTAGACTTAATTATCTGTTGTGGTAGACTTAATTATCTGTTGTGGTAGACTTATAATATGTAGTGGTGGTAGACTTATTGATCTGTAGTGGTAGACTTAATAATCCGTCATGGTAGACTTATTCATCTGTTGTGGTAGACTTTATAATATGTATTGGTGGTAGACTTATTTATATGTTGTGGTAGACTTATTAATCTGTGGTGGTAGACTTAATTATCCCTTTTGGTAGATTTACTAATCTGTGGTGGTAGACTTATTTATCTGTTGTGGTGGTAGACTTACCAATCTGTTGTGGTAGACTTAATTAACTTGTGGTGGTAGACTTAATTTACTGTTGTGATACACTTAATTATCTGTTGTGATAGACTTAATTAATCTGTGGTGGTAGATTTAATTATCTGTTGTGGTAGACTTATTAATCTGTGGTGGTAGACTTAATTATCTGTTGTGGCGGTAGACTTATTTTCTGCAGATATGCAGTGGTAGACTTATTGATCTGCAGTGGTAGATTTAATAATCTGTAGTGGTGGTAGACTTACTAATAGGTAGTAGTGGTAGTAGACTTATTGATCTGTTGTGGTAGAGTTATTAATCTGTGGTGGTAGACTTAATTATCTGTTGTGTGGTAGACTTAATTATCAGTGGTGGTAGACTTAATTATCTGTTGTGGTAGACTTATTTATATGTTATGGTAGACTTATTAATCAGTTGTGGTATACTTGTTTAGATTAGGCATGGTAGACTTGTTTGTGGTAGGTGTAGACTTGTTGCAAAATCACTGTTTTGCCCTCAGGTGGACCTTCAACGGTGAAGAACTAGGGTAGCCGCCGCCATAGCTTGTTTTCTTCATTTCGACGAACCTCCTCTCTTGAATATCAAATCCTTACCTCAATCTTTACTTCTTAAACTCGATTTTTGGTTGGTTTGTCAATGGAACAAATAATTTTGGTATGTGGCACTTGGAGTTTTCCGAAAAAGCGATGGATCTGTAGTGGTAGACTTATAATATGTAGTGGTGGTAGACTTATTGATCTGCTGTAGTAGACTTATTGATGTGTTGTGGTAGACTTACTAATCTGTGGTGGTAGACTTAATTATCTGTTGTGGTAGACTTATTCAAAAAGGGTAAAATCGTATTTTATCCTTCATCTTCTTCACCAGAAGCTGTCAAACCCTAGCAATGGCGGCCAACATGTATTTAGCTCGTTTTTACTGTATTTTAACTTGTTTTCAACTGGATTTAGCCTAAAACTAGTAGATTTAACATCATATATCCTTTTTCTAACCAAAAATCAAAAGTTTTCAATTTTTTTTTGCTAGTGATTTTCAAATCCTCTTGAAAATGAAGAAAAAATCATCATAGGATCTGTAGTGGTAGTCATATATCCTCTTGTGCTTCCGCAGCCTCTACGGCGCCGGATTCAAACAAAAAAAAAAAATCAGAAATTTGTTTGAATCGATTCAAACAAATTTCTGATTTTTTTTTGTTTTTTTTTTTTTCAAATCTGAATGGCATTTTTGTAATTACAAAGTTATACTTTGGTTTTTATGTCTTATATACTCGACCTTGATATTTTCATACTTGTGAAGGTCGTTCTAATAATTATGGCATTTATCAAGGTCGTTCTAGTAATTATCCCTTAAATATATACAAATGTCAACATTTTTCCTAATGGGGTTTCTCTTAAACGAGATCATGTGTTTTGCATTTCTTGATTTCGTATATAACATTGTAATTGACAAAACAACTATACTAACCACCAATGTGATGAGGCTCAAAAATACAATGACAAAAATTCTAACACACATTTTTTAAGATGTAAGTCGAAATCAATCTCATTCACTAGAAAACTCATTCTTTTTTCCTTGATTCTAGCTGGCATCCAACAACTCACTTGTTCTTTAGCACATTCACAAAAAGGTACAAATGGTCATTTTACACTCGTAAAGCAAGCTACATGAGAGATAATTATGAAAAAAAACCCACGCATACGCGAGAAATTGGGAAAATTTATGAGGACACGTACTGAAATTGATGATGTGGTGATCTGAGAGTAAAAGAAGGAGTCTCTCTCTCTAACTTCTGTTTTATAAGATAAGGGACGTGGTGAAGATTCCTCAGGCATATAGCCGGTTAACTAACTTGAGAAAGAAAAACAACAACTTTGCATTGTGTGAAATTTCTACCTATGTCTTATCTTTACCAGAAACTTGAGGAGAAGCTCTTTGCATTTGCACATAAATTTTAGCATATCATGAAAAGAAGATGTGTGAGCTTTATTTCTGTAATTGGAGTGTTATGTCCGTGGAAGAATACGTGATTTGGCTCCTTTGAATGTTTCCTCATGGATTTGAAAAGTAATAGAGGGTGGAGACGACCGATCTCGATGAAAGTGCCATGAAGAGGTAAGACTCCACAAATTGTAAGTGATCGCAAGTCAGCCAAAAATTGATAAACTGGAAGTTGGTTTGTCACCGACCAAATCATCATCGGGGACCTTGAAGAAGATTAAGAGAAGGGAATTGACAATTGGATTTGTCAATGACATTTGTTTGCTTATTCATGATTTCTTCTCTATGAGTCATTATTTCTTTTTTTTTTTTGAATAGTGGTTAAATTTATTCAAAGTAAATATCCGTTGTTACATCGAAACAAATTTCAAACATAATTTATAAGAAGTTAAAATTTTACATTGAAAAAAGAAATTTTTGTTTATCGAGTCGCAAACCATATCGCCAAACCGTCTTCAAAGTTGTTTGTATTCATTCCTCGGATTGATGATAAACGATTTCTCACTTGTTTATCGACAAATTGGACGACTTGAGATGATGTGAGAGGCTTCTCTCCGTGTATACGATTGTTGCGTTCCCTCCAAATGGTGTGCATCGTGGTTTGGAATACATACCGCGTTAAGAATTGGATAGTTTTGTCTTGTGAGTCGAGTGTCAAAATGTCCACTAACCGCTCCAAGGAAGTTGTGTATTTGTCGAGTAGTAAGTTTCGAACCAAGCTGCTCCATATCTGTCCGGTATAGCTACATTCAAAATAGAGATGATTACGAGTTTCGGTATGAATTTGACAGAAAGTGCAATCACCACTTGCTCCAATATTCCATTTGAGCATACGATCACCCGTTGATAAGCGATCATGAAGAGTTAGCCACGCGTGAAAGGCGTATTTCGGAGTTGCATGCGTAAACCATATACCCTTCGACCATATGACTGTAGGATGCTCCACCCGAATCTGATGCCATGTATCTTTTGAAGAGAATGTCTCTTTATACGTATTATTTTTCCTTCTCCACAAGACTATATCCTCCCCTTGATGTAAACCTTTATTCCTCTGTTTTTCAATAACCAATTCAACAAGCTTATAACTCTCGTTTCTGTGGTTACGACGTCGGTGATTTTGCAGTGCCGACTCCACGGTGCTATGAAGGGAAATACCGAGATCAATACAACCTCTTTCACTTGTAATATCGATGAGCCTCCCTTTTTCGTGCCACGCATCGAGCCAAAAGGAAGTTGTAGAACCATTGGTAACCTTTACTCGAACAAAGTCCTTTGCCATGTCCCGATACTTGAGAAGTTTTCGCCACATCCAAGAGCCTAAGGTTGTGGAGTTCTTGATGGTCCAAAAAGATTCTTTTCGAATCAAGTAGTGGTGTATCCAGTTTACCCAAGGTGAAGAACGCGTCGATAGAATTCTCCATATTAACTTGAGACAACTAACCTTGTTAGCCTCACAAAGCGGCTTGATTCCTAACCCCCCTTCGGCTTTTGGGTTACACACATCTTTCCAAGCGATTTTCCCTTTCTTAGCGTTAAGCTCTGGTCCAGACCATAGGAAGCTCGCACAAAGTCTATCAATTTCCTTCAAACATGCCTTGGGAAGTCGAAATGCAGAAATCCAAAAAATTTGTAAGACTTTGTATAACTGAGCTGATTAATTGGAGACGCCCCGCAAACGATAGAAAACGGGCAGTCCAACAGCTTATTCTACTTCGAATCTTTTCCAGCAAGGGTGTGTAGTCACTAACCTTCATTCGTTTGGTTAGGAGTGGTAGTCCCAAGTATCGAACCGGAAGTGTTCCACTATCAAACGCAAAACTGTCCAGGATGTTGTGTTGAACGTCAACTGCAATACCTGCCATGTAGATGGTTGATTTCTCAACACTTATCATAAGACTAGAGATAGCTTCGAATTCTTTGAATACATTTAATATTCCCTCCACAGAACGCTTAGTTCCATCGGAAAATACGAGCAAATCATCTGCAAAACAAAGATGCGTAGGCTTCACATTTTTGCAGCTTGGATGGTACCCGAATCTGTGTTCAGTGGCAGCCTTGTCAAGCATCCGAGATAGCACATTCAGGCATATAACAAAGAGATATGGCGAAAGAGAGCATCCTTGATGTAAACCCCTTTCACTGTTAAAAAATCCAGCAAGTTCACCGTTGATTTGGACCGAAAAAGAAGCCGTTGTCACACACAATTTGATCCACTGTATAAACTTTGTCGGGAGCTTTAATGCCGAGAGTGTTGCCATCAAAAATGGCCATTGAACCGAGTCGAAAGCCTTTGAGATGTCAATCTTGACAGAGCATCGTGGGGAGACATTAGTCTTGTGATAATTCTTGACCAATTCCGAAGCTAGTAGTACATTTTCCATGAGTAAGCGATCTTTAACAAATGCCGATTGGTTTGAGGAGATAAACTTGGGGAGAATCTGTTTTAGTCTATTAGCCAAGAGTTTTGAGATCACCTTGTATAGAACATTGCAGCAGGAGATTGGTCGGTAATCTTTCATTTCAACCGCTTCTTTCGTCTTTGGAATCAAAGCCAAGATAGTTGCATTGATTCCCTTAGGGAGGAAACCTTTTTCAAAGAAAGAGTTAATTGCTGTCAACACATCTTTCCCCACAATTGACCATGATGCTCTGAAGAATTCAGATGTATAGCCATCAGGGCCCGGAGACTTATTGCTTGGCAAGGCAAACACTACATCACGTACCTCTGCATCTGTCACCGACCTGCTCAATAAATCAGCATCCAAATCCGAGCATTCAAACCCGAGTAAGTCTCTCAAGAAAGTATCAGTTGCTGCTGTGTAGTTGCCCCCTTGTCGAGATAGGAAGTGTTGAAAATACAAAGCTGCTTCTGTCTTTATATGCTCCTGAGTTGTTGCCATTGTACCATCGCCTCTCATCACTTCTCTTATTGAGTTTCTTGCTTCTCTGATTTTTGCAGCTTGATGGAAAAAACGATTGTTTCCATCTCCTACCTTAAGCCAATGCAGCTTAGATTTTTGTCGTAGGAACCGCTCCTCAAGCTCTGCAAGATGTTTCCATTTCGCATAGGCTTGTGTCTCCTCTGCTATACTGGTTGGGGTGGAGTTCATCATTGTTTGAAGCTGCAAAACACATAGGTTATCATAGGCGTCTTTACATCGCTTAGTTAAATTCCCAAGGTAGTCTCTGCTCAGTTTCCTTAGTTCCGGTTTTAGCATTCTGAGTTTCTTGGAGAGGCGAGACATAGCAGTCGTCGAAGTGAACAATTCTTCAGTTTCTCTCCAGTATGCTTCCACGCTTGGCAAGAACTTAGCAGATTGTGTTACAGCATTTGTGAATTTGAAAGGCCGTTGCTTTGTTTGAGGAGGAGCAGCGACTTGTATACGACAACGCAAGTGATCCGAGCACCCTCCGGCTTCAAAAACAGAGTAAGATTGCGGGTAGGCATTGATCCAAGCATCGTTCATCAACACACGATCCAATTTTTTCCTTATGAGTCCTTCTCCTTCTTGTCTATTGCACCAAGTAAATAGTGGTCCATGATACGTCATATCAAGTAGGGAATTGTATCGAATCACCTCTTGGAAATCCCGCAGCCCGATGGTTGCATTCATTCCGGAACCCGAGTGTTCCTCCACATCCGTAATTTCGTTGAAATCCCCAAATATTAGCCAAGGCTTATCTCTGATTAATGGCGAGTCTTGATGGTGCTTCAAATCTTGCCACATCTCTTTTCTTTCTGCCATATCATTAGAAGCATATATGAACGAGCAAAAAAACTCCGTGGTTGAGTTTTCAAGAAGAACCGAGCACGTGATAATTTGACCGCTCTTGAAAAACGGTGTAACCCGAACTGAAGGACTCCAAACCACCCATATCCTCCCAAGTCGACTATATTCATAGTTTGACATGAAAGACCAATCCTTAAAAGCTGATGATACAATTCTTTGGGATTTGTTTTCCTTAACTCTCGTCTCCATTAATCCTCCGAATTGGAAATTGCCCTGTTGAATCCATTTCCGAACTACTTGTTGTTTATTTTCTTGATTGAAACCACGAATGTTCCAGAAGAAACCAGACATAGATTATTTGCGGGAGGAGGACCGACGATTCTGAGCATTTGGTTTGACAACCGTTTGCTTCTGAGATGATGAATTATTTTTTGAGGCTCGAGGTAATGTGTGTCTAGGTGGGAGATCAACTCCTGTTTGACTGCACAGAGTTTCATTGAGTTCGGCTTGTGTTATTTGCTCTGCTATTTTCTCTGTTTCCCCTTTCTTAGTGTCCTCTGTTACTGTTTTCCCCAATTCATCAACCTCTGTAACTGAGACTTCCTCTTCATCTGTTTTTGAAGTCTCTTTAACTTCTTCTTCAGTCTCACTTGTATCCGCGACCTCATTTCCATCAACCTCAAGCACCGAGAATCTTGAAGATGTTGAGGTAAGAGGTTCTTGACTTGAAAGTTCTTTTGGTTTCCCTACCTTATTTGGTGAAACCTCAGTCCAGAGCATCGCAACCTCACTGTCTTTCCTTTCTTCTACATCCACAACTTGCTCCTTTCCTACCACCTCCAGAGGTTGTGACTCTATGGGTTGCACTACCACCAATTGTGCGGATTCTCCCCTCCGAAGAATAGAGATACTCTTTGGAGCAGCCTTACAACCGTCTTCAAAATGGCCCCATTTTCCACATATAGTACACCGAGGAGGTAACCACGGGTAGGAAAAATCAACCACCGCTTCCTTGTCTTTAGAAAGTTTGAATTTAAACTGTTTTGGAAGGTTCTTCGTCACATCTACCTCCACAAACACCTTTGCTTCATCAAACTGCTTACAGGTTTCAGTCTCTGGATGCAATCTCATGGGCACTCCAACGGCACTTGCTAAGAATCCCAGCCCTTTCCACGAAAACATTGTATGTGGTACATTCTTGATTGTAACCCAAATCGGCATTTTCTTAATCTCAGGTTGAGCTTCCTCAATGATGGGGCTCCATTTTGAGAGCAACATTGGGACATCAGCAATATTCCACATACCTCTTCGCAGTATCCTAGCTCGCACCGACGCATCTCGAATTCTGAATTTCACCATCTTCTCGCTTACCACGAAAACATCAATCTTCACAGATTTATCGCTAAGAGGCCATATCTTGTTAACTATCACATGTATCTTAGCTACATGTGGAGCTGTGGTGACGAACTGTCCCACCAAGAAATCCTCCCATAGTGGAGTATCTTCGAGAATTTCCACCGGTACAGCTACGACTCCACCCGTGGTTAAACTTTCGACATCGTGTTTAGAGAGGTTTTGTTTGTTGTTTACCACCTTTGCCCAAGACTTTTTTTGTTCAAACTCTGGCTGAGGTCGAGCCTCTGCTGCTCTGTTTTTCTCTTTTTCCGGTGTTGTTGTCGACAGATCTCTTGAAGCTTTGTCTGATTGTGGTTGCATTTGCGAAGAAGGGTCCTCTGGTTCAGCTACCAGCGAAGGCGGAGCCGACAGAGTTGGTGGCGGATCCACCATGAAAAAGGAGAAGAAAATTTTAATTAACTGTAGCAATAATCGCACTAAAAATCGCCCTTTTCTTCCCCACCTCCTGATTTATGTTTGCATTTGAATATGATAATTATGAGTCATTATTTCTCTATGAGTCTTCTCTAAATAACAACAAGTGAAGAGTCATGATTCCGTCTTATGTCGTGCAGTTTTTTCAAGTCTCTATGGCGCGATACATCGACATGAACATATTGCACATCACCCCGTCTCATGATGTGATTCTCTATTTATTTCACAAATACATTTTTCATACTTTTCGTCGGTAACCTTTTTTTCTTTTGTTCGTACATGTTACAAAATGTCATTGGACTTCATTTTGTCAATTAAATCCGGGTCAAGATCTATCAAAATAAATTCTTACTCGTGTTTGAGAATAATAAACGTAGAAAAGGAGAAGCAATTACTTTGATTTGAGTGTTGCGGGAGGTATAAGTCTCATATGAACTCAACGTAATAACTTTTTCGTCATGGGTTTTTTACAACCCAAACACATATATCCCTCTATGTTTTAATTATTTTCTTAAGTTTACATTGAAAGACCAATCATTTCATGTATAAGATTCATACGATTTAATTATTTGTTTGCTCTGAATCTCAAAAGAATGAATCACTAAGGTTTTGGCGATTGTATTCGAGAAGAATAGAGAATTGGGAACATACTGAGACATGTGAGTCTTTGGCATTTCTCTTGGCATTAGTAGTTGAGGTGACAGTGTAGACAAGAACAAAACTACCAACAATCTCTGCACCAAGACATTAACCCTTTGTGTAGTCATGAGCCACTACATTGGCACCACCACCATTCGTCTGGTCTAGTCATGTTCGTCCAATCGTTCAAATGCACCATGTCCTATATCCTCTTGCAGATCAAAATGAACAATGAAAGCTAAGATCCATTTAACTCATCATGTTTACCCTTCTTTCGAACATGCTTTTGACCTCAGTCACAAATCGGGGTTTCGGCTTTTATTTGTGCCCGCACTCTAGCCTAGTGCGAAAAATTCTACCCGCTTTGTCAGAAAGTACTAAACACTACCTAAACTCGTTAAAATTTGAATTTTGGTACCCATACTAATTAAAATCGGCGTTTTTATACCTGGGCGCTAACGGTGTTAAAATCTCTGTTTAAGTTGATGAGTGTGTAGCCTAGTCAATAAAAAATATATAACTAGTCAGATTTATGTATAATTTTTTTTATTTACTGCTACTCTAAACGACGTCGTTTAACGATTTGAAGAATAATTGTTTTTTCCGGCAGAAACATCCGATAAGTTTTCTCCAGGATCCTTGCCGGCGATTTGGTTTTTCTTCATAAACCGATAGAAAGCTCCAGATTTTTAAAATCTCTCTCAGAGAGAAGTACAAATCAAGGAAATGAGTAAACGGAATCCACGGATTCTGAATATATTCCTCTATATGCTGCTTCTCAAATCTCTCTTCCTCTGCTTCTACTTGGCTTTTCACTCATCGTCTCCGTCTCCGGAACCACATCATCACTTACCTTTGCGATTACATCTAGTCTCCGTGAATAACCAGTCGGCGATTCAGAAACCGTGGCCGATCTTACCTTCCTACCTTCCATGGACGCCGCCGCAGAGGAATCTACCCAGTGGCTCTGTGAAGGTTCCTTCGGGAATGGATTCACTCAGAGAATTGATTTCCTCAGACCCAAAGGAGGAGAAGGAAGCTAGTTTCGATGCTTCTACAGTGAGACGCTACAGAGTTCGATATGCGAAAGAAGGAATCTGATAATGGTTCCCGATCGGATCGTAATGTCGAAAGGTGGTGAGAAGCTAGAGGAAGTCATGGGGAGGAAAGAGGAAGAGAAGCTTCCGGAGTTTCGAGAAGGTGCGTTAGAGTTGGTGGAAGAGGTTTCACGGTTAGGTTTCAATAGAAACCGTCGAATTGGCGGCGGAGGAGGAAGCGAGTTCTCGGCGGCTGATGGGTGATGAGATGCTGAATGAATATATTCAAGAAGGTGGCATTGATAGACATACAATGAGGGATTTGGTGGCTTCAATTCGTGCTATTGGCAGTGAAGAATTCCTATGTCAAGAGGTTTGTGCATCTCAATATGTTGTTCTTCTTATTGATCTGGTGATTGAACAAGATTGTTTTTGGTAAACTATTCTTGAGGAATTTGAGCTCTTTCATTGTTCGTATTAGGTTGTGGTATTTGAGATTCTTGAAACATATATGTATGTAATGTCTTGTGAATTGATGTTTGATTTTGCTTGGTCTCAGTGGGTGGAGGAACCAACTTTGCTTGTCACTCGATTGGAGTATGCAAATCTCTTCCATACCGTGTCAGATTGGTACAGAAGATGAACCCGAAACCCTGCAACCCGTAAACTGAAAGGAGGAAGAAGAGAATATTAGATTTTAATTTTTTTTTTTAAATGGTAAAACGACGTCGTTTAGAGTAGGAGAAAAAAAAATTATGCATAAATCTGACTAGACTGCACACTCATCAATTTAAACGGAGATTTTAACATCGTTAGCGTTCAGGTATAAAAACGCCGATTTTAATTAGTATGGGTACCAAAATTCAAATTTTAACGAGTTTAGGTAGTGTTTAGTACTTTCTGACAAAGCGGGTAGAATTTTTCGCACTAGGCTAGAGTGCGGGCACAAATAAGCCGAAACCCCATCACAAATCTATTATTTGGTTCCACAGATTCCGAGAAATGTGTATGTGCATGTGTATGTGCCATCTCGAAGCTGTGATAATTTTGACTTATCTTTATATGAGTAATAAAATCTAAGAGTATGTCCATTGGTAAGAACCTATACTTGGGTTCTTAACAATTTTATTATATTAAACCAACATTAAAGTTAGTTTAGAATTCTATTACTGGTTTTAAATTATTTTTACTTTTATTGGTTAGAACCCTTCTTAATAATTAAAAAATATTATTTTTATAATTATTTTGTAAAAATTAAAAAACATATAACATTTTATAAAATCTAAATTATATTACATTTCATGAAATTTTAAACATACATTATATAAAAAAAATTAAAACATAAATTTGCAAATCATAAGAATCCCACTCTAATTTTCCAAATTTTTTCTCTCCATTGTTAATTGAAAAAACAATAAACTTGAAATTATATTATTTTATATATAATTTATTTGTTCTATTCTATTTAATTTTCTTATGTTTCAATGCAAATTTTTTATTAACTAAATATGTTATGACTATTTATATTATGTAGTATATTTTTCTATTGGTTGAAATGTTTCTAGTTAAGTAATAAATAGTATTTTTAATGGTTTTTTAATCTTTATGGTTTCAACTAGAAAATCCTATAAAATGGGAAAAAAGGGTAAATTTTATTTGTAAATTAATTATTAACAAGCATTAACAAGCAAATTCAATAAGCTCACTTATCAATATATCATTAATTTTCGGTGACACTTAACAAACAAGTCCAATAAATTTAGTAAAATTGTTATTATGATATAATTTGAAAGCTATGATTAAACGATATAATTACTTCCTCTGTTTTAAAATAGTTGTTATTCTAGGTTGTTTCACACATATTAAAAAACATATTTAAAATCTGTTTTATCCCTAATTAATATAATATTTTATTTGATATTAGTAATTAATAAGTTTAAAAATATGGATAAAAATGAAAAATTGGTCATAAATATGCATTAAAATTGCAGAATGACAAGTAATATAAAACAAAAAATTAAAGTTGGAATGACAACTAATATGAAATAGAGGTAGCAGAACTTAGTACTTCTAACTTGGTAAATCAAAGCTTTGGTTTTGCCACAACTCGTAAAAGACTCAATCTCCTCCGATTTGGCATTACAATCAGTTTGGAGTCTTGGGGTTTCGCAAAGTTATTTTTGGAGGAGATTGCCGATCCATGCTATTTATCAAGTACCATCATCTAATGTACACTCGAGAAGATATTTGAATACAATTAACCATTGGTAACAATTATATGACGAAGTCAAATTCACATTCATACATAGATAAGGGAGTATATGTACATATCAACTCGCTTAAGGAAACATCGCCAATAATGAAATTGGAAACATTTTGATGTATTTTGTTTGTCAGTAAACTATTCGATTTTACGTAAGCCGGTGGATGATGATATCTCTAGAAACCGGTATTAGATTCTCCTTTTGGCTCTGGTTTAGGCCAATGTCTGGTTTGTATGTAAACTCACATATGTACATTTTACCATTAATTAATGAGAAAGAGTTTATTTAGTAATAGAAAAATTAGTTACTAAACCCGAACCAATGAACCAAAACATTTTGATGTATTGTCTTATTTTTTTTTATTTTTTTTGTATAAGACTGCCCAAATGCATTCTCCGGAAGCTGGCAAGTGCAATAGCGGATTTCTGGTGGAGTAGTTCGCAAAACTCAAAAGGGATGCACTGGATTTCCTGGCAGAAATTATGTCTCCCTAAAAATGAAGGGGGTATTGGCTTCAAGTCTTTCGAAGAGTTTAACAAGGCCTTATTGGCCAAACAACTCTGGCGACTCCACCAATACCCACACTCTCTAGTGGCACGTGTCCTGAAAGGGAGGTATTTTCGTTACTCACATCCTTTCCACGCCAAGAAGGCTTCTCGACCGTCCTATGGTTGGCGAAGTCTATGGAGTGCGAAACCCTTAATCGATCACGGGATGCGGCGCACCGTGGGTAACGGAGCTACGACATGGGTTTGGACCGACAAATGGATTCCGGATAAGCTACCCCGGCCAGCCAGGAGGGTACAAGGCAGGGAATCGGGTAGTCCCCCAAACATGAACCTGCGGGTTATCGATTTGATTGACGAAGACAACCATTCCTGGAATATTAGGGAATTGCACCGATATGTAGACCCGAGAGATATCCCGATGATAATGTCCATCGTACCATCTCGCGTGGGTACGCCAGATGGATACTGTTGGCATTTCACGAATTCTGGTACGTACACGGTACAGTCAGGGTATGTAGTGGCACGGCATCAGATGGCGGAGGAGCTACGGTTTGTCACGCAACTACCATCCTTGAGCCCTCTTAAAACAATGGTGTGGAAATTAAAAACTACGAATAAAATCCGGCATTTCTTATGGCAATCCCTTTCGGGAGCTGTAGGCGGTTAATGAACGCTTAGCGTTTCGACATCTACAACAAGACCGAAATTGCCCCAAGTGTGAAGATGTGGAGGAAACAATCAACCATGTTCTATTTACATGCCCACCGGCTAGACAATGTTGGGCTATGTCACAAATCCCGCACCGCAGTTCGGCTTTCCCGACGGAGAGTCTCTGGGGTAATTATGATTTTCTCCTGTCCCGGGTCCCTGACCGGACAGAGTTTGAGGAACACGTCAGATGTTTCCCCTGGATAATCTGGTACCTCTGGAAGGCGCGAAACGATAAAGTTTTCAAAAATATTGATCGATCGCCACCGGACATCCTAGCACTAGCTAGGAAGGAAGCGACGGCCTGGCTCGTAGCAACCGCGGAAGCAGATGCGAGCAGAGTAACACGAATATCTACGGAGCAGACGATGCCAAAAGCCATTTTCACTTGCTTTGTTGACGGATCTTGGAAGGAGGGAGAACCCACGAGTGGGATTGGTTAGACGCTGGAACTCCAAGACGGAGCAATTGACCTTTTAGGAACCCGAGGGCTCACCAGGGGTACCTCCCCACTCCATACTGAACTACAGAGTTTGTTATGGGCCCTCCGGTGTCTGAGGTGGAAGAAACGATATTGTGCGATGTTTGCCACGGACTCACAGGACCTAGCGGCAATGGTACTAGACCCGGAAAGTTGGCCTCGGTTCAGAACAGAGCTGGAAGATTTCAAGACACTCCGAGCGTGGTTCCCTGATTTTACTCTACAGTATTGCCCCAGAGAACGCAACGAAAAGGCCGACATACTGGCCCGATCCGCTCGAACCAAAAACAAAGTTTTCTCTTATGTAAACACGTCTACCCCACATTGGTTCCCACATACGCATGTGTTTGGTGGATCCAGGAGTATAGTGTTTTGTGACAAAAAAAAAAAAAAAAAAAAGAATTGGAATATGTTAAAAAGAAGGAAAAAAAAAACACGAAAGCTAATGAATTACAGATTTGAATGATAGAACAAAAATTTGAAGATCACAAATCTTTCAATATAATTAAATCTAGTTTACAGTCTCGGTATATTTTTCTTTATATGAAAATGTAAAATTGTTTATGTTTTATTTTGCAAAATTTGTTATTGCGTTTTAATTAATTAATTGTTTTACCGGAAGAGAAGTGAACGAAAAACACTCAAAATATTTTTTTTCCATTAGAGATGCCAAATCCTCGTTTTCTCATGGCAGTTGTCGACCGGAACAAAAACTGAACTCTTAAGAGATCTTCGACGGAAACAATCTCAGATCTGAATCGGAGATCGTTTCTCCATTCAAATTTCGTTGATCGAGCCAAGCAATGGATGATTTCCTGGATAAGTTGCCGCAGATGGATCTGATGCGGTCGGAGAAGATGACGCTTGTCCAGCTTATCATCCCTGTCGAGTCCGCTCACCGTTCCATCACTTATCTCGGCGAACTCGGCCTCTTGCAGTTCCGCGACGTGAGTCTGTGAACTCAGATCCGTCTTCCTCTCTTTACCAATCCATCGAATCTGTTGCTTTTTATGTTAGGTTATTAGAAATCAGTGTGGAATCAGATGTTTGATCCTTCTAGACTGAACATGCTAGTGAATGATCTTTCAAATTATATCGACCTGGGATGGGATTTCTTGTTTGTTATTTGGAATCTCCTTTGGTTTTTACATTTGGATTTAGTTGACACTCTTTATCTTCGTTTCCTCAACAGCTAAATGCGGATAAAAGTCCCTTTCAGCGGACATTTGCTAATCAGGTATCGACTCGGAGTTCTCTGTAGTTCTAGCTCTGTTGTATGTGATTCAATGCATATAGTTTTCTACTTTATTGCTGTAGTGGGGAATTTTGGCTTGATATAGGTAGGCTCATTACAATCTTTGTAGAAATATGGTGATTCTTGTTTGAGGGTGTTCTCTTGAGGAATTTTTATCTCCATTCTAGTGTCACCAATAAATTAAATGGTGGTTCTTTAGCTTTAAGGAGTTCTTTTATTTTTAGTGCATAATCATAGATTTCTTTTGTCGTTTTTATCACATCAACTCCACCGTAGGTAAATCTTCTTCATGAGGCCATGATTTACACATAGTGAGAAGTTGGACATATTGCTTAGCCATGAGAATATGGGTTTCTTAGTCATTTGTTTTCTCTTCCATTTAGTCGTAGCCGTCAAAACATGGGTTCCTTACTTTCTAAATCTTCTTCTCGCGTTCAAGCTGAATTATCCCCAAAATTCTAGGAGGGATGTAGCTTAGAGGCTTGGAGTAAATATATATGTGCTGGCCATTACTAATTAATGCGCTGAAATTTGTTTTCCGCAATACAACTTTGACATGACGATACAAAATCTTAAAAACTACATTTATAGTCGATATCAAGCACAGAGCTTCTTTGCTTATGCAAATTCTTGGGAGATTTTAACAGGTAAAGCGATGTGGTGAGATGTCAAGGAAGCTGCGGTTTTTTAAAGATCAAATTGATAAAGCTGGTCTAAGATGTTCACCACGCCATGAATTAGAACCGGACATTGAGCTTGGAGATTTAGAGGTCAGAATTCAATTTTCAGAATCTGCTTCACCTAATTGGGGAATGAGGCATGATTTTGTTTATGACACTTTTAGTTTCTTTGTATCTTCAATTGCTTTCTTCGGCAGAGACAACTTGCTGATCATGAGCATGAGGTACTGGAAATGAATTCTAACAGTGAAAAGCTTCGGCAAACATATAATGAACTTCTTGAATTCAAGATAGTTCTTCAAAAGGTAGGTGTATTCTCCTTTCATTCCGCTAATTGGGAATTATTTATTTTCTCCCTCTAGACTACCTGAAATTATGTTGATCAGTTGATATGATTATATAGTGCAGTAGCTGTTGTTCAGCTTTAATCCAACTTTCTCGTGCTAAGATGTGTTCTCACCTTCCTCTGTTTATGCTTAAATTTCGGATATATTATTGTTTAACTTCTTTTCAGGCAAGTGGTTTCCTTGTCTCAAGTAATGCTCATGCAATTGGAAATGAAACAGAACTACATGAAAGCACCTACTCGAATAATGGTTTTATTGAGACTGCATCTTTACTTGAGCAGGTGATTGCAAGTCAAAGTTTCCATTTAACTGTTGTTACCTGGAATCTCATAATTATCTCTACTAAGATAAGAGTTGTTTTCTTCACAGGAAATGAGTCCTGGACCCTCTAATCAATCAGGATTGAGATTTATTAGTGGGATCATTAACAAAGAAAAACTTCTTAGATTTGAAAGAATGTTGTTTCGTGCAACAAGAGGCAATATGCTTTTCAACCAAACGCCCTCTGATGAGGAGATCATGGATCCTTCAACATCAGAAATGGTTATATTGATCTCTTATTTTCTCACACTGCATAATCTCTTATTTCCATAATAATCATATGCTATTTCAGTGAGATGCTTATTTACTAACTGGGTTATTGTGCTCGTAGGTGGAGAAAATTGTATTTGTGGTATTCTTCTCTGGGGAGCAAGCAAGGACAAAAATATTGAAAATATGCGAAGCTTTTGGTGCAAATTGCTATCCTGTCCCTGAGGATACAACAAAGCAGAGGCAGCTGACGAGAGAAGTAAGTTGGATATTCCAAAACTTGTTCTATTTTTTTTTTTTATCTTTATTCAGCGAGGGATATTTCAAGATATTTTTATGTGTTTTTTTTGTCTTAAACGATTCTTGCAAGTTGATTTCATCTTGTCAATATGATTTTGTTACTGAATTTTGTATCCCAATCATATGCGATTGTTAGTTGCTGTGTCACGCTATGTTCTAGAATACCAATAGATTTTATCGTGATTAGTAGTGCTAGTGACTGTTAGTTACTGCATCACCCTATGTTGTACCTAAAATATGAATGTATCTGGTGTATAGGTGTTATCCCGACTCTCTGATCTGGAAGCCACTCTTGATGCTGGAACTCGCCATCGTAATAATGCCCTTAATTCCGTTGGTTATAGCTTGACTAAATGGATGACCACGGTAATAAATAGCATCTACAATTACTTCTTTTTCTTAATTATCGTTCTGCTACATACAGTATGGAACAGCCATGATTTTAGCTGGCCTTTTATTGCTAGGTTCGGAGAGAAAAAGCTGTTTATGATACTCTCAATATGCTAAATTTTGATGTAACAAAGAAATGTCTAGTCGGCGAAGGTTGGTGCCCCACATTTGCTAAGACCCAGGTATACTACAATGTTTTTCCCTTTTACATAATCTACTATAACTTCCTTGCAATTGAAATTCATTAACAACTTATGTGCCAGATTCATGAGGTCCTGCAGCGAGCCACTTTCGACAGCAATTCACAGGTGGGGGTTATATTTCATGTAATGCAAGCGGTCGAATCACCTCCCACCTATTTCAGAACGAACAAACTTACGAATGCATTCCAGGAGATTATTGATGCTTATGGGTTAGTTCCACTTCTGAGCATTACCTGGTTCAATTGTAATGTTCCATGAGCATGAAAAAACTTACAAGTGTTTGTTCTCGTCTTTCCCTCGTTATACGATTATGATTTTAGAAAAAATGGTTGCTTTCTAACAAAGCTAAACTTTCGACATGCCGCATCATCTTAATCAAGTTATTTGTTGATTGCATGTGCCAGTTTTATTTCTGCTGATCACCATTTCATGTATCTTTGACTTGATTCGTGCTTGGCAGTGTTGCAAGATATCAAGAGGCCAACCCTGCAGTGTATTCAGTCGTCACGTATCCCTTTTTGTTTGCTGTTATGTTTGGAGATTGGGGTCATGGTCTATGCTTGCTGCTAGGAGCGTTGTATCTTCTTGCTCGTGAAAGAAAGCTGAGTACGCAGGTATGGTTGTCTCCCATTCTTTGTTGTATTAGTTGAATGAGAAAGTGCTGACGATATTGGCTTTGAGCATGAGATGTTACTTATAAAATTGAACCAAAACATAAAGTTTTGTGGCTGATAGAGATTTTGT
The DNA here is from genome assembly GCA_964056655.1 of Arabis hirsuta. Lineage (NCBI taxonomy): Eukaryota > Viridiplantae > Streptophyta > Magnoliopsida > Brassicales > Brassicaceae > Arabis > Arabis hirsuta. Next base: position 25,718,559 of record OZ053298.1, on the reverse strand, counting down.
AGCTTTGGATTTATAGAGAGCTGCAGCAATAGTTATGTTGCATTTTCTTGTACCCTCAAATGGTGATGCAATTTTCTGTGCTCTGCTCTCAGAGGCTTTTTGTATTCCAAATGAGAGAGATGTTTCAATTATTTAGACCTGGGATATATATGAGAATTGCACTTAGTTTACCTTTTCACTCTAGGATAGAGGTTAAGTTGAGAAAAAATAACTTTTGTGGTGTGAAATTTCAACCTATGTGTTATGATTTTTCTGTGGCTTATCTTTACCAGAAACTTGGAAGTTTTATGGAGATGCTCTTTGGAGGTCGCTATGTAATCTTACTAATGGCACTTTTTTCAATATATTGTGGGCTTATCTACAATGAGTTCTTCTCTGTTCCTTTCCACATCTTTGGTGGTTCAGCTTACAAGTGCAGAGATACTACTTGTAGGTATGTGTTGTGTTTGAATCTTTGATGTCTTTAGCAAGGAGTCACACTTTTATTATTACTCGATTTGTTGCTGATTTGCATATTTAATTGTTATCCAGCGATGCATACACGGTGGGTTTAATCAAGTACCGTGATCCATACCCTTTTGGCGTAGATCCTAGTTGGCGTGGAAGCCGTACAGAACTGCCTTACCTAAACTCCCTGAAGATGAAGATGTCTATTCTACTGGGAATTGCTCAGATGAATCTTGGACTAATACTAAGTTTCTTCAATGCTCGCTTCTTTGGTTCTTCATTGGACATAAGGTTTTGTCTTCTTTTCATTTTATGTTCTCGTGCTTTCAAATTCATCCCTGTATTTTAAGGTCCACAGGGATGACTTATGTATTTGTGCTGTGTCATGATCAGGTATCAGTTTGTGCCGCAGATGATATTTCTAAACAGCCTATTCGGTTACCTTTCACTGCTCATCATCATCAAGTGGTGCACTGGATCTCAAGCAGACTTGTATCATGTGATGATCTACATGTTTCTGAGTCCCACTGAAGAACTTGGTGAAAATGAGTTGTTTTGGGGCCAGCGTCCACTTCAGGCACGGTTCCACTCTTTTGTGTTCCATATGTTCTTTGTACCATCCTTACCCATCTTTGACACTCACATATGATACTGCTCCGCAGATTCTGTTGTTGCTTATGGCATTCATTGCTGTCCCGTGGATGCTTTTTCCAAAACCCTTTGCCCTCAGGAAAATTCACATGGAGGTAGGTATCTCGGTTTAAGGCTTTCACTCCTGTATGTTTTATTTACTGTTCTTTTTGGGGGCTCTGGCGCTTATCAATGGATGGAATTTTCTTTTTATCTAGAGATTCCAAGGTCGCACTTACGGCGTTCTTGGTACTTCTGAGGTGGATCTTGATGTAGAACCAGACTCCGCTAGAGGCCATCACGAAGAAGAGTTCAACTTCAGCGAGATTTTTGTACATCAGTTGATTCACTCCATAGAATTTGTTCTAGGTTCAGTTTCTAACACAGCATCTTACCTTCGTCTTTGGGCTCTTAGGTATGTAACCAGCGTTTCTGCTTTTAAGTTAATCCTTCTTTATTGCTTCCAATATAGTCTTTTTGACTTTTGATTTGGCATTACAGTTTGGCTCATTCGGAATTATCGACGGTCTTCTATGAGAAAGTTCTTCTTCTTGCCTGGGGGTGAGTAACTTTTAGTTTCTCAAATTGATTTATATGCGTTCCATTTCTCGTTTTAAAAAAATTGAATGATTGTGCAAACAGGTATGAAAACATATTGATCCGGTTAATCGGAGTAGCGGTGTTTGCGTTTGCAACAGCGTTTATACTACTGATGATGGAAACACTAAGCGCGTTTCTCCATGCACTGCGTCTACACTGGGTAGAATTCATGGGAAAGTTCTTCAATGGAGACGGTTACAAGTTCAAGCCTTTCGCATTTGCTTTAATCTCAGACGACGATGAATAAAAACCCACAAGCCACATTTGCACATCCCCCCCCCCAAGAAAATATATATATATAGAGAGAAGAAGAAGAAAATTGGCTTTTTTCAAAACAGATTATACGGTAGCAACTCCCATTTTGCTTCATCCTTTTTTAACCGAACTCATCTTCAAAATTGGTATTTGTTACTACTAGTTATTAATGCACAAGTGGAGAATGTCTTTGTTTTCCCCCTAAAAGCAGAACAAGTTAGAGATTGGAAGTTTTCTTCTTCTTTTTTTTAAACATATACACACTTCACTGTCATGGATTTTTTGGAGACGAGAGATAAATGGAACCTTTTATATGTTTGGCAATCATTTATTTACCTGAAACAGACGTAAAGTAATAGTAATGCTTTTATCAACAACTACAAAAATGTAATAGCAATTGAGTAATGATAAAGTAGTACAGTGTGTATTTCTCATTTCACTCACTTGTGGACTATGGATTAGTTTGCAGTTGACTGGCTGAACAATAAAATAAATAAGTGATGGATCCTGAGGGAGCGAATTTAGTGTTTGATTTGTCTGAAAGAATGCGGAGACCGAACCACACAAGTCGACTCATGGTCTTCTTGTCCATTACTGTATACAATAAGATTGAAGACAACCTTAACTAATTGCATGTGTGTGGTTATTAAACCTTTTTAGCTTAGTCCACAAATTAAATTAATCTATTAATATTTTTAGATTAATCCTATGAAAAGAAAAATATTTTGGTTGGGTGGATTAAGTTAAATTATTCAACACAATAAGTCCACAGATTTATCCGTGACCAAAATAAAAAGAGTCCACGGATTTATCCATTTTACACACCACGAAAACAAATTCAAATATCTCATAGCGATATGTTTTGACATTTTTTTGTAGTTTCTACTGAAAAGACTTGTCGACAAAAAAGTTATTATGAATGGGTTTTCTAACAGAAAAGGTTTTTCTTAATATTTTTCATCTAAATCGAAACAAATCAAAATTTTATATAAATTGATTGAAAAGAAATTAAACTGATTTAATTTTACTTTGAATTTATCCAAGCAAACCAAAAAAAATTTCAATTAATTTTTTTTGGTAAAAAATAAGATATAGCCGAAAAAAAATCACATTTAACCGGAAAGAATAATTTTTCTTAAAAAAAAAAAAACCTAGAAATTTACGCTCATTTTAACATGAAAAAGAAATTAGCCGTCAAAAAGAAAAAGAAATTAGGTATATTATGATTATCTTTGGGGGTATTGAACTATACCTTTTGAAAAAACACCAGCCATTGGCGAACAAGGTTTAGCCACTAAACATACATCGCTCCACTTTTTTCGTTCTCTTCCCCAAATCAAATCAAATCTTCTTCTTCGATTTTCTCTCAACCGTTAGTTTCTACTCTCTCTCTTTCTCTCCACCCAATTCCTCCCAAACCCTAACCTACGAATTAGGGTTTTTGTTCCTTCCTTGATTCAGAATTCGCGACTTGGATTTCTCCATCGATTGCAGGTAAAGAGATTTCTACTCCTTTCTTGAGTAGGGAAGCGTCTAGCCTGATTCTTGAACGGTTTTTTTCTTTTTCTTTCTTTGGTGGGTTCCTTCAAAGTACGGAATTCGGAGTGGTCAAGGTTCGACATTGCAAATAATCTCTCAGATTAGGGTTTCAAAGCTCAAAAGATTTCCCCTTTTTGCTAAAAAAGTGTTCTTTTGGTTTGGGGATTAAAGCTTTGGTTTTGAGATTTGTGGGTTCACTGTCTTCTGGTTGATTACAAGTCTTCTCCATTGTTTCCTTTTAGTCTTGTTGCAGTTGCTTAGAGAATTGCCCTTATTATTGAAATTTGTGGAATATGTTCTGATTACTGCATGCTTTGTATGTGATTTGTTTATTAAGCAATTAGGTAACGATGAATGACAAAGGAGAAAAGACTTGTCCTCTATGTGCTGAGGAGATGGACTTGACTGATCAACTTCTAAAACCTTGCAAATGTGGCTATGAGGTTGGATACATTACAACCATTTCTCTTGTTTCTTTCTTGTCAATGTTCGAGCAGAGTGTTTCGGGTTGTTGTTTATAGTCTGATACCAAATTGGCAGTTGATATGCTCTTTCGAAGGTCTACATTTGGTCTTGCAACTATTCTTCTGATTGGCAGTTCCAATGCAATTTGCTATTACCAGAGTTCTTTCTCAGCCTACTGTCTGAGTTTCTGTTGATTCTGTATGGTATAATACGTTTATTTATACACGTGTAGTCTCAGATCAGTGTTTTCTAACTGTTTCGTTTTGGTTGACCCACATTGTTAATAAGTGTCTTGAGGATGCACCCTTTCTTAAAATCTATGCAAAAGACCAAACCTTATCTTGTTATATGTTTGATTCATTTAGTGTGGCACTGCGGTTTTCTATAATCCATCACCTTTTCTTATGTAAATATATGTCTTTGTTGCAGATATGTGTTTACTGCTGGAATCATATTACAGAGATGGCCGAGAAAGATAAGAAAGAGGGTCGTTGTCCCGCATGTCGAACCCCTTATGATAAGGAAAAGATTGTTGCAAATTGTGAAAGGTAGTTCTGATGCTGAAAACAAATCTTTTTTGTTCCTGTAAAACGTGTAAAAAATTATCCTCTTTTTGTCCCCCTCCCCCCCCCCCCCCCCCCCCCCCCCCCACCCACAACCAATTCACCAGGTTGGCTGCTGAAATTAACATTGACCGGAAAAAATCACAGAAGGTGAAGCCTAAACCCTCAGAGGGAAGGAAAGATCTAACTGGTGTGAGAGTCATCCAGAGAAATTTGGTGTATGTCATGGGCTTGCCTCTTGATCTGGCAGATGAAGATGTAAGTCTACCAGCTACACTTATCTCCCTGGCACTCACATTTGCTTTGAAAAAGAAATCACGTTTTTCTTCTCAGTAATCTGGGGGTTTTTTTATGTATGCAGCTTTGTCAGCGTAAAGAATACTTTGGTCAATATGGGAAGGTCGTAAAGGTAGCTATGTCTCGAACTGCAGCTGGGACTGTCCAAATATTTCCAAACAATACTTGCAGTGTGTATGTATTCGAATTCTTTACACATTCAATCAATGATATCTACTTGCGGATGAACTTATATTTGTGATTCCATATAGTTAAGCAGAACCCCTTTCTTTCTGAGGTCTATTAGACATGTTTGCTTTTAACTAACTTCTTTGAGCTAACGTTTTCCTTCCTTTTGTCTCCAAAATTGAAATTTCCTAGATATATTACTTACTCCAAAGAGGAGGAAGCAATTCGATGTATCCAATCAGTACATGGATTTGTTTTGGATGGTAGATCTTTGAAGTATGTGGTGTTTTCTTTTTTCAAGATTAGTAATTGTATGTTTTGGTTCTATTTCTACTAATTTTTTGTATATCATTAGGGCATGTTTTGGGACCATGAAGTACTGTCATGCATGGTTAAGAAACATGGTGAGCACTAAGCAGATGTTTTCTTGCATACGGTAGTTGTTGCAGATGTTGTGTTTAGTTCAATTCCAATTGTGTTTTGTGGATGCCTTTTTGTTTCTGCAGCCTTGCAACAATTCAGAATGCCTTTATTTGCATGAGATTGGTGCCCAAGAGGATAGTTTCTCAAAAGATGAGACCATATCAGTGCACATGAGGTAAATTAAAGCCAATGATCCTGAACGCTTTGCCTTTTCAGTTAATTAGAATGGATTGTTGTTGATTTCTTTTTTTTTCTCTGATGCTGATGGTGGGCTGTCAGTGAAGTATCTTTTAGTTGACCTTAATAGATGCATTTGTGAACTTGTTAAAAAGCTGGTTTTCTCTTAGCTTTCATCCTTTCTTGAGGCTAGCAGAGATTTATTTTTGCATCAGTTCTTTGTTCTGCTCTATATGTGGTGCTTCATTAGGTAGTTATCTGATTCTCTTGTTGTTTAAAAAGGAGAATGGTTCAACAAATTACTGGTGCGGTGGATAATTCGATGCGGCGCTCAGGGAATATGTTACCTCCACCAGTTGATGATTATGTTGATAATGAGTCTAGCATAAGAAAAATTCCAAAAGTTGTTTTGAATGTAAGTTGCGACCTCTTCGTGGAGCCTCTTGATATTCTTTCTGCTGTCAGCATATTCATGTGCATTTTTGTATGATTTATTTTGCTTTTTTTGCCCCATTTTTCCTTCGCAGAATGCACATAGTGTCATTAAAAGTTCTCCCCCAAATGGCAGCGATGACCGATCTGTTACTCTTCCTGCTGGAGCCTTGTGGTACACTGAATTCTTGTGTATAGATCTTTTTTTTTTCAATCGTGTACCTGCTTTGCCTGAAAATTCTAACTGGATTTTCAGGGGAATGCATTCTTCAAGCCAGTCTTTGGTACAGAATACACAATGTTCTAGGGAACCCTTACAAGACAAAGCTGTCACAGTTTCATCTCATAGTGATGTAATAAAGAAGCCAGCATTAGAGGATACTCATATTGCATATGGAAATGCCTTGAAACCGCAAGAGCAATTGGATAATCAGACTGATTTTCCGGAGCTTTCCTTGTCTAATAGGCCGCATATCAGTAATAGTAGGGAATTAGTTTCTGCAGGTGTGGATAATAGTAGAGCTGTTAGTATGCCATCAGATTGCACAGACTTTCCAGAACATACTTCTCAATCTTGTAGATCCATTCTGTCCAATGGAAACAAAATGGTTAATAGAAGAATACATAGCGTATGTGGCGATGCTGTGTCAGTGGATGCAGATAATGTTGTGGATGGCTATCGCGGGCAAACAAGATCTGACAGTTCACATTCTGATCACGCTTCCATAAATTCATCTCGTACAGAAGTGTCCCGAGACTCTCTACAGCGTTGCGTCAATGAACCTAGAGAAGTTCAGACATTACAGAAGTGTGGTAGAACTAATGCAGATGAGGTTGTCTCGAGAGAAGAAGTTAATGCCAGTACTGCTTTGTTTTCTCCGTTGGTAACAGAAGCCGAGGATGATATATCATTGTTCAATAGACAAAGACTCAAGGATCCAGAAGTTCTTAGCTGTCAGCCCAATGTGGCCAATAAATCTGGTATGCAGCCTTGTTCAACCCAGTATAAGGCTGAGCATGAAGAGACCAGGAATGTGTTTGGATCCTCCTCTTCCGACAGCAGAGGAAGTAATATAGCACCCCTCTCACATGGGTATATCGAGATGCGATTTAACGAGACCGGTCTTTTTAACAGCGGTTTTAATCATTCTACTTCGTTTCCTGACAGAGCAAGGGACACCCAACCAATTGAAAAGTGTTCCGCTGACTCACAAGGAAACTCTAGCAGTGACATAGATGACAGGATAATTGCAAATATATTGTCTTTAGATCTTGATGAGTACTTGACTTCACCTCATAACGTGGCGAAGCTATTTGGGGAAAGTGATGTAGAGGCGAGGTCTCTTAAGCTAGCCAGTTCCAGTGAAATTAAGAATAATCAATCCCGGTTTTCTTTTGCAAGGCAAGAGGAACCAAAGAATCAAGCTTTTGATTCTTATAACACTGTCAACCAAATATCACATGGCAGTGACTTCTACCAGAATTCTTTAGAACGACAGAGTCCTAATATGGGTATGCGTGGGATGTATAACGGTTTTTCATCCAGTTATCTCAAGGGAATAGATTATGTCACGGAAAACTCCAGTATGCCCTCATCTTATAAACCTCCTTGTGAGTGTGATTTCTCATCCTTTTACCTTAAGCTTCTAGCCTTCTAGCTATTTATATTACATTTTTTTTATTTCATGTTGACATACCACAATAATGTTCATAATATCTAGCAGCGGTTTTATGTGTATCGAGTGAATAAATGACTCTTCTGCTAAACTATCTCCACTGTTTGAGTGATGCTTTTCCTGGTTATGGAAATATTACGCTTCTTGGATATTGACTTGGGTGTGTTTTACAAAGCTTGTGCGCCATAGTACCTGTGTATTATTGAAGATTTGGTGAACCTTAGTTTTCTTTTTTTTTGTCTTGTAGCTGTTCCAAGATGTCCGGTTTCAGCGCCACCCGGATTTTCAGTTCCAAGTCAACCTCCTCCTCCAGGCTTTGCGTCAAATGGGAGAGAACAGCTAACATTTAATGGCTTTTCAGGTAGTTTATATTTATTTGGAAGTTATTATAATATATCACAGTGATATGTTGCTGCTAGATAAATTGAAAATCCGTTCTGGTTACTTGTAGGAAACCATCGTCTCTCTGATTCAACAGTGTTTGGTAATACATATCAGTCACTTCCAGTCGAAAATACTGGTGGTTGTGTCAGGGATGTTAAGTTTATGGATCCTGCCATTTTGGCCGTTGGTCAAGGCTTTGAGAATGGAAGCCTAGATTTCAGATCAAACTTCCAAGGAAACACTAACATGTTTAGAAACGAGGCAAAACCTCAACAACAACAACTGGTAATGCAGAGCCCTTTGTCTTCGCATCAAAACTGTAGATTCACTGGCCTCAACGGTTCTTTGGGAATGGCATCAAGGTTAACAAATCAAGCTCAAGGGAATAACATGCTGTCTAGAAACCTGGGCTTACCTAATGGTCATTGGGATGGGTTGAGTAATGAGATCCAAAGTCGAAACAGACTTCAAAATGAGAGACTTTCTGGTTCAACAAACCTGATGGCTGGTTACAATGGGACGTTCAGGATTTAACACCAATCAGTGAACTTGGCAGAGCCATTCATTGGTCTGGTCTAGGAGCCCCTTGAACTTAAATCTTAGCTTCTGGTTAATTAGAAACTGAGAGCTAAAGAGAGGTGGGTGTAAAAAAGCTTTAGGAAGGTTTATTGATTTATGCAGTTTATAACATTTTTTTCTTTGATTTTGAAATATGTCAAGTATGGATTTTCAATCATGAGGAGGATCTTGCATCCAAACATTTGGTTAAAACGTTTAGGTAGATACTTTTTAACTTGCTAAAAATCATTAATTGACATGAATGAAACGGAAACAAAGTGAGATGAGCTTAGGGGGGGTTTTTTTTTAAACTCAAAACATACTTCATTCAATATCAACTACTAGAAGAACATAACCGTCTCTCCCTAGCCACCAATGGTTCAAGCATAAAAGAGGAACACATTCAATGGTAGCAAAATTCATTGCAATGAGGAACTTGTTTGGAAATAATATCTGCACAAGCACTATCCTCTCTTCCAATATGTATAAAGGTAGATAGTGTCGACCCATTGAGAAGACTTTGAATGTCGCTTGTGAAAGTTTTCAACTTTGGCCACTTAACCGGGTACTTCACAGCCTCAATCAGAATTTGGGAATCACTTTCATGCGTAACTTGAGTAATATAGGCTTAGGGTTTGTGTAGCTAAAAGTAGCCATAAAAAATGAAATGAGAATCTGGCATCTAATTTGTTAAAACTTTTAGGCTAGTTATTATAAAGTGTGAATTTGTGTGATAATGAACAAAATTACTCCTACTGTTTTATTTTGTTTGATGTTTAAGATTTTGCATATAGATTAAATTTTTTTAAAAAATTTCAAAATAAAGCATGTTTTATCATCAATTGCAAAACAATTCAATCAATTAAAAAATGTAATATGCAGAATTTTAACTGTCAAAAAAATATAAACACAGTTAATTTTGCATAGAAACCTAAAAAACATCAAATGAAATGAAACGAAAAAATCTTTAAAACATTAAATATAATAAAATATAAGGAGTATAATATAAAAACTAATCAATCGGTTACAGAGAGATAGAGAGAAAAAGTAGAAATTATTAGTTTTTAAATTATATAGTTTTTTATGTGTTATTTATGCTAATTTTCTTATTATGAATTCGAGGAGACACCTCTTTGATTCGGTTATGAAATAAAGTAAATTGACATTTTTGTTTATTGGATTGGACCCATAATGTTTCGCAATCGTCTCACGTTGTCTCATTTTGTACCACAAAATAAAAACAATAGTTTATAATAAGGATTCTCCGACAATGTAGGTCATCATTGGTAATTTATTTTGGTTTTATGCCTTTGTTGCCTTGTTCCTGACTACTACCATATACCCTACGCAACTCCAGAAAATTTATATACTAAAATAATTAATAAATGTTTTCCCTCAATGTATATATAAGGTACTACTCTGAAAAATAGTCATTACTCATCGTATTTAATTCGACAGAAACTATACTACCATCCATATCTTTTAGATCGCTCCATATTTGGCTGACCATACAAAACGTCCACACAATCGGGGTCATCTTTTCTCATGTCCACAATTCATGCCTTAAATAATAATGTAGATATATATATATATATATACTTTCTTTTTATCCATCTAAATATTTGTATTCCTTAATTCCAAGCAAAAACATATAAAAGCCGACCAATTATATTTGAATCTCTGATGCCATAAACCCAAAAGAGGGAAACATACAAAGGTGGAATATTTTTTTAACACTAAATTTTTATTATTATTCTATTACAAATTATGAAAATTGTTACATCGACGATTTTATAAAATCTATGCCAAACGATTCTACTTTGCCCCACGTTGAAGAATTCCAACAAGCTTGTCTCTATAATCTGCATATATAATAATAAATCACAAATTTTGGGATTCGAACCCTAGACCTCTTGGTGTAGTAGAAGCATTGATGAACCCTTGATCGACCATTGGGCCAAAGAGGCTTCCACAACAAAAGAAAATATGGTTACAAACCGAATAATTTCACCAGTACGAACCAAATGAGAAACTCATCAATGGGTGGAGGCTATCCACAACAAGGTTATCAAGCCCGCCCGCCATCAAGTTGGACACCACCTGGTGGTCCGCCAGTACAACAACCTGGTTATGGTTACATGCAACAGGGAGCATATCCACCTCAGTATGGTCAGTCATCTTATGGAAGTTACCCTCAACAAACTTCAGCTGGTTACTCCTTTACCTGGGATTAATCCTCTGTGCCACCATCCCAGCAGAGCACACAAGGTGAGTATGATTATTACGGTCAGCAACAGTCACAACAACCAAACAGTGGTGGTAGCTCAGCCCCACCAACAAATACCACATGCTTCAATTACTACCAGCAGGCTTCTAGTTATGGCCAAACTAGTTAAGGATACCAGCAAAATGGGTATACGGCTTATAATGCCTCACAGCAATCATGATATGGTCAAGCTGCTGGGTATGATCAGCAACAAGGTTATGGCAGAACCAATAATCCAACTCAAGAGGAAGATGCATCTCAAGCCGCTCCGCCATCTTCCGGTCAGTCTGGACAAGCTGGGTATGGTACAACTGGTCAACAACCTCCTCAAGGTAGTACTGGTCACGCAGGGTATGGTGCTCCTCTGACTTCTCAGGCTGGTTACAGCAGCCAGCAACCAACGGCTTATAGTTCTGGGTATGGAGTACCACTACAGTCTCCGGGTGCTCCTGGGAGCTATGGTGGTCAGTCTGGGTATGCCCAACCAACAGCGTCAGGGTATGGACCGCCTCCAACATATGGTGGGTATGGTCAAGCTGCAGAGACATATGGGTCTTATGGAGGATACACCCAAACTACTGCTACTGGTGGAGGATACTCTTCTGATGGGTCTGCTGGAGCCGCTGCTGGTGGTACTAGTATGCTGGCTTCACAAAGTATTCAAAAAGTTGATATATAAGTTAATGGATGAATTTCAACTGTTATACATTATAGACTTCCCAATGCTCTTTTCTTTTTCTGGAGATTTTCTTAATGTTTGTGTTCGACGTTTTAGTCTTTTTTTATATATATTTGAGATAATGGTTAATGGTATGTTTGGTCTAAAGAAAAGTTCAAAAAAAAAAAATGGTTACAAGTTTATTATCGTTCACACTTGGACAATTACTTCTCACTAGGCTAAACACTTATACAAGAGACTATATAAATAAACAAATGTGTTAGTGTTATATGTTTCGTCTAAACTAAACTAATACTAAATGATTCACATAAATAAAAGTGAAAAAATTAGCCTAAACATGCCTCAAACATGAATGCATTCATCATCAAAATACTATTTGTTTAAAGAATTGTCGATTGAAGATGGATACTATTCTCCTATTTTATCTATTTTATATAATAAAAGAAGGATAAATTAATAATAATATGTTTGAAGAAACATGAGAGTTTAGATTACTCGTAAAGGCATAGGATACGAGTCATAGGAAAGGACCATTTTTGGAATAATGTGAAAAATACTTTAGTTTTCTTAAGACATGACAACTTACTGAATATCATTACATTACCCGGAACGGTAGATAGACTTGGAGATTTGATTTGACAGAACAGAAGATCGGGAATCTCTTATTTTGCTTTTAGCTTGACAATTGGCATACCAACTTAATAGTTTGGATCTTGGTTTTTTTTTTTTTTTCAAGTACTAGTTTTAGGGTATGACTGTTAAGCATCTATAAAAAAAAAATAGTAGAAATATAATTCTTCTTTAATCTGACCAATCAAAGAAAATAGGAAAAAATTCTATTGAAAAATCAAATCACAAAACGAAATGAGAAAAAAAAATTCATTTTGTTTATACAACTAGAAAAATATTTTCTCTACCTCTTCAATTCAATTTTTTACTTGTCAAATTTATTTTTTTTCTTTTTCACATACCCATCACACCCTTAAAATCCAGTGGCCGCAACCAAATATCTTAGGGTTTTTTTTATATATGGGGTTTCGATAAATATTGAAAATTTGAGAGAAATGAATGTAGAACAAAAATTTGTAAGATAAATTAAAAAAATAAGACAGTAAATTTATCAAGCTTACACCTACTTTATAAATTATAACATTTTAGATTGTACTAATCACAAAAATATTACCAAAAATATTACACTCAATTTTTTTATACAGCCCAACAATCTACAATGGGCTGACTGAATTTAATTTTTAATGATTGAATCCTCACAATGGGGTGACTGAATTTTGGCCGAAAGAAAAAAGATCTGATGTGTATTGCTTTTAGCTGAAAATATTAAGTTAGTTGAAATAAAGAAAATGGGGACCACATGAGATAAATGACTCATTTTAATTGGACCAAACAAAACAACTATGAGCACACACATATAGAATAAAGAAATATCTGATTTTTTTTATAAAATATATGAATTTCGACATATGTTATTTTATTGGATGATAAAATGCTAATAGATTTTTATGTCATCTAAATAATTCAAAGACAATTATTTGAAGATAAACTGATTTTTTTTTATAAAAAATATATATCAAAATTCATTATTTTTATTCTCTATAAATAAATAGAGTATCAAAATTGATTTAGACACAAAAAACACAATTTTATCCAATTATCTTCCTTTTTTTTTACAAATCCAATTAACTTTTTAAAAGTTTTTTGTTAGGAAACAGATCCCAACAATAACCATTTTAACACCTAAAATTCTTCTAATTATCTTTTCAACTATCCAAATCTCAAAAATTATTATTTTCAAAACCAATCTTCCAACCAACCGCAAAATATACCAAATTATGGGTTTCCACCAAATTGTTTCATGCCGTCATCTGTTCCAACCTATCCTCCATATTATGGATCGATGATACAATATCCATCTCAAGCACCCCCTTATTCTTCTACTCCGACGGGTCATGAAAATGTTTCAAATGTTGGACCAATTGAATTTCCCGGATTTTCTACACAAACGACTCTTGTAGGCATGAGTAATGTTGAAGAAGGCACTCCAGATACAGATGATTCAACTTTTGCTCGCAAAAAAAATTCCAAATGGAACACTGCACAAAATTTGGTGCTAGTAAGTGGGTGGATTATATATGGAACAGACAGTGTTGTTGGCAAAAACCAAAAAAGTGAATCATTTTGGGGTCGGATTGCTGAGTGTTGTAATGAGCATTGCTCATTTGATCACCCTCGTGACATACGCTCGTGCAAAAATCATTTCAACTACATCAACGACAAATTGGCGAAATGGACTGCGCTTACGATAACTGAAACGACCCAATCCAAAAATTTAAAATTTTTCCCAGTTAAAACCCAGATCATCATTATCACAAATGATAATCCTCAACGGTCAAATCTCAACATGCGAAAAGCAATAACCAATCAATAACCAATTAAATCAAACCATTCAATACATCCCATACTATATTGAAACCAACAACATCCAATTCACCAATTCATCCAATTCCAGAACTAGTAACACCCTAGCAGTTCTAACGACAATATAAACCACACAACCGAGACTCTAGATCATCTCTTTTTCTCGGCCATGATTCCACGATCACAAATCCTCTTTACCTGCAACACATGGCAAAAAGAGTTGCGTGAGTATTATCACAAACACTCAGCGACGCGGTCATCCCGTCTACAGATTATACACACAGGCATAAGAGACAAACCACAACACCAAACAATAACCGATCATCACACATCAATCAATACATCAAACTGACGGCAATCGATCGACACACACCTTGTGTCGATCGACACAACAATTGCTTGTGTCGATCGACACATGCTGCAGAATCGCAGAATCGCAGAATCGAACCTTCTCCTCTCTGGTCCGATTCTGACCTGCACACATGTCGATTCCCTGCACAGGAACCGTCTACAAACACATCCAAACAACACATAACATCCATAACCCGAGAATCAACCATAAAATCAACAAACAATGCATTGGGATCAATCCTTTTATCCAGATAAACCTACGGTCACGCACTCACCTCGGTTTTCGGATCAATTCTGACCCCAAAACTCCTCCAAAACACGATCGGAAACCTGTTCTGAAAACTAGATAGAACAAGCTACACAACGGTATGTGGATCGTCTCCAGCCTACTTCTGGTTCGAGGGGAATCTTCCCTCGAAGTGGACTGATCATAGTAACGAGACTGCACAAACCTCCTACATTAAAACAATCATAACTCAACGAATACTCAACCGATTGACAAACGGTTTTCTCCTATATCGAGATCAAAGAATGGAGAACTTATCCTCAAAGTTTCACTCCGATCCGACCTGATTATCCCAGCCGTTCGTCTCCTCCAAAACCCGAGCAGAACTTGCCTCCATAACCTCAAACACTCACAAGGATCAACAAGGATCCTTCTCTCCCAAATCTCTTCTGATTTTAGCCAAAAAAAGAGACAAAACGCGGCTCCCACTTTTTATATCGGAACCCTAGGGTTTCCTTAACCAATCGCCAAATTGAGCGATCAAAAACCGAACCTGATGGTCCAATTTTAACCTGTGTCGATCGACACACCCACTTGTGTCGATCGACACAACGCCCAAATCCCGACTCCTCATAAGTCAAACAACGTGTATCGATCGACGCACCACCAAAAATCTATTTTTGGTTCACGGGCGTTACAATTCTCCCCCACTAACACAGATTCGGCCTCAAATCACACAACCCCATCTCGCTAAGGTTGACACTCCTGTCCAAACCCGACCAGATTCACCTGAAACATAAACAATGCAACGCCCCCTGATCCGGATTAGGGCTACCCGATTGATCGCGCAACAATCAAACAAGAACATGCACGACCAACCGTTGACCTAGAATTAGACCCATTGATCGGGCAACAATCAAACAAGAACATGCACGACCAATGACGCTACATATGCTACCAGGGTTGTCCGAACCGAGGTTCCAACGTAAGTAAAACTTTAGACTAGACGTCCAGACTACACTCGATCCCCGAGCTCCACTAGTCTCATACTAGCCACATTGCACCGTCCCGCCACGGCTGCAATCTTGACCAACCCGGTCAGCACCACCTGAGATCCACTCTCGAATCACTCCACACCGTCACACTACGGTCAACACCCCTAACCATCCCGGCCAGCAACATCCAAGATCCTCTCCCGATCTCTGAGGTCTACATCTAGTTCTATGCACATAGCCACGTTTCAGACAGTGATTACTCTCTACTCTCAACTCATAACTCATATCACATAACCACACCACTCACACTCTCAGGAACACGTCTTTTGAGTTATCGGTGCACCATACCACTGACACTCTCAGAACACACAGTCCGTTGAGCTAGCGGTATACAGGGGAAATTCTCATCCCCTCCAGAGAAGTACTCATCTCATAGTATTACTAAGGGAAATCCTCATCCCCCAGTAACACCCACAGGGAAATCCTCATCCCATCGAGAAAAATACTCATCTCTCGGTATTACTAAGGGAAATCCTCATCCCTCCTGGAGAAATCCTCATCTCCTATTACTAAGGGAAATCCTCATCCCTCAGTAACATACAGAGAAATCCTCATCCCTCCTGGAGAAATTCTCATCTCCAAATGAGTTATTCAGGAAAATCCTCATTCCTTAGAGAAATCAATTCTTAACGCCTATAGCATCTCTGACTAGAACTACCTCATTTGGTCTCAATCTGACATCCCAACACCCAGAATATCATCCCATCCATTACCAATACTCAGGTCAACTCTAACATGACACTCCACTATCCCGGAATATCATCTCATCCATGACCAATCCCCAGGTCATCTCTAAACAACCCAATCACCCACGTTGTTTCACTTCGGTCTCACAGAATAAACAAGTTTTAAATCCTCATAAAACTTCTATTCTCAGACCCTTAGAAATAGACAAGTTTTAAATCCTTATAAAACCTCCATTTCCAACCCTCAACACGTATACTCATGACAACACAAGGCCAACCATAGGAAATCCTCATCCTACAATCTCCAACCATAAGAATACACATCTTATAAATTTCAATTCTTAAGAAATACTCATCTTATTAAATCTCAAAATGTAACAATCGTTAATCCTCAAACGAAATACATAATTCCAAAAATCCCATAGCAACATTCTAAACTCTGAAACTGAAAACCATGAAAACAAGCTCAATCCTCGGCCCGCTCATCGAACCATCCCTGAACCTCGCTTCCATCTTAGCCTCTGGTTACCAAATCTCCTCCTCCACCCGTCGTCTGCTGCAGCTTGGGACATTTCGGCCAGATGTGTCCCGACTCACCGCAATTATAACAGATGCGAGTATCTCAAGCCTCATCCTTCCTAGGACAGCTCACCAATTTGTGAAACATTCTCCCACACCCGAAGCATCCCTGATCACTCTGACTCTATCCCGAAGTATCATCCCACTTCCTCTTCTGTCCTTGCGCAGGCTCACCGCCCTTGCTTATAACCGGCTGCTGCAGCGGCTTCTTGGTCTGAACGATTTGGCTGCCCACCACAGCCTGATCCCTCAGATCCTCCTCAATCGCCGCAACAATCTCAACCAGCTCTGCCCTCGTGGCGAACTTGCTCGCTCTACAGCGAGTCCTCAAGTTAGCTCAAAGTCCCCCAAGGAACCTCCTTACCTGGGCCTGCTCGCCCTCCATGCCCCTACCAGCATGTACCAGGAGTCGACTGAACTCCAAATAGAACTCCCTCACAGTCCGATCTCCCTGAGCTAGGTTCAGAAACCTCGACTCCATCCAGTCCACCGCCTCCTGCGGGAAATACTTGGCATTGAACTCAGCCAAGAAATCCTCCCAGTCCATCTTGGCCTGTACCCTCCTGGGCTCAACACCTCTCCACCAGAGATGCGCGACACCATCCAGATAGTGAACCGCCAGATCAACCCGGTATCCCTCTGGACACCTGATAGAGCGAAAGTTACGCTCCAACCTCCGTCGCCACTCATCGGCCTCCTCAGGCTTGGCACCACCCGAGAAAAACCCGGTGCCAATCCTCTGCATCTGCTCCATCATCCTCAGGTAGGATGGAAGCTCCTCTGCAACCGCCACACTCGGCTGCACACCAACCACTCCCGGCTGAACCCCAGCCAATCCCGGCTGACCACCAGCCACTACTGGCTGCACACCAGCCCCACCTGGCTGAACTCCCGGAGCTTGACCCGGAGCCGTTACCCCACCCGGTAACCGCTCCAGAATCAACTGCAGCAAACCCGCCAAGCGATCATCTCGGTCTTGGGCCATACCTACGGGAGCACCCCCACCTGGGCCTCCCGCACCACCAGCTACCTCGGGACCCACACTAGTCCCACCAGCCCTCACACTGGCACTCGTAGCAGTCACACCCACAAACCTCTCCTGAAACGCCTGCGAGTCCGCCACCTGCTCCTGCGTGGTCTCCTGGGCCACACTCGCGGCATCTGACTCACTCTGCAGTCCTTGCCTGCGCCCACCACGACCACCTCGGCCTCCACGGCCCCCACGACCTCTGCCTCTAGCCACTCTAGCCATCACTCTGCACTACCCATCAGAACACTAAGCATACTACAAAACAGAAAAATCAAACAACACTTACCGTGGAATCTCATTGAAGGCTCGGAGAAGATGATCTAGGACTCCAAACCCACACAACAATCAATTGACTAACTCGCATAATCAATCAATCCATCACACGCAATTGACTAACTCACATAATCAACTACGTTCTCCCGTCCTAGAACCATAAGAGCTCTGATACCAAAATGAAACGACCCGACCCAAAAATTTAAAAAATTTCCCAATTAAAACACGGATTATCATTATCACAAATGATAATCCTCAACGGTCAAATCTCAACATGCGGAAAAAAATAACCAATCAATAACCAATTAGATCAAACCATTCAATACATCCCATACTATATTGAAACCAACAACATCCAATTCACCAATTCATCCAATTCCAAAACTACTAACACCTTAGCAGTTCTAACGACAATATAAACCACACAACTGAGACTCTAGATCATCTCCTCTTCTCGCCCATGATTCCACGATCACAAATCCTCTTTACCTGCAACACATGGCAAAAAGAGTTGCGTGAGTATTATCACAAATACTCAGCGACGCGTCATCCCGTCTACATGTTATACACACAGGCATAAGAGACAAACCACAACACCAAACAATAACCGATCATCACACATAAGTCAATACGTCAAACTGATGGCAATCGATCGACACAACAATTGCTTGTGTCGATCGACACACAACTTGTGTCGATCGATACATGCTGCAGAATCGAACCTTCTCCTCTCTGGTCCGATTCTGACCTGCACACATGTCGATTCTCTGCATAAGAACCATCTACAAACACATCCAAACAACACATAACATCCATAACCCGAGAATCAACCACCAAATCAACAAACAATGCATTGGGATCAATCCTTTTATCCAGATAAACCTACGGTCACGCACTCACCTCGGTTTTCGGATCGATTTTGACTCCTCCAAAACATGATCGAAAACCTGTTCTGAAAACTAGATAGAACAAGCTACATAAAGGTATGCAGATCGTCTCCAGACTACTTCTGGTTCGACGGGAATCCTCCCTCGAAGTGGACTGATCACAGTAACGAGTCTTCACAAACCTCCCACATTAAAACGATCATAACTCAACGAATACTCAACCGATTGACAAACGGTTTTCTCCTATATCGAGATCAAAGAATGGAGAACTTACCCTCAAAGTTTCACTCCGATCCAACCTGATCCTCCCAGCCTTTCGTATCCTCCAAAACCCGAGCAGAACTTGCCTCCAAAACCTTAAACACTCACAAGGATCAACAAGGATCCTTCTCTCCCAAATCTCTTCTGATTTCAGCCAAAAGAAGAGACAAAACGCGGCTCCCACGTTTTATATCGGAACCCTAGGGTTTCCTAAACCAATCGCCAAACTGAGCGATCAAAAACCGAACCTGACGGTCTAATTTTAACCTGTGTCGATTGACACACCCACTTGTGTCGATCGACACACCCACTTGTGTCAATCGACACAACGCCCAAATCCCGACTCCTCATAAGTCAAACAACGTGTGTCGATCGACACACACCTTGTGTCAATCGACGCACCACCAAAAATCTATTTTTGGTTTACGGGCGTTACAATAACGCTAAGCGTATGCATCAAAGCGGGTGGTCAGAGAATGATGTAATGGCGAAAGCGCATGAACTATATGAAACTGGAGGAACTGGACATTTTAATTTAATGTTTGAATGGGCCGCTCTCCGTGATCAACCACGTTATGAAAGTCAAGTAAGAGCAAATACTAGGTCTGGAAGCAGTGGATCTAAGAGAGCCCACGACAGTGATGCAAGTGACTCAAACTCTGTAGGATTTAGTGTTCGTCCAATAGGGAGGGAAGCAGCAAAAAAAAAAAAGTAAAAAGAAAGGTAAGTCTGCAGCTTTGGAAGTGGTCAACGAAGAGTGGGACGAATACAAACAAATCAAGAAGCAAGAGATGGAACAATTAAAAGAAATATCCATGAGGATGAAAGAAAAGACTATTGCAAAGAAGATGAAGATGTGGATCAAGCTAAGTGCAAAGGAGCAGCTCGATGACATGAGCAAAGAGCTGTTGGAGAAGTTAGGTCGCGATTTATTTGAAAATTAATTATTGTCAAGTGTCTGTTAGTATTTTATCACTTTCTGCTTTACTAATGTTTGTTTGTCGGTTTCTGCTTGAATAATGTTTTTTTATCGATTTCTGCTTTAATAATGTTTATTTGTTAGTTTTTGCTTTAATAATGTTTGTCTGTCGGGCTCTGCTTTAATAATGTAATCGGTAATTTTTGGATTTTTAATTGAAGAATCCAATCCTTATCTTTAACTTTTGGTTTCTAATTGAAGAATCCAATACTTATCTTTAACTTAACTCAACCACTCAATTTATTATAAATGGAGACTCATTCTTTCATTTATGTATCAATACCAAAAATCTTATCTTACTAAAAAAATATCAATGGATTCATCAGAATTTTCTTTTGATATCGAAGCTTACAAAAGGCAGTCTGAAACTGAAGAGAAGTATATCCTCAATCGGTTTAGGGAGCGCCAAAACAAAATTGAGGAAGACTATGCGCCTCATAGCAAGAGAAGCTACTTTAAGAGAGATCATGTAGCGGCAAACTAAAGGCTAATTGATGACTACTTTGCCAATCAACCTACATATGACGATGCAATGTTTCGTCGGCGATTCCGTATGCGAAAACATGTTTTCCTTCGGATCGTTGCGGACCTATCAAGCAGTGACAACTACTTCACTCAAAGATTTGATGCAGCAAAAAAAGAAGGTATATCTCCACTAGCAAAATGTACCACGGCAATGCGAATGTTAGCATATGGTGTGGCGGCCGACGCGGTTGATGAATACATCATAATAGGAGGTACAACAGCAATGAAGTGCTTGCATAGAATCTGTAAAGGAATCATAAAATTGTATGAGCAAGTGTATCTCAGAGCCCTAAATCAAGATGACCTACAAAGAATACTCTATGTTAGTGAAATTCGAGGGTTCCCGGGGATGATTGGCAGTATTGATTGCATGCACTGGGAATGGAAAAAATTGTCCTACGGTGTGGGAATGTCAATTCACTCGGGAAGATAAAGGAACAACCACTGTTATTCTTGAAGCAGTTGCATCTCATGATCTATGGATTTGGCATACATTTTTTGGGTGTCCGGGCACATTGAACGACATCAATGTTCTAGATCGTTCACCAGTGTTCGATGATGTGGAACAGAGAAATACTCCAAAAGTGAACTTCTTCGTGAATCATCGTCCATATAATATGGCGTACTATCTAGCTGATGGTATTTATCCTTCTTATCCAACTTTCGTCAAATCAATTAAACTTCCTCAAAGTGAACCAGACAAGTTATTTGCAAAACATCAAGAGGGATGCCGGAAGGACATCAAACATGCATTTGGAGTGTTGCAGGCTTGATTTAAAATCATTCGCTAACCAGCTCGCATGTTGGACATAGCTGATTTGGCTATCATTATGAGGTCATGGATCATATTGCATAATATGATTGTTGAGGATGAAAGAGATACATATGCTCAAAACTGGACCGATTATGATCAATCTGAGGCAAGTGGGTCTACTACACCACACCATTCTCAACCGAAGTGCTACCTGCATTTGCAAATCATGTGCGTGCTAGATCAGAATTGTGTGATTTAAATGTGCATCACGCATTGCAAGCAGATTTAATCAAACACATATGGGCAAAATTTCGTGATTAAAGAGATTTTTAAGAATCTGTTGTGTGTGATTTAAAATTTTTATTGTTTGTGAGTTGAGTTTATTGTACTAATTATTTAATGTGTGCTTTATTAGTTTTTGTGTGTTTTATTGGTTGTATCGTATGTTTATTTGTGTTTTGTATTGAATACAAAAAATTTCGTGATTTTATTTCTTTTATAATGATTTTTTAATTTTTATTATTTGCTAAAAGTTAATTCAAATTATAAATAAAATATAAAAAATATAATTTTCGTTTAGTTTTAATCGATAATTGCTACTATTATGTAATAACAAAACATAAATAAAAAAAAGAATATTAAAACAAAAAATAGTGGGGATAGGGAGTTGAATTTTATTAAGCAAAACTATTGTAGATATAAAAAGTGAATGAGTAGTTGAATTATTAGGTGAAAGAGAAAGAAAATGATGTGAAATGTTAAAAATGATAAAAGAGGTAGTTGAATTTTATAACCATTGTGAATGGTCTTATAACTACTTCTTACAACTTTGCACTATGCTAACAGATTACAGCTCAAGTTTACTGTTGAAAAACTTATATCGCTTTTGGTTGCCAATCAAAACAATATCCTAAAGATAAACCGGTTTTTTTGTTATAAAAATGGTCCATCCAAATAAGAATTTATTTGATTCATTAATAATCTCTTACTGATTTATTTATATACCAATTTGTTATCAATTATCAAAATGACTATTGTATTTAAAGCGGTACCCTAATTTCAGTAATCATGAACGTATTAAAATAATTGTACTTTTAGTTTAAATTTTGTATTTAAATTATATATAGATATATATTTTAACATCTAAATCATTCATTCAATTAAATACTATCTAAAAGTTGATACATGAATAATACATCAATAATAAACAATATCAAATATACATCCATAATTACATAACCAAACAATAATAAGATAAACGATAAAAAAATGAATTTCCACGATACTTTGGATACTGAAATTTTATTCGCCAACGGATTAATAAATTTGTTTTTTTCATTCTCCAGAATCAATTTAAAAATGATAAAATCGTCGTTCTTGACTATCATATGTTGGATGAAACTCCATATTAGTTTGATATTATTGATAATACTCAAGATTTTCTTTTGCACTTAAATATAGCTCAATATTTAAATTATATTTAATATGAAAATTATATGTAACGTTCAAAAAAAAAATATGTTATAGAAAAATTAGGCCCTAATTTTATATATATATATAATTTATTTGTTTTTGAATCGAGATCTTGTTCCTTTGCTATATTTGTCCATGCTAAAGACGTACATATTTGTAATACAATTATATTTTATCGTGATTTTTTTACCGTTTATAGTTATGTTAATATTATTTATTAGTTTTTTATATTTCATTTATCGGTTTATAACATCAAATGAATTAAAACACATTTTTCCGGTTTATAGCAATCCATTATTTAGTCAAAATTTATTTGTTTAAATAATTTAAATTTTTAGAAAATGTGTATCATCCCAACCATTCCAAAGTCAATTCTAAAAATTAAACCACTATGTGCATGACTCTCAACATAAATAGGTATGTACTTGATTAGACACGTGACTATAGAATAAGTATTTATTTGGCTAAATCCGAATATGTATACAAATAGAAGGTATTATTGTTTTGCCAAAACCTTTGGGGGTTCCGAAGAGGCAGCCAAAAATTGTCACATCTTCCTCTCAGTCTCTCACTCTCTTTACTGTTCTTTTCAATTTCAATAGTGTTTTATTTAAAAAAAAATATCTAATCAAACCACATAACGACAAACCAGTCTCATTCTTATTTATTTACAAATTGTACCTTCCAATTTCCAAGAGTCGAAATTAAGGAAACATACTTTTTCACATAACATTATCGGATAAATATAGCATATCCGTTTGAACAATCAAACATTTTTCCCTATTTGGTTGATATAATCAACTACCCAAATTTGGTAATAAAAAAACCACAACGACTATTTTTTTGTTTCCTCATCATTGTTTTGTTTATAATTCTAACCCAAATTACAAGTTTTGAAAGGGGACTAAAGAGGCTAAAAACTCTCATACCAATTGTGTTTTTTTCTTTTTCAAAGCCTCCCTTACAAGTTTAAGGTTGTGGATAAAAGTAACCACGTGAGGAGGCATTGTCATTGGGAGGTTGTTGCCGGAAATGAGAGAATCCTGATGATGCTGCTGCAACTGAGAACAACGGCGGTGGTGCGCCCTGCGGTCTCACGGCGCTTGTTTGGCCCGGTCTTTGCCATTGCCATCCCCAGTTACTCATCATCCCTTCACCTTCACTTCTCTTCTCTGTTGCTCTTCCCTGAAACCAAACAGATAAGTAAACATTGTTGTATTGCAATCTGGATTTCACTTGAGATTCAATGGTTTTTACCTCGACGGGATTATTGTAACTCGGGCATGCCCCGTTCCAGTAGACGCGATGGTCCGAGGATCCATAAGGAAGAGATGTACTCACCGGCTTTCCCATGAATTCGTTATCTATCTGCGTTTGTCAAACACAAAGGCACAACAAGAAACGTTTTCAAAACCCTTCTTCAAGGATTCATGAGAGATCGATATTGGAAGTTACCCTCAAGCTAACTCCTTGCTGCGTTTCATAAGTATTCGAAGGGAAGTGAAAGAGCTTTGTGGCATTTCCAGGAGAAAGAGAGATTCCCAAGTTGAGATCAAGTTTGTCGTCACCACCTTCATAGAAAAAGAAAAGAATTAGAGCCGTTTTATAGATTGAAATGGAAGTTTCACATGATTTACCTTCGTCATTGGTCTCGTTTTGATATGAACTCAGCCCGAAGTTGGTGACTGCTTCGCTACCATTGGAGTTGATGGCAGCCTTGTCATAAGCTCTGTTTATTTCCAAGAAAGTGTGTTAGAAAACTAATGTTGGATATTTATAAAAACAAAATGTAAGTTCTTAGAAGTTTCAAATTATATAAATTAAATTTGAAGAAAAAAAAGGTTTCAGGCAAACAAGTAAAATTCATGATCATTATAGGACCTTGCAGCTTCTACTTCGCTGTCGAATAGCCCAAGGTATATATACCTGCAATTTAAGCATCGTGATCTCCAAGATGAAAAATATCACCATTGCTAAGCATTCTCATATCTATCAGCTATTACTATTTTAATTTGGAAACCATTCCTATATATATTTCGGATCAAAGACAAAGCTGCTCACTTTTTACCAAGAAACTGGCCCATCCTAGCTTCCCATCTCCCACATTTGTGTAATGTGACACCTCGAAACTTTGAGCTGCCCCGTGAGAAACCAGTGCTTTGACGACGGAGTATGTGCACAAACTCTTCCTTGCTCAGGTTTTGTACCTATTGGGAGTCATAACCGAGTAACAAACAGTTATAACCAAAGTTAGATAGCTACCAACTAAAACAAATATATACCATCCAAACCTGTTTCATATCTTCCTCGTAATCGCTTAGAGTGAAGTTGATATCGGCATCAACACCTCTGAATTTGATAGCAGCTCGATCATAGGCTCTACATACACACAACATTATCAAAGGAAACTCGTCTTTATTCAGGTAACAAAACCTCCGAATCAAAAACAAAAGCTGATGAATGCTCTAGATTACCTAGCTGCGGCATGAGCAGTGTCAAAACCACCTACCAAAAATAAAAGTTAATACGAAACCAGAACAATCAATCATGGAATTTAGGAGAAATTGTGTTACCTAAATAGACTTGTTTCCCGCAATCCCTGCAAAAACGGGACTTAGATGAACCAAACCAAGTGGTAGTGGGCGAGTGATTAAAACTCTTTGAAATGGTGTAATGTTTTGTTGTAATAAAAAAGAAAAGAAAATTACCAAATATGCGATTCCCATCGGCCAGTTCTCCTGTAGAACGTGACTCCTCTATACTGCGAGCTCCTCGACCTTGGCCCTCTCCGGCTCTTTTTCACCTGGGCCGGTACCGGAGCCGGAGCCACCAGTTTCGTTTCTCTGTCGAAAGAGAGATCGATCCAGCTTCTAGAGGTCGATCCTTCAACATCTCGTAGATGTCCACAGTCTCCAGCCACGGGGAAAAACTCCTTAGTGACACCGTCGGGGCTTTCGTCTCCTCCGCCACTGCTTCCCACTTTTAATATATCGAAACTCAGAGTGAAAGCTCTCGTCGAGCAAGAGTCGTCGTCTCCATCGGCATTGATTACAGACGACGTCGACGTCCCTGACTCTTCCAATCGATTCCCGGAACCGTCTGATGTCTGCTGCTGCCGATCCACGTACGAGTCACCACCGTACTGAGTCGACTCGGGAGAGTCAGCGTCGAGATTAAGATCCAGCATCGTTTCTCGGGAAAATCAACAATCAAAGCTCCAAAAAGCCACACTATAAAACCTCTTGATTTTTCACCAAATCCAAAGACGACGAAATAATCTAGCCACTGAAGCAGAATCACTTTCAGGCAGCGATGGAATACGATTACATAATCAGACTATAAGATTACGAAACAGAACACGGAAAAACGAAGGGCTTGAGAAAATAGAGAGAGGGTTATAAAAATCAGATGCAACAAGAGAGAGAGGGAAATGAGATTTCAAGGCCCTAGCGGTGTAACGACATTGGACGGCGAGGAATGAGAGGAGAGTAATTTACTCGCCGGGAAATGTTACCGGCGGCGAGAGACTGTGTTAAAAGGAAGAGAGGGGGAGAGAAGAAGGAGACGTGTGAGGGAACATTTTTAGAGGACGATCAAAATTTATAATAAATTAATTTCTTCTTCTTCTCTCTCTAACCATATCATATCGGTACTGTTGTATATTGTTTTGTTGGTCCTTTTTTGGCAGTGGTGTACCGGCTCAGCAGGTCCCCGGTTGTTAATTTAATAAATAAAAAATCGGGTCGGTACGTTCTACTTTTGGTCAATGTTATGAGACCTGCCGTCAGTTTTCTTTTGTATTCAAAGGACATTGGCTTAATCTATATCCCATCTCAATAAATACGATTATCCGAATTTCATTTTTTCTTCTGTACATAATTTTATTTTAAATGTGAAAAACGACTCAAGTGGAGCTCGATGATTTGGATTATAAAATGGAGGGCCACACAATGGTCAATCCAAATAATTTAGAGTTTATATATTGGGTTGATGATTCATGGAAGGACGATGAGCTCTCTGGCACACGGGATGGTATTGTACAGATTTCAACGGCGCCAGTTTTTTACTCGGAGCTAAGAATTTTAGAAATAGTCTCTTTTCGTTAGACGCTGAGTTGCTTATATATATTGTAAAACTTTCTTTTTTTTCTATTGTTCTTTTTCTCTTTTCACTTTCTTCTTCTTTTTTTGGCTTCTCTCTTTAATTAATGATCTAATGTAAAATTCCTCTGTTATTTTTCTATGTAAAACTTCCACAACTATATTTGCTCATATGGCTTGAAACATGATTTCATCAGTATGGATTTATAGTGAGTATCTATATAATATTTATGAAGATAGATATTGAAACGATCCAACCCGTTAAAAATTAAAAAAATTTCCAACTCGGATTATTATTATCACAAATAATAATCCTCAACGGTCAAAACACCAACATGCGGAACTCAACAGACAATTAACCAACAACACCATTCAATAAATCTCATAGTTTATTGAAACACTAAATCAACTCCTATTAACAATTCAAACTCAAACATCAATAATTCACTAGCATCCTAGCAATTCTAACAACAACGAACAAAACCCGAGGCACTAGATCATCTCCTCTTCCCGGCCATGATTCCACGATCACACTTTGTCTCCACCTGCGTCACATGGTTAAAAGAGATGTGTGAGTATTATCACAAATACTCAGTGAGACGGTCATCCCAACTACTTGGCTATACACACATACATAAGCAAAATATACAATACTAGGATGAGAAATCAACAATACAAGCACAGACAATCAACCGCAAGTTCGCCCAAACAGGCTATGCGTCGATCGACCACGTGTCGATCGATGCACACTGTGTCAATCGACGCACGATGCAGATTCCTAGGAACCGAACCTATCCTCTCACGGATCGATTCCTGAACGCATCTCATCGATCTCTTGCACAAAACCTCACCAAACAACACGAAATCTAACCAATAACAACAAACAATCGTATCCTATCAATTCCTTTACCCAGATAAGCCATGGTCACGCACTCACCTTGGTTCTAGAAGGAAAAAGGAAGAAAACAGCGAAGAACACGAAGAACGACTCCCCAAAGTCCGAAATCTCTTCTTTCTTCGAGAAGAAACGGATCAATCGCCAATCCAGAGCCTCACAACCACACTCACAAGCTTTTAGGATCAAGAACACAAAGAAATCAACAATGATTCTTCACTTCTCTCAATCCTCTCTGAAAAGTCTCTGGAAACTCTCTGGAACTTTTCTGGAAACCTCAATCTCCCAAAAATGCGGCCATAACCCTTTATATAAGAAAGCCCTAGGGTTTCCCCTAAACCAGTCTGCAAACCGAGCAGACTTAAATCGAACCAACCGGTTCAAGCCACCTTGCGTCGATCGACACACTCCCCTTGTGTCGATCGACGCACGCACCAAAATCCTCGATTTTGGTTCGCGGTCGTTACATATACTCATTTATGAAGATAGAAACAAAACGTGAATTCATCTTAGTTTTGCTGGTGAATTCACGTTTCAAGCATCTGATAACTGTGGGAGTTGAAACAAGCACAATTGAATTTGTCAAACACTTTTAAGGAAACCAAATTTTCTAAGTATGAAACCACAAACAAAAATATCAAAAGGTAGTTTTCGTTGTTGTTTTGTAAGCTTTTAAAATCACAAGTTTTTTTCTAAGTAAAAGTTGCGTATCTCTTTCTTAAGAGATGTACGTTAGTATTTTATAGGAATCTAAGTCGGCTAGGTCGACTCTTAAGGAGATAAGAAAAACTTACTATTTCTTTAACATTTTTTTTTCTGTAGAAGCTACGTTTTATGAGCTTCTCATGTAGACTTGACTAACAACAATGCTTTTTTGGGCTCGGCCCAGCCTTCTATCTTCGAGCTCGACCCTCTTTTTCACGAGCTCGTGGGCTCGGTCCACTTGTTAAACTTGGATACCAAGCCATGCTTCGGTTTGTCCTGTTTCGCCGAATTTTTCTTTTTGTTTTGAGCTTATCTGCAAGTTTGGCCCATCATTATCAGACCGAGTTCGTCGATACCGACTAAGCTCGGCAGCTTATTTCTGTTAAGGCGAGCTCACCAGCTAGCAATTGTTGGGCCGAGCTCACCAGATTACTTATGTTAAGGCGAGCTCGCCGACTTAATGTCATCTTGTTATCTTTAGGTGTTGTTGGGACGAGCTCACCGAATTTTTTATGTTAAACTGAACTCGTCGGTCAAGCTCGCAACCTTGTTTATTACTCAGTTGGGCTCACAAGCTTGTTGGTTCAACTTATTTTCTGTACTTAGACAATTTTCATTGATTTTAGGAAAGTGAAAACCGACCCCAACAATGACTATTGTATGTTTATTAGGATAAGTGTTGAACACAAAAGCAGCAACATCAGTTCACATAAGACCAACGAGTAATCAAAGGTTTTTTTCATCAAAATTGGTTTGGGTAAGAAACCATATATTTTCAATATAAATTTTTTTGAAGATAAAGTATACATTCACATTGCTCCACTACAAAGCTATAAGATGGGATCTAAAAAGAGGATATAAATATATATTGAATATGAATTTTTAAAATTTTATTTATAACCAATTTTCATAGAAAAGTGAGTAACACTAGCAAAATTAACCAATGTTTATTGAAAATGAACCAAAATTATACATCATTGTTCTCAAATCGCCACAATATAAATTGATTTTTCTGACATATTAAATTTCCCCGACAATTAAAGATTGTTAATGATTAGAAATTAGAACAGTGTAAAAGTAGAGTTATAACAGTCAATTTTATTGTTACAAAAAATATGCACTAAGAGTATAATAATTTAAGAGAAATATCTTCACAAAAAATGTTTTTGGTATTAAGTAAATCCAATAGTTGTTTATTTGAATGATTTAATTACAATAAATATATAGGATGGTGTATTCAATCTAGTATTTGGAGTCATTTGTTATAAAATATCAATTCCTATGTTATTGAATCGTGATTTTAATTTATTTTTTTAAAATTCAATGTTATTGAACTAGTGATTTGAAAATGTACAATCACATCGAATGCTATTGGAAATGTATTAATGTTTGATAATTAAGGATTTGAAAGTATTTTAGAAAAAAATTTAGTTAAAAATATAGATATCCAAATCTCATGATTTTACGTTAGATTGGAGAGAATTTAATAACAAATTCTTGAAATCACCTAAAATCATTAAAATTATCTACAAACTCATTAAAACTCAAATGTTAGATGAATACACTCTGATAATGTTTTTGAGAAACTATTGTTTAGACAGTTTTTGTATTTGATTTATTATATTTTCTATATTACATGTTATTTTTAAAAAGGGTAAATAATCAGAATTATTCAAAAATGATTTAACATTGTTATACGGAAAAACGAACATTGATTGATATATATGATATTTTTCAAAATTAACACTTTTATTAGCAGCACGTTTAGGAATTTTTGTAAAGTTTATTTATGAAACAAATTGGTTTGTTAAATAAATTCTTATATATATATATTCTGCTACATGTTCCATGTTTAATAATTTACTAATTCTATGTTTAATTAGCTATGATTCAAGGCGGGGTGGGCATTCGGTTATGCGGTTCGGTTTCGATTCGGTTGTTTGGTTTTTCGGTTGTAGCTAAAATGAATCCATATAAAACCGAATTAGTTGTGGGTCGGTTTCGATTCGGTTGACTCCGATTTTGGTTCGGTTCGGTGTCACATATAAGAGATCCATTATAGACCGAATTGCTTAATGATTCGGTTTCGGTATCGAATAACCGAATTGAAACCTATACAAATCAAGTGAACAATTAAAAATGAAATACAAGAACATCATATTCAAAGAGTTTTGAGTCTAAAATCAATAATGAAACACAAAAATGGAACACAAAATGAAACACAAAGTCCATAAGCATAAAATGAAACACAAGGTCTATAAGCATAAAATGAAACACAAAGTACATGACTACGTACACATCCATTGATTAGTTAGGGTTTAGTTAACTTCGGTTTTTGTTCGGTTTTTCGGTTTAAACTGAAACGAAACTGAAACCTATAGACTATAAATGTTGAGAACCAATAGGTATAATCCGAATATCCGAAACCGAACCCATATCCCTTTTGTCAGTTCGGTTTGGTTCAGTTTTTCGGTTATGGATTTTTTTGCCCATCCCTAATTCAAGCTTAAAAAAAAACTAACATCAAATATTATTTTAGGAAAATTGGCAAGTATAACCAAGAAAAAAAATGAAAACATAATAACTAAGCAAAACTCTCTATGTGGCACTAATCATAGCCACTAATTTTAGGGTTTTTGGTTAGTTATTATGTTTTAATTTTTTTTCTTGGTTATTAACCAAATTAACCCATTATTTTATAAGAAATTGGGCTTAATAACCTCCAAAATATTAATAATTAGTTGAGAACCATATTATAGCATGTTAGAATATGAGGCAAAACAATATATAATATGACCAATTCTATCCTCAAACATTCACTTGTATCCCAACAAAAAAATGCTAACGGAACGCCACATCTAGTCACCGATGTTGTGATCTCACTTCTGATCAAACCTTGCCTTAAACCGTAGCAGTCGTCTCAAACCAAAATCAAGCCAAGACCAAAACCCACAGTGGAAATAAGCCCTGAGCACGTTCTCATCCATCAAAACGGGGCCGTAGGTCTACAGCGAAGACATACGGCAGCTCCGAACCCTATGATCTCTTCTCCATTCATTTACTTAACCTCTGACCGGAATTCTCACAGCCTCGCCGCTGGAACGAGTAACCTCTACAACCGAGCAAAACAACACGACCATAATCGATTTGCCCGCACGCTTGTCTCATAAGTCTTTAAGGTTTTTTGGTAACAAAATCTTTTTTTTAGTTACTTGATTTATTTTGTGAATATGATGACTATAAGCTTTGTTTTTGACCTTAATATAGTTATATGGCTAACTGACCCTTATTTTATCTTTTTTCAAATTTTTTTTTTTTTCAAAAAATATCATTTTATCTTATGAACCCGTAAATAAATTTATAGATTATAAATTTTCATTCATGTATCTATTAACTACCGTTGACTTATCCCACCCGATTTGAGGCACGTGCAACTTATTACCTCGCACATGCGACTGTGCACTCTCTCTTGGACACCAAATTCACTATAGTGTGTGGTCAATAGTGATCTAACGGCTGGGGTGGACTCAAATCTAAACACTATTTTTTTTTTTTTTTACCGGCTAGATTTTTAAATTTTTTTTAATAGTGGTGGGATACAACGGATTGGCCCACTAACATTTTAAACCTCTTCAAGAGGATTCCCATAATTAAACTCTGGTTTGGTGAGAAGGCAGTAGAGGTGGTGTACCATTTTAAACCTTTTCAAGAGGATTCTCACATGCTCCTTCTCCTGAACATTACTTTCTTAACCCTAATCTAAAGGAGATTCATAATATAAGTTTTTTTTTTTGTTTTAGAAAGATTTAATATAAGTTTTATTTATGTATTTAAATTTATCCTTACGTGTGATTTTAGGAGATAAAAGATCATCTTTTCTTGTCGTGTTATTTTGTCTTGGTGATTTGGACTCAGGTAATATCATCAACTCTGGAAGAACTGGAAAGCAATGGAGCGATCTAATGCTATTTTGGCTTATGGTGAAAATTTTCAAATTTTACCCAACTTATTGTAATCTTGTTTTATTTTTTTTGCCGAGATTACTCTTTCATAGGTAATGTTTTTTTGTATTAACTAAATAATTCATTTTTAATGATATTTAAAGTTTAGCAAAAAAAAAAAAGTACCAAAGGTGTTCCCTCTTTACCTTTTTTTCCGTTCGTTCATAAGCATGATTAACATGTCTCGTTTTTTAACAACTTGTTTGTTGTATATTGTTTGTTTTTTTTTCCTTTGTTTCTCGTACCATCCTTACTTTACTTTATAACTTCCCTTTACATTAAGAAGAATTAAACATTTCTAATGTACTTTATTGAATATTTTTTCTTAAAATCATATTTTACCTAGATTGACGTAAGCATCAATGTTTTGTCATAGCAAACTTAAAAGACACTTCTCACATGGTTTACGTATGCGTTTTAGTCCTCGTGAGAAAATTCAGTATGATCATGAATATTCAGGCTAACTTCTGGAAGAAAAAAAGGTTATCTTTCTACAAGCTATTCAACATTCAAGTTATAAAAAAAGGATAATCTTAGAAAGTTATACAAATAATGGATATAATTAGTTATCTCTTAGGGAAGGGGTGTAATGCTAATATGGTTACCAATAATATAAATAGTAAAAATAGCAGTAGTTTCTAGCTTATTGGTATACTCATTCGTTTCTATTAGTAAAAAAATCTTCGGATTTCATGTCACCTAAAAGATTTTAATTGTATCATCTTTGATAACTGTTTCTATAACTAAAATTAATGTTCATGGTGAACATGAAACTCGTGGTGGTGGAGGGATAGTTATGTCTTATGTACTGGCTAGATGTTCGATTCATGGGAAATAAATATCAGCGAGACCTTAAAAGCAAGCAATGTAGACACCTTGCCGACAGGGATATATGCAAGTGGGTAAATAAATGTTTTATACTTTAACAAAAAAAAAAGTTTTATTTTTATTAAACACAAATAAATTTGATGAAGAGTATAGTGAATTTATTTTGATTGGATGCGATTGTTGAAATAATATTAATGGGATGTGATTGTTGAAAAATATGTTTATGGGTTGTGATATTGGATTAGATGGACAGACTAGACTTTTGGAAAAAATGACTAATTATTTGAACTTTTCTTTACTCTCGTAACAACACCTATTTTAAATGTTGATGTCCCAATTTAATATGTGGATGTAGGCATGGATGCGGATCGGATATCTGAAAAAAATGCAGTATTTATGATTTGATTTGTTTTTGACGGATATCTAATTTTTTGATTTGCTTTGCTTTATAAATTTTCAAATATCCGGGATAAAAAATATCCGGATTTTTCCTGGATACTTGCGGATATCCGGATTTTTGCGGATATCTATTTTAAATAAAAAAAAATTTAAAACACCATAATATTTTTTTAAAAAAATTTTAATATAAGATTTAAATTAATTAATCAATAAATATATGAAATAAGTCTAATTTTATTCGATAAATTGTTTAAAAAATGAAAAGTAAAATATTAAAACGGTGAAAAATGAAATACATATTTTTTATTTAAGAAATATATTTCAAATAAAGTTAGTATCTATCTATTTTTACTATAAATATATTTGCTAAATATATTTAAAAGTCAAAATATGTAAATATACGTTATAAATTTACCATATTATATGTATATATAAATAATATACGTATCGGATCGGATATTCGGATTTTTAAAATTAGTATTTGTAATTTGTTTCGGTTTAGACAGACACTAAATTTTACTATTTGCTTTGGTTTGATTCAAAACGAATATCCAGAATTTTCGGATCGGATCTAATTTAACGGATAAATTGTCCGGCCCTATGTGGATGCAAGTGGCAGATTTTGAGGATCGTTTTAAGAAGGAAAAGGACCAATTCTAGTTCATTAATCAAGTCACCATTTTTTTGGTATGTCATCAATAAACCAAAATTTGAATAAATAACTGTTCTAAATAGGCATAGTTCTAAACCCCATTTGAAAACATACTTCTCTAAGTCATAAATGTAGCTAGTGTATTTGAGTGAAATCTTTCGCAATGTTTCCTCCTATTTTTCTGGCTTTATTAGAGAGTTGGGAAAAATAATGTTAAGTAGTTAATATTTGGTGATCTTATGTTTGCATCATTTTGTACATTTTTGAGTTCCATTTAGTTTTAGGATGCATTTAGAATTTAGAATTTGGGTTTACACATTTTACTTCTTGCTTTTGCTTTATTTTGTTTCATGTGGTTTTAGAAACTTAGGATGGAAACAAGGTAAGTTGGGAAGAAGGATTGGAGTTGGAAGAACAGGCGAAACAAACGAGGAAATGAAGATTTGGTTGCCATTTAGATTTGCCTGTTTAAGGGAGCATGCATTCGAGACACACTGATTGAGACTATATCCAGAATTACTAATATGGGATTTGTCTCACTCAACCAATCGTGTGTTTATCTCGATTGAGAGTGTTTTTAATGATTTTTTGTATTTTTTTTTTGACCTGAATCTGATTCGATTTGTCTCAGATTGATCAGAAGTCATTTCTATTACGTAAAATTATGTTTTAATCAAAACTAGATTAAGTTTGATTTGACTTTTTTCTTTTTGGGTTTTAAAACTTTTATCTAATGATTTTTATTGTTAGATCTTTCGACTTTTCATCTAATCTAGTGAAACTTTTTAATTCTCTCTTTATTTTTTATGATTATGTTTGTAACGCTGTTTATCTTTGCTTTTTTTTTTGTCGTGTTTATCTTTGCTTTTGCTCATGATTAGTGAGTATTCTATTTTTGGGTTTTGCATTAGATTGGTCTGTCTAATTTCAAAGGGATTTTCTATCCTGATCATACATGCATGTTCACTGCCCCAAAACTCTATCCATCTAGATTTTTTGGCACATAAGCAACTCGATGAATTACGAACCATCCAGAAAACGATAATATTCTCTCCCACCCAAAAATGTGCACATTGTGCACACATGAAATTCCTTGTGTCATTGCAAGACAAATCTTTTTTGCACTTACGATAAATTAGTCTCTAGCCTTAGTCTCTGGAAGTTGGCTTATTTCCGTGAATTTTAATCTGGGACAGGGAATGATTTTATCTTCTGAATTATAATTACATAGTGATATTACAGTTGAATTGTGTTTCTCATTTTCTTTAGTTAATAATTTCTTCATGAATCGTTTCTATTAATGATTTTGTTGGATGAAAGAGTGTTGTATCCTGTTACGAATGTTTTGAAAGATGTGCTGAGAAATTCTTAAAACTCTTCGGAATGTTTTGAAACATGACTTTAAAACACACATATTATACTCTTTAATTTTTGAGAAGCTAAAATAAGACTAATTTAATTGTTCCTTGATAGAAACGAGTCATGAGTGAATTATAAAGTGAGACACACAATATCAATTTTAGTAGACAAAAAAAAAAAAACACAGTCTCAATTTCTAACTTTATTGCTTAATCAAAGTTTTATTTAGGATGCATTACACTATAACACATTTTTTTAGAATTTTTTTTTTCAAACGAGACATTTTATGAGGAATAGACACTTATTGCACTCTTGGCAAAATTTTATGCTCATTACATCCCTAAGTAAAAATTGGCAATGAAAAAGGGAAAACAAAAGAGAGAGAATATATTTAAATAGTAAAAGATATGATCTTTTCATATATTATTAGTGTTCGATGATCATGTGGATGGGATCGAAAGAAATCAAGTGTGGTGCAAAACCTAATTTTGTCTTTGTTGTAGCTTCCATGGCTTGGACCCTCATCTGTATAGTTATGATGTAATTCATCCCTTTCTACTTCTTTTTAATAAAGATACAAAATAACTCAAAATTCGTCGACTAATATTTCAACTCTATCGCCACCTTCAACCGCCAGTGATTCAATGTCAAATGATTCTGATATCAAAACTACATTTCTTCTGTCATAGATCAAGCCACAAAACTAGATTTGAATGAAGAAGAAGAGTCAAGGTAACATCCATAGCCAAGTCAGCCAAAGTGGCCATGGTTTATTGAATCCATCATCATCGATTGGTTGTGTCTGGAATTAAGGATTAGTAATCATCTTTGTGAAATTTGGATTCGTATATTAATCTTACGATATAAAATGAGATAAAGATTAATGGGATCATTCTATGTCATCAACCAATGGACATTGCCTTAAGGACAAGTTAGCGTGGTGATATTATCATGGATATGAATAAAAGTTAGCTTTCCAAGCATCAATCTATGGAAAATGGAGACGAGAAACGAAAGGAAGCACAATCTTCCTTCTTACACACCTCTACCTCTCGCCCGCCTGATCAACGCAGAGATTAGAAATCGGCTCACCTCCCTCTCAAACCAAAGAAAAGATTCTGCAAACATACTACAAAGATGGCAATCATCATGTTTACTCTCAACGACCTGAGTTCCAAACTCATGTACTGGTTTTCCGAAAATAAAATGTTTATTTTCTTCAATTTGATGATTTTCGGAATAGGATTGTTAATGATTTTTAGAATTTTTAGATTCCACTATTATTGATTTATAAATTCTAACCATCGAAATAAAATCTACTACAAATTCTAACAATCTTAATGAAATCTATTTTTATTGGTATATAAATTCTAACAGTCTTAATGAAATCTATTGTTATTCAAAAATTTTGGTTTTTAAAGATTCTGTAACTTTAGCAAAGTTCAGTGTTATTGGAAGTATGATTTTTAACAATTTTACTCATTAAACACAACTTTCATGTGGAAGCCCCTTGGCCCAGTGGTTTGATCAAGGTTTCATTAATGCTTTTACACCAGGAGATCTGGGGTTCGAATCCTAGAAGATGCGATTTATTATCATTAATGCAGATTAATAGAGACAAGCTTACATGAGATCTTCAGCGTAGGGCAAGATAGAATCGTCTAGCGTAGATCAAGATGGAAGATTTGTCCGTTGTAGAATCATCGATGTAACAATTCTCATAATTTGTAATAGAGTAATAATAAATTCAGACGATTAAAAAAAAATAACTTTCACATCTTACATATATACATGAGATTCTCAAAATTCTTATAATACGATTATTTGATAGATTTATGAAATACACAAAACTATTTCCAAACTTAGCAAATTTCTCTATAAATTTAACAAATCTCTAAATTTTTCAAATCAACAAACTATATCTAAATTTTACTCCCAATAAATATATAAACCATCAACCAATAAATATTATTGTAAATTAATCCCTAAAATATGATTAGATATAATAGTTATGATTAAGGGCATAATAAGATTTTAACTAAATTAAAGTATATATCACCAAATTTAACTAATAAATGTATAGATGAACAAACTGCAAAAAAATCATCTTTTATTTTCAATTTTCCCTAAAATCTTGAACTAATAAATACATGTTTGCCAATAAAATCTCCTATATAAATTTTATTTATTTTGTTTGTTACATGTGAAAAGCCAAAATGAAGACCCGCACTCCTCCACACATTTTCCCTAAAGATCCTCCCAAATTAGTTGGCTCCCACGATTTTGACATTTTCCTATCATTATGTATCCCATTCACATCCCAATATATATATATATATATATATATATATATATGTGTTTCTGTTTAGGACTATGTATTTCTGTTTTATTTTCATACATCAGTTTGAGTAGTACTACATTGTACTTTCCGTTTAATGATAAGTATGACAGTACTTCTCTCCTTTTTAAAGTTATAAGATTTTTTTTTCCAAAAATCTACAAATTTAGAATTAATCTCTAATAGGAATTGACAAATTTGCTGAAAGGAACCAAAATTTCTAAACTATCAAACAAACCGAATAGCGTAAAATTTTTAAAACTGAACTAACCGAAAATAACCAAAAACGATAAAAAAAACTTAATTAACCGCAATAACCAAAGCTTATTTTAAAAGCTAATTTTTAATTAAACATATAGAAAATTATATTCAAATACACTAAACATTTATAATACTAATTAAAATTAGTCAATTTAATTAAAACAAATCGAATTATAAGCTAATATCAAATGAAATCTATTTTTAAGAAACTAAAAAGCCCAAAAACTAAAAGCTCGAACCGAACTGAACCGAACAATTAAAATGACATATAAAATTAAGAACATAACATAGCTTTCTCATAAATTAATTGAGTAACTATCATTTGTGGCTAAAGTATTAAGAATCTCTTTGCATTTCATTAAGAGCATCTCGAATCCATCTTTTTTTTAACATTAAAAGACAATTTTATTATGATCGGAAACCTGTATGAAGAGAGTACAAAGTTTCAAATAAGACACCAGTAGGTGTTATACAACATGAGGAACAAATTTTTTGGTTATGGAATTATGGATAATCCCACACCTTAAGATGATAAGCAACATCATCCTTATGAAATTCTAAATTGGTTATCATATACTCCCATGTCCTATAGCAAACTCGGCCTCCGTGAGAGTATGAAGCATGGCCATTCACAAGCAACATACAACAAAAGCATCGAATTAGGCTTGTACTTAAAAGAACGAGACTCATGAACCACATCTCCCTAAATCTTGAAGATCCAAGCTAATTGTAAATGGACCCACGAGTCCAACGCAACCAACCATCGATCCTCTTATTGCGAAGCAACACTATCTCCCAAACCAAGTGTTCCTAGGCCTCTTGATGAGTGGGTTTTCTAGCAGTTCAACATTAGCATGCAAATCTATCAAATAAACCTACCAAGCTAACAACCTAACTCATGATTCAATTGTACCAAGCGTAGGATTCAAACACAAGGAAGACTAGGATTTAGAGTACTAAACCATGGAGAATTTTTGTTAAGCTATAAAGCACATAAAAAGATTGGTTGTGCGAACTAAACTAAATAGAGATTGTGCTAAAACGTAAAATGAACATACTGAGACCTAAATGTAAATGCAAAGATTGTGAAGGCATTGAGCAACGGGATGACAAATGATAAAGGGGCAGTAAATCGTGGCTAATAAAGTTAAAGGTTTTGAGATGAAGGTTCAGTTTACAAGCATGGAGCACGAAATCAAACCAGTCCACTTTCGTGGTACTAATCACTTTGTTGAGTACAAGGATCTAACTAACTTTCGCTGGTAGATACAAGTACTCTCCAAGCATAAACTGTAACGCCCATGAACCAAAAGTAGAATTTTGGTTGGTGTGTCGATCGACACGGGTGAGGTGTGTCGATCGACACGAGTGTTTGGACTTGTGAAAAGTCGGATAGTTAGAGGTGTGTCGATCGACACGAGTAGTGTGTGTCGATCGACACAAGGTAAAATTGGACCGATCGGTTTGGTTCCAATTGCTCGGGTTGGCGAGCCGGTTTAAGGAACCTAGGGTTCGTATATAGAGGCTGGAACAGATGCGTCTTCTCTCTTTTGGCCGTATTATCAGAGTGAATTGGGAGATTATCAGAATCAGAGAGATTTGGAAGAGTTCTAGTGATTTCTGGAGAAGGATTGTTCGATCAGGGCTCGTTCTTGAGTTATAGGAGCGTGAGAGTTTGGAGAGTGGTCGATTTTGGGGCTGGGAAAGGTGAAATCAGTGGCTGGTT
The DNA here is from genome assembly GCA_964056655.1 of Arabis hirsuta. Lineage (NCBI taxonomy): Eukaryota > Viridiplantae > Streptophyta > Magnoliopsida > Brassicales > Brassicaceae > Arabis > Arabis hirsuta. Next base: position 25,678,224 of record OZ053298.1, on the reverse strand, counting down.
CGAGTCGTTCTGCGGGTTCTTCATCTTTTCAATCCAAAATCAAGGTGAGTGCGTGACCATAGGTTCGTATAGGCATAAGGATTAGATGGAATGCGATTGTTTGTGTTGTTTGGATTGGATTCTGTGTATTTGGTGCTTGGATTCGTGCAGGGATTTGACATATCGCTTTGGAATTCGAGCCATGAGAGGATAGGCTCGTTTTCTGGGTTCTGCGATGTCGTGTCGATCGACATCAGGGTGGTGTGTCGATCGACATGGGGGGAGTCTGTCGATCGACACCTAGTGGTTGTGCCGATCGACACGGGACTGTCTGTCGATCGACACCTAGCGGTTGTGTCGATCGACACAGGGCTTCTGTCCTGGTTCGTGTTGGTTGTTTCGTGTATGCTTGATTGTATGCTCATCCTGATATTGTATCTCTTGTTTATGTATGTATTTAAATAACCTGTAGACAGGATGACCGCGTCGCTGAGTATTTGTGATAATACTCACGCAACTCTTTTTACCATGTGTTGCAGGTAAAGAGAAAATGTGATAGTGGAATCATGACTAGGAAGGAGAGATGATTTAAGGACTCGTTGTGTTATTGTTTTATGGAATTGCTAGGTTGTTAGTATTTCCAGAACTTGTTGGAATGTTGACTTGTTATGGTTTGAACTGGATTAGTAATTTAATAAAGTATGGGATTTATTGAATTGGAATTTGTTGTTGATTGATTATTGTTGTTTTTTGCATGTTGAGATTGGACCGTTGAGGATTATCATTTGTGATAATGATAATCCGGGTTTTAAGTTAGAAATTTTTTAAATTTTTGGGTCGGGTCGTTTCATTTTGGTATCACTTATGGTTCTAGGGCGGGTGATTGATTGACTGATTGTGTGAATAGTTGATTGATTGCTGTGTGAGTATGGAGTCCTAGATCATCTCTTCCGAGCCTTCAATGAGATTCTACGGTATGTGTTATTTGATTTTCTGTTTTTCTAATACTTAGTAATCTGCTGGTGAGTGCAGAGTGATGGTTAGAGGTGTTAGAGGCAGAGGTCATGGGGGCCGTGGAGGCCGAGGTGGTCGGGGTGGGGGCGGGCGAGGACTTGTGAGTGAGTCAGATGCCACGAGTGTGGCCCACGAGACCACGCAGGAGCAGGTGGCGGACTCGCAGGCGTTTCAGGAGGGGTCTGTGGGTAAGACTGCTACGAGTGCCAATGTGAGGGCTGGTGGGGCTAGTGTGGGTCCCGAGGTAGCTGGTGGTGTGGAGGGCCCAGGTGGGGGTCCTGCCGCAGTTGTGGTCCAGGACCAAGATGATCGCTTGGCGGGTTTGCTGCAGTTGATTCTGGAGCGGTTACCAGGTGGGGTACCGGCTCCAAGTCAGGCTCTAGGGGTGCAGCCAGTAGTGGCTGGTGGTTAGCCGGTAGTGGCTGGGGTTCAGCCAGGAGTGGCTAGTGTGCAGCCGGGTGTGGCGGTTGCAGAGGAGCTTCCTTCCTACATGAAGATGATGGAGCAGATGCATAGGATTGGCACCGGGTTTTTCTCGGGTGGTGCCAAGCTTGAGGAGGCCGATGAGTGGCGGCGGAGATTGGAGCGTAACTTTCGCTCTATCAGGTGTCCAAAGGGATACCGGGTGGACCTAGCGGTTCATTATCTGGATGGTGACGCGTATCTCTGGTGGAGAAGCGTCGAGGCCAAAAGGGTGCAAGCCGAGATGGCTTGGGAGGATTTTTTGGCTGAGTTTAATGCCAAGTATTTCCCGCAGGAGGCGGTGGACCGAATGGAGTCGAGGTTTCTGAACCTGACTCAGGGAAATCGGACTGTGAGGGAGTTCGATTTGGAGTTCAGTCGACTCTTGGTACATGCTGGTAGAGGCATGGAGGGCGAGCAGGCCAAGGTGAAGAGGTTCCTCGGGGAACTTCAAGCTAAGTTGAGGACTCGCTGCAGGGAGAGTAAGTTTGCCATGAGGGCGGAGCTGGTTGAGACTTTTGCAGCGATTGAGGAGGACCTGAGAGAGCAGGCTGTGGTGGTTAGTCCACCGGTGCAACAGCAGAGGAGATCTCAGCAGCAGACGAATTTGAGTAGGGGCGGCAAGATTGCGCAGGGTAAAAAAAAGAAGTGGGAGAGCACTTCTGGGGCCAGTCAGGGTGGACAGAGTGGTTCAGGATGCTATGGGTGTGGTAGCATGGGTCACAAGGTGGCCAGTTGTCCGCAGAGCAGTGCAGCACAGAGTACTCAGGTGTGTTACCACTGTAGAGAGCCGGGGCATATCAAGCCCAAGTGCCCTAAGCTGCAGCAGATGGCGATAGCGGTGGTGCAGCCGTTGGCGGTCCAGCCCTTGGCTCAGATTGCAGCGGCTCCACGGGTTTAGGGTTGATAAACGAAGTGTTCGTGCGGTTGATAAACGAAGTGTTCCAGGAGAATTTGGATGTGTTCGTGATCATCTTCATAGATGATATTTTGGTGTATTCGAGGAGTCCGGAGGAGCACGAGGTGTATTTGCGGTTAATTCTGGAGAAGCTGCGGGAGCAGAAGCTGTACGTGAAGTTGAGTAAGTGCAGTTTCTGGCAGCGAGATATGAGGTTTGTTGGCCACGTTGTGTCTGCAGAGGGAGTTTCTGTGGAATAGGCTAAGATAGAGGCTATCAGAGGCTGGCCTAGACCGAGGAGTGCCACTGAGATCAAGAGTTTTCTTGGCTTGGCAGGTTATTACCGGAGTTTCGTCAAGGGGTTTGCGAGTATGGCGCAGTCGATGACGAAGTTGACAGGGAAGGATGTCCCTTTTGTATGGTCTTCAGCTTGCGAGGAGAGTTTCGGGAAGCTGAAGGAGATGCTGACTAGTACACCAGTTTTGGCGTTATCCGAGCCGGATGAGCCTTACATGGTATATACTGATGCTTCAAGAATTGGTCTGGGTTGTCCGCTGATGCAGCAGGGAAAGGTTATTGCATATGCTTCGAGGCAGTTGAGGAAGCACGAGTGCAACTACCCTACCCACGATTTGGAGTTGGATGCAGTGATATTTGCCCTTAAGATTTGGAGGTCTTATCTGTATGGCGGGAAGGTGCAGGCATTCACAGACCACAAGAGTCTGAAGTATTTCTTCACTCAGCCAGAGCTAAACCAGAGACAGAGGCGATGGATGGAGTTAGTTGCGGACTATGACCTGGAGATTGGGTACCATCCGGTTAAGGCTAATCTGGTTACAGATGCGTTGAGTCGGAAGAGGGTTGCTTCAGATCAGGAGCGGGACATGGAGGCTCTGGTGAGCGAAATCAGTACCTTGAGGTTGTGTGTGATCTCACAGGAGCCGTTGGGGTTAGAGGCAGCTAACCAGGCAGATTTGTTGAGCAGGATTTGAGTTACTCAGGAGAAGGATCAGGGTTTGATTGATGCTTCTAAGGCGGCCGGTTCAGTGTATGTGGTCTCAGCGAGTGGGATGATACTGGTGAACGGGCGGGTTTGTGTACCCAAGGATGAGGATCTGAGGCAGGAGATCCTGAGGGAGGCTCATTCGAGCATGTTATCGATTCATCCGGGAGCGACCAAGATGTATCGTGACCTGAAGCGGTATTATCACTGGGTCGGGATGAAGAGAGATGTAGCTAACTGGGTTGCAGTGTGCAACGTGTGTCAGTTGGTGAAGGCTGAGTACCAGGTTCCGAGTGGTATGTTGCAGAGTTTGCCTATCCCGGAGTGGAAGTGGGACATGATTACCATGGATTTTGTGACGGGGTTGCCAGTGTCACGGACGTATGATGCGATTTTGGTGATTGTGGATCGTCTGACCAAGTCAGCATATTTTCTGGCCATTAAGAAGACTGATGGAGCGGCAGTTTTGGCTAAGAAGTATGTGTGGGAGATAGTGAGGTTGCACGGGGTGCCAGCAAGCATTGTGTCAGACAGGGATCCGAGATTTACTTCAGAGTTCTGGAGGGTGTTTCAGGCTGAGATGGGCACTAAGGTGCATATGAGCACAGCGTATCATCCTCAGACGGATGGGGCAGTCTGAGAGGACGATTCAGACATTGGAGGACCTGTTGAGGATGTAAGTGCTGGACTATGGTGGTCATTGGGCGGATCATGTGAACCTGGTTGAGTTTGCGTACAACAACAGTTACCAGGCGAGTATTGGGATGACTCCATATGAGGCTCTGTATAGGAGGCCGTGTAGGACACCGTTATGCTGGACTCAAGTGGGGAAGAGGAGCATGTTTGGTGCAAACTTTGTTCATGAGACAACGGAGAAGATCCGTGTCTTGAGACTGAACATGAGAGAGGCTCATGATCGGCAGAAGAGTTACGCCGATAGGAAACGGAAGGAGCTGGAGTTTGAGCTGGGAGATCTGGTGTATCTCAAGACAGCGATGTTGAAGGGTCCTAATAGATCCATTTAAGAGAATAAGCTGAGTCCGAGGTTTATGGGTCCGTTCAAGATGGTGGAGCGGGTCGGGCCGGTAGCTTATCGGTTGGAGTTACCTCAGTGTATGAAGGCTTTTCACAAAGTCTTCCATGTTTCGATGCTGCGGAAGTGTCTACATGAGTCTGAGGAGGTGTTGGCTAGGATTCCAGAGGATTTTCAGCCCAACATGACATTGGCGACGAGGCCTATGAGGATTCTCGAGAGGAGGGTCAAGGTGCTACGTCGAAAGAGTATACCGTTGGTGAGAGTCGTGTGGGACTGTGACAGTATTGAGGAGGAGACTTGGGAACCAGAAGCGTCGATGAAGAAGAAGTTCTCGAAGTGGTTCAAGAAGCAAGCGGTGGCTTGAGTTTCTTTTCTGGTTTTCAGAGTCTGTATTAGCATGTTCCTATGTTGTTGTTATGTATTTTGTTTGTTGTTGTAAGAGTATATATTTTGAGTTTTAATAAGATGAGGTTGCCTTATTAAATGTGTGTTTAAGACGTGTGTTCTTATGAGATGACTGGTGATGTCATGGATTGTGATGACTGGTAGGTCATGTGGAGATCTAGCGGTAGAAGTTCTATGTGAGTTAGAGCTTGTCTATCGGCTAGGGAGGCTAGAAATGGAAGTTCTATGTGAGTTAGGGCTGTCCATGTTCTAGGAGGATTATCTAAGGATGAGGTTCTATGTGAGTTAGGACTTGTTATTCCTCAGATGGCGCTGGGAAATAGGGGTTTTATGTGAGTTAGAGCCTGCCTGTTTCCTAGGGGGAGTCTGGAATAGAAGTCGTATGTGAGTTAGGGCTGTCTTTTCCAGGGACTCCGTGGAATTACCCTGGTGTTTGGGTTGTTTCGGATGACCACGAGAAGTGATTTCAGTCGACAGGTGCCTAAAATGCATGTTACAGAGTGATTGCCCCAGGGGATAGTGGGTCTCCTGGGAATACTTGAGGGGACAGTGAGGTTCTCTCCGGGGGAAAGTGGTTCCCTTGCATATACTTTGAGGGGTCGAAGCCTCTCCAGGGGATGTGTGATTCCTCTGCAGCCGAGCTTGACGGACTGTGTGTCCTGAGAGTGGGAGGGGCTGGAGCATACCGAAAACTGGATGGACGGCAGTCCTGAAGGTGCAGGGGTATGATATACTTCGAGAGCTCAAAGGGTGACGATCCTGATAGCGGAGTGTTGTATATAGATATGAGTATGAGCAATAGTATCTGTAATGTGGTTGTAAGCATGAGACTGGATGAACTTTGGGGATTAGGAACGGATCTCAGGTGGTGCTGACCGGGTTAGGGGTCAGGATTGCAGCCGTGGTGAGACGGTGAAAACGGGCTAGTGTGAGCCTAATAGAGCTTGGGGATCAGGTGTGATCTCGAGTGGTGCTGGCCGAGGGCCAGGAGTGTGTGGTGGATGTCGAGTCTAGGGTTTTTGCTTACATTTACAACTTCATTCGGACAACCCTGGTAGCATATGTAGCGCCGTTGGTCGTACATGTTCTTGTTTGATTGTTGTACGATCATTTGGTCCAATTTAGGATCAACGGTTGGTCGTGCATGTTTTGTTTGATTGTTGGGCGATCAATCAGGCAGCCCTAATCCGGACCAGGGGGCGTTGTATCGTTGATGTTCTCAGGTGAATCTGGTCGGGTTTTAGATGGAGGTGTTAACCTTAGTGAGACGGAGTCGCGTGATTCGAGGTCAAATCCGTATTAGTGGGGGAGAATTGTAACTCCCGTGAACCAAAAGTGAAATTTTGGTTGGTGTGTCGATCAACACGGGAGAGGTGTGTCGATCGACACGAGTGTTTGGACTTGTGAGAAGTCAGATAGTTGGAGGTGTGTTGATCGACACGAGTGGTGTGTGTCGATCGACACGGGGTAAAATTAGACCGATCGGTTTGGTTCCAATTGCTCGGGTTGGCGAACCGGTTTAGGGAACCTAGGGTTCGTATATAGAGGCTGGAACAGATGCGTTTTCTCTCTTTTGGCCGTATTATTAGAGAGAATTGGGAGATTATCAGAACAGAGAGATTTAGAGGAGTTCTGGTGATTTCTGGAGAAGGATTGTTCGATCAGGGCTCGTTCTTGAGTTATAGGAGCGTGAGAGTTTGGAGAGTGGTCGATTTTGGGGCTGGGAAAGGTGAAATCAGTGGCTGGTTCAAGTCGTTCTTCGGGTTCTTCATCTTTTCAATCCGAAATCAAGATGAGTGCGTGACCGTAGGTTCGTATAGGCATAAAGATTAGATGGAATGCGATTGTTTGTGTTGTTTGGATTGGATTCTGTGTATTTGGTGCTTGGATTCGTGCAGGGATTTGACATATGGCTTTGGAATTCGAGCCATGAGAAGATAGGCTCGTTTTTTGGGTTATGTGATGTCGTGTCGATCGACACCAGGGTGGTGTGTCGATTGACATGGGGGCAGTCTGTCGATCGACACCTAGTGGTTATGCTGATCGACACGGGACTGTTTGTCGATCGACACCTAGCGGTTGTGTCGATCGACACAGGGCTTCTGTCCTGGTTTGTGTTGGTTGTTTCGTGTATGCTTGATTGTATGCTCATCCTGGTATTGTATCTCTTGTTTATGTATGTATTTAAATAACCTGTAGACGGGATAACCGCATCGCTGAGTATTTGTGATAATACTCACGCAACTCTTTTTGCCATGTGTTGCAGGTAAAGAAAAAATGTGATCGTGGAATCATGGCCAGGAAGGAGAGATGATTTAGGGACTTGTTTTGTTATTGTTTTATGGAGTTGCTAGGTTGTTAGTAGTTCCGGAACTTGTTGGAATGTTGACTTGTTATGGTTTGAACTGGATTAGTAATTTAATAAAGTATGAGATTTATTGAATTGGAATTTGTTGTTAATTGATTATTGTTGTTTTCCGCATGTTGAGATTGGACCATTGAGGATTATCATTTGTGATAATGATAATCCGGGTTTTAAGTTAGAATAATTTTAAATTTTTGGGTCGGGTCGTTTCATAAACGGTCAAGCTCCAATAATCTCACTTAGCACCTCAACAACAACTTTTGTGGTCAAGGGTCACTAAGCCAAGCAAAAGGTCGTTCAGGCATTTCTAAAAACACCTTTCGGGCAGGGGAACGCCTATCATCACGGTTCGAGAAATGTTTCAAGAACCAAGCTTTAAGCTCATCCTAAGCTTGAGAACACTTCATTGATAACCCGAAACAATGTTAGCCACTTTCTAAAGCCCAAAATCTACCAATCCGCATCTCAACAAGGAGACTACTCACTCATGGCTATGGAACAAGCCATGACTAGGCTCGAGTATTGTGTGTACGGTGAAATGAAAAAATGAAAGCGATTCTCAAATAAAGACTAAAACTTTAAGCTAAAGTTTGAAACTTTATAAATAAAAGAACTTAGAACATCAAAGTATTAATGCTCTAAGGGTCGATTACAATTACAACGTAAAAAGAAAGCTTGAAAGCGATAAAGGAAAGAAAAACAAGACTTAAGTTTTTTCAGGGGCTGAGAACATATTTATAGCCCCTTATAAAATTACCCAGGTCGACCCAGAAAGAAAACGGATCACCCAGCAATAGTTAACGGTCGACCCAGAAAAGTCAACAAAATGCAGTACAGATCGATCACTCCATATCGGGGAAGTGATCGATATCCGATACCGATCCAACGATTCATCCAGCAGTCGTGTCACGATACTGCATCCTCATTAGGCGCAGGTTATCGATTTTCTTCATCGGTTTGTGTCGATATAAGGGGATATCGATTTCTTCAGCTTATTTTTCAGCCGATATGGCGCACCTGATCCAAAGGTCGGAGAGTCTTGATGCTCCATCGCAACAAGGAGATAATTTGGGATATCTATGCACTGGTTTAGGGGCACTGACCTCCTGATTCTCGACCCAAGTTACGAACTTCAGTAGATTTGTTGAGACTTAATCTTTCCGTTGTTCCAGGTGCTTCCTATCGATGAGCCCTGATGATTGATTACCGATTTCTGCTCCCCTACTTTCTCTGTTAACTCTAGAACCTTGCAACTGCCCTTGCTTCCACTTCTTAGCAACTCACTCTAATCCTCCAGGCTCTGATAAGCCAGATAACTCCCATTTAGCACAGATACCACCTGAAAAAGGTAAAAAAAGAGAAATATGTACAAACACCCTAAGACCCTAAGATGCAAACTTAAGCTAAACTAGAGCTAAAAAGCTCCTAAATGATGCAGAATGATGTTGAACGAGGGATATTGGAATGCAATTATATACATAGAAAGTGTAAAGATATGAATATATCAACTCCCCTAGACTTGCCTTTTGCTTGTCCGCAAACAAACTAACATAAGCTAACCCTAAAGGAGAGGTTTAAAGACAGGGATACAATACCAGAAAGAGAGAGTAAAGGTGCTCACAAGTGTGTCCTAAAGAGAACCAAGTCGATGCCCAACAGGCCTTACTTAAGAAAAATTTTCCATGCCCATCACAAATCAAGCTCCTACTCTAAATCTCGGAACTCACAAGAAATCCTGTCATCAACTACTGTCTCATATTTTTAACATTCATTTAAGTGTTTGCTGCGGTCTCACAGTTGAAAATTAAATCAATACTGTTTGGCAAGGCAGAAAAAGGTTGGAAAATGAGATACAAAGAAGGTTCAAAGTTTTTTTATGGTGGTTAACTCTAAAAAACAAGTGTCACACTAAGTAAAAGCAGGAAAAAAAAAATTGATGCATATAAGGCTAGGAATCCAATGTCTACCCTCTATCCCCTTGATGCTGAAACAACCCAACCCGTAAATTTTAAAAAATTTTCCTTCCGGATTATTATTATAACGAATGATAATCCTCAACAGGCCAACAACACAAACTGCGGAAACAATACTATCAATAACCAATAACCACATTCAATAAATCTCATACTTTATTGAAACCACTAATCCAATTCAATCCATAAACCATAATCCAATTAAACATTCAACAACAATTCCAGAATTACTAACCAAATAACAATCCAACATAGTTCCAAAATTACTAAGAACCTAGCAATTCAATAAACAACATCAATCAATCGAGTCCCTAGACCATCTCCTCTTCCTCGCCATGATTCCGCGATCACACCTTGTCTTTACCTGCATCACATGGTTATACGAGATGCGTGAGTATTATCACAAATACTAAATGAGACGGTCATCCCATCTACTAGGCTATACACACAGGCATAAGAAAATTGATACAATACCAGGATGAACACGCAACAAGGCAAAGCACGAACAAACAACACATGTCGCCAAAACTGGCCATGCGTCGATCGACACAAGCACTGTGTGTCGATCGATGCACTATGTGTTGATCGACACAAGCCCGTGTGTCGATCGACGCATCAACACATAACCTGTAAATCGAGCCTATCCTCTCATGGCTCGATTCCAAACGATTCACCTGCATAAATCCACTCAAAACAACACGAAATCCACCAAATAACAACAATCAAACGCATCCTATCAACCCCTTTACCCAGATAAGCCATGGTCACGCACTCACCTTGGATCTAGAAGGAAAAAAGATGAGAAAAGGATGAAAACCACGAAGAACGACTCCCCAACACCGAGATCTACACTCTCCTCACGAGAAATCACTCCAAAAACGATCTCCCAAGCCTCCCAGATGAATCTCCTCTCACAAATCTCTCTAGAAACTCTCTGGAATTTTTCTGAAACTTTCTAGAACTCTAAAAAGTCTCAAAATGCAGCCACACCCCTATTTATAGAGAAGCCCTAGGGTTTCATCCAAAACCGGCCCGCAAACCGACACTTAAATCGAACCGATCCGGTTCGATTTAACTTGCGTCGATCGACGCACGACCAAAAATCAGATTCTTGGTTCACGGTCGTTACAGATGCGATCTCTCACTCTCTTCATCTATCACTGCCCAAGTGTAACCACTGGCCCTTTTTGGCCAGATACCATTCCTCATAGACTCTTATCCTCTCTTTCTTTTTGAATCAAGATCCAGGGAGTTTCATTTTTGATTTGCTCTAGCTCTGTTTATTATAATTAGTTCGCAGCTTAGCCCCTCCAATTTGTAACTTTACTTTTCTTTTGATTTGATCTAATGAGAAGGCTAAATTTTCTTTTGTTTTTTTACTAGAGCTATTTTTACTTTCTTTTAAACTTTCCCCCAGACTTGTATTTTTTTTTATTTTCCATCTTTCTTTTTTCATACTCAACCACTAACCCTCAAGGTAAAACAGTAAAACACAATCCATTTTGTTTTCATTCCCCACCTAAGGCTAGTCTTAAACACAAGAAACTAGCCTATTGAAAGCTTTGCCTTGTCGTCTCTAATGGTTGCAAGATTTTACTAATGCAACACTTAAGAAAAATGCCTCATGCAAGAACATATGCAAGGGTTTGAACAAAAGGTTTGAATTTAAAGGGTGTGATATCATCCTCATCCAAAAGATGACCTTGGATCGGGATGGCCATTCAAATCAAGAAGAGAGTGGTAAAAATAAGGTAAACATAAATTGAATGTTAAGTATTTATCCACAGTTATGATTCAAAGTCCAAAAATGAAAAAAGTTAATTCAATTAAGTTCAATTTCACAGAGATGAGGAGCAGATCAAACAAGTTTCAAGTAAGTAGGAACTTTCAAAGTGACAGATCAAAGGATGGTTGGCTCTCTACTTCAGCAATGTTAAAGCATCGAAACAGTTCTAATGAGGGCAGCAAGTGTGAGTCCTAAACTAAAGCTTAATCATTGACTGAACTGTCCCCGTATGCATATGTAAATGCAAACTACAATACTTCTAGACTCAATCTTACATGAAACAAAGGCAGAAAAATGCAAATGCAGAATGTAACTATATGCATTTTTTTTTTCTTGAAAATTTTTTCATGTAATGAATGCAATGCAAAAAAATAAAAAGATGCAGGACAAAATGTAAAGCAAGTGGAAGAAGAAGAGAAAAGAAACCAAATTGTACATTAGCAACTATAGTGTGTGTGTGTGTGTGTTCTCTCCTCTAGACTTGGTTCTCACTAACCTAGTGAGACATGACACAGAAAGGAGAAAAAAAACACACTAAAAAGAGAAGAAATTTAAACAAAAAGGAACTGAAGAAACTAAAAGAAAAAGACTGAGTAATTGCAAAGGTAGGTGGTACCTTTAGTAGAATTGGGGAGTAAAGTTTTGGGAGGGGGGAAGGATGATTACTTGATCCCTTGGTAGCGAGAATTACAGATTTCTGACGCAATCTCACTTGTTGTGAAGAGAGGGGTTAGCAAGCCTCCAATGCAAATCTGATAATCCGGATTTGCCATGGCATCATGTTTTACTTTGAAGAACTGGCCGAGGAGCCAGGACCCTACTTCTGGCCTCATCCATGCACGGTTTATTTGCATGCAGTGCTTGTTGTTTAGCTATCTTTGAGTGGCTCCATACACCATTCTTAGCTCCTCTTCTTTAGCCTCACATGGCTGCGGCCTTGCATACATGGTATGACCGAGGAGCCTTAGAGCGTAACGAACTGTCAGATTTTGACTCTTGAGATTTTGCACAGACTGGAGTGGTAGAGGTCATCATTGGCAATGTTCCTTCACATAAGAGCAGCTTGATCCCAACTAGGACTTATTCTGTAAGCATCCCCGACTATTCCGTATACATCCAAGAACTTATCATAGGACAGCGGGTAGTGATTTTACCCTATCTTGAACTGAATTTTCCCGGATCCAAAGAGTGAATCTTCCACCAGATAAGAGGCTGACGCAAGAAATTGCCTGGTTAGAGAGGGGTAAGTGAAGTACTCCATTGTAGACAGAGAATTGAAGTTCATCTGCGCATCAAATTTGTCAAGGTTGTCCCTGATTCCTATTTCAAACAGCACTTTTCTGCTAGCGAACCTAGTCGGGACCATTGGGGTTTTGCTGAGCCGTTGCAAGAAATTTCACTCGAAGTCATTCCAAAGGTCGTCTATGTAGAAGACCCCCTCCCCACTTGAAGAACTCGAGGTGCTCATAGTTGAAAAAGGTGAGATTTTCAACTGTCAAAACTCCACAAAAAAGAAAATTGGTGACTGGAGTATCTCTACAAGGAGGAGAACAGAGGAATCGAGTAGAAGTTAGACCGTTATAGTGATATCGTTGAGCTAGAAGAAGTTCAAATTCTAGGGCTTAAATGAACAGTTTCTTTCTTTAGCGAAAACCGATAAAGAAAAGAAGAAGAATGATTTTTTTGAAGAGAGAGGGAGAGGATATGATATCAAGGCAAAAAGCACGCTTGCTTTAACTAAACCAAAAATCAGATTTTGAAAACCAGAGTAAACCGAAGAATAAAAATTTGAAAGAAAGAACCCGGGTTGCAGTGATCGAAATCGGATCAATGGTCAATTGGGCGTCTCATTCCGGTTGTCCTTGGTGTTCGTTGTAATAATACGAGCTTAATATTGTTGTGCACCAATATCTTGCTCTTGGTTCTCTTCCCTTCAGCAGCGTGGTTTTATCGATTAAACCCGTCGGTTGAAGCCGATAAGTGTTGCAAAATCAACTTTTTTTTCTAACTTCCTTCATTTGTAGCATTCTTAGACCTCAATTTCCCACAGTACCTGTTGCTTGATCACACTAAAGAGAAAGATAATTTGGAAATAAAACATAATTTCAGATAGAGAAAATATAGATATATGTACAAAAAGAATAGTCATGAGAATGTCTCTCAAGTGCGCTTGTTTAATGTCACTAAGCTTAACATTATGGTTCCATTTAGTTGGAAGAAGGTAGAGACCCTTTGTTAGACTTTGGTCCCCAGTCATTCATTGCTTTTGTGACATTGACTGTATCTAACTCAAACCGGTCCTTAGCTGAATCCCAATTTGCATTCAGAGAGTTGTAGGACTCCTCACCTAGCTTGTATTTCTCCTTAAGGCACTGAGGCTCTTCATATATCAGGGGTGGGGGAGTCAAACTGGCTTTGAGTGTTACATCTGTGGCGCACTTGGTTTTAGCAGAAGGTAAAGTCTTCTTGTCCTGAGTTGAGTTGTCCAATGGGTCTCCATAATCATCCTGAGCAGACTTGTCCTTACTCTTCACTATGGGAGCTGTTGTTATGTCATAGGTGACCCTAGTATCCACATTTGTGAGAGTCACTTTCAGATTTTTCAGGTCCATTACAGCTCCAGCAGTCTTCAAGAAGGGCATCCCAATGATGATTAGTAAAATCTTGTCTCCTTCCATCTCCACAACCACAAAGTCAGTGGGAATAAGAGCGCTTCCAATTTGCAGTGGATAGCTCTCAAGAATTCCAAGGGAGTCTACTGAAGAAGAGTCCACCATAGTGATGGAATACACTTGTTTCTTTATCTCTTTAATTCCAAATTTCTTCACCATGAAGAGAGAGATCAAATTGATGCTTGAACCTGTATCACATAGCCCCTTCTCATGAAAATCTCTCAGAGAGCAAGGTAAGACAAATCTCCCTAGGTTAGCTTTCTTAAGCAGCGTCCGCAGAGTGGAAACTTTCTCCTTCAAGTCATCATGTGTTTCCATAGCATCCTTAAGCTTCTATTGACAGTCTAAAACTGTGTCAATGAATCTCTGTTCTATGGTGTCTCTTGGTGAAACATCCCTCCTCTAGAGTAGTACTAAGAGTTCATTCATCATCTTGTAAACTACAAGAAACGCTTCCTCAAAACTTACCTTCTTGGTAGTAAAAACAGAGTTGCCTGAAGGAATCTCTTCAGTCTTTTCTATAGAGAGGACATCATCAGTGTCCATTTCAACCTCAAAATCTTCTTCTCTCAAGGGTCCCTCCATGCTCTCTTCACAACATTCATCATCTAGGAAAGTGACATTACATGTTTCTTTGGGATTGGCTTCACACTTTCCAGGAAGAGTGCCTGGAGTTCTTTGAAATGAGGAAGCAACCTGAGCAATGTGGCTATCCAGTGACTTGAACTGAGAATTCAAGCTTTCAAACTTGGTCTAGAGGTCGGTATATCCTCCATCCACATGGTTGTTCAGTTCTAAAACCTTCTTGTTGAATTCTTGCTGAGTTTTAGATTGACCATCCATTATCTGTTGCAGAACTCCCTTGAGATCAAAACCTGGTGGGACCTGAGGCGCAGGAGCAGAGTACTGCTGGTTTGCACCTTGCTGTGGCCGAAATCTTGAGTCTGCATTAGGTGCAAACTGAGCTCTTGGTTGATATCTCCGAGGATTAAAGCCTTGTTGTTGACCCTAGGAGTAGTTGTTGTGGCATGGCTTGAAATCCTTGTCCTCGAGGTCTTTGTTGCAGAGGGTAGACCTGGTCTTGAGGTTCTCCACATTAGTGCTTCGGTTGGAGAGGTTGTTGTTTCTGTAGTTGGGGTTGAAATTTTTAAACTGATAGTCTTGATTACCAACATAGTTCACTTCTTTTTGCTGTCCTTCATAAGCCTCAACAACTTCCTCTTGGTAACATGGAGTGAACCCGGACTTCTTTCTGATTCGCCATCAATACTTTATCCATCATGTCTAACCTTTCACTAAACTCCTCTAATTTGTGATAACTGTGGTTGTCAGAGGGAGGAAAGTTCCTGTCATAGTCGATTGAACAAGGTTCTCTATCAACTGCTCTGCTTAATTTTCATTAAGCCTACTGAAGTTTCCATAGCTGGCTGTGTCAAGAAGGGTGCTTGTGCTCTTGTTGACTCCACGGTATAAGATTCCCAAGAGATTATCCTTTGGAATACCATGGTGAGGGCAGCTTCTTGTGTAACCCTTCAACCTTTCCCAGTCACTCCTGAACCTAGCAGTCTTCTGCTTGGGAAAGAATTTGCTAAGAAATTCCTTCTTGTAGAGCTCCCAAATGTTGACAAACTCAGAAGGAATGTTGCGCTCCCACTGTGAAGCCTTGTTTTCCAATGAGAAAGGAAACATGATCATTCTAATGGTGTCATTTATCTTGATTGTCCTGCATAGCCTGTCAAACTTATCAAGATGGTCTTCACTTGGCAGTCCATTGAACATAAAATTATGCACCAAATTGATCATACTGGACTTGATCTCAAAGTTGTTATTTGGCACAGGTGGAGGACGTATTCCAAGATCAATACCCCTGGTATTTGGTTCATCAAAGGCTCCAATAGGATTCATCTCAGCTTGAGCAGCTCTCTGAGCTAGTGGCGGTGCCCTTGGTTGGTTACCAGCAGCTTGTATTTGCTCCCTCATTGAAACAAGGTTGGGATTGTTGGAGTCTATAACTGGTGGGACAACTTGAGGATGCTCCATATCCTCCCTTTCTTTCAAAATTCTAGCTTGTGCTTCTGCTTTACTCTGTCTTTCAAGTCTACCAATGTCAGGAACCAAGTCAAGAAGTCCTCTCTCTTGGCTCTCCTTTTCATACACTGCAAGAAAAACTTGGAAGAAACAACAAACACAAAAACAGAACAAATTGCAGAACAAAAGGCAGATAAAAATGAAAACTTTAGTCTTAACAAAATGCTCAAATCTAATATCTAAATGCGAAAGCTTCCCCGGCAACGGCGCCAATTTGATGAGTGGATTTTCTAACAGTTCAACATTAGCATGCAAACTTATCAAATAAAACCTACCAAGCTAACAACCTAACTCATGATTCAATTGTAGCAAGCGTAGGGTTCGAACACAAGGAAGACTAGGATTTAGAGTACTAAACCATGGAGAATTTTAGTTAAGCTAAAGCACAAAAAAAAGATTGGTTGTGTGAACTAAACTAAACAGAGATTGTGCTAAAACGTAAAATGAACAGAGTGACTAAATGTAAATGCAAAGATGGTGAAGGTATTGAGCAACGGGATGACAACTGATAAAAGGGGAGATAATCGTGGCTAATAAAGTTATTTTGAGATGAAAGTTGAGTTTACAAGCATGGAGCACGAAATCAAACCAGTCCACTTTCAATGGTACTAATCATTTTGTTGAGTACAAGGATCTAACTAACTTTTGTTGCTAGATACAAGTACTCTCCAAGCATAACCGGTTAAGCTCCAATAGCTCACTTAGCACCTTAACAACAACTTTCGTGGTCAAGGGTCACTAAGCCAAACAAAAAATCGTTCATGCATTCCCACAAACACCTTTCGGGCAGGAGAACACCTATCATCACGGTTCGAGAAATGGTTCAAGAACTGAGCTTTAAGCTCAACCTAAGCTTGAGAACACTTTATTGATAACAATGTTAGCCACTTTCTAAAGCCGCAAAATCTATCAACCCGCAGCTCAACAAGGAAACTACTCACTCATGGCTATGGAACAAGCCATGACTGAGCTCGAGTAATGTGTGTACGGTGAAATGCAAAAATGAAAGCGATTCTCAAACAAAGACTGAAATTTTAAGCTAAAGATTGAAACTTTATAAAGAAAAAAACTTAGAACATCAAAGTATTAATGCTCTAAGGGTCGATTACAACTACAACGTAAAAGGAAAGCTTGAAACCGATAAGAAAAGAAAAACAAGACTTTTTTTTTCAGGGGCTAAGAACATATTTATAGCCTCTCATAATAGTACCCGGGTCGACCCGGAAAGAAAATGGATCACTCCGCTAAAGTCCACGGGCGACCCAAAAAAAGTCAACAAAATATAGTAAAGATCGGTCACTCCATATCAAGGAAGTGACCGATATCTGGTGCCTATCCAGCGATCCATCCAACCATCGTGTCGCGACATGGCGTCCTCGTTAGGTGCAGGTTATCGGTCTTCTTCATCGGTTTGTGCCGATATCAGGGGATATTGATTTCTTCAGCTTATTCTTCAACCAATATGGCGCGCTTGGTCCAACGGTCGGAGAGTCTTGATGCTCCATCGTAACAAGGGGTTAACCTAGGATATCTGTGCACTGGTTTGGGGGCACTGACCTCCTGATTCTCGACCCAAGTTACGAACTTCAGTAGATTTGTTGAGACTCCATCTTTCCGCTATTCCAGGTGCTTCTTATCGGTGAGCCCTGATGATTGATGACCGATTTCTGCTTTCCTACTGCCTCTGTTAACTCTAGAACCTTGCAACTGCCCTTGCTTCCACTCCTCAGCAACCCACTCTAATCCTCTAGGCTCTGATAAGCCAGATAACTCCCATTTAGCACAGATACCACCTGAAAAAGGGTAAAAGAAGAGAAATATGTACAAACACTAACCTAAGATCCTAAGATGCAAACTTAAGCTAAACTAGAGCTAAAAGGCTTCTAAATGATGCAGAATGATGCTGAATGAGGGATATTGGAATGAAATTTTGCATATAGAAAGTATAAAAATATGATTATATCACCTCTATAACGTAAGAATAAACCACGATAAAGCATCAAGTTCCTCACTTTTCTTATGGCAAAGGCGATATAAAAAATAAGACTCTTGGACATCCTCAATAGAGGCATTGAACAGAGCATATTTTGATCATATCATATGTGTAGAGACAAAGATACAAAACCATCTAGAACCAATTAACACCAAACGCATACAAACACGGCAAAAGATCGAAACTGGTGAGGAACCTTAAAGATCAACACCATAACCATGAAACCATAACAACCAAGACACAGACCAAAACCACAAGCAGAATGATACCTCTGCTTCGGACAGAGCTAAAACTCTATCACACCAAAACGACGAGGGGAGAAACCACATCCTCCAGTAATAAGAGGAGTTGTAACCACCGATGAGGACCCAGAACCACTTGCAGATCTTAATCTGTTAATCGAGAGGGAAGACTTTGGTTGTCGATGGAACACCGTTGGCCTGAAAAGGCTCGGATCCTCCATTCCGGCTAAAAGACCACCAACAAGGCAACTGAGATCCACCAGCCACCACACAAATTCTACTTCCGACAAAATAACCGCGACGATAAAGAGATACCTCGAATAAACTTGGGAGAAGATAAGGGAGATTAAAATAGGCACACGAGAAGACCGGCGACCGGTGTTGAAGGAGCCACCGGCCAAAACAAAGGCTAGCGGCGACCTCTCTCAAAGATGAAAACAAGAGAGAAATTTAGGATTTCTCCAATCCATCTATATTGAGTAAAATATACTCTACCCTTTTTATATTTCTAATACTAAAATTGAGAAATGATATTTCCGAGTTTATATTTAGCGAAAGATAGATAAATGCTACTTTTTACTCTAAATTGTAAATTAGAAAATAAACTGGAGAGACTGTAGATGAATGTTATTTTTATTCTATTTTAGAGTAGAATAAAAGAATACTTTGGAAATGGTATAAGTTATCACTTTCTACTTTGTTGAACGCGTATAAAGAAGGTTATGTGGTAAAAATTGTAAGAAATATTAAATAATCCTAAATATAAACTTTTTAGGGTTATTGATGCCAATTTCTTTAAAATACAATGTACTAGGTATTGTCCACGCGTTGCGTGAGATTTAAAAATTAACATGATAAAAATTAATATTAATAATTTCTAGTTATTGATTATTTATGTATTTAATATTATATAAATTTGGTGTATATAGTAAATAATTATCTAAGTTACAAGACTAAACATTTCTAGCAAATTGTTGGACATATACAATGTTATATATAGAAAATAAATTGACCATTCATTAATAAAAATTAGAGCATATGGAAGACATCTTCTTTTGCACAAATCTTTAACTTGTGTGTTTGAATTAATATTCACTACAACTTTCTAAAAAAAATGATTGGTCATTTTTTTTTGTATCAAAAACGTCTGTAAAAATCTATTGATTAGACAAATTCTACGTAGACATCTATATCATCTCAACAGAGGTATTGGAATGCATTTTTTATTTTATTTTATTAAAACTTTGAATCATAAAGAGAGAATAATTGATGTTTGATTGTATTTTTGTCTCATTCTATTAATCATTTTGCTGTAATTTTTTATCTTTCACATTAATCATTGGTAAAGTGATTCTGTTTTTCTAGATTTACAATTTGTGGTGGAGTAAAGTTTTATTTCGAGAGTCATGGTTAGAAACTTTATTTTATCCAATACAAATTGTTTCAATTGCATTAGAAGGTGATTGGTAAATTAGTTAATTGGCTTTAAAAGCTATCCTCTGAATTTTTCCAATTAGACTTGTTGGATTTAACAGCCCTAAAAATCTTAAATCATTTTTTAATTTTCACATCATTTTTTTTTCATGTAATGCTTCTTTTTATTATAACTTTTTTGTGATTTTATTTTAATTTTAAAATCATAGTTGTCTATATTAAAAATTTTGTATAGAATATTATTCAATTTGATAAATAAAATATCTATTTTTATGCATAAATTTACATAAAAGTTATATTTTAATTTACATAAGAATTACATAAATGTACACACCACACTTAATTGTAAATTGTTAAAATTAATTTATATAAGAATTAGCTATTAAATTGTTAGAAGTAATTGCTAAAGTTATTAAAAGACACTTATTTTTTTCTTCAAAAAATAGATTAAAAAGACAAATGTCAAAAAGTTAAATGACACATGACGGTCTCTCATGGCTTGAATTTTGAGAAACCTTACTATATTATATAAGATTTAATAAAATGAATATCGTTTCAGACTTTAGTAGTTACCTATCACAAAAACAATAACAACTATTGATATTTTTTTTAATATTGTTAACTTTTATCTTCTCTAACTAGTTAGTTAATTGGCTTTAAAAGCTATCCTCTGAATTTTTCCAATTAGACTTGTTGGATTTAACAGCCCTAAAAATCTTAAATCATTTTTTAATTTTCACATCATTTTTTTTTCATGTAATGCTTCTTTTTATTATAACTTTTTTGTGATTTTATTTTAATTTTAAAATCACAGTTGTCTATATTAAAAATTTTGTATAGAATATTATTCAATTTGATAAATAAAATATCTATTTCTATGCATAAATTTACATAAAATTTATATTTTAATTTACATAAGAATTACATAAATGTACACACCACACTTAATTGTAAATTGTTAAAATTAATTTATATAAGAATTAGCTATTAAATTGTTAGAAGTAATTGCTAAAGTTATTAAAAGACACTTATTTTTTTCTTCAATAAATAGATTAAAAAGACAAATGTCAAAAAGTTAAATGACACATGACGGTCTCTCATGGCTTGAATTTTGAGAAACCTTACTATATTATATAAGATTTAATAAAATGAATATCGTTTCAGACTTTAGTAGTTACCAATCACAAAAACAATAACAACTATTGATATTTTTTTTAATATTGTTAACTTTTATCTTCTCTAACTAGTTAGTTAATTGGCTTTAAAAGCTATCCTCTGAATTTTTCCAATTAGACTTGTTGGATTTAACAGCCCTAAAAATCTTAAATCATTTTTTACTTTTCACATCATTTTTTTTTCATGTAATGCTTCTTTTTATTATAACTTTTTTGTGATTTTATTTTAATTTTAAAATCACAGTTGTCTATATTAAAAATTTTGTATAGAATATTATTCAATTTGATAAATAAAATATCTATTTCTATGCATAAATTATATTTTAATTTACATAAGAATTACATAAATGTACACACCACACTTAATTGTAAATTGTTAAAATTAATTTATATAAGAATTAGCTATTAAATTGTTAGAAGTAATTGCTAAAGTTATTAAAAGACACTTATTTTTTTCTTCAAAAAATAGATTAAAAAGACAAATGTCAAAAAGTTAAATGACACATGACGGTCTCTCATGGCTTGAATTTTGAGAAACCTTACTATATTATATAAGATTTAATAAAATGAATATCGTTTCAGACTTTAGTAGTTATCAATCACAAAAACAATAACAACTATTGATATTTTTTTTAATATTGTTAACTTTTATCTTCTCTAACTATTTTACAATTTGTGAAAGCTTTTTCGGTCCAATGATTTGACTATGGAGTTAATTAATATTTCTATACCCGAACGATTATTAGATAATGCGATTTATTAACAAATATGCAGATTAATGAGCGGGAGGGGGGGGGGAGGAAATGAGGCAAACTTACATGAGATCTCCAGCGTTGTGCAATTAGAGTCGTTCGTCGTAGTTCTACGTATTAAAGAAGGTAGAAGATGTTTATCATGAACATGGAGCAAGAGATGCTGTTTGTCGTAGATTTAATAGGGCTTAAGTGAATTGTCAGTGGTAAAATCGTATTTGTAACAGTTTTCGTAATTTGTAATAAATAATAAATCTAGATATTAAAAAAAACCATTCTAAACTTTTTACCATTTTTTTTACCTGCCCTTCTATTTTTTCAATTTAAAAAATTATTAACCAATCAAATTTTTTTAGTTGTTTGATTTGTTATTTTTTATTACAAATAAGATATGTTATATATAGACAATTCTTACCGACTCTTAGAAATCCACGTCTTTATCTTCAGTGCGTCAACATAATTATTAATGCATCATATTTTCTTAAAATATAATTATGGATTTTTTAGTGTCAAAGTATTAATATATTATTGATCAACCAATTAAATTTAATTGCTTTGTTCGTATTAAAACAAAAAAAAATTGTAACGGCACCATCTCTGCCATAATGACCATTGGTCGACATGAGAAAAGAAGAAGTTAATCATAGCTTTGTGTTGGAATAATAAGGAAAGAGAAAAGTGAAAATGATTTAGAAAAGAAGAATTAGAAATGCTTTTATGCCCTTTCCCATCATCATGGTAAGTGGGTAACTAAGTCTTGAACCTTAAAAGATACATAAATATATAAACTATAGAGAACTATAGAAAAAGTTTGTAAAAATATTCTCAAAATTTTATGTATTTTTAAAAAGTAACGCATGTTTTAAATTTTTTGAAAATTAACCTTTTTTACATTAAAATTATCAAAATACCATAATAACTTGTTTTTAGTAATAAAAATCAAAAACGACAATGATCATCATTTTATTTTAATGTGTGTTTTAAATAAATGTAAAATTATCATTTTAACATAATTAACGTAGAAAAATTGAAAACGATCTTTTATCACCATATTGATATCTTGAAGATATCTTGCAAGTAATTGTATAATTTTTTTTTTTTTTTTTGAAAGATTTTAGAAGTTCCGAATTTTTGATCCATAATCTCTCCCCGTGTCTGAGACCAACTATTAATAATATCTCATTTAAAACGTAGATTATTATTTCTAACTGGAATTGAACTAATGACTTTAAATTTGAGAATTTACTCTCAAGACTATTAGGCCACTAACCACTTGATAACTGTATAAAATTATACTTAAACTTATGTAACAAAAAAAATAGTATAGTGCAAACAATTTCACTTAAAATTGTCATGCATAGAATATGTAACCGAATGAAAGCCAAATATAATAAAATGTACTTTCTAATATAATCATGGCTACAATGATTGAATGATGATAAAATTAAAAATATATTTCGGTAAATACGTATATATCCCTTTTTAATAATATCTTTATATATTTAAATATGAACATAAATTTAGTTTAAAAAAAAAGACATCACAAATTCGCAACATATATCTTAAATATATATTTATTAAAATTCAGGTTAATTTCAAACATTAGTTTTCAATTTTCGAAATTTGAAAAAGAAAATACATTTTTAATTGTAAATTATCAAACTTATCATAATATTATTGTTTTTTATTCAACAACAAAATTATTTTTCAAAAAAATTAAACAAAAGTTAGTTTTCAAATTTTATAAAAAATTTGGAATATGAAACCACATCTCCCTAAACTATATATCTGGAAACCATAAAATATTCCAATTTTGGTTACCCCCAATAATGGATCTCCTCGGCAGAACCTGCTAGGGCCGGTAGACCAAGTCTTTTTATTTTTTAAACAAATAATTTTGTTTTCTTTAATATTTAATATTTAATATAGCTGACAATGTAAAATATCTTATCTACCCAATTATTTTATGCCACGTGGTGGATATGCTTTTTAAACATATAAATGATACGATTTTTGTGAATGCTTCCCATTTTTTTTTTCCTTGCCCTTTCTTTTCTAACTAAACACCACCATCGATATACACATATTTTTTTTTTTTGAAAAAACTATAATAACCCAAAAACATTCATTTATTATTTAAGTAACCAAAAAAATATATTATTTTGATGATTTCTATATCCAAAATATCCTTATTAAAAAAAACATAATTATAAAACTGTTATTACTTTTTAGTCTATCGAAACATTTATTTACAGAATTGCCATCGCATTTTTGTTAGAGTATAACAATAATTTTATTTTAATGTAGTCATGTAGAATTATTTCGATGTAGTAGATTTATCTCAACGATTAAATTAGTAGATGCTATTGTAGATACATTTTGTAGATTTATTTTTTACGTTGGAGATATATTGACAAAGTAACAATCGTATCTAGTACACTTAAAAATGTTTGCAGATTTTTTAGGAACCTCCTACGGTGTAGATTTTTTTGCTGATTTTTCTTAGCTGATTGCATATTATTATGTCTGTTATTTTAACACGGTTCCGATTGTGCCTGGTGGACTTACATATGCCTGTAGGTGTATTACGTGTAATGTAGATTTATCATGGAGGATAGTAGATTTGTGTAACGTATTTACTTGGTTGGTGTGTCGTAGATTTTTTTGTAGATTTATTTTCTACGTTACAGATATATTGGCAAAACAAGGATCGTGTGTCGTAGACTTAAAAGTGTTTGTAGACTTTTGAGAAAACCTCGTACGGTCTAAATTTGTTTTGCAGATTAATCTGCAGACGTATTATGAACGTTGCAGATATGTTGATACGGTACGAATCATGCCTTGTAGAATTACATATGTTTGCATATTTATTAGATGGAATGTAGATTTATTAAGAAAGACGGTAGATTTTTGTAAGAAATTTAGTTGGTGGAGGTGTAGTAGATTTATTTCGTAGATTTATTTTATACATTGCAGCTATGTTGACAAAGCAAAAACGTGTGTAGAAGACTTAAAAGTGTTTGCATATTTATTTTGCAGATTTTTGTTGGATGGTTGCAGATTTATTATGTATGTTGCAGATATTTTGACACGGTATGCATCGTGCCTTGTAAACTTACATATGTTTGCAGACTTATTAGGTGGAATGTAGTTTTATCAGGAAAGACGATAGATATTTTAAGGTATTTAGTTGGTGGAGGTGTAGTAGATTTATTTTATACAGTGCAGATTTATTGACAAAGCAAGGATCGTGTGAAGTAGATTTAAAAGTGTTTGCAGATTTTTTAGGTAATCTCCTACGATGTACATTATTTTTTTAGGTAATCTCCTACGATGTACATTTATTTTGCAGATTTTTGTTGGGTGGTTGCAGATTTGTTATGTACGTTGTATATATTTTGACACGTTATGTATCGTGCCTTCTAAAGTTACACATGTTTGCAGATTTATTAGGTGGAATGTAATTTATCATGAAAAACGGTAGATTTTTGTAAGGATTTAATTGGTGAAGGTGTAGTAGAATTATTTGGTATATTTATTTTCTACGTTGTAAATACATTGATAAGGCAATTTTTGAGGTAGTCGTCCTACGGTGCATATTTATTTCCTAGATTTTTGTTTATAAGCTATAGATTTATTATGCACGTTGCAGATATTTTGACGTGGTAAAAATCGTTTGTAATAGACTTATATATGTTTGTAGGTTTATTAGATATGATGTAGATTTATTAGAAAAGATGGTAGATTTGTGTAAGGTGTTTAGTTCTTAGGAGGTGTAGTAGATTTATTGTATAAATTTATCTAGTACATTGCAGATATTTTGACAAAGTAAGAACCGTACATATTAGACTTAAAAGTGTGTAGATTTTCCAGCTCGTCATCTTACGGTGCAGATTTTTTCGTAGATTTTTGTTTAGAAGATGTAAATTTATTATGTACGTTACAGATATTTTGACACGGTAAAAATTGTGTGTAGTAGACTTACATATGTTCGCATGTTTATGAGGTTGTCATCATATTTTGCCGATTTGTCTCGTAGATTAATTTTGTAGTTTTCGAGTGTTGTGGACTAAGTTGTAACACATATTCACTATCTATCACCCTTAGGGCTAAAACATTACTTGAAACAACAAAAGGTGAAGTGAAGATATGATTACCCCCTATTGCTCGACATAAATCTACAATAAAGGTGGCGTTGCAGAAGAAACATCCACAAAAAATCTACATCCACAAAAAATCTACATCCTACAAGAAAATCTACTATAACATAATATGATACAATTATAAGTCTGCAATAGTTGATACAAAAGTATATAGTCTACAAAAAACTCTACCATAGCATAATATGATACGATCATAAGTTTTCAATAGCTGATACAAAGATCTATAGTTAAAATAAATCTACAATAACACAATACGATACAATCATACGTATGCAATACCCTTAACCTATACATTTTTTCAAATCTCATGCATTCTTGTTCTTCACTGTCATATGAGCAGACTGAAAAAGCAAGAACCGTTGCACAAGATACTAAACAGAGATATTGAAAATAGACAGATAGTTTCCATAAAAACACTCAGTCTTTATTGCTATTCCCCGCAGGGCACAACATTTGATACACAATACATCTGTTGCAACAGATAGATTACACAAACACTTTTATAGAATAGATCCTACAACCTATTCTACTCAGAGTTACGCGACGTCACACACACCGTGATCCGCTCCTGAACATGATCCTAATCTACCCAATGTAACGTAACAACAGTTACAAAACCAATCTTTTTCACTCAACACAACAGATCAAATGGCTCTCACTGTCTCTGAGTTCTTCAAAGATCTATTTTAGAAAAACTAGCTGGCCTATGCGCTATTTCTCCTCTTTTTATAGTAGTAGCAACCAACAACTCCTATAGCCCTAAAAACAGCTCCCTTTTAATCCGAAAGGGCAACAGAATTGTTCATGTTGATGTTGGACAACCAGTCCCATCAACCTTTGCTCAACGGTAAATACACCCACTTGCACTTTGACTTTGTGCACTTGTGTCAGAACGCCTTATTTCCTGAACCCAGCTTCTATCGCAAGCTTCTTGTTAGTGCGGTTCTCAACCCGATGTGCCACATGGCTTGCCAAGTCATTAGGAGACTTTTCTTCTTAGATTATGATTATTCTTTCTAGCTCTTGTGTAGCACACGAACACTTCACTGTTTCTTCAGCAGCTACTTGTTGCTTCAATTGCCTGTTGCTTCAGCTGATTCTTCTACTACAATCTCTCCCGTTTTACTTGAGTATGACAATCCAAGCAACCTACAAAAAGAACAAACTAACGTACACCAAGTACATTCTGCAAACCAATCCTCACACTAACAATCCTAAAACACTATCGCAATCTCAAACCAAATAAGAGAATCAACAGTCTGATAAACAAACTGCTGAGCCAGATAGCAAGAGGTTCTAAAACATAAGCATACAAACCCAAAACAACCTTAAGTTCATCATCCTAACAACCTCATTTAAAGGTGTTTGCAACAACCGAAACAGAAATAAAATACCAATGTTCAAGGTACTAGCAAAATAGAAGAAATAACTAAGAAATATAGCACAATAAATCATTTAAGAGGAAGATCCATTTTCCTCTTTTTCTTCACCTTGAGCCTCCTTGTCCTTTGCATCTGTTGCCTTCACTTCGAGTTCTTTGCTAACCGTGGTTCTATAATCTCCCCCTCTTTGGATGCATACTCATGTAAAAACACTAATAATTGAATGCATAGATCATTAAAAGCAGGATAGAGAGTGAAGATACAAAACCTTATAGCCTGGTCATAATGTTGTTGATCAGGGAGGATGCTTCTTTGAGATCAGACATTAGACAAGGAGTAGCCGGATTCAGAGGAATCCCATACTGAGACGAAGCCTTGGAGTCCAGACAGATGAGTTCAGGAGCAGCAGACGTGCGATCTCCCGTAAATGTAGGTACAATGCGTTGAAAGGCAAGAACCTGATCAATCAGATTTGGCAGGGCCAGTTTGTAGGGTGGTTGCAGATTCACACAGGACATGATCTGATCATAGGCCAGTTTGCCGAAGTTGAACGGTGTCATATTGACCACCATAGAGACCAGAATGGCACGATCTTTGTTCAGAGAAGATCTGTTGGCCGATGGCATCCAATTGTAACAACAAACCTTGTGCAGCAGAGCCATAGTCTTGCTCATCCGAGAGGTGGAAAGATCCTCCCATTTCTTGATGTGACCATCGGTGAGCAGGTAGACAACATCCTCTGATGGTTCTTCATTAGAAACCACCGGGGAATCCAACTCATAAGGCACGTTAGGAAGTTGAAACATCCTGTTGATGATACTGGGAGAAAACTCATACATCGCAACTTTGACAAACACACAGTTTTGGCCCTCTTCTCTGAGTTCCATATCATCCAGATTGGCATAAAACTCTTGACCATTTCAGGACAGAAGGTATCAACTTCAGTAACTGTGGGAATCAGACCAGCGGCCTGAATGAGTTTCTCAGTAGTCTGATTGGTGTCAATACCTAGAGGAAGAACTCGCATCTCATTGAAGTTCCTAATAGAGATAAGCTTGTGTTTGTTGGCAGCAGAAAGAGACACAAACCTGTTGTCATAGGGAGCCAGAGCACACTTCTTGAGTTTTGGATACTTCTGATTACGAGCAGAGACAATCCGACGGTTTTCTTCATATCTCTTCATGAAGGCCAGTCTTTCATCCTCAGGATCATCAACAATTTCCTCCAATTGAAATTCATGTCGACCTTTTGTAGATCATGAGGCACCAGCAGCTGTACCAGTAGGCAGATCTGACCCCTGACGAGTCACAAAGTCTCTATTCCCAGAGATGGAGTCTTCACTGTCGTCCTCAACAGCGAGAGGTGCTGAGACTGTTATCGGATTTATAAGAGGGTTCTGACCTCTAGTTCGAAGTCTCTGGGACATCGGAGCTTGCTTTGGTTCAGCCTTGACAATGGCAGTACATTTCTGCTTCTTGGCTTTCGAGCCACCGCCTTTCTCGGATGCAACAACCTTTTTTTACATGGCCGGAGACGGATCTTCAATGGTGTTAGCAAACTTTCTCGGTGACTTAGACATACTTATTTCTGCACAAATTGGTGAAGGCAAGAGCAAACAGAAAAAAGAGCGAACAAGAGAGAGAAAAAATGCAAGAAAGAGAACTAAGGTTCGTAATTGGAAAAGTGAACGGTTACTCTTGATTTGATAGCTTGAGGCGTGAGGAGTTTTCCTCCTAAAATTTTTGTTTTTGGCGAAAGCTAACTGTCAATCGAGAAACTTCCTTTTTCGAACCGTCAACAATGGGCCAAAACCCAGCATGGTGAACATGATGTATCTGGGCCATAACCTGTGAAACACATCTTACCAAATTTCTAGGCAAGCCGAGTATATTATTAGTAAGAGGCCCATACTTTCTTGATATAAAGTGTCAAACCGGAACCCTGCCGGATTAAATTAACAAAGCGGCGACCAGACTCATGAAATTTCAGATAGAGATCCCAAGAACAACACAGTTCAAGAGACACATACCTAGCCTAGTATCATAAGTTAATAGGAACACACTAGATGCAACACACAACTTAAAAGACTAGAAGCTGATGAACAAAGCTGAACAGAATAATCTAGACAAAGAATCCACACAGAAATGCAACCACTTAACAACAAAGAGCTGTAAAGACAATATTTAGTGTAAGAGCCACGTTGAATTTCTGAGATTAGATCACGAGAGACAAACTGCGAAGAGCATTTATCCAAGATATATACTTATAAACATATAAATATACAGAATAGAGACACCAAACCTCAACCATATCTAAGAAGTCATGTGACGCCACAAGTTGAAATTAGAATAGCAAGCGGAAGTCTTTTTGAAAGTGATCAACTCACCAGCCCACTGAGGTAACTATTTCTCAAAGAGGAGCTTTCACACTCAGTAATCGACTCAGATTAGTCTTCACATCAACATACATATTCATAATTTGTCTAGAGAGATTCAGGCACAGAAAAGAAAACCCTTTCCCAGCTCATTTGTCTTGAGCTATAAAAAGCTTCGTTTAGAAATTTGTTTTCTTTTCCCTTTTGATTTTGTGATTCCTTTTCTTTCTCTTTTCTTTGATTTTTTTTTCTTTCTCACCCTTTCTTTTTGATTTAGGATGTTTTCTTTGCTAACCCAACAGAGATAAAAAGGTTAAGAGGAGGAAACACAAATCTGAATATGTATGACGAGCAGCTATTTCTCTGAGCACACATGCTGATGAGAGGTTTTGAGCGGTGATTTTTACAATGGATTAAACACACCTACAATCCTGACACAACTATGTACCACACACCCAACTAGAACAGGTCAAGACTCACTGCTCAAAAAGAGCAAGACGAGCTTTTGACCTAGCCACCAATTTTTAAAATAGAGTTTTAAGAAACCTTTTTGCGGACTTATCATCAGAGCAAATCAGTATGCTCTCAACTAGACACCGCCTAGCAAACTCTAGAATCAGATGGTGCTTAGAACAAATATGCTCAGTTCCCATTTTGGCTTGACAATTCAACAAGCACCATGCAAGACACAAGCAATCAAGTAGAGCGTAAGACATATCAGAAGTCATACCCCAGTAAGATAGAGTATGTGTCTTATGAATGCAAATTTCACACTTTGGTTCCACACTCAACTGAGTAAGAAGGAGTTTGATAACCCACTGCTTCCTTTTCTGCATGAGCACAAAGTTGTGGTTCACTAAAAACTTTATTCTGGTAAGCTCTCCAGCTGGTACTTATACTCCTTTCTGGATCTGCACCACTTAACACAATACCATCAAACAAACATTTAAAGATAGTTGACTTGCTACCTGTTGAACCGTGATCTGAGGAACAAGTGAGCATATTCCAGACGTTGTTCTGATTGAGATATTTTAGTTCCTTGTGAACACCTAAAGACCAACAATCATCCTCATCATTTGCCTTGAGCCTATGAACTGGTCTGACACCAGGAGAATCTGGACACTCAGATTCTTGATTACACAGATCATGTTCAGTCATCTGATCAGACTGACATTCCTCAGAACATTCCCAGAAATAGCAATTGTTCTCAACCTTGGACCCATGAAAAACTGTGTTTCTTTTAGAGTCAACAGCTAGACAGCCACTTATATCGAACACAACATTCAATCCATCTGCACACAACTGACTCACACTGATCAGATTCATAGTGAGACCTTCAACAAGGTATATTCAACAAGATGTGGAGTATGGCTGTTGACAGTAGATCCTTTTCCAGTAATGTGTTCATATTGTCCATCTCCATACATGATACTTCCCCTGATTGAGTCATAGTAGTTGCTTAAAAGAGTTTTATCACCAGTCATGTGTTTAGAGCAGCCACTGTCAAAGTACCACCTTTCTTCATCTTTCTCAAGATCAGTGATCCATGCCATGTTGGCCAACGAATGTCGATCCTTCCTTTTAGACCCAGAATCATCCACACTGCTAGCCTTATCTAGAGCAACTTTCTTGTCATAGAGATCTTTCTTGGTAACCAACACACAACCGTACCTTGTGGGTTCAATCCAACACTTGTTTGAGTTCCAGAGCATCAGAAGTTTCTTCTTCCTTTTGAAACACTGTTGCCATCTGTGACCTTTCTTTCCACCATGAAAGCACCCTCTAAACTTGTGAGCAAACTCACCATGTGGCTTAGGACCAAAATTCTTCTGTTGCTCGTTCATACTTGCTTTCCTTGAAGCTCTTTTGTTTGGTTTTTGAATACCCTTCACGTTCTTTGTAAACAAGGTGGACACTGAGGGAGTGTGTATCTTTGTGTGACGAGCAACCCTTGGAGTCTTAGCATTTGAGTTATAACCAATTCCTGGATCTTTGCAGACAAGTCTCCGAGCTGGAGACTGCACATGACCATCTTGATTCTGAGAAGCTTCTGTGGAACCAGTGCTCTTGACAAAGACAATTTGTTCACCCTGAGACTCTTTATCACCACTAGATACACCTTGATATCCAAGACCCCAATGAATAGATTCGGTTCTTCCAATGGCCAGAATGTTATCAAGTTGTTGAGATCCATTGATGAGAGACCTTATCTGCTTATCAAGTTCTGCATCTTCTATTTTCATCAGCTTATGTTCCCTAATCAGACTTTGAAGATACTAAATTCTTTCTTCCTCAATTTCACTCTTGAATTCAGGATATTCAACTTTGAACCAGTCAACATTTGCTTTTTCTCTCAACCTTCTTCTTTTTTATTTCCTTTCTTCTTGTTTTTTGATTTCTTCCTTGAGACGAGAGATATCCTGAGCAATCTCCAGATTATCCTCTCCTAGTTGAACTCAGCTTTTATAAAGAACACGATAAGCTTCATCAAGATCAATTTCTACAGTTTCCTCTTCAGAGTCTGTTTCATACAGAATAGGTGCTTCTTGAGAACCTGCTTTGAAAGCAACAAAGTTGAATATCTCATCCTCTGTTCGATCTTTTTCTTCCTGTGAGTCAGATTCACTGAAGCTGATGAAGGATTCTTCCTTTCTTCTCTACAAATTTGGACACTCCACCTTTGTGTGTCCTATTTCCTTACACTTATAGCACTTCATATCCTTCCACTTCGTGACAGGACATTCTGGTCGAATGTGGCTGATCCCTCCACACTCAAAGCACTTGATTTCCCTTTTTTCCCATCATTGTCTTCACTAGTGTGATAGTTTCTCTGATTTCCCCTGTCAACGCCCCAGGAAAGACTCAAAGACCCTTGATTATGATCCTGACTAACACATCTCAAGGCTTTTCCGATGTTTTTTGCCATTAGAGACATGTCATCTTTCAATTCTTGGAACCTTTTGATCTCATCTTCAGCAGTAAAAGCGATCCCTTTGGACGTTGTTTATCATCATCAACTTCCATTTCCTCAGATTTGAATATTCCTACAAGTTCCTCATATCTCATGGAGTCTGTGTTACCGAAAACTCTCATCACAGCTTTGTGAGCTGCGAATTTTTGAAGCAAACATCTCATGAACTTATTGACAAGCTTCTGATTTATGTAAGTTTTTTCCAGAACTTCTGCTTCATTTGCTATGCTACTTATCTTGGAGCTGAACTGCACAATCGTATCATTTGGATCCATCTTCAGATTTTTAAACCGTGAAGCAAGCTGATCCAAATCCTACAACTTATTCTACCCAGAGTTACGCGACATCACACAAACTTTGATTCGCTCCTGAATGTATTCCTAATCTATCCAGTGTAACGTAACAACAGTTACGAAACCTATCTTTTTCACTCAACACAACAGATCAAAAGGCTTTCACTGTCTCTGAGTTCTTCAAAGATTTATTTCAGAAGAACTAGCTGGCCTATGCGCTATTCCTCCTTGTTTTATAGTAGTTGCAACCAGCAACTCCTATAGCCCTAAAAACAGCTCCCCCTTAATCTGAAAGGGCAATAGAACTGTTCCTATTGATGTCGGACAACCAGTCCCATCAACCTTTGCTCAACGATAAGTACACCCACTTGCAGTTTGACTTTGTGCACTTGTGTGAGAACGCCTTGTTTCCTAAACCCAGCTTCTATCGCAAGCTTCCTGTTAGTGCGGTTCTTAACCTGATGTGGCACCTGGCTTGCCAAGTCATTAGAAGACTTTTCTTCTTAGATTCTGATTATTCCTTCCAGCTCCTGTGTAACACACAAACACTTCACTGCTTCTTCAGCAGCTACTTGTTGCTTCCGTTGCCTGTTACTTCAGTAGATTCTTGTGCACTTACACAAACATGTTCAAAAACATTGGAGAGAAAAACCAACACAGTTTTTTAATCATCACATATGCGAGGAGGTTCGAGGTTATTTTGTAGATACATTAGAGCTTGGTTGTCCCCTGGGATTTTTCGTGGTAATTTTCTTGGTAATTTTCGTGCCTTTGAGACTCTATTCTCATAAAGATCAATTTCCCTTTCAAAAAGAAAACGTAAGAATACTATGGGAAAGGAAATTGATCACATTCATGAGTCTCAAGGCAAGCCAAAAATCCTAGGGAAAGACGTGGATCAAGGAGAGTTGGGTCCGATTTTCAGAGATTTTTGGAAGATGTTTCAGAAGGTTCATGAAGATTCCATAAAAGAATCTAAGTCTGGGGGAGTATTATAGGGTGACTAAAAACTATGGGCATCAACGGGTCTGTTCTGTCTTGTGATTTTGCATAATGTTTGCATCCTCCGAAGCGCATGGTAACCCTTAAACACTCTTAACTCCACCCCTAAAAAGCTTTTAATACCTTGCGCCGTCTACCCCAAATGACATCCTTTCAAGAGATTCCACCATCACTTGATCAATGTAGACTGTTGGATGATTTGAAGTTGAGGTTTTTGCAGGTTGAGGTTCATGGACAAGACTTGTGATGGCCGTGATGGGATTTGATGAAAACGTCCTCAAGCGACTTCTTCGTATGCCGCGAGTCAATGGGACAAGGCTAAGTTCCCGAGATAAGTGAGTTCTCGTGATTTTAAACCTGTTTTCTACACTTATGCTTATGTTTGTTTGAGGACAAACAAAGGTTTAAGTCTAGGGAGTTGATATATACGATATTTTACCTATTTTTATATTATTTGAATATGTTTTTAATAATGAAATGAATAGTTTTTGGACTTAACATGTTTCTTTTAGCATTTTCGTGGGTTTTGAAGTCAATATAGGGTTTTGGAGTATTTTGGGCCTAAAAATAGTGAAATCAAGCTTTTTTAAGGAATAACAAATCCTAACCGTCAAATGTTTCACTCCAGATGAAGCAGTTTCCACCTTCAAATCAAGCTTATATTGTACCATGAGATAGAGGAGGATCTCAGCTTCAAAATGAATATTCGATCGCCATAATCCGACGGTTAGATATTGAGATATCATCGATCTAGTGAAATCTATTCGAGTAAGGATCATGCTAAAGGCGGTTCAAAGTTATTCACCAGTGATCGACCGGACGCCAAAGATGATCGATCGGATGCAAAGCCCCTGGTCTGGACGCCGAGACGATTTTATAAGGTGATCGGCCGAACACCATAGGTGATCGATCGGTCACCTCATCCGAGGAAATTGGAAATTATTCTTTTTCAATGTTATCTCCAAATCTTCGTGGGTTTTACCCTAAAACCAACCTACCTCCTATATAAAGACAGGAGAAGCAACGACATTCATCACCAAGCTCACTACCATCATCACTTCAAAACTCTTAGTTCTTCACAAATTCTAAAGGTATTCATCTATTTCTACTTGGTATTTTGCTTGTTTGGATTTTGGGAGAAGGATTCTCACCCACTTTGTAACCCGTAGAGAAGTTTCTCGAACCCTCTTTCTATTGTTCTTAATGAATACAAGTACTTCTATAAATTGCTTTGTTATGTCTGAGTAGTTCTCTTGTTGCGTTATAGAGGAACCAATTCGAATGGTTTTAATGGTTCGATAGATAGGATTTAGGAACTAGGGTGACGCTTTTGTTAGATTATTCCTTCATCTTGATTCGTGCTTAATACATGTTTTAGAGATTAATCACCTTAAAACTGTTCTATAACTTATCTGAAAAAGGATATTTGATGAGTTTCATTCTTTAGGTTGCGAGAGTTCACTTATAGACTGAATAAACAATTGAACCTGCTTGCAATTGCATTAGGACAATCATTATCGCTGCGAGAGTTGATTGATAGGACTGGTTTCAAATTAGTAGCTAATAATCGCGAGAGCCTGTTTATCTTAATATGTGTTCATGTTCTAGGAAGAAAATCGAATCAATTGCCTCTAGAAATTATCTGAATAGTTTGAATTATGAAACATGAGAATCCCCGAACATCTAACGCTTTGTTTATATTGTTTAAAACCAAATTTTACTATAGATGGATCACTCTCAAAACCCTACTTGACTTAGCGTAGTTCTTAGTCTAAATTGTTATTGAGTGTTTCTAATTCTCTGTGAATTCGATCCTGATGCGATATTGGATGGCTCTAAGGACCTGGAGCATGGAGCAAGGATGGTACATAAAGCAATGGACGAGCAAGAAGCTAAGGAAGCTTTGGAAGCACCTCTCGGATCTATAACTTGCTCCTGAACCCATGAGTTAACCTAAGATGTTGAGGTCTTGCTTTACCAAGCATTGACTCTAGAGGATCACTTGAGCTACAGAGGTTGTATCAAGGCTACACTAGTCGAGATACACGCCCAAGATGACTAGTAAATAGCCATGTTATCCTCTTGCACTCTTTTTTCCTTCTCTTCGGTTTTTCCCATGTGGTTTTCTGGAGAAACGTTTTTAATGAGGCTTGTGGCTCACATGTGCATCTATGCCATTTACTAGCCCAGATCCAAGACCGACCCATTATCATCTTTGGCGCCGTTTCTATCTTATGTTTTTTAATCAAACTTGTCTTTAATGTTTTTGCTTTGTTTCGAGTTGTTGTGTTTCGAGGTATGTCTCGGACCAACCCTTCGTCTTCTCTCCTTCATTTCTCTTTATAATTTCATGTAACCCCATTGCAAAACTCATCTATCTTTTTATTCTCAAACTTTTCTAAGCATAAATCATTGATCCAATTTTTGTTTGTCGAGTTCTGATCTCTTAAGACTTATCAAAGGGCTTTTTCGCATCCCTTCGTGGCATCTAACAATCCACTTCCCCTCGTTATTTACTGGTTTGTCGAGTCTAGATCGAGTTCATCTATCGCATAACTTCCCAGTGTTGAACTACGATTGATTGGTTGTGCACTAGCAGCCTAGGTTGTTTTACAAGAGTTTTGGAAATAAAGACGTTGGGTCTGATGGAAGGATGAATCCACGAGTATCAGCTCTTTGATTAAGAAATTTAGTGGTGAGAGAGGGAGAGAAGAGAGAAGGAGAGAGAAGGATCGAGAAGATCTAGAAGAATTTCGATCAAAGACTAATATGAACCGGAGAAGAGAGACAGAAGGATCCTTGTATTTTGGCCTTAAAAATCCAGAAGAAGGCTCGGGCCACATGTTTCTTTTCTGGTGGTGATACCCTGTGACAATCTTCTCACCTGTCCTTGGGTTCTTTACCTCCAGATAGCAAGCTTGGCTACCGGGGGTCTGTTGGGCGAGAGTTTATTCTTCGAGGGGGCGTGGACCATTGTAGATTTAGGTTGAGGCCTGCATGGGAGCCATTGTACATGTGACAACCTCCACCCGAGGAATGGAGAACCCCACCATGCCACGTCGCCAAGTGTGATTCGTCCAATATTGATGAAGTTAAATTTTTTGATGAACTGATAAATTTGTTCATTCCAATAAATACTTTATTGTCGAATGTTACTATAATAATTATTAAATAAATTAGCATGGATGACTACTAAAAATATTATATCTAATAATCTAACCAAAAAGTTATTATGTAGTCAAATCGTGTCCACTAATTCTACAGTTTTTAGTTATATATTTTCTTTTAAGTATACAACCAGTTAATCCTATATTTAATGATATGTTAAATTAAATAAATGATTAAATTGTTCAAATTTTTTTTTTTTGACGTCAAAGTATCTTTCATTGATTATAATTTTCTACAATAGAACGTTACATAGGCCATTTAATTACATAAGATTGGTTACACATTTTGGCATATTTTGCTAGGTAATCCGCATGGACATTTGCCATCCTATTTATGTACCTAAATGTGAAACCTCTATTTTGTGCAACTTTACCAATATCCTTCATGTAAATTGATATAGAACAATGATCCACTTCCTGCAAATTATGCTTGCCTTGACCCAGTTGCAAGGGCCTATATAGCGATTGCATATCTCCACCGAATGTAACATGCTCATACCCTAGCATGGTCAAACTAAAAACCGTCATCCTCAAGGCCTCAGCTTCAGCTTCAGCTTCCATTGCATATGTCAGGGGCTTTATTGTTCCCGAGCTCTGGAGCAAGATCTTCTCCTGTTTATCAACAAGAGCCCATCCTAGTCCAGCTGCTTGATGTTGAGAAACCCATGAGGCATCTATAAAGCAACATAGATGCTCAGCTTGTTGGACCACTTGCTGCACTGTTTTTGGAACAATATTTTTGGATTGATATTGTGCTTGATTGCTTGTATCAACCTGATTATTGAGCTGAGCAGCTTCCATCCAAGACTGCAATTCCAACAATGCTCCACTAATAATATCACGCAAACGTCTTCTCTATCCTTTGAATATAATCTCATTTCAATGTTTCCAAATTCTCCATGACAAAAAGTAAAAAAGCTGATTTGATCTGCATTGTCATTATTCACCTTCATAAAAATACCATAATTGTCATGAAGACTATGGGAGAAAACATAGTCCGAATCAAGTTTGCTAACTGGTGCAAGCTCCCATATTTCTCGGCTTCTCTTACAAGTAAAAAATATATACTGTTTGTTCCCCCTCTCCACACATATGACAAGTACTATCTCTTAATACATGTTTCTGTTGTTTTCAGGTTTCTACCAATAGGTAATGCATCATTTAACACTTTCCATCATAAGTGTTTAACTTTGGGAGCTACATTAACTTTCCAGACACTCTTATATAGATTTGTCGGGTTTTTGGAACACTGACCTTTCTGAGAACGAATGAGATTGTATCCTGATTTCACTGTGTATTCCCCATGTTTAGTATATAACCAGGTCAGAGTGTCTGGAGTCCCTGCAAGAGAGGATCTGATCAGTTTAACCAGAGGGATATCCTCCTTACAACTCAACATTTTCAACTTAACATTATCCCATTTTGTAGTCCCTTTAGCAAATAGATCTTTGACTCTCAAATTCGGATATGAGGATTTTCCAATACCTATTAACGGTTATGAGGGATTGATTGGAAGCCATTGGTCTGTCCACACTTGGATCTGCTCTCCATTTCCTACTATTCACCTAGGCCCTTGTTTTATCAATTCACTTCCTTTAAGAACATTTTTCCAAGCATAACTTGAAGTCCTTCTCTTAGGGGCTTGCAATAAAGTTGTTTTAGCATAATATTTTGCTTTATATACCTATGCTAACAACA
Organism: Arabis hirsuta; assembly: GCA_964056655.1. Lineage (NCBI taxonomy): Eukaryota > Viridiplantae > Streptophyta > Magnoliopsida > Brassicales > Brassicaceae > Arabis > Arabis hirsuta. Next base: position 25,639,897 of record OZ053298.1, on the reverse strand, counting down.
TGTTTGGAGTTTACAAGATTCTCCAACTTTGCTTCGTCAATAAAGCTACATTAAAATCTTTGAAGTCTCTGATCCCCAGCCCTCCTTGATCTTTAGGATTCATAATCCTATCCCATGAGACCCAATTTATCTTGCCTTTATCTTTTTTAGATGACCACCAAAACCTCTTTGTTGCTACAACCATCTCTCTTATAAGCCTTATAGGCAAGAGAAAACAGGGCATCGCATAAGTGGGTAATGCTAATGACTGATTTCATAAAGACTTCTTTACCTGCTAAAGAGAGTAACTTAGAATACCAGTTTTCCATTTTTTGTGTTACCCTCTGAGTTAGATAGCTGAATGCATCATTTTTGCTTCTTCCAATATTTTTCGGAAGCCCCAGATATATCCCAAATCCACCATTCTTTTGTATTCTTATAGCCTGCAAAATATATTGTTTTTGTTCATGGGAAATACCTTTACTAAATGTTATTGCTGATTTTTGCAGATTAATTACTTGACCTGAAGCTTTTTCATATTGATGCAGAATTCCAAGCATTGTTTGACACTCATCTTCTGTAGCCTTACAAAAAAGAAGTGAATCATTAGCTAACAGAAAATGAGTTATAGAATGACCATTTCGACTAGCTTTAAACCCAGTTAATCTACCATGATTCACTTGTTGACTAATAAGATGAGAAAGACCTTCAGTGAAAATCAAATAAAGATAAAGGGAAATGGGGTCTCCTTGCCTAATACCCCTTGATGGTATAATCATCTCTGATGGTCTTCCATTGATGAGGATCGAGTAGGAAATTGTTTAAATGCATTTCATGATCCACTTACACCATAAATCTGCAAAACCCAACTTTTTCATCACTGTTTCAATAAACGACCATTCAATCCTCTCAAAAGCTTTATTGACATCAAGTTTTAAAGCCATAAAAAGTTTATAAAATTTTGCTTGTATGCATAGAATGCAGAAGCTCATGGACTATAAGTACATTATTTGTTATGAGCTGTTCTGGAATAAAGGCTGACTGATTTTCCGAAATAATCTGACTCATAATTGGCTTAAGCCAATCAGCTAATACTTTGGAAAGAATTTTATACGCTACATTACTCAGACTAATCGATCTATAATCCTTGATGACTATAGGAGATTCAACCTTAGGGATCAGACAAATATGAGTCTTATTCACCTCAGGATCTAAATCAGTAGTGTTTAAAAATTGTTGAACAAAGTTTACCAGGGCGATCTTAATTGTACTCTAGTGATCATTATAGAATCATGCTGTAAATCCATATGGACCTCGGGATTTATCCGCATTCATTTGTTGGAGAGCTTGGTATATTTCTTCGTCTGTTACTTGTCTAGTCAGAGATTGATTCATTTTCTCTGTAACTTTGGCTTCCAAATTCTGAAGAAAATCAAAAGAAAGTGGATCACATTGAGAGGTATACAAATTTGTAAAATAATCCCTTATTATAGCTTCAATATCTTCTGGATTGAAACAGATTCTTCCTGAGGTATCCACAAGAGATGTGATCCGGTTATGAGAACGCCTTTGCTTTGTTTTTGCATGAAAATATTTTGTGTTCCGTTCTCTACATGTAACCAAAGCATTTTTCACTTTGCTCGCCAATATTCCTCTTCTAATTTGTAAGCAATGTTGAGTTGAGATTTCAGATGGCCGATATAGTGATAATCTAATTGGTTAGTCTCATAAGCATCATGCATGAGACTTTTCAAATCAAGAATTCTCTTTTGAGTATTCAATATATTGCTGGACTTCCATTGAGATAACTTTTTCCTGCACATGTCTAACATGCTACTCAACTTATTACTAGGAAACTGATTTTCACTACTACTCCATATTTTCTTAACCTCATCCTTAACTTCAAAATTGTTCAAAAATTATATGTATCACATAATTACTCTTTACATAAATTATATTCTCTATTGTATTGTTATTTACCTAATTCTCATGTAAATTGACAAAAAAATTGAAATCTTTTTTTTTACAAAACGGATTGTTGTTGAACGGGAAAAGTGCCCAAAAACTAAGAGCAACTCCAATGGCAATAACCCCATTAAATTTCTAATTTATGTTATTTTATTAGTTTTCATTTAGTTTAATTATTTATTTAAAAATTTAATTAATGAGAAAATATTGAACTACTAAAATAATGTCAAATAGCAATTGAATTTCTAATCAACTGAGTTTCTAAGGGAGTTCTTCATATAAAGATTCAATTCTCTCTTTCATATTTTTATGGTTTTATTTATTTATTTTTTAATCTTTTAGATATTCAAAGAAAAATCTTTGTTGGAGGTGCTCTAAGAACAAACTGAGAAACGATCGAATCAATACAACTGAAGCAAAAATCATCTTAAAAATAAAAGAGAAATTAAACAAGGGACCATTGTGCAATTAAAAAAAAAAGGAGAGCATCTCGATATGTTTTGAGGAAATAATACAATAATTGATGGGGAGGGGTTGTAGTACGCAACATCCAACATGAGTACAACAACAACAAAAATGTACAAGTTAAGTAATTGCTTATATAGTAATTTAGCCAACTACAAAAGCAGTGTTTCCATTAATGGTGAGAATTTGTTGTCGGCAAGAATAGTGTACGAGGTTTGAAATTTCTATGGGTAAACGTGGACGTTTCCTCTCCACTTATTTATTTTCCATTATGCGTAAAGTTCCTTTACAGCCTTTTTTTTATATGCATTAAATAACCTTTTGTTTGCAGAAAAAGAAACAAACACAACCTTTTGTTCCAACCGAGACACACTAAAGTCGAGGCTAAATACGACATCTTCCTTTCACAGTTACATGATATAGTCAACATTGCAAATCTTTGTTACTTCACTTTCCTTAAAGTTTCTAGACAGGCTAATGATCATTCTGATCGATTAGCTAAACATGCAAGGGAACATTTTTAAAATTATATTGTAAAATGGCCAATGTAATAACATTGAAATAAAATAAAATTTGTTGACAAAAAAAATAAAAAAAAATAAAAAAAAATAAGACACACTAAAATCAAAACTAATTTGTTTAAGGGAAATTATATGATATATAATCGAACAATTGATTATTTAAACATATAATATATCTATACATTTATTAAGTAGATAGCCTACTAAGTGATTATAATATCCTCTTGGTTGTTTCTACTTCTTTTCTGACATGATAAGCCGTGTTATAATCTGTTATAGTACATCCAATTAAAATAAGGGGACTTAACTTAAACGACATATAAATTAGATAATATTACTAGAAGTATATAAAATTTTTTTTATTACTGATTTATTTTAAATGCCCAGTGTGTCCTTATAATTACGTTCTGACAAAAAACCTAATTACAAAAATGCCATTACTTTTGAGTGCCACGTCAGATAAAATCCGGCGCCACATAGGAAATTGCTGACGTGTATTAATGAACTCAGCCATAAAGCATTACGGCGGTATTGACGGCTGAGTTATAGATACGATGTAGCTGACTTAAAAAAATTGGCTGATTTACATATACAAATAAGCCAAACGATACGGCTGAGTTACAAAACGTGGCTGATTTAAGATCTTCTGGCTGACTTAAGATTTATGTTACGGCTGAGTTTACAAAAATCTGCCTGATTTATGAGCTAATGGCTGACTTACGTACATATATGACGACTGATTTGTACATCGGCTGGTTGAGATATGTTTCTCACGATGATGGAATGATCATTGACTGACTGTGTTACTAAACGGACGGTTTACCTATGAAAGGTAGTTACGGCTGATTTAAGTATAATTAGCGTAAATCAGCCGTGTTTAGCTTGATTAATAGTAAACTCGGCCTTATTACGTCTGATTTATTAGCGAAAGATTAATTACTACAATAACATTAATTTGACGGCTGATTTATTTGACGATACAGCTGACACAATATTTTCCAGCTGATTTACGCCCTTTTATGGCCTCTTTTTGAACCCAATTTTTGTTGTTTTTATTACTAAAATAGTATTCACATTGCAACCGACTTACATATGCATTTGATGACTGATTTAGTTAGGCTGATTTACGTTTTCGTTTTGTGGCTCACTTGCCATATAAGCAAAAAAATAATGACATCAAATCCGATTTTCCATGTCATCAGCTCCTATTTTCCATGTCATTGTTAGAGTTTTATGTTGTGACGCCGTGTCTTCTTCTTCTTCATCTATTTACTTTCTTTATCATCTCATACCCAGAAACTTAATAGTCTCCCTCTTCATCTATTTTCCTTCCTCATTATTTTTTTTCATTGATCTTTGTTCGAGATCTTATGGATCTGGTAATTATTGTTTCCGGTAATTGAGTAAAAAAAAACAGATACTTATTCAACGCCGATGGTAGAGGGTGTAGAGTTTTGTGTTTAAATGATGAAACAACACACGACGAACTTGTGAAGTCGGTACTCGATGATTACGGATTGAACGAGTCGAGCCATCAGATTCAGCTGACCTACATGTTCTCGAATAAAACTTTGAAAACAATGGCGCACGATACTCCACCAGTTTACGTCTCCATTACTCGACAGTTGATAGGTTTTCTAAGCCTAAGAAAATTAGAACAACTACGTCTCTGTGTATAGATTACGGAGAAAAAGGAGAGCGAAATTAGTCGGAATGACGAAGTGAGAGAGAAGAAGAAAAGGTTATTCAGTTATGGCTCAAAAGTAGAATCTTTATACGAATATTACGGTGGTTTCAGTAATGATAATTTTCCTAGTGTTGAAACAAAATACGAAGATAAACGCGACGATGAAGACATGGATTGCGGAAGTAAAATTGAAGGTGAAGAATACAAAGTAGGCGGAGAAGACGAAGTAGGCAAACAAGACGAAGAAGATGATGAATTTGAAAGCCGATTTGATATATTCGACGACTCGGATGGTGCTTCATCTGAAGATGATAACTTCAGTTCATACGGTGAGTCTCCAACACAAGACGAAGATTCACCGACGCTACCGCCTAAGAAGAGAGCTCAGAACATGTCGGTGAGCGGGATCGGAAAGGAATCCAGAGGTTCTAAGGTTGGAGATGTCTTCGTTAAACCTCGCGGTAGGGCAACGATACGAGAGTAAAGCCGATTTGGAGAAACGACTGAAACTTCTTATGGTGAGAGATCAATTTGATTTTGATGTAGATGTATCCAATTCGGACACACTCATTGTTAAGTGTTGGGTTGATGGATGTCTCTGGAGAGTTCGTGCTTCTACACAAGGGGAATTACCGGTATTTAATGTTCGTATTTACGATTCAGAGTATACATGTTCTGTAACTGAGCGTTCTAATCGATCTCGACAAGCAACACCAGATATTTTAGGCAGTTGTACATGGATTATCTCGGCGATGTTGGTCCGTCAGTTCGACCTAAGAGTGTCGGAATAACTATCAATAAGCATTTTGGTGTAACGGTACGTTGCAGCTGACTTATTTGTATAGTACAACTGATTTTTTAGTACGTTTTGGCTGACTTATTTGTATATTACAGCTGATTTATTAGTATGTTGCGACTGACTTCTATTTCAGCTGATTTATTGGTACGTTGCGGCTGACTTATTTTTTTATTACAGTTGATTTACTTGTACTTTACATTTCCGTGTGGACAGATGGATTATTGGAAATCACATAGGACGCTAAAATTTGCAAGGGAAATCGATATAGGAACTCCTGAGAGTGGGTTTGAAGACTTGCCTCCTTACCTATATATGATAAGAAGGGCAAATCCGGGTACGGTTACGCGTATTCAAATTGATGAGTTTGGAAGATTCATGTATGTGTTCCTTGCGTTTGGTGCGAGCATAAATGGGTTTCCTTTCATGCACAAAGTTGTCATTGTCGATGGTACGTTTCTTAATGGTAAATACAAAGGGACACTTCTCACAGCACTAACTCAGGATGGTAACTTTCAGATTTTCCCAATAGCCTTCGGTGTGGTTGACACGAAAATGATGATTCATGGCACTGGTTTTTTACGCAACTTAATATTTTGATTCCTGACGATGAGGCTCTTGCGATTATCTCGGACATGCATAATTCGATAGGAAAAGCAATTGGAAATGTGTTTCCGTTGGCTTCTCGTGGAATTTGCACTTACCATTTATATAAGAACATTTTGCAATGGTACAAAGGAAAAGATGTCTTTCGTCTGGTGAAGAAAGCGGCAAAATGTTTTTGGGTTTCTGACTTTACTACGATGTTCGAGGAGATTGAAGCGATTAATCCTGAACTTCATGGCTACCTCCAAAGAGCTGATGTCCGACTGTGGGCGCGTGTTCATTTCCCGGGCCAAAGGTACAATTTGATGACTACGAACATAGCGGAATCAATGAACAGAGCACTGTCAAATGCTAGAAGTCTTCACATTGTTCGACTATTAGAATCGATATGGGTTATGATGACCAGATGGTTTGAAGAACGGAGAGAGGAAGCGAAATCGCAGCTAACCACGCTTTCGCGTGGTGTCGAGAAACTACTACATGTAAGTCAGCCATTGCAGTTCATAAGTCAGTCGTTATTGTTCCATAACCCAGCCTTTATGATAAGCCAGCCGTAATGTTTTTTAATTTTTTATGTATTATAAATAGGGCCGTGACATTGCCGCCAGACTTATGACGGTACAAAGGATTGATCCTTATCACACGGAAGTTACATAAGGATCGTCTTTGCCTATTGTGAATTTGGAAACGAGAAAATGCACATGTCGGCGTTTCGAACACGAGAAATTACCATGCGTGCATGCAATCGCAGCTGCCGAGGACAGGAAAATTTGTCGTATATCATTGTGCAGTCTTTACTACAACAGCAGATATTTGGTAAACGCATACAGCGAGTCGATCATGCCGATAGATTCAGCGCTCCAAGTTCCAAATAACGTTACTAACTAACCGTGCTTGCCCCCGCTTGTTCGTCAACAACCAGGAAGACCTAAGAAAAGTAGGATGAAATCTGCTTTAGAAGTTGCCCTTGAGAACAAACGTCCTAGGAAACGACACACATGTTCTCGTTGTAAACAGTCTGGGCATAATGCAAAAACTTGTCCGATTTAAAAGTGTTGTTTGGATATGTATTGATTTGTGTTTTTGTTAATGCGATAAATCAGCCGTAAAAATTGAATTATTGTCAATAAATTACTGACTTATGATTACAATACAGTTGATTGTCAATAAATGACTAAGTTATGATTACAATACGGCTGAGTTATGGTAACTCGTCCAAACGCGTAATATTTTAAAAACAAATTATAATATTTTAAAACAAATAAAATTTAAAAAAGATTAGAGTTCCCAAAAGATTAATCATTACTCCTAGTATAAGGAGCCATATAACTGTCAGTATAGCGTCTCGAGAGTACGAAACATCGCGAGATAAAATTGAATAAATTATGTTTTTTTTCCCCGCCGAAATACGAAACAATGCGAGATAAATTACACGTTACGGCTGACTTATATGCACTTAACGTCGCGAGATAAAATTGAATAAATTATGTTTTTTTTTCCGAAATACGAAACGTCGCGAGATAAATTACACGTTGCGGCTGACTTATATGCATCTAATGGCTGACTTATATGCACCTAATGGCTGAATTATGGCATGGTTTGGGAATGTCATAAATTTGGATTTAGGGTTTATGTATCGAGTTCTTTAGAGTGACCACTCGCAAATTCAAAAAGAACATATATCTTAACAATTAGATACCATTCAGATAGTCTAGGTTTAGGTTATAAGAGCTTCAACGTAACTTTGTAAAGTACTGAGTTATATACACACGATGTTAGGGTATGTTTAGATAGTTGAAAGAGAACATATACTTCAACATTATTTATCTCACCAATTAGATACCATTCATATTGTATAGGTTTAAAGTACTGAGTTATATACACACGATGTTAGGGTATGTTTAGATAGTTGTAATAGAACCTATACCTCAACATTATTTATCTCGATTTTAGGGTATGTTTGAGGTTTGGCTGAGTTATATACACGACAGGGCTGCGGTATGTCTTAGTTACGGCTGATTTATGTTTTTGTTACAGCGATAAATCAGCCGTAAAGTAAGATTGAATTATTGTCAATAAACGACTGACTTATTATTACAATACAGCTGATTGTCAATAAACGACTGAGTTATGATTATAATACGGCTGAGTTATGTAGACTTCTCGAGTAGTCTATGGCATTTTTAATATTTAAATTTGGCAAATTGTGGTACTTAATCTATAAGGTTATAAGATTATTTGCTGTGAAACTTGAGATTGGTAAAGATGATTTGGCAAATTGTATTTCAATTTCAAGATGATTTGCTACGAACAAGATATAAGTTCATTAAAACAAGCCATAGTTATTATAGAGCTAGAGAGAGAAAACTAGCTAGTCATCAGATCCATACTACATAGATTATGAGTTCACTAAAACAAGCCATAGTTATTAAACAACTTGGGTGGAAACTAAAGGCATCATGCCTTGATCTTGGAGCAGAACTTGAGCATAGGTGGAGATGCTTTGTCTTCCCAAACCAACTCCAGCACAAAAGATTCGTACGCCTTAACGCCAATAGCCTTGTCGAATTCTCTAACCCCTGAACCAAAGCGCAACCTCATATGTATGTCTGCCATGCATAAATACACTGGCCACTCTACTCCATGATTGTCCAAAAGAGTAATCTCCTTCCCTCCTGCTTTTTCCATCTGGTGAGCCCTAGTGAAGCTCAATAGAATATGCTACATAAGAAAGAGACAATAAGCTCTTGACAAAACATCAATAACGAAAAAAATAACGGAATAAAACTCCTTCAAGAGAGTTTACTTAAACTTACAAGTCTATAATCTTTGAGACTAGTTGGTGTGACAGTTAGTGTCACAAATCGGTTTTCACTTAGTGTAGATGACACTTTACTTTGACTACTCTCACCGGTTTTTCTCTTCTTCTCTTTGCTGCTATGTTTTGTGGAGATGTTTTCCTCCTCCTGCTCCTCCTCTTCCTCCTCCTCCCCCTCCACATCATCATCATCATCGACGTTGTTGCTAGACTGTACATATTGAATCTCACAGCAACTAGGTCCAAGACCAGTGACATGGAACAAAAAATTTCCTTCGTGTCTGAAAATGATGAAGTCTCCGACTCGGAAATCATGAGCAACTGCGAACTCTTTCCATCCAAAGGTAAGTCTCCGACCTTCCATCTTAACTTTCCATGTTTTCTCACACGCGTCCACTTAAGCTCCATCATATTTCTTTCGTGTCTTCCTTCTATGTATTTTGAGAAGAACTTCACCGGAATGCTCTACAACAAACACAAACCGTAAAAAAGATAAAAGACATTGTGATATATATATATATATATATATATATATAGAGAGAGAGAGAGAGAGAGAGAGGGAAGAAGGGAGATTACATACGAGGTGAGAGTGGAAGCCGGGAAGAAGAGGTTGAAAGAAATGTGGGTTTATAGGAGATTTACATACTTGATCCGCCATTGTCGAAGTTGGAAAAGAAGCTTCGAAGATAAGAAAAACCCTAAGTTTATGAGTGTTGTTCGTAATCCTCCTCTTATTTATGGAGTATACTCTCTACATGGTTCATACAGAAAGGGAAAGAGAAAATACGGTGAAAAATCTTGAACAGAGGAAGTCGAAGAGACTTACATGGATCTTCTTTCGTGAAGTCAGCAGAGGAAGAATCCGGTGAATGATTTGGGGATCGTGATGGAGAGGTCGTGATAGGTGATGGATGGAGATCAGAAGTTTTGGTTTCGAAAGAGAAGAGAAAGAGAGGAGCCGCTTTGTTTCACAACCTAGGGTTTAGAGACAAAAGCCAAAGGTGGAGATTTTATAGTTCAGATTTTATGGGTCATTTTTTGTAACTTTGCCTTTTAAAAACAAATCATAATATTTTAAAACAAATAATATTAAAAAAAGATTAGAGTTCCCAAAAGATTAATCATTACTCCTAGTATAGGGAGCCATATAACTGTCAGTATAGCGTCTCGAGAGTACCAAACGCGTGCGTAATACGATTTCGTACATACTATACGGATGACTTATTTTAAATACACGGCTAAACTTATAGAAACTACACGCCTGGCTTATATTTTAAACACGGCAGACTTATCTCATGCGTGTCAAAAGTGAAGTCAAAAACGGCGTTTAGGCTGAGTTATGTTAAAAGTTAGGCTGAGTTATAAACGAAGTTTAGTCTAAGTTATGTTAAAGGTTAGGCTGAGTCATAAACGAAGTTTAGGCTAAGTTATGTCAAAGGTTAGGCTGAGTCAAAAACGAAGTTTAGGCTGAGTTATGTCAAAGGTTAGGCTGAGTCAAGAACGAAGTTTAGGCTGAGTTATGTCAAAGGTTAGGCTGAGTCATAAACGAAATTTAGACTGAGTTATGATAAAAGAAACAAATTCTGCATTAGAGTACTAAAAATACATAAACATTAGAGTACTAAAACATAAGCATTACATAAACATAAGCATTAGATAAACATTTGTCAGCCATATATTTTGCATCAAGCTTCAGCCAATCAATTTCTCAAACTTCGACTTTGGCCTTCTTTTCTTCGGCTTCAACGAGTTCTGCTGCAAGTTTGTCCAACTCAGCAAAGAAGTCAACCTTTTCCTTCCCGATAAATTTTTCAAGCAAATCCATTTTCGCAGAAATAGATTTCACTTCCACCAAAGCATCATGCAATTCAGCTTTTGATTTCATCTGTTCCTTGAGCGAGAGGATCAACGTCTTGTAATGGTCCTCGGTTTCCCTTCTGGCCTTTTTAACAGCATTTGGTCCATGGTCATCCTCCATTGGACGCTTCATCATCTTCTTCGATTCTGCCATTGATGTTGCATGTATATCGAAAATAGGATGTTAATATATAATGTAAACATATAAATAAATCAAGTTGCAAAAACGTGAATTACATATACTTGGAGAACTAGGAAAAACTAACTTGTATTTGAGATTGCAAAAGGATAAAACAAGTTCAAAGTTAATAAAGACAAATGTTCAGTTACTGAGTGTTCACTTGGTATTTATAGAAAAAAACGAAAATATATATTAGAAACTGTTCGGTTACTGAGTAGTTACCAAAAATACAATTAAAAACTGTTCGGTTACTGAGTGTTTAGTTTAGGCTGAGTTATGACTGAGTTATAAGTGACATAAACGTGTTAAGGCTGACCAAAATATTATAGTTCCTAAAAGTTCAGTCATAACTCCTAGTTCCCAAAAGATTAATCATTACACCTAATATAGGAAGCCATATAACTCGTCAGTTTAGCGTCTCGAGAGTAATCATTACACCTAATATATGATTACGTACATATATTCAGACGCCATAATAAATAATATATTCTCTATTATTTAAATTTAAAAATGTGTAATTTAAGGTTAACTTCACGGCTGACCTATAGGTGTTACACGGCGGACTTATAATATATTTAATACACGACTGAGTTATCTAATGCGTGTCAAAAGTGAAGTCATGAACGAAGTTTCGGCTAAGTTATATCAAATGTTAGGCTGAGTTATTACGAATAATTTATATTCAAACGAAGGTAGCTTTAATTGATAAACATTGGAGTACTAAAAATACATAAACATAAGACTACTAAAACATAAGCATTAGATAAACATAAGCATTAGATAAACATATATCCCTATTTTACATGAAACTTCATCCAATCAAGTTCTTGAACGCTGGCGTTGGCCATCTTTTCTTCGGCTTCAACGAGTTCTGCTGTAAGTTTGTCCAACTCAGCAAAGAAGTCAACCTTTTCCTTCCCGATAAATTCTTCAAGCAAATCCATTTTCAAAGAAATAGATTTCACTTCCACCAAAGCATCATGCAATTAAGCTTTTGATTTCATCTGTTCCTTGAGCGAGAGGATCAACGTCTTGTAATGGTCCTCGGTTTCCCTTCTGGCCTTTTTAACAGCATTTAGTCCATGGTCATCCTCCATTGGACGCTTCATCATCTTCTTCGATTCTGCCATTGATGTTGCATGTATATCGAAAATAGGATGTTAATATATAATGTAAACATATAAATAAATCAAGTTGCAAAAACGTGAATTACATATACTAGGAGAACAAGGAAAAACTAACTTGTATTTGAGATTTCAAAAGGATAAAACAAGTTCAAAGTTAATAAAAACGAATGTTCGGTTACTGAGTGTTCACTTGGTATTTATAGAAAAAAAAGAAATTGTTCGGTTACTGAAACTGTTCGGTAACTGAGTAGTTGCCAAAAATACTATAAAAAATACATATAAGTCATCAGTTTAGCGTCTTGAGAGTACCAAACGCGTGCGTAATATGATTACGTACATATATTCACACGCCATATTTATTCATATAAATTGTAAATTTTAAAAAGTGTAATTTAAGGTTAACTTCACGGCTGATCTATAGGTACTACACGGCTGACTTATAGTAAATTCAAAAGCTGACTTATATTTAATACACGGCTGACGTAAATTGTCTGACTTACCAGTGACAAAATCGTGGAAAGTCGGAGTTATTGGAAGGAAAAAGCTGACTTATATTTAATACACGACTGACTTATATTTACTACACGGCTGAATTATATTTAACAGAAGGCTGACTTATCTCATGCGTGTCAAAAGTGAAGTCATAAATGAAGAAACAAAGCATTAGAGTACTAAAAATACACAACTGATCTGAATTACATTATAAAGGAGAAAACAATAGTTTATATTACAACACCCAAAGCCTAGAGTCCGGCCAATATATAATCGGCTTAAAATCACGTTAAAAAAGACCTAACTCTTTGATCCAAAAGCAGCGGTCACACAAATTGTTCTCCTTACTGTCTTCAATGTACCAAAGATCCCATTCTCGGTCCATCAATGGAGTACATGTGCAATTATAGAACAAGGTTATTTCCTTTGACATGAACTCATACTTCTTCGTTAGAAACGCATCAGTGTGAGACGTTCCCCAACCCCAGTCTAGAGATCTAACAATATTGCCTATCCTCTGAACAGATTCCCTTGTGAAAAGAGAGGAATACTCCTCAGTATTCCAAAATACCTTGCATGTCATTGCATATGTGTACTAAGCACACTCGAATCCTACATCTGCTGCTCTTTTAATCATAGCAATTCCTTCATCTTGGAGGTCGAACGTGAAGAACATCTGTACACCCTCTAAGAAAAGTGTGATAGATGTATGTACGAAGGGAAGGTAAACACATCTATAGATGCGTACACTCCGGGCTGGTTTTTTAGTTCCTTCATAGACTTGCATGTTGCTTTCAATCTATATAGATCTGCAACGGAGTTAACGGCTACACGTTCGGCCACTAAGGCTTGGATTTCTTCAGGTAGGGCGGTAAGAGGGAATACTTCCATTACAAAGTGTATATAGTACGGCTGAGTTATGATTTCACTGCAAATTTGAGTAAATTTCTCTATAGATATAAGGTTAATGAAACACTAAAGAGATGGTATTTATAGATTTAAAACAATTTAATAGCAACTTTTCGGTTACTGAGTAAAGGCTGACTTATGTGTTAGTCAGCCTTTACTCTCATTAATAGTCACGAAAAACAACTGTTCGGTAACTGAGTAGAAAAACAACTAGGGTTTATGACTGGTTAATGAGTGTTTAAATGGTATTTATAGATTCAAAAAAATTAAATAGCGACTCTTCGGTTACTGAGTAGTTACGAAAAGCAACTGTTCGGTAACTGAGTAGAAAAACAATTGTTCGTATATTTTGAGTAAAGGCTGACTTATGATTGATCAACCAAAAAAGTAAATTTTGATGCGTTTTTGACCGTCAGTTTAGTGTCTCGATATTAACAAAGTATGTCTGATTATGTACATATACACACGCATAATAAATGAAGCCATAGTAAATTCGGACTTGTAAATCAATTAATTCAGACTGATTGTGCAAAGAAGCGGCTGACTTAAGAGTGACGAATTCGTGTTTCGGCTGAGTTATGACTGCTTTGTGCAAAAGAAGCGGCTGACTTATTGGTTTAAATATTCAAAACACAAATAACTCGTCAGTTTAGCTTATCTATACGGCTGATTTATACATTCAAAACACAAAAGATACGGCTGATTTATACATTCAAAACACAAAAGATATGGCTGGTTTAAACATTCAAAACACAAAAGATACGGCTAGTTTAAACATTCAAAATACAAATAACTAAAGGGTCTCATAACTAAATTACATTCAAAAACCAAAATTTATTAGGGCCATACTCTTCAAACATATCGACCAGATTTGTCCAAACTATAGTGTTTAACCAATCTAGCTTCTCGCCACCATGCGCCTATATCCTCCTTAACGTGCGCATTTGAGTTCGAAATAGCGTTCTAGCCACCAGATTAAAATGTGTCCAAATCGTCAAAGTGTGTCTCGGTTCCCATCTGTATTTCCGCTACAAAAAAAAGAGAAATATTATTGTTGTTGATAAAATGATCGGGAAAGAAAGATATTAGTGTTGGCTTACAGCGAGTTTAAGAAACCATCGTTCCTTAAAATAATCGGGAATGAAGCGGTAAGTCGACCACTCATGAACCCAGGCTTCTCGAAGAATCTCCGGGATCGCCTTCGAGAGCTCGTGTAAAAATTTGAACCACGTGATGGTTGTTTTATCAATAATACCAATACCAGGGTTTAGAACGGGGAGGTGATCCCGATCAGTAGAGTATAATATGGCATCGACACTGCTGATTAACTTGAAACTATAGTGTGGGACAACCGACATGTCGAAAAGGAATATGAAACAGATAGATTACAGAGAAGTGAGAAAACAGTGTTGGATAGAATGTGATGGGAGAGACAAGGTTTACGAGAAGGTAGATATATAGAGATATATAGAAATACAAAACATCGCGAGATAAAATTGAATAAATTATGTTTTTTTTCCCGCCGAAATACGAAACGTCGCGAGATAAATTACATGTTGCAGCTGACTTATATGCACTTAACATTGCGAGATAAAATTGAATAAATTTTGTTTTTTTTTCCGCCCAAATATGAAACGTCAAGAGATAAATTACACATTTCGGCTGACTTATGGCATGGTTTGGGAATGTCATAAATTTGGGTTTAGGGTTTATGTATCGAGTTCTTAGAGTGACCACTCGCAAATTCAAAGAGAACATATATCTTAACAATTAGATACCATTCAGATAGTCTAGGTTTAGGTTATAAGAGCTTCAACGTAACTTTATAAAGTACTGAGTTATATACACACGATGTTAGGGTATGTTTAGATAGTTGAAAGAGAACATATACCTTAACATTATTTATCTCACCAATTAGATACCATTCATATTGTATAGGTTTAAAGTACTGATTTATATACACACGATGTTAGGGTATGTTTAGATAGTTGTAAGAGAACCTATACCTCAACATTATCTATCTCACCAATTAGATACCATTCATATTGTATAGGTTTAAAGTACTGAGTTATATACACACGATGTTAGTGTATGTTTAGATAGTTGTAAGAGAACCTATACCTCAACATTATTTATCTCACCAATTAGATACCATTAATATTGTATAGCTTTAAAGTACTGAGTTATATACACACGATGTTAGTGTATGTTTAGATAGTTGTAAGAGAACCTATACCTCAACATTATTTATCTCGATTTTAGGGTATGTTTGAGGTTTGACTGAGTTATATACACGACAGGGCTGCGGTATGTCTTAGTTAGGGCTAATTTAAATAGTCTTAATTGGGACTCTATTTAATTTACACTTTTAATGAAAGCTTATCATGCATAAGTCAAATACAATACAATAAACGGGTTCATGTTTTGAACTGCCCAAACATATTAAAAGTTCCTTCATGGAGGATCTCTGATGCCATCTTTACCCGTATACCCTGAATATTCGCATCATTTATCCCATCGAAAGTTAGACCAAGCGCTAGACACTTGACAAACTTCAATGCATACACCCCACAATCGCCAACTTGGTCGTTTTGTGGGATGTATTTGCCTTTTGCTCCTTTGGAACGCAAACTTCTTGAATCTAGGTGTTCGGAGATTGGCAGGAACTAATTCGTTCATCATTGCAGGGATCATTTGCGTAAACGGCTTAAATGCATCTAGGATTTTTTGTTCACTTTCGGGTGTTACCTGTCCAATGATGGGATCGTAAGCATCGATCTTCTCCTTAAGAAGGTCTACGTGAAATGCCACCCAATGATCTCCTCCAGTTTGTAGAACTCCGTACAAGTGATCGACATCTTCTAACCACTTCTTATTTGTTCGCATGTCTGCGGGAATATTGCCGTTTACTAACGCCTCATACCCAGCACCTTTGAACTTAAACATCTTTGGTTTGATTTTGAACTGTAGATAATCAATACACCATCCTGAAGTAAACCAAGCGTCCAAAAATCTAATTCGCTTGGAGTAGAATGGGGAGGGTTCTAGCTTGGATTTTTTTATGAGGAGTCTCATATACGCAGCAATATGTTGTACAATGAGAATCAAGTCAGCCCAAAATTAAACTTAACTCAGCCCCATATAATATATAACTCAGACATAAAGCATACTTAAGCCTACATGACTCATACATATAATAAATAACTCAGACATTAAGTATATTTAACTCAGCCCCAACTGTATACTTACATTATCAAACAGCCATCCATAATTTGGATTTGGCCAATACTTTCTCTCAGTTATGAGAATTCTGTAGAACTCGATATTCTCAGCAGCATCTGTAAGTGGAACGTCCCTAAAACAATTAAACACAAGTTAGTTTAGGCAAATATTGCTAATAGCTGTATTAACACATGCTCTAAAGGGTCATACTTGAATGGCTTTAGGTGATCCAAAAGTTTATCCCCTTTAACCGGATCAGCAGGTGAGAGAGGATCATAGATTGCCGGTGAAGGTTCATAATTTTTCCTCATGCACGTCGTTCCATTGTCTCCAATATAAGGAAAAACTCGTGCTTGAGGATCATTTTGTAGCCTCGCTGAAAACCCATCAGGAGATAATTGAGCACTTGCCTCCCGATAAGCCTTAATTCTCTCAGACCTAATCCTTTCCTCTTCTTCCTCATCAGACTTCGGCAACAGTTCGTTATTTTGCGCGACAATTTTGTCGGTGACATCCTCAATCTCACTGTTGGTTCCAATCTGTTTCTTCTTTGTAAAAGGTATTCTTATTGTATTGTTCGATGCTGGGATAGTCACTTCTGTAGGTTTCGGATCGTCGTTGCCTTTATGATTCCTCGTTGTCCTTCTTACTGGCCCCTATCTTTTAATGCATCGACCTTCTTTTTCTTTAAAGTAGCGATCTCCTTCTGATTTTTAACCTTAGGCTCTTGCTTTTTTGCCTCAGCCAATTTATTTTCTTAGCAGGATAAATAGTAACGAAATCAACTGTTTCTTCGTCATTACCAAACTCCTCAGCCAATTTCTTTTGCAAATCACTGGCCTTATTAACTGGTTCAGGAATTTTAAGCTGTTTAACATATAAACATAACTCAGCCAGAATAATAAGAATAAATATGTCGTTTTGTAACTATAACTCAGCCGTCAAAAGTAACCATAACTCAGCCGTAAAAAATAAACATAAATCAGCTGTAACGTACCTTTGAGGTTGTTGGACAATAAACGGATTTATGCAGGAGGCTGTTGACTGGTTCAGGAATTTTAAACTCGTCCTTCTTCGGCTGTATTAACATATAAACACAACTCAGCCGAGACTAATAAGAATAAATCAGTCGTGATGTAACCATAACTCAGTCGTCAAAAATAAACATAACTCAGCTGTAACATACCTTTAGACTATTAACGGATTTCTGCGGGATGTTGTTGACTTTTGAGACGTTATCATCCTTTTGGGAACTGTTCCGTATCTCGAGAGACTTCAGACGCTCTCTCATTTGCATCCGATCATTCTCAATAGATGCAATCTTTTTTCCGCAGCAGCTCGGACTGTATCACCAATCATCTTCTTCAAATCTGACATCTCTCCAAATTTTGTGTTATAGGTGGTTAACTGCGACTCAACACTCTCTATTCTACTAGCAAAATTGTCAAAGTTATCAAATCTTCTGACAAGATTTCCCAGGATATTCAATACGGTCGTCAAATCCGTCTTTTTCCCCATATCCTCCTTACTACCATGCTGCAACACAATCTTACTGTTGCTTACTTCCTGGTTTTTCTTAGCTTTCTTCTGCTTTTTTGCGAGGGGTTGCTCGGAATCTAACGAAACTGCAGCCTTCATTTTTTTCTTGTTCTCATTGCTCTTCACATCCCAAAAACCTCTAACAAACCTATCTGCATGTATGTTTGTTATTAGATTTACAAGTTGTGGGTCATTTTCTTCACTCGACCACTGCGGAAACAACTCTTCTACAGCCTCCTTCATAACCATTTTCTTCACACGCACCTGCATAGTAAATCACCCATCAGTAACTCATAAGTCAGACATCAAATGATTCATAACTCAGCCATCAAGTAACTCATAAGTCAGACATCAAATGATCATAACTTAGCCATCAAGTAACTCATAAGTCAGACATCAAATGATTCATAACTCAGCCAAGTCAACCTTCTTACCTCACCATGATCTCTGATCTCCTCAGATATGGCTGTATTAAGACTTTTACGTGTACGGGTTCCACCCCATCGCAAAAGAGGAATTTCGTTCTCATTGACTACTCTTCCAAAAAGTTCTCCGAAGCAAGTCACAGCTTCATACGCCCAAACCAGCAACATGTCCTTCATGCCGCTAACAGTATATGACTTTCCTTGTGGATTCAACATCTTAATTGAACCAACCAGAACTTCGAATGCAGTCCGACCCCACGGATAAGTCCTCAAGGCTTCATCGTCGAATACTCTTTTTGCACTTTCAAAGGGTATTCTAGAATTATGATGCAAGCCATAAAGTCCCATGGCTTCAAGAAGCAACAGCCCTAACTATTTCCGCTTTTCAAAACTCCAGCCTCGACAGATCTCTAATGCTGGACTCAGTTCATTTAACTTGGGTCCTACCCCAAGCGGCACATTCAACTCCTCCCAGAACGTTTTGTGTTGCTCAGGTTCAAAACTTTCTGTGGTAGTGGACCTGTGTTTAGACCCGTGAGCACACCAAATTCGATTAAGCTAAACCTGTGAGGTTGATCAACAACGAGAGACCAAATCTCCTTCTTATGTACTCGCAGCTGTCTACATAGTAGATAGTGTATAGTCTTCCCAGACCACACGAATTGGCTATCAGCTAGCTTAGAAACTACTCCAAGAGGAAACTGCTTCATGTGTTCCCACACATCATGTCCTATTGCGCCTCTGACTTGAGGGATGTCTCCCAAATGGACATGGTGATTAATTTTTTTATTTTCCAGATTAGAAGCCCCTTCAGTGTATAGTCTTGGAGGGTAATCCCTTGCTTAATCTTTAGAAATAGTCATCTGAACATAAAAGACATAACATATTACTGATAAATCGGCCGCAACAAAATTCAAACTCAGTCACAACAAACAAATAAACCAGCCGCAACCAAACACAAACTCAACCACAACGACACATAAATCAGTCGCAACATAACACAAACTCAGCCACAATATCCACTATTGCAATTGCACATATAAATCAGCCACAACACAACACAAACTCAGCCACATTTTGAACATATAAATCAGCCGCAACGTAACACAAACTAAGCCACAATTGCACATATAAATCAGCCATATCATAACAATAAATCAGCCGCAATAAATAACTTAAACAGCCACTAGCAACGATAAACAAGCCGCCACAGAATAATAAATCAGCCACAATATCGTTAATAAGTGACAAACACCTTCGATTCCTCTGATTATACTCAAAATAAATCGGAAAACTCAAAATAAAACGAAGGAAGATGAAGAATCCCCACTCCTCTGTTTATACTCACCTTCGACTAAAATCCGACTGTGAAAATGCAAAGCAGACGTTTCGACGACAACGCGGTGAATGTTTCTCAGAAATCCTAGAGAGAAAACACTGGAAGTTTTGACAACAACACACGAAGTTTTTATTTTTCCGTCCTTTGAGTTTCCTTTTCCGACTTCTTAACACGGTTAATCTTATTAGTGACGTGGAACAGTGATTAGTGACGTGGATTAGTTAATCATTTTTTAATTATAATAACCTCAATTAAAAAAAATAACCAAGGGTGTTTATTGTAATTTACTAGGCTTTAAAAACTTTTGAGTAATTTCCAAAAGATGTATGTTATTTTAGTAATATAACAATTTTTCTATGCTATTTGAGTAATTTTCTCTTAAAATAAAGAGAGAATGGCATAGATACTGAGTGTGGCAGCTGAATTCCGCACTGAGTATTTGTATGTGAATTCGGAGAAAAAAATTTGGTCCTAAGAAATGTCTATAAATCCGTCGATCAAAAAAAGAGTAAAGCGGAGCTGGATTTATATTGATATGAATCGAATATACAATAAGATCTCGAGTGAGATGTGTTATAATCTGAAATGTAGTGTTTGAACTCTTGTGTAAGTGAAAAGTTGGCGAAATCTGCTCGGACTTCCTATATTTATAGCTCAAATCAGCTCTTCGATCCAGCTCCATGTATCTAGGACGATTATGCGTATCTCGGACGATTATGTGTATCTCGGGCACGTTCTTGGCATATTTCCCGCAATTTTTGCTCTTACGACTGTGCTAACCACCCTGTTGACTCGTTCCTAGCTCGTCAGCTCCACTTTTGTTGACTCAACACTCACAGAGCTGACTCGGACTTTTGACTGAATTCTGTCTTTTTCTCTGGGGCTAGGCCGCAAGCCCATTATTTTGCCTTTTGCAAACTATTTTGGACTTGGGCTTTTAGTGGGCCAGATTCGGTGACGAATCCAGCTCTAACAATTGCCCCCAGCCCATTAAGTATTAAGTAATAATACTTGACAAGCGGTTACTCATCATTACCCCTTTCGTATATCTTGAATATTTTCGCCGCTCAACTCGCGTGTATATCGCGAATGAATATACATAATGATTTCACTTCAACGGCTCAAATCTCGAATCAACGGTTACGATATGAACAACCAATATCGTGCGAATAATGAGTGAAAAGGGGAGGTGAAAGATCTTCACCGTTTAAACAGCTGGATGTACCAGGTCGTATAAAATCGTCTCTCACACGTCTCCTTAACTTCACCTGCTCAGACTCGACTTTCAAAGTAAAAAAAGAATTTTTCTTCTCCTTTTACTCTCAATCTGTCGTAGTTAGCCCGGTTTTACTTCACAATATCATCGATTTACTCTTTAAAATCCAGATCTGACTTTCTTCGCTGGCTAGGTAGATCAAGCTTTTTCTTTGTTGTAGCAGCTTCGTTATCTCTTACACTTGGTTTTTCAACCTTCGTCTTTCATCTCTAGTTTATCTTTTTACTATTTCCATGAGTTTCGACTGATCTTGTCCTTGATTTGCACCTCACCCTCGGTCATCTCTGTCTTCCCAAGATCTGTCCGACCTCCGTGAAGATTTCGGGTTTTTGGATGAGGTTGAGATATCGCCGGCTAATGCCAGTGATACGCTAGAACTGTCAGGCCCGAGAGGTGCTGTGAGCATCCGAGCTACTTCTCTGCATGTGGGCTCACATTTCCAATTCCTCTTTTCCTTATCCGTGCTGTAAGATTTTTAGAGCTTGCCTTTCCTCAGATGAACCCTAATTTCTTTTGCCATGTCAGTGGCTCCTTCGTCCGATGTTATGAAGATGGATGGGACATGTCCACCTTAGAATTCCTTGACTTGTATATGGCAAAGAGGAATTCGAGGTGTTCTAGCCGTTTCTATATGTCGAATCGGGCTGGACGGCAGATAGTTACTGGGACTACCTTTGTTAAGGATACGAATTGGCAGAAAGAATACTTTTTTTAGGATAACCCCTGCTTCTCTATCCTCTATTGATGAATTTAACTTCCTTCCAACTTGCTTCGCTAGTTCTGTTGGTTATGACCTTCCATCTACATATTTCTTGCTATAGTATACGGGTTTTATTTTTTCTTGATCGCTTTATCTTCCTTTTCCAACAGATAACCCAAAAAAGAAAGAGCTAGACGAAGCAATAGGATCTCGGATAGCTCGGTTGCGTGACAGATCTGCCAATTCTTGGGGGTCGTTTGAGAACTCTCAATCCAATTCTCGGGAGTCGTTTGAGAACTCTCATCGGTCCAAGAGGGCCAGAGCGCGGTCTCCCCGGGTTGATCAGGCCACCTCGGCTGGGGTAGAAGCTAGGGCTGCCACCCCCAATGGCTGTGCTTAGAGCAAACCTTTCTTCTGGTTCTACTCCCATGCCAAGGACTATCCGGTCACGGATGACCAAGAGGGCCAAGCTCAATTGTTTGGTCACTGCAAGTCTGCTGGCTGCTCTATGCCAGATGTCAAGAACCTAATTCTTCATGAGCACTACGTCGCCATGACGTTAGCATTCGGGAAGGTTTACTTTTATGCTTTATATACTTTTTATGTTTCAATGTCTGAGTTGACTTGTCTTAGCAGACTCTTTTCCCTAATTTGATTCTAGGCCATGAAATCATCCAATTTGCTGGTGGCAGACGCATAGGTCCGTCTCCGCGATATTCCCAGGAAAGAGGAGATTGAGAACATGAAGAAAATTCTAGAAGGGATGGTCGTGATTTGAGGGCCCCGAGGGTCGAGGCCGCTGAGCTCAAAGGAAAAAATGGCGCTTCTATCCGACCAGACCGATCAGGTCGCCATGCTGCAGGGGATGGTGGCTGATCTAGAGGGATAACTCGGCCGTGCTAATGAGAGGGCTGCTTTTCTTTTGGAAGAGAGTCGTGGTACGATCCAGCAGTCGTTTGACCTGGCTGCGCTGAATCGAGGTCTAGAGATCGAGGTCAGTGCCTTAAAGGCTTCTCGCGATGCTGAGGTGAAGGGAGCCCGTTGGAACGGTCACCGCGACCTTGCTGGAGAATTTGATGTCATCCTTCAACTTATAAGTGATAAGTTTAGGAAGAAGGATGACGAGATCGCTGCCGAGATCCACCTTTAGGAACTTCATGCATATATCCAGTTGTTGGAGGCGCTGACTAAACGGACCTCCATCATTGAGGAAGAACATGAGAAACTAATTGCTTAGCAGCCCGCATTCGAAAGGGAGTTTGAATCTGCCAAGGTGTCTAACTTTTTCGTCAGCGATCGTCCTTAGCTTTGTATTCGCCGTAAAGTTAGCTTGTGACGAGCTGGGAATCGCTGAAGGCACAAAATTCTCTAGCTTCTATCCCTAGGGCTAGCCTCAGGCCAGCCAGGAAGGCATCGTATTCTGCTTCATTGTTGAAAACGGGGAAACCGAGTTGGAAGGACTGTTCGAGCACCTCTCCTGACGGGGAGGTGAGTTTTACTGTAACTTTGGACCCTTGTTTTGAGGACGCTTTATATACGTGGAGACTCCAAGTCTCTCTCGGTTCGGTCTCGTTGACTGCTTGAGGAGCTAGCTTGATTACAAAATCACCTAATACTTGCGATTTAGCGCTGGTTTTCGTTCTATACACTATGTTGTATTCGCTGAGTTGGATGGCCCATTTGGCCAATCGCCAAGACTAGCTGGGACCGTGCAATATGGGTCATCACTACTATCGCGTGTGATTGGAAGTAAGGCTTCAACTTCCGGGCTGAGATGACCACGGCTAGGGCTAGCTTTTTCATGGCCGGGTATCTCGTTTTGGCGTCTGATAGAGACTTACTTATGTATAATACTGGTTTCTGTTCGTTTTATTCCTCTCAGACTAGCACCCCGCTTACGGCTGCGGATGAGACTACGATGTAGAGGGGTTCCCTTTCCACTGGTTTTGCTAATATGGGTGGCTGGCTAAGATAGGCTTTCAGTTGTTCGAACGCTTCTTCACAGTTTGCGTCCCAGCTGAATCTTTTGTTTCCTTTCAATATGTTGTAGAAAGGTAGGAATTTATTCATGGACCTAAAATGAATCGGTTCAGCGCTCCTATCTTCCCGGTTAGTCTCTGCTCTTCTTTTGTGGATTTAGGGGAGGCCATTTCCAGGAACCCAGTTATTTGTTTGAGGTTTGCTTCTTTTCCTTTTTCAGTCACTAGGTAGCCTAGGAACTCGCCAGAAGGTACTCCAAAAAAGCACTTGGCTGGGTTTAGCTTCATGCCGTACTCGTTGAGGATTACGAAGCAGTCCCAAACGTGTGCTACATGGTCTTCTCGAATAGCTAACTTGACCAACATGTCATCGATGTACACTTCCATGCTTTTTCTGAGCTGGTCTACGAACATTCTGTTGACTAATCTTTGGTAAGTTGCCCCGATATTTTTGAGTCCGAAGGGCATTACTTGATAGCAGTAGGTGCCTCGATCGGTAATGAATGTTGTCTTCTCCTGGTCGTCTAGATTCATGAGAATCTGGTTATAGCCGGAGAAGGTATCCATGAAAGAGAGCAGCTGGTGACCCACGGTTGCCTCGACCAGTCGTTTGATATACGGTAAGGGGAAACTGTCTTTCGGACATGCTTTGTTGAGATTGGTGAAATCAATACACACGCTCCACTTTCTATTTTTCTTCTTGACCACCACCTGGTTCGCCAGCCAATCCGGGTATTTGACCTTCCAAATCAAGCCAACCTTTAAGAGGCGGTCAACTTCATCATTTACCGCTTTTGCGCATTTGTAATTTAATTCGTGGGAGGTGACGTTAATGTCAATCCCTTTCATGTCAGAGGTGGTCCACACAAAGGTATTAATTAATTGGGAGTGACAGCTGCGATCTTATTCCCACGCACTTGCTAGGGCAAGCTTCGTCGATGCATACCTGAGTGACCACATCTCCTCTAGGTTTGGACATCAGCGGATTGTTGTGGCTCGAGAACTGGTTAATGGTGAGCTCCGCCCATTTATATAATTGCTATTGTGGAGATATCTCGATATGCTTGTATTCGTTAAGGTAGCGTATTCCTAGAGGCTTTTTGGCTGCCTCGGATTGTTTCGATTCCATTGGGTGTTGGAAAATTAACGCATTGGTGATAAGTCGATGGTACAACTTTCATGGCGTATATCCATGGCCGCCCAAGTATTGCGTTAAATGGAGCTTGTCGGTCTATTACCACAAACTCGATGAACTTGTGGATGCCTCCAGCTATGATGGGTAGCCGGATTATCCCCATTGAGTAGGTGGTTTCCCCGGTGAAGCCGGTTAGGGGAGTTGATTGTCCCTTCAGCTCAGAATCGCTCAGGCCTATTTTCTTGTAAGCATTGTAGAAGAGCAGGTCGATTGAGCTTCCGGTGTCTATTAGCACTCTGGACATGAGACATCCACATACCTCGAGCTGTATGATAAGGGCATCGTCATATGGTATATCGAGGTTGGATGTTTTGTGTTTGGTAAATGCAATTTCGTTTTTGGGTTCTTTACTAGTTTTGGGAGCGCGTGTGAGGTGCCCGTCCTAGTTTGGTATGTTCTTATAGAATTGAAAGAATCTGGGCATAGGCTAGATCCTCCCAGGATAAAGTCTATTCTTTTAGCCGGGATTGAGGGAGCTGGGCTCCAACAAATTTTTGGGATTCTCATCCACGAATGAGCTGCTTTCTTAGGTGCTGGGGGAGGTGAGACCATTGACTTTATCGACCCGCCACATATGCTTAGCTCTCCAAATATAAGGTCGATCCTCTTTTTTTGAGTAGGTGGGGCCGAGGTAGGTGTCTTTTCTTCCACATGCCTCTCCTTTTTGCCCTTGGATCGCTTTTTATTTCGAGGGAGCTTGCTCCTCACCGCCGCCCTTTTTTGGTGTTTTGGGTTTGGCTCCTTGTTCAAGGGTTACCTTCTAGGATAATAGGTTGCAACATTCCTTCAGCCGAGCGTCCTCTTTTCTTATGATGGTTGCAGAACATGCTTCCATCGCACTCAGATTTCTTGGAAGTTTTAGCTCTGTCGATTGTGAAGGCCTGCTGGGTTTTGCCGTATCTTTTTATCTTGGTAAATTTCCTTTTAGGTTGCTGCCCTGAGGGGGCAGTCATCTCCTTGTATCTTTCAGCTCAGGTAGCTTTTTCCTCTTCGAAGATTGCGTATAGAGCTGCGCGATGTAGCACATCATCTAATGGCTTTGTTGGATGGATCGTTAGCTCATCTCAGAACCTCGATGTGTGCCATAAACCATTCTTTAGTGCCCTTTGAGCGATTACCTCGTTCAAGTTAGCTATTCTAGCTTTAACTTCCTTGAATGTTGCAATGTATCTCCGTAGGGGCTTAGTTGGTCCCTGGGCTAGTGTCCAGAGGCTGGCTTCTAAGGCCTTTGTTTCTATAAACACGGAGTATTACTTGAGGAAAGCGGCTATTAGTTTATCAAAACCGCTTATTGAGCAGTTAACCAGTCTTGCGAACCATTCGAGGGTTGGTCCTACTAGGTTCTCCACAAACAGGCGGCTGTGTCCAGCTTCCTTTTCTACCTTGGAGAGGTGGACTCGCGCTACTGCCAGCCTAAATGCTCTAATTGATGCTTTTGGGTCTCTATTCCCGGAGAATTGTGGGAACCTAATCTTCCCAATGTCTCTATGATATATCCTGGTTTTTACCCGTTTTCGACCATGATATAAGTCCTTTTTATAGAGTCTTTTTGGTATTTTTTGAGTCTTTTTGAGTCTTTGCAGGTGAAAGGACGATTGGAGCTTGATGGAAGTTTTTGGAGCATTTTGGAGCATTGAGGAAAGAAGAGACGAAATGATCAAGTCAAAGTCGATTTTACATCTCTGTGTCGATCGACACGGTCCTGTGTGTCGATCGACACGAGCATGTCTGACGGGAAGATTGAAGAATTTCTTCTTGGGCCCATGAAGGCCAGAAGTTTACAGAAAAGCCCAGTCCAAATTTTACACAATATATAGTTTTTCCTTAGGCTTTTATAGAGATATCCAGTTTTTAATTGAGACTTGAGAGAGGAGAGATTTGCAAAGCTTTTAAGAGATTTCAGACTTTTAGACTTCATCGATCTAAACTCTCTGTATCACTTACTCTATCTTTTTTATGCAATTTATTTCATTCATAATGTTGACTGCATCTATGTATGAGTAGTTTGCTTGTTAGGTTTAGGGTAATTCAAGGGTTTGATGAGAAATCGTTAGGACTGAAATTCTGTTAGGATTTATCTTTATGTTCTTCATCTAGATTGATTTAGCTCTAATTGTAGGATTGATCAACTGAAATTGGAAATCCTAGGTTGCTTTAATAGATGCGAAAGTATTATTAACAACTGGACATAATCTTAGATGAGCAAAATTATCTATTCGCAAAGAAATTTGGCTTAGTAATTTTAGGAACAATTGAATCTGAACTTAATGCTTGTCTTTATTCACTGAATTTGCAAAGAAATTTGGAATTTAGTGATTTAGTCATAGATAATCTCTGCAATGTAAGTTGATTGGTTTTACATTTGTGTTTGAGTTCTAGAACCGCGCTTAATAAAATCATAACCGTTTTTATCCTCGTGTTGATCGACACGGACATCTGTGTCGATCGACACAGCCGTATTTTGATTCTTTCCTGCAATTTACCCATAGCCTAACTCTTTTGTCTAATTGATTACAAGAACCTTTATCATCATTCACTGTTTATTTTGCTATTTTTCATTACATTCATACATTCTTACTTAGCATAATTTGAATTCACTAATCGATTGTGTGTTTAGATTCCCTGTGGATTCGATCCCTAAGTACTACTACGATCTCTTAATTTGAGAGAGTAGGTCAGGGCAAATTTGAACATATCACTCTAATTGGCGCGTTTGTAATCCGATCTGTAAAGGGGGTCCTTCGAGTTTCCTCGATGGCCCGTTCTATGTCTGGGGTTGAGCTCATCTCCCGTTGGACAGAAAATCTCATGAATCACAGTTTGGCCTGAGTTTGCTCGACATACCGCCAGAACATATCAATGTTAATGGTTTCCGCGACATCTGGGTGTACCAGGTCATCCATGGGTTTTTCCCCATCGAGGGTGTCCTAGTGAAGGATACCCGTAGGCTTACCTATCTGAGGTGCAGCTTCTATCTACCCATCAGGGGTGTTTTAGCCGTTCTCCGAGAGTGGTGGAGGTGGTAGAGGCTGTTTGTTGACTCGAGTAGAGTCGTTACGTAGGCTCGGACCAGAAAATGTCCATGGTCAGGGATGTCGAGCTTACGCGCGGGTTGAGCACGGGATACGTGTTTGCGCTAGTAGGTGTGGCGAAGACCCCTGAGAAATATAATTGCGACCGAGGAGTTGAAAGTCTGGGAGGAGTGACGTCCTCACCAGCGATCCACTGGGGTTGAGTCCCTTGGGCGACCGACTGAGATCTCTCTTGCATATGGGCGAGGAAAGATCTCTCTTGTTGCTCGAGTCGAACTTTGACGGTTCGGACTGAGGCATCTTGGATTTGGTCCTTTTCGACCAAGGTGGAGAGCTCACGACGGATCTTGGTCATGTCATCTCGCATCCACTCCTTCTTCCTGGTAGGGGGTAGCAGGGCAGACACATCCTGGAAACCTTCCGATCCCTGATCCGCATAGATATATGGAGTTCTTAGCAAGACGCTATGCGGTAGCGCTGGGGTTATTGTGGCAGGAGAGGAGGCAGCGACCTTTGTGGGTTGGCGTTGGTCAGTCTTGCTCGCTGCCACTAGTCGGTTCTCGGCTGAGGTCGTAACGTTGGTTTCAGTTCTGATATGGTCGCGCGGTTGGGATCCAAATGATTCTTGACTTTGAGGAGTCACGACTGGTGCGTTGCTGGCTTTGGACGTGCTAGATTTTGATTTATCCATCTCTACTCTAGCATTTCTTAGGTCAAATTTCTGTGTTACACTACAAGAAAACCCGATTTTAGCGTCGAAATATAGCGTCGAAAATATTTCGACGCTAAAATAGCATCGGATTAGCGTCGTAATTGTGTCGCCTGCAACTTTCGACGCTATTTCGATGCTATATAGGGACGAATAAAATCGACGCTAAATCGATGCTATATAGCGTCGATTTAGCGTCGAAAATATACCATCGTATTAGCATCGAATATTGCATCGAATTTGGTAGGTAGGTGCCATATTAAAAACGTTTTCACCTACCTATGTAGCGACGGTTTTGTGAATCGCAATAACGAGGCTAAGTCGATGGTAATTCGACACAACTTTATTTGATGCTAATTTGATGCTAAATTTGCGACGCAAAATCGACGCTAAATCGCTGCTATAATCTCCTATATATACCCTCCCTTCCTCAGACCAAGAAACCATCGACAAATTTAAAAAAAAATTTTAAAATAAAAAAAAATTTAATTTTAGAAAAACAAAAATTTTTAATTTTTGAAAAAAAAAAATGGGCGATATATACGAACTCAGACGCTGGATGTATCGTCGTAAAGATGAAAATGGAGGGTTTTTAGAAGAGTTTCTCAACGGCCTTGAAATTTTCATGGCTCAAGCGAGAAGTGTGCCTACAATTCAACGGACCGGTTTCATGGTGTGCCCGTGTCGGAAGTGCAAAAATTCGAGACCGCAGACAATTGATACAGTTGGTACGCATTTATTTAATAGAGGGTTTACACCTGAGTATTATGTTTGGTTTTATCATGGTGAGGGATATGAAGATGAAACTTCGGGTAGTACTGGTTACCAACCTATGAATCAGGGTTATTCGAATGAGCAATATGATCAGCATCAATTTGTTATAGAAAATTACCATGATATCGGGTTAGAGAATAATAGGTTCGAAGAAATGGTAACCGATGCATTTCCTGGAGTTATGTCTATTCCTGATGTTGCTGAGGAACCCAATGTAGATGCAAAAAAATTCTATGATATGCTTGATTATGCAAACCAACCAATCTATGAAGGTTGTAGGGAAGGTCTATCTAAATTATCATTGGCATCTAGGATGATGATAATAAAGTCTGATCATAATCAATCTGAGAGTTGCATGGATGATTGGGCAGCTCTTCTAAAAGAATATTTGCCAGAGGGTAATCAAGCTGCTGAGTCATACTACGACATACAAAAACTAGTCTCTAGTTTAGGATTACCTTCGCAGATGATAGATGTTTGCATTGACAATTGCATGATATTTTGGAAAGATGATGAAGATCTACAGGAATGTCGATTTTGTCACAAACCAAGATTTAAGCCCCAAGGAGCTGGTAGAAGTAAAGTGCCGTACCAGCGAATGAGGTACCTACCCATAACAAATAGGCTACAAAGGTTATACCATTCGGAACGAACAGCTGCATCAATGAGGTGGCATGCGGAACATTCAACTATTGAAGGAGAAGTTCATCATCCTTCTGATGCAAAAGCTTAGAAACACTTCAAATCGGTACACTCTAATTTTGCTAAAGAGAAGCGCAATGTTTATCTTGGTGTATGTACAGATGGTTTTAGTCCGTTTGGTATGTCTGGCAGGCAATATTCTTTGTGGCCGGTTATATTGACACCTTATAACCTTCCGCCTGATATGTGCATGAAGAGGGAATTTTTATTTTTGAGTATTTTAGTCCCTGGTCCGAAGCATCCAAGAAGATCTATTGATGTATTTTTACAGCCGCTGATTCACGAGTTGAACTTGTTGTGGTCTCATGGGGTTCGGACTTTTGATTACTCCAGGAAAAAGAATTTTACCATGCGAGCTGTGCTTATGTGGACGATAAGCGATTTTCCAGCGTACGGAATGTTATCTGGTTGGACAACACATGGTCGGTTATCATGTCCGTATTGCCAAAATGAAACAGATGCCTTCTAACTTAAAAATGGTAGAAAATCTTGTTGGTTTGATTGTCACCGCAGGTTTCTCCCTATGAACCATCCGTACCGGGGGAACAGGAGACTATTCACAAAGGGCAAACATGTACGTATCCCACCACCTCCATATCTTTTAGGAGAGCAAATTGAAGGTCAACTTGATTATTGGGGAGCTCAGGATACAGCAAAACGTGCTGGTAACTGGCTTAATATCCCGGTCAATCTTCCAGATCGATACCTTGTTGAACATAATTGGCATAAGAAGAGCATTTTCTGGGATCTACCGTACTAGAAGGATCATCTATTGCGCCACAATCTTGATGTCATGCACATTGAGAAAAACTTTTTCGATAACATCATGCATACCATCTTAAACGTTTCAGGCAGGTCTAAAGACAACGTGAAGTCTAGATTGGATTTGCCTCTTATATGCTCTAGATTTGAGTTACATCTCACGGGAGATGGTAGAGCTCCAGTCCCTATCTTTAGATTATCAAACGAAGGCAAATCAACATTCTTCAACTGGGTTTCCACCGACGTAAAGTTTCCAGATTGATACGTGTCAAAACTCTCTAAGTCGGTAGAGCAAGGGAAAAAATTTTCTGGCATGAAGAGTCATGATTGTCATGTGTTTATGCAGAGATTATTGCCTTTCGCCTTTGCAGAGCTTTTGCCAACGAATGTGCATGAATCACTTGCAGGTATAATTTCTTTGATGATATATAAATATCTAAACAAATGATGTGTGAAAAATTATATATTTTTTTTGATGATATTGAACTTCGGTTTTAGGTGTTGGAGCATTTTTTTGAGATCTGTGTGTGCGAACTCTGACTGAAGATGGAATTCAACAACTAAAACATAACATCGCAATATTGTTGTGCAACTTAGAGAAGTTTTTTTCTCCATCTTTCTTTGATGTTATGGAGCATCTTCCTGTCCATCTTCCTCACGAAGCCGATTTAGGAGGGCCCGTTCAATTTCGTTGGATGTATCCTTTCGAGAGATTCATGAAACACTTAAAAGGAAAGGCAAAAAACCTGGCTAGGATTGAGGGATCAATTGTTGCGGGAAGTTTAACCGAAGAAACCTCTCATTTCAGCTCATATTACTTCTCTCCCACTGTCCGGACACGAAAAAGAGGTCCACGTAGGTACGACGATGGTGGCATCGCGCAAGCGTATCCGGTTTCAGATGTCCCAGATATATTCTGTGCAGTTGGTAGACATGCCGGAATCACAAGAGAAGAAGATTGGTTCTCATACGAAGACTACAATTGTGCACACACATATATTCTCTTACAATGCGATGAAGTTACCCCATTTTTGAGGTACATATTATAATTACCAACTATGGACTGATGTCAAAAGGGTTATCTTCGTACTTATATATGCTTTGAAAACATTTATTATAACTATATTTTCTCGTAATGAATTCATTCACCAAGTTGTTGAGGCTTTCCCAAATGCATCCGCCGATGAGATTGAAAAACGTAAAGATCTCCACTTTGCTAAATGGTTGAAAACTCAAGTAAGTTAAAAACAAAATTATATATATCTAGTTTCCATTAAAACCTATATATACAATTTGTGTTTATTATATTTACAATGTGCATACTATATTTGCCAGGTTGATTATGGAGACACGTCATATCCTGTATGGTTTAGAGAGTTGATCCAAGGTCCATTGGGAAAAGTTACGTCATCTCCAATGTATTTTACACGAGGTTATGTGTTTCATATGTTCGAACGTGGAAAAAACAGAGCAACTGCGAACTATGGTGTGGTAGTTCGAGCGGGAGACACGGATTTTTATGGCATTATACAAGACATTGTTCAAGTGCAATTCCCTGGTTTGGTTAACTTAAAGTGCACCCTTTTGAAATGCGAGTCGTTTGATCCAGTTGTCGGGCGAGGGATTCGAGTAGGAAAGTTTGGTGTCATCGATGTTAACGGATCTCGTTCTTATGCAAAGTACGATCCATTTGTCCTTGCATCACAAGCGGATCAAGTTTGTTTCATACCATATCCACGTGTCAGAAAAATAGGGATTTCATGGTTATCTGTGCTTAAAATAGCTCCCAGAGGAATGATAGTTGAATCCGACGACGCTCCTATGCAATATGAAGCTGCCGTGGATCTAACAACTCCAGAACAAGAGATAGACAACATCATTCTTATAGATCCGCAAAATCGAGAAGCTGAAATTCTTTTGGAGGCTACCGATGCTGAAAACCCGGAAGACGAGTTCGCAAACGAGAGTGGCGAAAATACCGATGAGAATGACGAGGACTCAAATGACGATTCGGAGTGAAGCATATGCATGTGTTTTATTTGGTTTTTTTGTTTTTATTTCATTTGTTTCGGATAATTTTAATTTGTTATTATACTATATTTTCTATTATTATTAAGTGTTTTTTTAAGAAAAATAAGCTGAATTAGCGTCGAATTAGCGTCGAATTGATCTGATTCGATGTTAATCCGACGCTAAATC
This sequence comes from Arabis hirsuta, assembly GCA_964056655.1. NCBI lineage: Eukaryota > Viridiplantae > Streptophyta > Magnoliopsida > Brassicales > Brassicaceae > Arabis > Arabis hirsuta. The sequence goes on along the minus strand of OZ053298.1, from coordinate 25,606,638 downwards.
TAACACATTTTATTTTTGGGTACTTAGGGTATAGAATAAAACATTTAAAAGTCAACAATTACGAGTTTACATATAATATCATAACTAATTTCGGAACTAAATAGGTATTTTAAACTTTCAAAAGTTTTAAATTTTTAAGCATATACAAAGATTGAAAAGGATAAGATAGTTCTCGTATAGGTGGCGGTTTCTATACCCTAAACCCTAAAAACAGAATTTGTTAGATTTAGCGTCGAATGCATCTCATTCGATGCTAAATCTAACAAATTCTGTTTTTAGAGTTTAGGGTATAGAATAAAACATTTAAAAGTCAACAATTACGATTGAAGCATATATATTATATAAACTGAATAATTTAATTGCAAAGAACTAAGTTCATATAATTATACTTTTAAACAAAAGCATATAAGTCTTAGATTTCTATAAACTATATTAGTTTACATATACTATCATAACTAATTTCGGAACTAAATAGGTATTTTAAAATTTCAAAAGTTTAAATTATTCGGTAGTAACAAAGATTGAAAAAGATAAGATAGTTCTCGTATAGGTGGCGGTTTCTATACCCTAAACCCTAAAAACAGAAATTTTTAGATTTAGCGTCGAATTAGCATCGAATCAGAGGTTTTCGACGCTAAATCGATGCTAAAAATTTCTGTTTTTAGGGTTTAGGGTATAGAATGGAAAAGGTGTCGGATTTTTTATTATCCGATGCAAAAACGACGCTAAATTCAATTAATTTGGTTGAACCGATGGCGGCAAACCAAAATTTGTCATACTTGTTTTGGTTTACCAATTCGATTTAGCGTCGAATTAGCGTCGAATCTATTTCAGATTCGACGCTAAATTAAAAAATTTCACTAAAACCATGGTAACCATTTATTGTGCGTGAGAATCCGGAAAAGATGAATAATTTGGTTTTTTAATTAAATATGACGCTATTTCGACGCTAATTACGTCGAATTAGCGGCGAAATAGCGTCGGATAGTGTAATAAAACTCAGAACCAGACTTCTTCTTCCTCATTTTGGATTTCTCAAACACATTTGGCTTCTCTCTCGGCGACCTCTCTCTCTCTCGGCTGACTTTCCGGCGACCTCTCTCTCTCTCTCTCTCCCGCCGCCGCCATCTCCTCTCTCTTTCTCACACTCCGGCGACCTCTCTCTCTCTCTCTCTCTCTCTCTCCCGCCGCCGCCATCTCCTCTCTCTTCTCACACTCCGGCGACCTCTCTCTCTCCGCCGCCGGCGACCACCTCTTCTCTCCCTGCGAAATTTTCTCCCTCTCGACCACCTTCGAGATCTACATGGTAATTTTTTTTTTTTTTGTTAATAATATTATGTTAAGTTTGATTTAGGAATTTGTAGAAAATAGAATAGATTTTTAGGAATTTGAATGGATTTGTAGGAATTGAATTGGATTTGTAGGAATTGAAATGGATTTGTAGTAAATAGAATTTATGTGTTTGTATTTATAAAATTTATAAAGTCATGAATTTATGAAAATTATTAATAAACGAATTTAAGAATTTTAATTTTTCAAAACATATATATTTGTGTAAAATATAATAAAAATCATTTGATCTATAATTTAGAAATTTAAATAAATATTTGTTTTAAATAAAAACGATTTTATAATTAATTTTACATTTATACTCTATAATTATGAACTTATAAAAATAAATTTTTGAAGTTAAAATAACAAAACAAGTTTACAAATTATGTTCATATTTTATATACGAAATTTAAATTTTGTTAGCATTTTTGGAATTATTTTTACAAATTTTATAATTATTTATGAATTTATATGTTTTCTATTTTTATTTATTATTTTTTTTGGTTTTATAGGCGATCCACCACATTCCTACGGACAGTTATTTGGCGAGGATGCTACGATTCCTGGATACGATGGTCGTCGCGGATCAGGATCAGGATCAGCGTTGGGTTCGCAAGCTGCGACATATCGTCCACGACCTCCACCACGAGGTCCATCACGAGTTGCACCACGAGCTCCGCCCCCGCCACCGCCACCGCCTCAGCCAGAGCCAGAGACACAGACAGAAGAAGACACAGCAGACCCTTCTGATGACCACCAAGAGCCGCCACCGGCAAACGCGCCTCTCATGATGCGGATTACTGAACTTCTCCGCCAACCTGGACGAGAGACACGGGTTAGGACTCTCCATCCGATGAGGCCTCCTGGTACTTTATGGTATGCTTATATCTTTTACAATATTACTAATATAGGTTATTTAATTTTTAATTACAAATTATGATTAGATCATTGTAAATTCTTGTTTAACAGGTTTAGCGATAACAAGGTATCGCGTTCGGTCACCAAGGCCATCGCGGCCTATTTCACTATGCCCCATGCTAATTGGAGCAAGACGTCGCAGCATGTGCGGGATATTTGGTTCGAATCATGGGCGGTAAGTCTTTTTATATTATTTATTTTTAATTATTAAAATATTTTATTTTAAATATATTCATAATATTATTCGTATTTTTGTAGCAAGGGTGGCATTGGGAAGAAGCTCGTACTTTCGAAGTGCGAGCAGAGTTCGAGCATAAGGCGCTAAAGCGTCTCAACAGTTACGTCGGTAACTTGAAGAAGGCGTGGCGCGAGAAAGGCGATGAGGCGAAGCCGATAGGGATGGATCCCGATGTTTGGTCGGGTCTAGTGCAGTTCTGGGAGGATCCCCATTCGGTGGTTAAATCGGGGAAGTGTTCAATAGCCCGTCTCACCCCAGTGGCCGAAGGAGATGGACCTTCAAAGCATTGTGCGGGTCAAACATCGTACGCCACAGTACGACTGAATATGGTAATTTATTTGATTTCTTTGTATTTTAAATATTTATATAATTTATATTTAAGTTTTATTTATGTTTATTTTTGTTTAACAGGCTGATGGCGGTGATCTTCCTTCGATGGTTAAAGTGATGGAGAAAACTCATCGGAAGAAGGATGAGACGTTTGTTACCGCTCAAGCGGAACGAACGTTCAACGAGTACAACGCACGACTAGCAGAGCTAGACGAATCTGTCCAGTCTACGATGGGTGTCCAAGATTTGGATCAACTTTACGAAGAGGTAATTTTTAAGATTTTCTTAATATATTTTAAATTATTTTTTATTACAATTTTATTGTATAACATTTTTATTTTATAGGTTGCACCGAAGAAGAAAGGAAAAACGATGGGTGTTGGATCCATCAGGGATGTCCCAGCAGCTTGTTCGTCGGCTCGATATTCTTACACCGCGGGTCCGTCTCAGCCGCAATTGACCAGGCAGTTGGAAACTGCTAATTCTAGGATTTCGCAGCTAGAGACTAACCTTTCGGCAATGACCAGTCTCTTTAACATCATTGCAGTGGATAATCCGGCATTAGCAACTGCCTTGCAAGGGCTTCAGTTTCCTCCACCGCCTCTTCCACCTGACGGTCCTACGCAATTCGAGCAAGAATCCGAAGAGATGATCCGGGAAGATGTCATCAACCTAAGAACCCAACAACAAGAGTAGATTAGGATTTTTATTTCATTTGTATCGCATATTTTGTTTTATAATGTTTTTAATTTTTAATATATTTTTATAATTTTTTATAAAAAAAAAATTATAAACGACGCTAAATCGATGCTATTTAGCGTCGAATTAGCGTCGAACTTGTCGAAAGTGACGACGCTACTTCGACGCAAAATAGCATCGATTTAGCGTCGATACGTTGCATCGAAACACTGTGACGCTAAATCGATGCTATTTTGCGTCGAATTAGGGTTGTCACGTTGCCTCGAATTGTTTCGACGCTAAATCGATGCTATTTTGCGTCGAAACATTAGCGTCGATTTAGCGTCGTAATTTGGTTCGACGCAAAATTAGCGTCGAATTAGCGTCGAAATTAATTTAGCGTCGACGGTTTAGCGTCGAAAATGATTTCGACGCTAATTCGACGCTAAGGGCTTTTAGCGTCGAATTACGCTGACGCTAAATGTCTGTTTTCTTGTAGTGTTAGGTGTATCTATTTCTTTCTCTTAGACGACATCAAATGTGGAAGCTGAATTCCGCATTGAGTATTTGTATGTGAATTCGGAGAAGAAACTTTGGTCCTAAGAAATGTCTATAAATTCAACGATCATAAGTAGAGTAAAGCGGAGCTGGATTTATATTGATATGAATCGAATATACAATAAGATCTCGAGTGAGATATGTTACAAGCTGAAATGTAATGTTTGAGCTCTTGCGTAAGTAAAAAGTTGGCGAAATCTGCTCGAACTTCCTATATTTATAGCTCAAATCAGCTCCTCGATTCAACTCCACTTATCCAGGACGGTTCCGCGTATCTCGGGCACTATTTTGGCATATTTCCTGCAATTCTCGTTCCTACGACTGTGCTAATCACCATGTTGACTCGTTTCTAGCTCGTCAGCTCAATTTCTGTTGACTCAACACTCGAAGAGCTGACTCGGGTTTTTGACTAAATTCTGTCTTTTTCTTCGGGGTTGGGCCGTAGACCTATTATTTTGCCTTTAGCAAACCGTTTTGACTTGGATATTTAGTGGGCCGGATTCGGTGACGAATCCAGCCCCAACACTGAGTTATATTGATTTATACTGTTCATTCGCACATAATTTTTTTAGATCAACATACTATATTCAAAATTCATATATATGGACACGTATAAGTTCATACACATTATAACGTACCATAACTAAAAAAAACATACCATTGTATGTCAGTTAAGATATCAATGACTAAATTTATGATATAGTATTAAGTTCTCTTCGTATAATTTGTGATATAGTTTTAAGTAATTGAATTATATTATATTATATGGTATGTTATCGAGTTTTATAACTGAAATGAATATTAGATTTATAACTAAAATTTATTATTATTGAGTTTGAACATATCTTACTACGTTTATATGTACTTTTTTGTTTACATTGTTTGTTGATAATTTGAAACAGCCCAATCCGTTTTTTTTTTCATCCAATTAGTATTCCCATAAATACTAATTCCCAACACTTAGCAATTCAACAAGCAACCAAACATAACCAGCGAAAATCAACTCAAACCAATCAAACGATTAAACCATCAAACCATCACCAATTCAAAACCAATTTAACAATTCAATTCCATAAAACCAGCAACCTAGTGGTTCTAAACAATCACATAAAAAAAATAAACGAGACTCTATATCATCTCCTCTTGACAGCCTTGATTCCACGATCACATCTTTTCTTTATCTGGATCACATGGTTAAAAGAGATGCGAGTATTATCACAAATACTCAGTGAGACGGTCATCCCATCTACTTGGCAATACACACAAGCATAAAGAAATAACACGATACCAAGCGATCAATCAACAACGCATAGCACGAACAAATAACCACTAATCATTCCTCAATCCATTCCAATTCACAATCAAACGCATCCTGAATACTCCGATTACCCAGATAAGTTATGGTCACGTACTCACCTTGATTCTGGATCAATTCTAGACAAGGACAGCCACGAAAAGAGACCTCTCTGACACCTACATGCCCTTCTCTATCTTCCCTTTTTACGAACCAACAAAACCTCGATCCTTTCTCCAAAAACCTCCTAAACTGAATTAGGGTTTCAGAAAATAAGAACAATACGCTGAATTCGAAAGCACACTGAGAACGGAGATTACCTCAGAATCAGGATCGGAAACCTAATATGGAAACTAGACAGAGAGAGCTATCCAGGTTTTAGGATTGTGGTCTGAGTCCTTCTGGTTCGACGGGAATTCTTCTTTCAAGTGGACTGATCGCAGATCCGAAACTGCTCAAACCTCTCTTAGTAAAACAATTATAACTCCTAGAATACACATGCGATTGACAAACCGTTTTCTCCTATATAAAGATCTGAGAGTCGAGAACTTGACCTGAAAGTTTTCTCCGATCCGATCTGTTCTTACTGGCTGTTACCCTTCTCTTCTAAAACTGAACAAAACTGCCTCCAAAACCTCAATCACGCATAAGGAACAAGAACACTCAAGGATCTCTTTCTCTTCTCTCTGGAACTTTTTAACTCAGCTTTTCTCTCCTCAAAACGCGACTGAAATACGGCTCCCTGACTTATATAGGCGAAACCTAGGGTTTCCTTAAACTAGACCGCAAATCGACGCTAAAGAACTGAACGAACCGGTTCAATTCGCAACCTGTGTCGATCGACGCACACACCCTGCATTGATCGACGCATTGCCCAAAAATTCCAATTTTGGATTGCGGGCATTATATAATTACAATTTCAAAAACTAAGTTATAACATATTTATACCACTAACATATAGCATGAAATATACGATATAACATGACTTTTCACTATATAACATGGTATACTATATTAATATATAACATGTTATATGATATCAAACTACACAACACTTTGTTAATAGAAACATTTACTTTTACAGACACTTTTTAATAAAATATTAGTTAATATATGCACTTTCCATTATTAAAACACTTTATCTTTTTTATTCTATTTTATTTATTTTTTCTTTTTTTTCCACACAATTTTTTTTTTCTCTACATACTTCCAACAACATCACTTCATTTATTTGAGTTTGATATTATATATAGATATAGTGTAACTTGTTTTCAAAAGTATTTAGTTTTAGTTATTTAAAACTTTGTATTGTTATTAGTTTTCCTCATTTGGGTTAACACATTTTTTTATTTTTTATAAGAATCAATATAACTCTAAAATGAACTTAACTCTTACATTTTTGTATTCAGATTAGAATAATAGCTGGATAATAGCTGGGTGATTAATGATCATTTTATAGGCTAGCCAGCAGACTTTTCTCGTACTATATCAAGCATGGTTCATATCTAAAACGCAGTTTTATTATTATTATCGGTGAAAACTTATCGAATTTTCATTTAAATCTAAATAATTTTTCAACAAATGATGTCAACTAATAAAGCTCTTATACACGTCAAAAAAAAATATTTAAAACAATCTGTCTATCCAATTATATTATATAATTAGAGAGTTCTCTTTTAATTTAGCATATCCACCTAAGCGAATTTTTTTTTTAACAATAAATTTTATTTTTAATCTTCAATTAACTCATGTCTATATATATTTATTGTTATTTATAACTACTAAAAATGTGAATTAAATAAAAACGAAAATAAATAAGTAAATGATAAAATATAAGAATATTCTGAGTATTTTATTGTTGTAAAAAAAAATTACAAGAATAAATCTATTTTATTTATATTTTACTTCATTTAAGAATAATAAAACATTATGACTTTATGATAAAGATAAGTGGTTACATATTTTAATTTCAAAAGTTGAAAAATATGCAAAATAAATATATATATAAAAGCAAATGAGTGAAGATGCAGAGACAAGAGAGAATAAAAAAAGAATTAATTGATGTTAATTATTAAAGTAATCCGACTGAGGATATCTTATTTCATTTAAAGATATTGAAAAATCTCAAGGAAGTATAAAAGAAAATTTTGATTAATAAAATGGTGAATGTTTAACTACAAAACTACAAAATAACACATATATATATATATAGATAACAAAGTTTCAATTCAATTGAAATATTATTTTATACCTATGAAATATTTTTTGTTTTGTTAATTGTAAATCTAAAAATACTAGAATAATTAAAATTATTTTTGTCATTAAATTTAAAAAAATTTTAAAAAAAAAACTTGCTCATCGCGCGGACTATATTCTAGTATTGATAATTTACGAGGCAAACAAAACTTACCCATCGGTCTTATCTTAACAAGAATGACACTTTTAGAAACACAATAACAACATAAATCTAGTCCAAAAATCAAATCTAGAAAATTAGATTAGTTTCTACGAATACTAATTAATGAATTCATTTCTACGCTCATCCTCTTGAAAACTATTCAAAGGCAGGTTTAGGAGTTCGAAATTTTTTTTTTTTTTTTTTTGAAAGGAACGGAGTTCGGAGTGAAAATCAATTTATTCTCTCTTTTCATCCTCTTTTACATAATACCATGTCAAGAGACTATCATGACTTCATAATCACAAAGAACATTACAACAACTAAACATAATTCATTTGCATCATTTCTAAAACCTTTACAGAAAAATATTTCGTAAATTGCTCTGAAATCAATCAAGTAATCACAATATAAGTTTGCTTAGCTTCAAAACAATTCCAAAGTGTCTATGAAGACTAAAGGCACACACGCACATGCATATACATATATATTCGTTAACCGGGAGAATTCCAAGCGAGACTAATCCTCTGAGATTCTTAGAAATCATGATAGTTTTTTTTTGCCATATTAAAAGCATTTACGGGTGGTAAAAAATGAATGAAATTACAATCGGAATGCTGCCAAAGAAAGACACTCAAAGTGAACCTTCAGCCATTGGACCATTACCGTTTAGTACACACATATATATTTTTTATATTTTTGGACGTCACAATATAATATTTTTAGAGGTTTGATTTTTTTTTTCTTTGTTAACATAGGATATAAAGTTTTGAGTTCGGATGGTAACACAACTATATCACTAGCACAAATTACTAAATTTGTATTTATAAAATTACATATATATTGTTTAATTTAGATGAAAGAATAATTTTTTTTTTAAAATATATTATTTGTATATTATAACATATACGGAGAACAAAAACATAAATTATCTTTTCATCTACATTTACAATTTAAATTTTATTTTTATATCACACAATTGTGCTTGCTTTATAATATGGGTCTTTATATCCTTCGGCCGGTTGTCTTGCTAACACTGCAGTCCTAAGATATAAGAGCAACTCCATTGCTGGAGTCTCTTATAAAACTAACTTATTAATTTAATACTAATACTTTTAATATAATTAAATTACATAATTAAATAAAAAAAATTGGACCAGTCATAATATTGCACATGTCATCAAAGTTCCTGATACTCATTGGAATTTCTAAAGCGAGAAACTATTTGGAATCTTTTTCTTGTTTTCTTAATTTTTTTATTATTTTAATTTGAAGATACTGTCTAAAATCAGCATTGGAGTTGTAACGCCCGTGAACCAAAAAGTGGATTTTGGTTGGGTGTCGATCGACACAAGGTGTGTGTGTCGATCGACACGTGTGTTTTTGACTTATGAGAAGTCGTGTTCTGGGTGTTGTGTCGATCGACACAGGAGAAGTGTGTCGATCGATACAGGTTTAAATTGAACCGACAGGTTCAGTTTTTGATCGCGCAGTTTGGTGATCGATTTAGAGAACCCTAGGGTTCGATATAAAAAGGGAATCAGACGCGTTGGGCCGCGTTTTGGAGAAGGAAAACAGAGCGAATTGGGAGAGAATCAGAAATGAGGGAGATTGAGAGACTTGCTGGTGATTTTCAAGAAGGATTGATTGATTGAGGCTCGTTCTTGAGGCTTGTAAGCAAGGAGGATCGTTGCTGTGGTTGATTTCGGATCTGTGAAGACGAAATCAGAGGTTGTTCGTGTGTTCTTCGTGTTTGTGCTCCTTTCAATCCTTTTTCGAGGTGAGTGCGTGACTGTAGGTTTATCTGGGTAAATGATTAGATGGAATATGATTGATTGTGGCTGTTTGGATTGGTTTTCGTGTGTGTTTGTGGATGGAATCGTGCAGGAGATCGACGGATCGACGAGTTCGAGCCATGAGAGGATAGGCTCGTTCCCTGCGTCTGCAATGTCATGTCGATCGGCACAAGTGCATCTTGTCGATCGATACCATGGTGGTGTGTCGATCGACACAAGTGCAGTATGTCGATCGACACCTAGTGGTTGTGTCGATCGACACAGTGCTCCTGGACTGGTTTGTGTTTGACTGTTTCGTGTATGCTTGTTGTATGCTCATCCTGATATTGTATCTCTTGCTTATATCTGTGTGTATAACCTGTAGACGGGATGACCACCTCGCTGAGTATTTGTGATAATACTTATGCAACTCTTTTTGCCATGTGTTGCAGGTAAAGAAAAAATGTGATCGTGGAATCATGGCCGGGAAGAAGAGATGATATAGTGTCTCGTTTCGTGGTCTTGAGTTAGAATTTTGCCCTTAAGATTTGGAAGTCTTATCTGTATGGCGAAAAGGTGCAGGTGTTCACAGACCACAAGAGTCTGAAGTATTTTTTCACTCAGCCAGAGTTGAACCAGAGACAGAGTTGCTGGATGGAGTCAGTTGCAGATTACGATCTGGAGATCGGGTACCATCCGGGTAAGGCTAACCTGGTTGCGGATGCATTGAGTCGGAAAAGGGTTGCTTCAGATCAGGAGCGGGACATGGAGGCTCTGTTGAGCGAGATCAGTATGTTGAGGTTATGTGTGATCTCACAAGAGCCGTTGGGGTTAGAGGCAGCTAACCAGGCAGATTTGTTGAGCAGGATTCAAGTTGCTCAATAGAAAGATCAGGGTTTGATTGATGCTTCTAAGGTGGCAAGTTCAGAGTATTTGGTTTTGACGAATGGGACGATACTAGTGAACGGACGAGTTTGTGTACCCAAGGACGAGGATCTGAGGCAGGAGATCCTGAGGGAGGCTCATTCGAGTGTGTTATCGATTCATCCGGGAGCGACCAAGATGTATCGTGATCTAAAGCGGTACTATCACTGGGTCAGGATGAAGAGGGATGTATCTAGCTGGGTTGCAACGTGTAACGTGTGTCAGCTGGTGAAGGCTGAGCATTAGGTTCCGAGTAATATATTGCAGAGTTTGCCTATTCCGGAGTGGAAGTGGGATATGATTACCATGGATTTCGTGACGGGGTTGTCTGTGTCATGGACATATGATGCGATTTGGGTTATTGTGGATCGTTTGGCAAAGTCAGCACATTTTTTTGCCATCAAGAAGACCGACGGAGCGACGGTGTTGGCTAAGAAGTATGTGCGGAAGATAGTGAAGTTGCACAGGGTGCCAGCTAGTATTGTGTCAAGACACGGATCTGAGGTTTACTTCAGAGTTCTGGAGGGCATTTCAGGCTGAGATGGGCACTAAAGTGCATATGAGCACAGCGTATCATCCTCAGACGGATGGGTAATCCGAGCGGACAATTCAGACGTTGGAGGATTTGCTGAGGATGTGTGTGCTGGATTATGGTGGTCCTTTGGCGGATCATCTAAACCTGGTAAAGTTTGCGTACAACAACAGTTACCAGGCGAGTATTGGAATGGCTCCTTATGAGGCTCTGTATGGGAGGCCATGTAGGACACTATTATGCTGGACTCAAGTGGGGGAGAGGAGCATGTTTGGTGCGGATTTTGTTCAAGAGACGACGGAGAAGATCCGTGTCTTGAGGTTGAACATGAGGGAGGTTCAGGATCGGCAGAAGAGTTATACCGATAGGAGACGGAAAGAGTTGGAGTTTGAGCTGGGAGATCTGGTGTATCTCAAGTCAGCGATGTTGAGGGGTCCTAACAGATCCATTTCGGAGAATAAGCTAAGTCTGAGGTTTTTGGGTCTGTTCAAGATGGTGGAGCGGGTCGGACCGGTGGCTTATCGATTGGAGTTACCTCAGAGTATAAAGGATTTCCATAAAGTCTTCCATGTTTTGATGCTGCGGAAGTGTCTATTTGAGTCTGAGGAGGTGTTGGCTAGGATTTCGGAGGATCTTCAGCCCAACATGACATTGGCGGCGAGACCTGTGAGGATTCTCAAGAGGAGAGTCAAGGTTCTTCGTCGAAAAAGTATACCGTTCGTGAGAATCGTGTGGGACTGTGACGGTATTGAGGAGGAGTCTTGGGAACCGGAAGCGTTGATGAAGACAAAGTTCTCGAAGTGGTTCGAGAAGCAAGCACTGGCTTGAGTGTCTTTCTGGTTTTCAGAGTCTGTTTTAGCATGTGGCTATGAGTTGTATGTATTTTTGTTTGCTGTTGTTGTAACGATTATAAATTTGAGATTAATAAGATGAGTTTTTCCTTATTAACTGTGTTATAAGACGTGTGTTCTTATGGTATGACTAGTGGAGTCATGGATTGTGATAACCAGTAGGTCATGTGGAGGTCTAGTGATAGAGTTCTATGTGAGTTAGAGTTTGTCTATCGGCTAGGGAGGCTAGAAATGGAAGTTCTATGTTAGTTAGGGCTGTCCATGTTCTAGGAGGATTATCTGGGGATGGAGGTTCTATGTGAGTTAGGCCTTGTCTATTCCCTAGATGACGCTGGGAAATAGAGGTTTTATATGAGTTAGAGCCTGTCTATTTCCTAGGGGGAGTCTAGAATAGAAGTCTTATGTGAGTTAGGACTGTCTTTTCTAGGGACTCTGTGGGAACACCCTGGTGAGTGGGTTGTTCCGGATGACCATGAGAGGTGATTTTGGTCGACATGTGCTTATGATGCACGTTACAGCGTGATTGCTCAGGGGATAGTAGTTCTCCTGGAAGTACTTGAGGGGACAGTGAGGTTTTCTCCGGGGGAATTGGTTCCTTTGCATATACTTTGAGGGGCCAAAGCCTCTCTAAGGGATGTGTGATTCCTCTGCAGCCGATAGCTTGATGGACTATGTGTCTTGAGAGTGGGAGGGGGCTGGAGCATACTGATAGCTGGATGGACATCGGTCCTGAAGGTGGGAGGGGTATGATATACATCAAGAGCTCAAAGGGTGACGATCCTGAAAGTGGGGTGGTGTATATAGATATGAGTATGAGCAATTGTGTCTGTAGTGTGATCGTAAGTATGAGACTAGATGAACTTCAGGGATCGGGAATGGGTCTCAGGTGGTGCTGACCGGGTTGGGGGGTTAGGATTGCAGCCGTGGTGAGATGGTACAATGTGGCTAGTATGAGACTAGTGGAGATCGGGGATCTGGTGTGATCACAAGTGGTGCTGGCCGAGGGCCAGGAGTGTGTCTGTGGACGTCGAGTCTAGGGTTTTTACTTGTGTTTGGAACCTTGGTTCAGACAACCCTGGTAGCATATGTAACGCCGTTGGTCGTGCATGTTCTTGTTGATTGTTGCACGATCATTTGGTCCAACTTGGGGTCAACGGTTGGTCGTGCGTGTTCTTGTTTGATTGTTGTGCAATCAATCGGGCAACCCTAATCCGGATTAGGGTCGTTGATGTTCCCGGGTGAACCTGGTCGGGTTTTAGACGGGAGTGTTAACATTAGCGGGACGGGGTCACGTGATTCGAGGTCAAATCCGTGTTAGTGGGGGAGAATTGTAATGCCTGTGAACCAAAAAGTGGATTTTGGTTGGGTGTCGATCGACACAGGGTGTGTGTGTCGATCGACACGTGTGTTTTTTACTTATGAGAAGTCGTGTTCTGGGTGTTGTTTCGATCGACACAGGGGAGGTGTGTCGATCGACACAGGTTTTAACTGAACCGACAGGTTCGATTTTTGATCGTGCGGTTTGGCGATCGGTTTAAGGAACCCTAGGGTTTGATATAAAATGGGAATCAGACGTGTTGGGCCGCATTTTGGAGCAGGAAAACAGAGCAAATTAGGAGAGAATCAGAAATGAGGGAGATTGAGAGAATTGCTGGTGATTTTCGAGAAGGATTGATCGATTGAGGCTTGTTCTTGAGGCTTGTGAGCAAGGACGATCATTGATGTGGCTGATTTCGGGTATGTGAGGACAAAATCAGAGGCTGTTCGTGTGTTTTTCGTGTGTTCTTCGTGTTCATCCTCCTTTCAATCCTTTTTCTAGGTGAGTGCGTGACTGTAGGTTTATCTAGGTAAAGGATTAGATGGAATATGATTGATTGTGGTTGTTTGGATTGGTTTTCGTGTGTTTTATGGATGGAATCGTGCAGGAGATCGACGGATCGCGTTCGGGTTCGAGCCATAAGAGGATAGGCTCATTCCCTGCGTCTACGATGTTGTGTCAATCGACACACTTGCTGTGTGTCGATCGACACCATGGTGGTGTGTCGATCGACACAAGTGCAGTATGTCGATCGACACCTAGTGGTTGTGTCGATCGACACAGTGCTCCTGGACTAGTTCGTGTTTGTCTGTTTCGTGTATGCTTGTTGTATGCTCATCCTGGTATTGTATCTCTTGCTTATGCTTGTATGTATAACCTGTAGACGGGATGACCACCTCGCTGATTATTTTTGATCATACTCACGCAACTCTTTTGCCATGTGTTGCAGGTAAAGAGAAAATGTGATCGTGGAATCATGGCCGGGAAGAGAAGATGATCTAGTGTCTCGTTTCGTGGTCTTGAGTTAGTTATTCTGGAACCACTGGTTATTTGTTATTCGAATGGAATTTATTAAATTGGATTGGTTATTTGGTTATTGATATATTTATTGAATTGAACGGTTTAGCGGATTAATAAAGTATGAGATTTATTGATTGGATTGTTATTTGTTTATTCTAATTGTTCAGCATTGCTGGTGTTTGGCCCATTGATGATTATTATCTGTGATGATAATAATCCGAAGGGAAAATTTTTAAATTTTTGGGTCGAATTGTTTCAGGAGTTGATCTAAAATCTTTACTCTAGTCGTTTAATATTTTCTAATATTGCGGCTTGTCTGTAGGTTAAATAAGAAAATAATGAATATAAAATCATGACTATTTTTTTTCCTTATCTATTATTGCAAAAAGAATGATGTTATATATACTAAAACATTGTTATAAACTATAACTATAATAAGGTGAGATTACACATATATGTATTTATATGTGTTTCTATATATAAGGAGACGAGAAGAAAGAAGAAAGAAGAAAGAAGAAAGAAGCAACTCAACTTCTTGTTATTATATTCTCTCTTAATTACATCCACTATTTATAGTGAAGGGAAGTCGGTAAAACAATGCTTCAACATGAAGTAACGTAACATAGTAAAATAAGATGGATAATCATCTTTTGATATTATTTATAGCTTTTATAATAAACATAAATTTATTGTATTTCTTGCAAAAAAATTTTTGGATCAATAATTTATATTAAACTATAGGTTCACAAATCCAGAGTAACAACGTTAACACGTAAAACATCATACAATTGTCGTCGAGCACTACGTGCCAACGTATCCGCTTTTAAGTTACTAAGATGAAGAATGTAGGAAAGAGAGAAGAAAGGAAAAACTTGTTTTGAATGCTCCATATCTCCCAAATAGGTCGTGAAAGCAAGCTTTTTCTTTGGTTCTTTTACCATTTGGACAAACTCAATGTTGTCGGTGGCAAACTTCACATGTCTTATGATGGGTAATCAGAGAAAACATAGCCCAAAGAATAGCTTCTAGCTCTGTGTGTAGAGGGGAAACACTGCGCTTTAGATTCCTTACTCCCATCACAATTCCTGCAACGTTGTCATTATAGTAATACCACCCTATGCCGGAGTAGTCATAATCAACGTTGGGTTTTATTGGGCTAACGTGGGTTGCTAATGGGTTTAAAACAATAAAATAATAGTGAGACCCATAAATTGGTCTAACACCGATTTTAATTTTAGCATTAGTAGAACCTCAAAAATTGGTCACTTCGATAACACCGTCGTTCTCTCTCTCTCTCTCTCTCTCTCTCTCTCTCTCTCAATCCCCTTCTCTTCCTGCGATTTTAACAAAAATCACAGACGAATCAGTGATTTCTGATGTTGAATCACTCGAAATTCGTCTGAGAACTGGTCAATCGTGGTGTCTCATCAACGATTACCGACTGATTTTGTCTGAAATCCATGGTTCAAGGTCTCTCTTGAATCGGCTAATATGGTAAGATTTATGTGAATTTATATGATTTTTCATGTAGATCATAGTGAATTTATTGAGATTTCATGGAATCGAAAATAGGTATTTCATTTAGGGTTTTTGCATGTGAATGAAATTGGGGTTTTTTTATGAAATCAAAATTAGGGTTCTTCAGTCTTGTAATCATGTGTTGCTCGTTGGTCACTTTCGTTTCTCTTAACTCATCGGTTTTCCATTGATTCAGATCTAACCCAAAACCAAAAAAGCTCTCATCGTCTTCTCTGGATCTGAGGTAAATACCAATTCCTCTGTTTCCATCTCTGTAAGTTATCAAAATTCGATCTTTCAATCTCATCGTATTGTGTCACTGTCTTTCTCTGTTTATATGTCACGAGTTTTTGGTAAAAAACGGTTTAAATCCGTTCATGTGTTGGGGAATTTTGGTAGTATAAGTATGAATTTGGCTTTAGAACATTGTGGTTTGTGTATATTTTATGTTGCAATTGTAAATTTTGCTGGAATTTGATGTCGTGTATATTCGTAGTTTTTCATCAGATGCTTGTGATTCTCTGTTCTGTAACATTGTTTTGATTTCTGGCTTTATCCCATTTGTGATTTTGTGGTGTTGATTTGATGCTTCCTTTGGTTTTTGCACATATACTAAATTTTCGAAAAGTAGATTGATTACAAGCAGTGGATGATCAGAATCAATTAGGAGAAAGAGAAACAACATGTGTTGGTTCACTGCTTGTCTGAATCAACCTTCATGCCTTACATGTGTTGTTTGTTTAATCTTCTTTAATTCAAATTCTCTACAAGGTAAAAGAGAAGATTCTTTAAGGCGGGTGAGAGGCTATAATGAAATCTCAAAATTGTCTTGGGGCCGTCCAATAAGGTACCAATATTCTTTGTCCTCTTTCTTTCTTTTAGTGAGCAGTACTACATGTTTTGGTGTGTATTGAATAAATCATAGCATCTAGTGTGTATTTTGTTATGTTTTTGGTTGGAATTTCAATTGTAAAACAAACAAAGAAATTAGGATTTTGTTAGTGGATTATGTGTGTTTCATTGATGGCAAATTATGTGTGTTTTGTGTAATATACTTGGTACCTATTGTTACTTTTCTGAAATTGGCAAATTGTATGTGTTTTCTGATAAATGCTTGTTAGGTGTTGATGACTGTTTGCTGCAATTAGGGTTAGTGACTGTTTACTGATAAATGTTTGTTAGGTGCAATTAGGGTTAGTCACATCTGTATTGTCAAACTTAAAGACGAATCAGACTTCAAACTGTTGAGTGCTTACTGTGTAGGGTCTATGTGATCAATGCTTGGTAGGTTTAGACTAGGTAAATACTTAATTGTGTCATTGATTGCCAATGACACTAACCAGATCTCCCTTGAACCTCTAGTTATATATTAAAGTCTTTTAGTCTTAGGACAGACCATAACTTTTCCTTTTGCTCATTCCCTTTTCCATTTAACACCCACAACCGTAACCTTTCATTTTGGTCATTCCTTTTCCTTTTATCACCCATTAGAAACTAGGTTATGGATTCGCAGAATCCATATAGTAAATCTTCAGGATTTATGCACCTCTTAAACAGCCAACAAAAAAACCACATAGACCTTGAACCTAATTCGTATAAGGGTTTTTCACCAACCATAGACCTTGGATCATCAGAAGTCTTTGTCTTCAGTACTCAGTGTGCTGATGACCCAAGCCAAGGTGGACACACAGCTGAGAAACGTAGAGAAAGACGGACTTGGTCACCCAAAGAAGATGTTATGCTGATTAGTGGTTGGTTGAATACCAACAAGGATCCAGTTGTTGGAAATGAGCAAAGAGCTGCAGCATTTTGGACACGCATTTCAGCTTATTATAACTCAAGTCTTGCAAAGATTATAGAGTTTGCTGGTACTCAACCAAGAGAGTTTGCTCACTGTAAACAGAGATGGCAGAAGATAAATGACCAAGTTTGCAAGTTTGTAGGCGCTATGAGGCTGCAAAATCTTAAAAAGGAAGTGGCTGGAATCCAAATGACGTTATGAAACTTGCTCTGGAAATCTTTTACAGCGATCACAATGTCAAGTTCACACTTGAATATGCTTGGCTGGAGCTAAGGCATGACCAGAAATGGTGTGATTCTTCTGCTACTAAAGGTGAAGGTAATTCAAAAAGAAGAAAGGTTGAGGAGGGTTCTACACAGTCTAGTTATGTTAATATGTGTTCATTTCTGGTTATGTTAATTTATGTTATTCTCTGCTTTTGTTCAGTGATTTCTGGTTCTGTTAATTTGTGTTATTCTCTGCTTATGTTCATTATTTCTGGTTATGTTGATTATGTTAATGACGTCATCTTCTTTACTTTTCAGGCTCCTTATGGTCATTATGGTACTGTGATAATCATCAAAGCTAAGCAGGTTAAATTTCGATTTGGTCTTAAGTTAAATTTGTGTTTGGTCTTAAGTTAAATTTCTACTTGGTCTATAGCAGATAATCTAACTCTGTTATATCATTTTGCTCATAGGAACATCACATGTGTTCTTTGGTCAGTGCGTAGTGACAAAGAAGATGAGGACATAGGTACATCAGATGTAATCTTTGGTCAGTGAATAGTGACAAAGAAGATAAGGACATAGTTTCACAAGTCTGCCGTTTATTTTGTATTTTGTAATCAATGTTTTTTTTGCTTTGTTATATGCTTTGTGTTTTGGTTTTTGTGTTCACATGTGTCTTTGTGTCAGGCAAACTACAACCTTTGTTTTTGGTTTTGGTATGCTATATATGTGAATCAAAGTTTCACAAGTCTATATCTCCTTCTATTCTTCTACTTCTTTACTTGGATAAACAAAGTTTCAAGATTGAAATCTCTTTCTCCTCTTCTTCTCCTTCTTTTTCTGTGAATAAAAGTTACACAAATCTAATCTATTTCTTTTCACACAAATATGACATCTTCTTCAACTAATCTCTTTGACGGATCATTCGAGGAAACATTCGTAGAAAATTTTGACCAAAATTTCGATCAAGCGTTCGATAATCTATTGATTGACTATGGTGATCATCGGAGGCCAACCAGTTCCAGAAAAAACGAGACTTTATTGAAAGATATCGCGATGACGGACACATGCATTTGTGGAATGATTATTTCAAAGAAGATGCAACATACCCTCCTCATTTATTCCGTCGCCATTTTAGAATGAACAAGCACTTGTTCATGCATACTGTTGATCGACTATCCAACAAAGTTTGATTCTTCCGACAAAAAAAAGATGCTACTGGAAGGCGTGGTCTTTTTGGACTTCAAAAGTGTACAGAAACAATTCGGCTCATGGCATATGGTGCTGCGGCTGATCAAGTTGACGAATACCTCTGAGTCGCTGCAACTACTGCTCGTTCATGCTTGGAACATTTCGTCAAAGAAATAATATATTTATTCGGAGATGAGTACCTAAAAAGACCCACACAAGAGGATCTTCAACGACTACTTCATATTGGAGAGGAATGCGGATTTATCTGGATGGTAGGAAGCATCGATTGTATGCATTGAGAGTGGAAGAATTGCCCCACCGCTTGGAAAGGGCAATTTTCACGTGGATCTAGAAAACCCACAATCGTTTTAGAGGCTGTAGCTTCATATGATCTTTGGATATGGCACGCGTAATTTGGAGCGCCATGTACCTTAAATGATCTCAATGTTCTTGACCGCTCACTAGTTTTTAATGATATAATAAATGGTCAAGCTCCGCAAGTGAATTTCTCTGTCAACGGAAGGAACTATGATTTGGCTTACTATCTCACAGATGATATTTATCCAAAATGGGCAACTTTTATCCAATCTATTCCACTTCCACAAGGTCCAAAAGCATCTTTATTTGTTGAATGTCAAGAAGCTATCCGAAAAGATGTCGAGCGTGCTTTCGGAGTCTTGCAAGCTCGATTTGCCATTGTTAAAAACCCAACTATTTTTTGGGATAAGGAAGAAATAGGAAAGATTATGAGAGCATCTATCATACTCCACAATATGATAGTAGAAGACAAACGAGATGCTAACACTCAGTTTAATGTATCAGAATTCCAACTAGAAGAAGAAAACAGAAGTTCAAATGTGGATTTCACCTTTTCTACATCTATGCCTACAAATAATGCTGATATGCTGGACATTCGAACTCGACTTCGTGATAGACAAATGCACCAACGATTGCAAGATGATTTGGTTGAGCATATATGGCAAAAATTTGGACAAAATCAAGATTATAACTGACCGTTCCTTTTCGTTTATGATTTCGAAATCTATGTTTTAAATGTTTTTGTTTCATGTATATTTCAAATTTCATTCAATGCAAAAAAATTTATGTTTTATTCAGTGTACTATGTTATCAATTTTAAGTGAAAAAATCTATTTTAAAAAAAACAATTTCATATTTTTTTTTTTTTAATATTTAGAACCCTTCCATAGCAACTACTATTGGAGGATAAAAAAACATATAAATTATGCTGGGATTCTAATTGTAAACACAATACAATTTATAATAAAAAAATCACTTAGCATCCCCAATTTAACAACTACTATTGATTATGCTCTAAGATATAAGAGCGACTCTATTGCTGGAGTCTCTTATAAAAGTATCTTATTAATTTAATACTAATACTTTCAATATAAATAAATTACATAACTAAATAAAAAGAATTGGACGAGTCATAATATTACATATGTCATCAAAATTCCTGATACTCACTTTGGAATTTCTAAGGCGAGAAATTATTTGGAGTTTTTTTCTTGTTTTCTTAATTTTTTATTATTTTAATTTGAAGATACTGTCTAAAATCAATATTGGAGTTGATCTAAAATCTTTACTCTAATCGTTTTCTAATATTGCGGTTTGTCTGTAGGTTAAGTAAGAAAATAATGAATATAAAATCATGACTATTTTTTTTCCTTATCTATTATTGCAAAAAGAATGACATTATATATACTAAAACGTTATTACAAACTATAACTATAATAAGGTGCATATATGTATTTATATGTGTTTCTATATATAAGAATACGAGAGAGAAAGAAGCAAGAGAGATGAGTGATGGAGGAGAAGAGAGAAGTAACTCAACTTCTTGTTATTATATTCCCTCTTAGTTACATCCACTATTTATAGTGAAGGGAAGTCGGTAAAACAATGCTTCAACATGAAGTAACGTAACATAGTAAAATAAGATGGATAATCATCTTTTGATATTATTTATAGCTTTTATAATAAACATAAATTTATTGTATTTCTTGCAAAAATTTTTTTGGATCAATAATTTATATTAAACTATATAGGTTCATAAATCCAGAGTAACAGCGTTAACACGTAAAACATCATACAACTGTCGTCGAGCACTACGTGCCAACATATCCGCTTTTAAGTTACTAAGATGAAGAATGTAGGAAAGAGAGAAGAAAGGAAAACTTGTTTTGAAGTGCTCCATATCTCCCAAATAGGTCGTGAAAAAAGGTCTTTTCTTTGGTTCCTTTACCATTTGGACAAACTCAATGTTCTCGGTGGCAAACTTCACATGTCTTATGATGGGTAATCAAAGAAAACATAGCCCAAAGAATAGCTTCCAGCTTTGTGTGTCGAGGGGAAAGACTGCGCCTGAGATTCCTCACTCCCATCAAAACTCCTGCAGCGTTGTCATTATAGTAATACCACCCTATGCCGGAGTAATCATCCTCTGCTTTCTACGAGCTATCGATAAAAAATCTCGGTATCTTCGACCGCTGCTACCGTGGTAGATAAATGGGGGATAGATTCTTCCTCCGTTGAGACCCCTTGTGGGGAGAGCCATAGTTAGGCCTTGTATTCGCTTTTTGTAAGACATCTTGCGGATCTCCATCCAAATTCCAAAAGAGTTTGTCGTTATGTATGTGCCAAATGTACTAAAGTATCCAAGGGTATTCTGATAGTAAGTGTGGTGTTCGCCAAAATAAATAATCTATATTAGCAAAGACCGATGTCATGGGGGAAAACTCCCGGAGCTGACGGAACTTGTGACAACGCCTAAGTTTGTAAAACCGGTGGACATTCAAATAAGACATGGTTTGATGTTTCTTCCTCACCACACCTCTGACATTGAGTATCGCAATTAATGCCACGATTATTTAGATTTGTTGTTACTGAAATACAATGTATTAATACCTCCCATAAGAACTGCTTAACTTTTGGCGGGCATTTATGTTTCCACACATGTGCCTGCAAAGGTTGTATGAGGGGGCACACCCGCTCTTGAGTGGGCAAACTCTTGTGCTATTTGATACCCTAATTTAACCGTGCATATACCAGATTTAGTGTTATACCAACAATTGAATCCTCACAATAAATCATATTCAATGGGACACTCCGAGTTATCGCTACATCCTCAAGAATAATAATCCCATTTAGCAAACTCCAGTTCCAGTTTTTTGTAGTCGGGTCAATAAGATGATTGACTTTAAAAGAAGGGTATTACCCTTACATGTTGCTGGCCTCAGAGTAAGAGCTGGAATCCACAGATCGTTCCATATAGAGATGGTTGGTCCAGATCCTACCCTTTTAGCGAGTCCTTTTATAACCAGAGGTCTTGCCGATGTTATGCGTCTCCATCCATATGATGGAGAATATGACCGAATTGGTTCAAAAGGGCTTGATTTACGAAAATATCGCCCTTTGAAAACTCTTGCAAAAAGCGAGTCCGGGTGATCTACCAACCGTTATAGTTGCTTGGCTAATAGGGCAAAGTTAAAATCCTCAAGAACACTATAACCAAGTCCTTGCAACTTATCAAGATGAATTACAAGATATATTCAACATCACGTTTTAATGAAAGTAAGCAATTGATTTATTCTAGATTTAATTTAAATTGTTTGTATGCAATATATCACGTATATAGAATTTGTATATCGTAATATTTGATAGGAAAAAAATAAAGTTTATTTTTTTAATCGTCTAGATTTATGAACTATTTCTAAATAACGAGAACAATTTCACGGAAAATTATACAACGGAAAATTTTAGTTTTGACATGCGGAACCACTCCGAACGACTCTCTTTGCACCCCATTAAAAATCTCCTGTAAATTTTGCCTCCATTAATTTGCATTCTCCAGGACTCGAATTCCATACCTAGTGGTGTAGAAGCATTAATGAAACATTTGTTATATTACTAGACTAAGGGGTCTTCCACATAGAAGTTCGTTTAAATTATGTATGTTGTGATTGCTTTTAATATTTAGAATACTTCTTAAAATTAATTATGTGCAATTGCAGACATTGCGGAAATAAGATTTTGAAACGATATCAAACGGGATAAAGCAATTTTTGGAATTGTTATCAAACGCTATCAACTACTATCGCAAATTTTGAATTGGTAGCGAAAGAACTAATAAATCCATAGAGCCAATATATACATGTAAATAATATTTTATCTCACAGAAAAGTTTAAAACGGCTAAAGAGAGTATAAATGTACAAAATTTACTTTCATACAATTATTAATCAACTAAAAGTGTAAAAAAATCCCAAACGCTTCTTGACCCGAAACCCCAAAAAACCCTAGTTTCCTATCTTCTCTTCGGCGGCTCACCTACTTCTCATGGTTGTCGGCAACGCCAGTGTTCCTTTGCCGGAACCGCCAGATCCACTAGATCTTCCCTTACCCTTATCCATCTTCTCAGCCTCTGTTATCCCCACCATCTTTGCTTCATCTACCATTACTATCTCAGATTTAGATTTGAAAGTTGCAGATTTATTGTTGCTTTCTCTCTCTCTTGTGGGTATGATAAGATCCAATTTGCTTCCTCTACCAGCACGAGTAGACTCGGTCATATTAATTTAAGACTTCCATTGATGTGTAGAAGTTGTTCGCTTGTGGTGCGAGTTCTGTGTGTTTTGCGATGAGGAATTCTTCTCTCTTCGAAGTTGCCGAATGTCGCTATAATACGTCTCATTAATACTTTATGCAAACCTATTTTTTGTCTTCGCTCCACCTATTGGTTGTGAGCTTCTCTGGACCAGACACCTACTTCTCATGGTTGTCGGCAAAGCTAGTGTATCTTTGTCAGAACCGCCAGACCCACCAGATCTTCCCTTATCCATCTTCTCAGCCTCTGTTATCCCCACCATCTTTGCTTCATCTACCAATAATGAAACAACCGCGAACCAAAATTTAGTGATTTTGGTCGTGCGTCGATCGACGCAAAGTAGAATTGAACGGGTTGTTCGATTTTAATTGTTAGTTTACGGATCGGTTAAAGGGAAACTCTAGGGCTTCTCTATAAAAGGAGGTTGGGCCGCATTTTGGTCACTTTTCCTTAGAGTTCCAGAAAATTCCAGAGAGTTTTTGAGAGAGGATTTGAGAGAAAGCGAAATCATTGTTGATTTCTTCCTGTTCTTCATCCTAAAAGCTTGGATTGTGTGTTAAGAGGCTCTGGATAGGTGATTTGGTGCTCATCCTTCACGAAGGAGAAAAGGATTTTGGATTGGAGATCTGTTTTCGAGTGTTCTTTGCGTTCTTCATAGTTCATTCCTTTTTCCTTTTCACAACCAAGGTGAGTGCGTGACCATGGCTTATCTGGGTAAATGAATTGATAAGACACGATTGATTTTGTTGTTTTGTATGGATTTCGTGCTTGTATTGGTGGATCTGTGCATGAGATCTTTGTGATGTGTTCTCGAATTGATCCATGAGAGAATAGGTTTGTTTTCTGGACTCTGCGATGGTGCGTCGATCGACACACGAGCACTGCATCGATCGACACCGGGGTTGTGTGTCGATCGACACACTACCTGTTGTGCTATTACTTGTTTGATTGTTCATGTTGTGCATTGTTGTTTGCTCATTCTGGTATTGTACCTTTTGCTTATGCCTGTGTGTTTAGCCAAGTAGATGGGATGACCGTCTCACTAGGTATTTTTGATAATACTCACGCATCTCTTTGAACCATGTGATGCAGGTAGAGACAAAGTGTGATCGTGGAATCATAGCCAGAAAGAGTAGATGATCTAGAGGCTCGGTTGCTTGATTATTAGATTATTAGAATTGCTAGGTTGTTAGTAAATTCTGGATTGTTGCATTGGAATTGATATTGATTTTTATTTGATTTTAGGATTTGGTTTTTTTTTTATTGAATGGAGTTATTCTATGATGGAATTGTAATAATTGGTTTATGTGAATTTATGTTGGTTATGTGTCGGTTTGATTGGATATTGAGAGTTAATGTTTATGGGAACATTATTTCGAGTCCAATGTAGTAGAAAAAAAACGGGACGGGTTGCTTGAGAGTGAGTTCGTCGCCGCGGCTGTGGCCCAGAATTCCATGGAGGAGCATGTGGCAGCTTTGTAGACGTTTCAGGAGGGGTCTATGGGTGTGGCCACTGCGAGTACCAGTGCGAAGATTGGTGGGACTGGTGTTTGTCCTAGTGTGGCTGGCGGTGAGGTGGGCCCGGGTGGGGGTTCTGCTGGTGCAGCCCAGGATCGGGATGATCGTCTGGCGGGTCTGCTACAGTTAATCTTGGAGCGGTTACTGGGTGGGGTGCCGGCTCAGGGTCAAGCTCCGAGAGTATAGCCGGGTATAGCTGGTGTGTAGCCGGGTATGGCTAGTGTGCAGCCGGGTATGGTTGGGGTGCAGCCGGGTGTGGCGGCTGCGGAGGAGTTTCTATCCTATCTTAGGATGATGGAACAGATGTAGAGGATTGACACGGGATTTTGCTCGAGAGGTGCCAAACCTAAGGAGGCCGATGAGTGGCGGCTGAGAGTGGAGCGTTACTTTCGCTCTAACAAGTATCTAGAGGGATATCAGGTTGATCTGGCGGTTCATTACCTAGAGGGTGATGCGCATCTTTTGTGGAGAGGTGTTCAGGCCAGGAGGGTGCAGAGATGGCCTGGGATGACATTTTTGCAAATTTTAATGCCAAGTATTTCCCGCAGGAGGCAGTGGGTGGGTTGGAGTTGAGGTTTTTGGAGTTGACTCAGGGTGATCGGTCAGTGAGGGAGTTTAACACGAATTTTAATCGACTTCTGGTTCATGCGGGTAGAGGCATGGAGGGCGAGCAGGCCCAGGTGAAGACGTTCTTGACAGGACTACGACCTGATTTGAGGACTCGTTGTAGAGTGAGTAAGTTCGCCACGAGGGTGGAGTTGGTTGAGATTATTTTGGCGATTGAGGAGGACCTGAGGGAGCAGGTGGTGGTGGTTAGTCCACCTGTTCAACAGCAGGTGGGTTTGAACAAGGGCGGCAAGCCTACGCAAGGGCAGAAGAGGAAGTAGGAGAGCACTTCAGGGTCAAGTCAGGGTGGTCCGGGATGCTTCGGGTGTGGCAGCATGGATCATCGGGTGGCGATCTGTCCGAAGAGGAACGAGACTCGAGATGCACGGGTGTGCTTTCACTACAGGGAGCCGGGGCATATCAAGCCCAAGTGTCCTAGACTGCAACAAGTGGCGGTGGCGGCAGTACAGCCGGTGGCTTAGATTGCAGCGGCACCTCGGGTGTTCACTTCGGTGGAGTTTGACACGGAGTTCATTTGACTTCTGGTTCATGCGGGTAGAGGCATAGAAGGCGAGCAGGTGAAGAGGTTATTGACAGGACTACGACCTGATTTGAGGACTCGTTGTAGAGTGAGTAGGTTCGCCACGAGGGCGGAGTTGGTTGAGATTGTTGCAGCGATTGAGGAGGACCTGAGGGAGCTGGTGGTGGTGGTTAGTGCACCTGTTCAGCAGCAGGTGGATCCGAACAAGGACGGCAAGCTTGCGCAAGGGCAGAAAAGGAAGTAGGAGAGCACTTTAGGGTCAAGTCAGGGTGGTCTAGGATGCTTCAGGTGTGGGAGCATGGATCACCGGGTGGCGAGATGTCCAAAGAGGAACGAGGCTCGGGATGCGCGATTGTGCTTTCACTGCAGGGAGCCGGGACATATCAAGCTCAAGTGTCCTAGACTGCAGCAAGTGGCGGTGGTGGCAGTACAGCCGGTGGCTTAGATTGCAGCGGTACCTCGGGTGTTCACTTTGGTGGAGGCGGGTGGTTCTAGCGCCAGGCCGATCACGGGTAAATTTCAAAACTTGACGTGTTAAATTCTATTGTTAATTGAATTTTGTCTGTTTTGAAATTTGTCAGTCTCTGATAGAATGTTAGGGTTCTTAGGCACATGGAATTTGTGCAGGAACCTTAGTAGTGGGCGGTTGTGAGTCCCATGTACTGTTTGATTCTTGAGCTACGAATTGCTTCATTACTACGGAATGTACGGAGGGCAGCGGTATCTGGAACGATTCAGGAGCTGGGAGTAGTTAAGGTTACTGGTGGCAAGTTTTTAGTTACTCTTGGGCGGGGTCGAGGTGTGGATATTCAGGTGCGGGCGAGTCTATGCCAGCTGATCTGATTATTAGTCCGGTGGAGCTGTACGATGTTGTTTTGGGTATGGATTGGCTAGACCGGTACAAAGTTCATCTGGATTGTCATCGGGGACGAGTTGTGTTTGAGTGAGAGGCGGGGAGTTAGTTTATCAGGGAGTAAGTCGACTTCTGGGAGCCTCGTGATTTCGAAAATTCAGGCCGAGCAGCTGATTGAAAAGGGCTGTGAAGCGTATTTGGCAATGATTGTGATCCCAAAGACTATTGGAGAGGTTGCAGTTGGGGATATTCGAGTTGTTCAGAAATTCCAAGATATTTTCCATTCATTGTAGGGATTAACACCGTCTCGGTCTGATCCTTTTACGATCGAGTTGGAGCCCGGGACAACTCCGATATATAAGGCGCCTTAATGAATATTCTAGCAGAGATAGTAGAGCTGAAGAAGCAGCTGGATGATCTTTTGGGGAAAGAATTTATCCGGCCTAGCAGTTCACCGTGAGTAGCGCTAGTGCTATTTATAAAGAAGAAGGATGGGAGTTTCCGGTTATGCATCGATTATCGGGGACTTAACCAAGTCACTATGAAGAACTAGTATCCTTTACCGCGGATTGATTAGTTGTTGGATCAGTTGTGAAGGGCTACTTGGTTCTCCAAGATTGATTTGGCTTCGGGTTACTATCATATTCCTATTGACGAGGTAGATGTTAGGAAGACTGCTTTCAGGCGAGGTATGGGCATTATGAGTTTGTGGTGATGCCATTTGGTTTGACTAACGCACCAGCAGAGTTCATGAGGCTAATGAACGGGGTCTTCTAGGAGTACTTGGACGAGGTTGTGATTATCTTCATTGATGATATTTTGGTGTATTCGAGGAGTCATAAGGAGCACGAGGTTCAACTGAGAGTGATTTTGGAGAAGCTGCAAGAGCATAAACTGTACGCGAAGTTGAGCAAGTGCAGTTTTGGCAGTGAGATATGAGTTTTCTCGGTCATATGGTTTATACAGATGGAGTTTCTATGGATCCGGCGAAGATAAAAGCTATCAGAGGATGGCCTAAACCGAGTAATGCCACTATGATTAGAAGTTTTCTTGGTTTGGTGGGTTACTATAGGAGGTTCGTCAATGGTTTTGCGAGTATGGCGTAGTCGATGACGAAGCTGACACGGAAAGGTATCCCTTTTGTGTGGTCTTCAGCTTGCGAGGAGAGTTTTAGGAAGTTGAAAGAGATGTTGACTAGTACACCAGTGCTGGCATTGCCGAAGCCGGGCGAGCCTTACGTGGTGTATACAAATGCTTCAGGAGTTGGTAATCACTTATGCTTTGAGGCAGTTGAGGAAGCACGAAAGCAACTGCCCTACCCATGATCTTGAGTTGGCTGCGGTGATTTTTGCTCTAAAGATTTGGAGATCTTATCTTTATGGCGGAAAGGTTCAGGTGTTCACAGACCATAAGAGCCTGAAGTATTTCTTTACGCAGCCAGAGCTGAACCAGAGACAAAGGCGTTGGATGGAGTTGGTAACAGATTATGATCTGGAAATTGGTTACCATCCGGGTAAGGCAAATCTTGTTGCGGATGCGTTGAGTCGGAAGAGAGTTGCTTTGGCTTAAGAGCGGGATATGAAGGCTTTGGTGAGTGAGATTAGCACTTTGAGGTTATCTCACAGGAGCCGTTAGGGTTAGAGGCAGCTAACCAGGCAGATTTGCTGAGCATGATTTGAGTAGCTCAGGAGAAAGATCAGGGATTGATTGATGCTTCTAAGGTTGTAGGTTCTGAGTATCATGTCTCTGCAAACAGGACGATACATGATAACGGGCGAGTTTGTGTGCCTAGGGATGAGGATCTGAGGCAGGGGATTTTGAGAGAGGCTCATGCGAGCATGTTGTCTATTTATCTGGGAGCGACTAAGATGTACCAGGATCTGAAATGGTTTTATCACTAGCTCGGGATGAAGAAGGATGTCGCTAACTGGGTGGTGGCTTACCATGTGTGCTAGTTAGTGAAGGCGGAGCATCAGGTTCCGAGTGGTTTGTTGCAGAGTTTACCCATTCTAGAGTGGAAGTAGGATATGATTACCATGGATTTTGTGGTGGGATTGCCAGTTTCGCAAGCTTATGATGCTATCTGGGTGATTGTGGATCGTCTGACTAAGTCAACACATTTTCTTTCCATTAAGAAGACCGATGGAGCAGCGGTGTTGGCTAAGAAGTATGTGTGGAAGATAGTGAGGCTGCACGGAGTGCCAGCGAGTATCGTGTCAAACAGAGATCCGAGGTTCACTTCAGAGTTTTGGAGAGCCTTTCAGGCTGAGATGGGCACTAAGGTGCATATGAGTACTGCTTATCATCCTCAGACAGATGGGCAATCTGAGAGGACGATTTAGACACTCGAGGATTTGTTGAGGATGTGTGTGTTGGATTATGGTGGTCATTGGGTGGATCGCTTGAACTTGGTAGAGTTTGCATATAACAACAGCTACCAGGCGAGTATCGGTATGGCTCCATATAAGGCTCTGTATGGGAGGCAATGTCGTACACCATTATGTTGGACTCAAGTGGGGGATAGGAGCATGTTTGGTGCGGACTTTGTTCAGGAGACAATGGAGAAGATCCTTGTTTTGAGGCTAAACATGAAGGAGGTTCAAAACCGGCAGAAGAGTTATGCCGATAAGAGGAGGAAAGAGTTGGAGTTCGAGCTTGGAGATCAGGTGTATCTCAAGGCTGCGATGTTGAGGGGTCCTAACAGATCCATTTCAGAGAATAAGCTAAGTCCAAGGTTTGTGGGTCTATTTAGGGTTGTGGAATGGGTTGGACCGGTAGTTTATCGTTTGTAGTTACCTAAGAGTATAAAGGCTTTTCATAAGGTCTTCCATGTTTCGATGCTGAGGAAGTGTCTGCATGAGTCTGAGGAGGTGTTGGCTAGGATTCCAGAGGATCTTCAGCCTAACATGATGTTAGAGGCGAAACCTGTGATGATTATCGAGAGGAGAGTCAAGGTGTTGCACCGGAAGAAGATACCGTTATTAAGAGTCTTGTGGGACTATGACGGTGTTGATGAGGAGAAACCAGAGGCTAGGATGAAGGCAAAGTTTTTGAAGTGGTTCGAGAAGCAAGCTGAGGCTTGAGTTGTCTTTTCTGGTTTTCAGTTCCTGAGTTAGCTTGTTGCTATAAGTTTTGTCTATGTATTTTCGTTTGGATGTAACGATTTATACATTATTGAGATTTAATAAGATGGGGTTCTTATTAAGGTGTTTATAAGACGTGAGTTCTTATAGTGTGACTGGTGGGTCATGAGTTAGGACTTGTTTATTGCCTAGGGAGAGCTGGGAATAGAAGTTTTATGTGAGTTAGAACTTCTCTATTCCTGGGGGGAATCTAGAAATAGAAGTTTTATGAGAGTTAGAATTGTCTATTTCCTAGAGACTCTAGTAAAAACACCCTATGTGTTGGGGTTGTTTCAGATGACCTAGAGATTGGTCATGGATGTGATGATATTCCAAGATAGGAGATGTCATGATGGAACCACAGGGGGTGATTTTGGTCGACAGGTGTTTATGATGCACGTTGCAGAATTGATTGCTCCAGGGGATAGTGAGTTTTCCTGCATATACTTGAGAGATGTGAGTTCTCCAAGGGATGTGAGTTTCCCTGCATATACTTTAAGGGACATGGTTCTATCCAGGGGATGTGAGTTTCCCTGCATGCCGATAGCTTGACGGACTGTGTGTCCCGAGAGTGGGAGGGGCATGGAGCATACCGATAGCCTAACGAACGGCAGTTCTGAAATTGGGAGGGGTATGATATACATCGAGAGCTCAAGGGTGACGACCCTGAGAGTGGGAGGGGTATATATATATATATGAGTGTTGAGCAATAATGTCTGAAATGTGATTGTAAGTATGAGACTAGATGAGTTTCACGGATCGAGAGTTGATCTCAGGTGGTGTTGGCTGGGTTTTAGTCAGGATTGTAGCCGTAGTGAGACAGTGTTGCGTGATTCGAGGTCAAATCCGTGTTAGTGGGGGAGAATTGTAACAACCGCGAACCAAAATTTAGGGATTTTGGTCGTGCGTCGATCGACGCAAGGTAGAATTTAACCAGTTGGTTCGATTTTAATTATCGGTTTGTGGTCGGTTAAAGGGAAACCCTAGGGCCATATAACAAAGAGGTGGGCCACATTTTGGTCACCTTTCCTTAGAGTTCCAGAATGTTCCAGAGAGTTTTTGAGAGAAGATTTGAGAGAAAAGAGGCTGTGGATAGGTGATTTGGTGCTCATCCTTCGGGAAGGAGGAAATGATTTTAGATTAGAGATCTGATTTCGAGTGTTTTTCATGTTCTTCATAGTTCATTCTTTTTTCCTTTCCAGAACCAAGGTGAGTGCGTGACCATGGCTTATCTGGGTAAAGGAATTGATAAGATGCGATTGATTGTGTTGTTTTGTATGGATTTCGTGCTTGTATTGGTGGATTTTGTGCAGAAGATCTTTGTGATGTGTTCTGGAATTGATCCATGAGAGGATAGGTTCGATTACTGGACTCTACGACGGTGCGTCGATCGACACACGACTAGTGCATCGATCAACACACAAGCAATGCATCGATCGACACCGGGGTTGTGTGTCGATCGACACACGACCTGTTGTGCTGTTACTCGTTTGATTGTTCGTGTTGTGCATTGTTGTTTACTCATCCTAGTATTGTACCTTTTGCTTATGCATGTGTGTATAGCCAAGTAGATGGGATGACCGTCTCACTAGGTATTTATGATAATACTCACACATCTCTTTGAACCATGTGATGCAGGTGGATATAAAGTGTGATCGTGGAATCATGGCCGGGAAGAGGAGATGATCTAGAGTCTTGGTTGCTTGATTATTAGATTGTTAGAATTGTTAGGTTGTTAGTAAATTCTGGATTGTTGCATTGGAATTGATATTGATTTTTATTTGATTTCTGGAATTGGTTTTTTTTTTATTGAATGGAGTTATTCGTTGATGGAATTGTAATAATTGGTTTATGTGAATTTCTGCTGGTTATGTCTCGGTTTGATTGGATATGGAGAGCTAATGTTTATGGGAACATTAATTTGAGTGCAATGTAGTAAAAAAAAAGGGACGGGTTGGTTCGATTACTATGTCAGATTTAGATTTGAAAGTTGCAGATTTAGAGTTGCTTGCTCTCTCTCTTGTGCGTATAATAAGATCCAATTTGCTTCCTCTACCAGCACGAGCAGACCTTGTCATATTGATTCAAGACTTCCATCAATGTGTAGAAGTTGTTCGCTTGTGGTGCGAGTTCCATGTGTTTTGCGATGAGGAATTCTTCTCTCTTCAAAGTTGCTGAATGGCGCTAATACTCAATATCGCTATTATATGTCTTCTTACTACAATATGCAGCCCATTTTTTGTCCTCGTTTCACTTGTTGGTTTGTGAGCTTTTCTGGACCAGGTACATTACTCCATGCTCATTCTCTTTCTATCTAATATCTACGAGTTTTTGGTTCTCTATATATGACAAAATTAATGGAAAATCTAGTCCTTTTTGGTGGATTTGTGAGAAACATGTTAGCAGGTTTCTCTTAGCAGTTTAGGCTAAGTTAGTTCTTTGGTTAGCTTTAGAATCTCAATGTCTAAAGGTTTTTTCACGAAAGTTGTGTTGTTATTGATGCCCTCTCGGTGGCTGATTGAGGAGACAATGTTTTTATCCTATATCACAAAATCAAATTGATTTACTGCGTAGCATCAATTACTATGTCTAACAACCTAAGATCATAAATTGTCATTTGAATTCAAGAGGTTAAACATGCATTAATGGTCAAGTTTGATATGTTCACAAAACACCCTAACATCAGCTATCGTTGGCTAGGCATGCTTTACTCAAATAAGTTCTTTTAGGCTTTTAAACAAACACTTTTGATGCGTTAAACAACCTAAGATCAGAAACAAGGTAGCTAATCAAGTTCCAGCAATACGAACAACCTTGATGAAGAAACCAAGTTATCAATCCCTAAATCAACATCTTAATTCAATAAAACCCTGAAATCCCTTTGAAACATTAAAACCCAATATAAACCCTATTAGATAGAAATCAAATCATAAGAAGAATTCATGCAAGAAAATATGAAATCAATAAATAAATAAGAGGGTTCAGAAATCTTCTCCGAATTGTCAATAGGGTTCAGAGATCTTCTCTAAATTGTCAATAGGGTTCACAGATCTTCTCCCAAAAGCTTAGAAACAAAAGGTATGAATAAAATACAAGGGTTCTCTCTAAAGTGGCTAAAAACGTGTATTTATAGGTCTAAATTGTGCAGGTCGAAATCTCTGACAAAACCAATTCAAATTAGGAAACTCTGAAATTTTCCTTTATTTTCATTGGTTTACCCATATTAACACGTATTCACGACAATTGGTGTAACTTTTTGACCGTTGATCCAAATGACTTCAATCTTCTTCTAGCTGCAAGTTGACTCAATTATTTATCTTGTGTCCAAATTTCAGATCAATCCAATAAATTTAAGGTCTCCAAGGATTGCTTGATATATGACGCTTCAGAACTATCCAATATCTCTTCTCTTATCCTTTTTTTTTCCCAATTGACCTGTAAAAGACTCTAAACACTACAAACACACTAAAACTACCACTTAAGGCATAAAACCGCATGAAAACCATTAGATAGAATAATAAAAACCATATCAAAAACCATAAAAACAAGGATATATCACATGCTTTCATAGTCTTGAAACCTCTTTCACAGGTTTAGTTTTCAGTTTTGCTTGAGGGCAAGCAAAAGTTAAGTCTGGGAGAATTGATGTATTGCATTTTTAATGCTTTCTAACCAATGTTTTCAAAGTTTTTTCAAGTTTTTTCTATGTCTTTAGAGTTTTTTCAGGTAAAAACTCATTTGGATGAAGTCTAAGGCAAATGAGCAAGGAATGGAAGCAAAGACGCAGAAAATAGTCAAACGTTTGGTACTCGTTGAAGCTCTTTACAAAGATGGATCGACCTGAAAATAAGAAACAAGCTAGAGCATCGAGTTTTCTTTCATCTGAAAAAAATTTGAGGTCATTACAACGGTGCAATAGAAAGTTATGAACGGTTTAGTGAAGACATGTCCGTCTGGCGAGCAAAAGAAGTAAGTGCAGAACACATGATCAGATAGATCGATCTACGAAGGAATCGATCAATCCAACCTACCAAAAAGCTGCCGTAAGTTTTTTGATCGACCAACAGAGCAAGATCGACCGAACTCCCTTAGGGATCGATCGATCCCTTCATCAAACAGGCCAAAATTGAAACTTTTCAGTATTTTCCTATTTTGACTTGGTTTTGCGAGAGAGATTGAACCAGAACGTGTTTGACCTATTTATTTCACGTTTTTTAGCCATTGTGGAGGCTATGCTTTATTTTTGATTCAGACTTTTGGTTTTTGAAGTTTTGAAAGCTTTAGGGAGACGAATCTCTGACTTTACATCACTAAGAAGATTTCTGAACCCCTTTGAATTTTTGTTTTATTTGATCATGAGTTTTTCTTCATCTTCTTGCTGTTTATTTTTTTCCATGTCTGAGTAGATCCATAGTTAGGTTTTAGGATTTTTAAAGGAATTATTCATTGAATCAGACATAGATAGGGATTTATCAATCTGACGTTTTCACCTTTGTTGTTTGTATCGCTTAGGCTAACTTGATCACTTAGTCTTTGATTTAGGGTTTAATCTATTCATCAAAAGTGCTATAAGTGAGCAGATTGTCCTTAACCAACGAAAGCTGATGCTTAGGCAATTTGTGAACATATCAAACCTGTTCGTTAGTGCTTGTCTAGAATTATAGGTTCAAACGACGATTTAGAATTCTAGGTTTCTAGATAAAGTCTTTGATACCACGACAGTGGATTAGTTATACATTCATGTTTGAGTTCAAAACTACACTTAATTGTTCCCTGAATAATTGTTTGATTCATGATCTCTGATTTCTTGCGAATATCCCTAAAGCTTGACGTTTTTAATCCATAATTTTTCATCGTTTATTTGTCATTCATATTTTATTTTGCAAACAACTGTCATTTTTATCATCTTAGCTTAATTTCACTCTCATACTTTCGTAGTGTAGCACTTGGTCTCTGTGGATTCGATCCCTTTTATACTACTTTGTTGTTGTGCACTTGCAGTAGTTTGATAGGGTTAAAACCTGTGTTATCAGTTGTGTTGTTGTTGATACTCTCTTGGTGGCTTATTGAGGAGACATTAATCAACAATGCCATTCCATTATGGAACCTTGATTTGTTGGGCACTTATTACTTTGTTTCCTCCTTGATAGAGATAATTTGCAAATTTAACTATCACGCTTTAAAATGTCTAAGTGTCAACTACAAGCGCATGGCAATCATCATTGTAGTACTTAAAGGTCATTCTTCCACAAGGAGTTGTACTATAAGACAATAAGAATGCAAGAAACTAATGAAGCTAGGTTGATTCAAATGATTGGTCTTAGTAACAATCTAACAACCTAAATGAAACGATGCAAATATGTAAAAGAAACGATTAAGCAAAGCTAAAAAACTAAAGAGAAACAAACCATAACAATACCAAATGCAAGACAAGACAAAGAAATGCAATATAAAAAAAGTAAAAAAAAATCAACGAAAATAAGCAAGTGATTCAAATATGATAAAAGCATGGAACATGGGTAGAGATTGTAGATTAAGGGTGGATGACAAGTGATTAATGATGTTAAACAAACGCAATAAGGTGTCTCAAAGGCATGAAACCGATAAACTAGATTAACCCACTCTCATGGCGTTAATCACTTCCTTAATCCCTCTAATAAGCTACAACTCTCGCTTAGCAAACTCGAGAAAGAAAGGAGAATATATTAAACAAGTTCATTTCGCCTACCATTCACTCTAAACATCAACTCTCGTTGGCTAGATGTGATAAAGCATGATCAAAGTTCATCTAGACATTTTCACGAACACCTCTCGAGCGTGATAAGACCATGTTCAAGATTTAGGTTAATTGAAACAACCCGACCCGTAAAAATTTAAAATTTTCCAAACTCGAATTATTATTATCATCAATAATAATCCTCAACGGTCAAAACACAAATATGCGGAAACAATAACTAAACCAACCTAAACTAGCTGAACCAACACATTCAATTAAACAAAGCATTCATTCGATAAACCCCATAATTCATCAAACTAACATAAATCAATTCAATAACCAATCACTTTCAATTCCATTAACAATAATCAATAATTCCAGAATTCACTAGCAACCTAGCAATTCTAATAACAACGAACAATAACCCGAGACACTAGATCATCTCCTCTTCCCGGTCATGATTCCACGATCACACTTGTCTCTACCTGCATTACATGGTTAAAAGAGATGCGTGAGTACTATCATAAATACCCACTAAGACGTTCATCCCATCTACTTAGCTATACACACAGGCATAAGCAAGAGATACAATACTAGGATGAGCAAACAACAATGTACAACATGAACAATCAAGCGAGAACCACACAATAGGTTGTGCGTCGATCGACACACCACTCCGGTGTCGATCGAGGCACTACTTATGTGTCGATCGATGCACAGCTTGTGTGTCGATCGACGCACCATCGCAGAGTCCAGGAATCGAATCGATCCTCTCACGGATCGATTCCAGAACGCATCACACAGATCTCCTGCACAGAAATCCACCAAAACAAGCACTAATCCACACAAATAACACAATCAATCGCATCCTATCAATTCTTTTACCCAGATAAGCCATGGTCATGCACTACCTTACCCTATCAGTTGCCTCTGACCTCAACCTCTGGCAACTCTCCTCTGACCTCAAGCTTTGCCTGATGAACACAACAAACCAAACCAGTCGGTTAACCCAAACCGAATCAGTTGGTTAAACCAACCAACCAAACTAATCTGATATACTAAACCGAACTGATCCAAATTGGTTAACCAAACCAATTGGGGTTTTCCCTAAACTGGATTAGGGTTTCTGAAAACAAAAACAACACACCAACTTTGAAAGCACACTGACAATGGAACATACATCAGAATTAAGATCGGAAACATGATTTGGAATCTTGAGAATGAGACTTTTCCAACGCTATGCGGAATGCCTCCTAACTTCTTTTGGTTCAACGGGAAAACACTCACGAAGTTGACTGGTCGCAGATCCAATCCACTTCTTTTGGAGAGGTTGCAGTTGGGGATATTCGAGTTGTTGAGGACTTCTAGGATGTTTTTCAGTCGTTGCAGGGATTACCACCGTCTTGGTCTGATCCATTCATGATTGTGTTGGACCCTCGGACGACTCCGATATCCAAGGGGCCATACCGAATGGCCCCCAGCAGAGATGGCAGAGCTGAAGAAGCAGCTAGATGATCTTTTGGGGAAAGGATTTATCTAGCCTAGTAGTTCACCGTGGGGAACGCCGGTGTTGTTTGTGAAAAGGATGGATGGGAATTTTTGATTATGCATCGATTATTGGGGACTTAACCGAGTCACTGTGAAGAACAAGTATCCTTTACTGCGGATTGATGGGTTGTTGGATCAGTTGCGAGGGGCTGTTTGGTTCTCCAAGATTGATTTGGCTTCGGGTTACATCAGATTCCTATCGATAAGGCGGATGTCAAGAAGACTACTTTCAGGACGAGATATGGGCATTATTAGTTTGTGGTTATGCCTTTCGGGTTAACGAATGCATCAGCAGTGTTCATGAGACTAATTAACGGGGGTCTTTCAGGAGTACTTAGACGAGTTTGTGATTATCTTCATTGATGATATTTTGGTGTATTCGAGGAGTTCTGAGGAGCATGAGGTTCATCTGGTTGTGGAGAATCTGTACGCGAAGTTGAGTAAGTGCAGTTTCTGGCAGCGAGAGATGAGTTTTCTCGGTCATATAGTTTATACAGATGGAGTTTCTGTAGATCCGGTGAAGATAGAGGCTATCAGAGGGTGGCTAAACCGAGGAATGCCACTGAGATTAGGATTTTTCTCGGGTTGGCAGGTTATTACAAGAGGTTCGTCAAGGGTTTTGCGAGTCTGTCGCAGTGGATGATGAAGTTGACAAGGAAGGATGTCCTTTTTGGGTCTTTAGCTTGCGAAGAGAGTTTCAGAAAGCTGAAGGAGATGTTGACTAGTACACCCGTGCTAGCGTTGCCGAAGCTGGGCAAGCCATACATGGTGTATATAGATGCTTCAAGAGATGGTCTGGATTAGGTGCTGATGCAGCAAGGAAAGGTTGTTTCGGATGACCTAGAGATTAGTCATGGATGTGATAATATTTCGGGATAAGAGATGTCATGATGGACCACGGGAGGTGATTTTAGTCGATAGGTACTTATGATGCACGTTGCAGATTGATTGTTCTAGGGGATAATGGGTTCCCTCCATATACTTGAGAGATGTGAGTTTTCTCCAGGGGATAATGGGTTCCCTACATATACTTTGAGGGACAGGGATCTCTCTAGGGGATGTGTGATTCCTCTGCATCCCAATAGCTTAACGGATTATGTGTCCCGAGAGTGGGAGGGGTATGGAGCATACCGATAGCCTGACGGGCAGTAGTCCTAAAGGTGGGAGGGGTAAGATATACATCGCGAGCTCAAAGGATGACAACCTTGAGAGTGGGAGGAGTGTATATAGATATGAGTTATGAGTAATAATGTCTATAGTATGATTGTAAGAATGAGACTAGATGAGCTTCAGGGATCGGGAGTTGATCTCAGGTGGTGCTGGCTGAATTTGGTCAGAATTGTAGCCGTAGTGAGACGGTGGTACGTGATTGTAATATGAGGCTAGTTGAGTTTCAGGGATCGGGTGTTGATCTCAAGTGGTGCTGGCCAGGTGGGGTCAGGAGTGTTGATATCAGGTAGAGCTGGCTAGGTTAGGTCAGAGTGTTGATATCGGGGGTGCTGACCATAGTGTGATGGTGTTGCATGATTTGATGTCGAATCCCTGTTAGTGGGGGAGAGTTGTAACGACCGCAAACCAAAATTGAAGATTTTGGAGTGTGCGTTGATCGACACAAGGGGTGTGTGTCGATCTATGCAAGGTTAAATTGAACCGGTTGGTTCGATTCGAGTCATCAGTTTGTGGGCCGGTTTAGGGGAAACCCCTAGGGCTTCCCTATAAAAGGATGGGGGCCGCGTGGTTGGTCGTTTTCAGAGTTTCTAGAGAGTTTCCAGAGAGTTTTCAGAGAGGATTAAGTATTGTGAAGGAATCATTATTGATTTCCTTGAATTCTCGATCCTGAAAGCTTGCTCTATTGATCTGTGAGACTATTGGATCGTGTTTCGATCCGTGTTCTCTGTGGTTGAGGAAGAAAACCCGGATTAGAGATCCGTTCTTCGCATTCTTCGCTGTAGTTCTTCCTTTTTTCTTTCCAGAGTCAAGGTGAGTGCGTGATCATGGCTTATCTGGGTAAAGGAATTGATTGTATTTGTTGGTTGGATTTCATGTTTGTGTTGGTGAATTGCGTGCAGGGATCAAGGTGATGCATTCTGGGATCGAACCATGTGAGGATAGGTTCGATTCTGGGTTATGCATCGGTGCATCGATCGAGGCAAGTGCTATGCGTCGATCGACACACGAGCAGTGCATCGATCGACATCGGGGTTGTGTGTCAATCGATGCATGGTCTGCTGGATTGATTCTCGTTTGATTGTGGTGTTATGCATTGTTGATTGTTCATCCTGATATTGTATGTTTTGCTTATGCATATGTGTATAGCCAAGTAGATGGGATGACCGTCTCACTGGGTATTTATGATAATACTCACGCATCTCTTTTAACCATGTGATGCAGGTAGAGACAAAGTGTGATCGTGGAATCATGGCCGGGAAGAGGAGATGATCTAGATTCTCGGTTGTTTGTTATTGGATTGTTAGAATTGCTTGGATGTTAGTAAATTCTGGAATTGTTGTTGAATTGGTTCATTGGAATTGTCTTTAGTGAGTTAATTCGTTATTGAATTGGGTTGATTATTTTATGTGATTTCCGCTGGTTGTTGTTTGTTAGTTTGATTGGATATTTATGGGAACATTAATTCGAGTCCAATGTAACTTAAAAAAAAAAGGGTCGGATTGTTTCAAAAGTCAACAAAAATAAGCAAGTGATTCAAATATGATAAAAGCATGGAACATGGGTAGAGATTGTAGATCATGGGTGGATGACAAGTGATTAATCATGTTAAACAAACGCAATAAGGTGTCTCCAACGCATGAAAACGATAAACTAGATTAACCCACTCTCATGGCGTTAATCACTTCCTTAATCCCTCTAATAAACTACAACTCTCGCTTAGCAACCTCGAGAAAGAAAGGAGAATACATTAAACAAGTTCATTTTTGCCTACCATTCACTCTAAGCATCAACTGTCATTGGCTAGATGTGATAAAGCATGATCAAACTTCATCTAGACATTTTCACGAACACCTCTCGGGCGTGAAAAGATCATGTTCAAGATTGAGATTAATTACTCATAAATCTAGAAATAAACAACTTTGAACCAATGGAAATCTAATGATTAAACCTTAAACACCATTAACACCCCTAATTTACTCTACCCATACTCCACAAAGGGGAACTACTCACAAATCATCATCAAAACATCAAAAGCGTAAAGAAAGAAAGACATAATGAAAAGCTTAAGATAAAAGATTAAAGATCGACTAAATAAACATAAAAGATGAAGACTTTCTCATCCAAATCATTCAAGAACACAAGGGTTTCTTACTTTGCATAAAGGATAAAAAAAAGGAGGAGAAAGCTTCGGTTTTTTGTGGGCTTAAAACTATTGATAGGAAAAATAAGTGTACTCGGGTCAAACCCAGATTTGTGCTAGAAATGGTGTTTTGGCCGACCGGTTTGGCCGACCAATTTAGAGCAACTGGTTGGCCCAGAGCAAGGCAGAAGCTCCTGTCTTCATTTTGGCCGAGTGATTTACGAAGGTGTTCTGTATCTCTCTGCCTACATCCAGTCCGAGTTGTTTGGCCGACTGATTTAAGACCGTTGGTCGGCCAAGACTACTT
Organism: Arabis hirsuta; assembly: GCA_964056655.1. Classification (NCBI taxonomy): domain Eukaryota; kingdom Viridiplantae; phylum Streptophyta; class Magnoliopsida; order Brassicales; family Brassicaceae; genus Arabis; species Arabis hirsuta. The sequence goes on along the minus strand of OZ053298.1, from coordinate 25,565,609 downwards.
TCCATCATAACTTGGCTCTTCTCATCTCTTCTTGGTTGGTCTTCAATCTCTTTGGACCCTCCGTCAAGCTAGCATCCAAGAGTACCTATTTGACATAGAATATGCAATGCAAATGCCGAGTAATGGAAGCTAAGACTAAAAGACACAACCTAAACGAAATGAAGTCTAAACTGCACAAAAATACATTAATTGCAAGTTTAATGTCCTAAAAATGGTATGTAAAGCATGTGCTAAAGATGCATAAATACGAGCACATCACTCCTTTATGGAGTTTTTGTTTATGCCAAACCTCTCTCTTGTTTTGAGTGGTTTTATTGAAGGGAGTAAAGTGTTGGAGTTTATGTGGACTTCACCCAACCAACACCACTTATCACCGAACTTGAAACATTCTCTTTGGCATCAGTTTATGTACTTTAACATAAGCGACTCAAAGATAGACTAATGCCTCCTGTTTGTCTCATGGAGTATTCAGTTAAAGTTTGCAAATCGCGGATCTTTTGTCTTTGCTCTTGACTATCTTTTCCTTGGTAGTTTATCCTTGTGGTGTGTTCATCTAAACAAAGTACACTCATCCTTTGCTTCTCATACTTTAGAAAGTTGGTGGATGTTCTCTGAGTGGAAGGCTTCGGCCTCAATAGTTCCAGATTTTACTTTTTTCGACCTGATTATATCAATTTTGTTTGTTACTTCTAATGTGCTGTCTATTAGCACTTTTATTCTTTCAATGCGATATCTTACTACAGTATGCAGGCTTTGATCTGTTAACACTGTGACGGTAATTGCATTGAGGTTGTTTACTCTCCCTTTTTGGCAAATTGGGAGGAAATCTCCTTTCATGTGTATTACTTCAGTAAATATGGTTTGGTTGGGCTTTCAATGCCCTGATTGCTCCTTTATGAAGTTTACTTTCCTCCTTAATTCTTCACTTGTATGTAGTGATATAGGGAGCATTGTGTCGAAGGTGAATCTACGTGGAGGAGAAGCGAGGACCTAGTCGTGTCTCATTCAACAATAGATGGTGATGTCTATTTGGCCTCAACGACCATGGAGGTGTTGATCCTCTCTCTTAGTGGTTTCGACCCCAAGGTTCTATTTGAGTATTTGTTGCTTTAACTTTACTATTTGCTTGATCAATATATTGATTGAGACTTTGGCTTGACTAGCTTTTTGTGGCTTCATTGTATCCTTCCTTCCTTAGTGGAAATTAAACAATTTAATTTATTTTAATGAAATTTCGTTTAATCATAAAAAAAGATGTACACAATTTTGGATTATAAGATTTCAAAGAAAAAGACAACTGTGTTATTGGTTTACACCAAACATGTAACATCACAAACATTTATGTCAGCAACTCAACTTTGCCGCTAACAACATTTACGCGTGAGTCTATAAACGTTTCAAATATTATATCTAAGACAAGCGCGTTAAAAATAGATAAAAGTTCCACAAATTGAATTGGTCAGTGAATTACATATAAAAACATATCCAAATGAGCCTATAAATAGTGACCACTAAAAATTAAAAAATAGTATTAAATTCTTGAAACAATTACAAAAATGCCATATTTCAATGATAAATTTGCAAGCGTGCCACGTGCATATACACTTTTGCAAATCTGTTACTTATTTGTCCTAAAAAATCAGTTTTGTCCCTTTCTTTTTTTCTCACGAAAAATATTGAGATATTTTTATTTATTTTTATTTCTTTCTTTTTTTTCTCTCTCTCTCTCTCTCTCTTTTTCTAGATCTGATTTTTTGTTCTCCTTAGAGATTTTTGGTTGTGCGTCGATCGATACAAATTGTAAATTGAACCAGTCGGTTCGATTTTGATCTGTTCGATTTGCGGTTTGGTTAAGAAAAACCTAGGGCTTCAGTATATAAGTCGATCAGCCGAGTTTTTGTCGTTTTTCAGAGAAAAAATAGAGAGAATTGAGAAGATTGAGAGAGAACAGGATTCATTGTTGAATTTGCCTGTGTTTTTGATCCTGAAAGCTTGTGAGTTTGTTTGTGAGGCTCTTGGTTCGTGTTTTATCCGTGTTCTTCGCGAAGAAAGAAGGAAATCCGGATTGTTGGGTCTGATTTCGTGTGTTCTTCGAGTTTTTCATTGATTCTTAACCTTTTTCATTCCGAAATCAAGGTGAGTGCGTGACCATGACTTATCTGGGTAATTGGAATGTCATGATGCGTTTGATTAAGGTTTAGATTGATGTGATGATGACTGATTGTGTGTTTGGGATGAGTTTCATGTATGCGTTGACGTTTTTTGTGCAGGAGATTGATACGACACGTCCTGGAATGAGCCATGAGAGGATAGGCTCGTGTTCCTCGACACTGCGTCATGTGTTGATCAACACCATTGCTTGGTGTCGATCGACACAAGAGGCTCACACGTGAATGTCGTGTTGATTATTATGTTGTGCATTATTGATTGATCGCTTAGTATTATGGTATTCTTTTATGCCTGTGTGTGGATATGGCAGTTCATTACCTTGATGGTGATGCACATCTCTGGGAGGACTTTTGGCCAAGTTTAATGCCAAATTCTTCCCGCAGGAGGCGGTTGATCGGTTGGAGTCATGATTTCTGGGTGACCAGTCAGTCCGGGAGTATGATGTGGAGTTTAATCGACTCTTGGTTTATGCTAGTAGAGGCGTGGAGGACGAGCAGGCCCAAGTGAAGAGGTTCTTGGGAGGACTTCGACCTGATTTGAGGACTCGCTGTAGAGTGAGTAGGTTCGACACGAGGGTGGAGTTGGTTGAGAGTGCTACGGCGATCGAGGAAGATTTGAAGGAGCCGGTTGTGGTGGTTAGTCCGCCTGTTAAACAAAAGGGATCGCAGCAGCAGACGGGTCGGAGTAAGGGTGGCAAGCCTGCACAAGGATAGAAGAGGAAGTGGGAGAGCACTTCGGGGCTGAGTCATAGAGGTCAGAGTAGTTCGGGATGCTTCGGGTGCGGGAGCATGGATCACAAGCTGGCGAGCTGTCTTAGAAAGGACGAAGCTCAGGATACTCGGGTTTGCTACCACAACAGGGAGACGGGGCATATCAAGCCGAAATGTCCCAAGCAGCAACAGTTGACAGTGGCAGCGGTACAGCTGGTGGCTCAGATTGCATCAGCATCGCGGGTGCACACTCCGATAAAGGCGGGCGGGTCTAGCGCTAGGCCGATCACAGGTAAATCTCAGAAATTGACTTGGTAATTCTTGTGATTATGGAATTCTGTCTGTTTTGGATTTTGTTTGTTCTATGATAGAATGTTAGGGTTCTTGGGAACATGGGATTTGTGTAGGGACCTTATTAGTGGGTGGTGTTGAGTCCCATGTCTTGTTTGAATCTGGAGCTACGAATTGCTTCATTACTTCGGAGTATGCGGAGAGCAGCAGTATCCAGAGCGATTCCTGTGAGCAGCTGGGAGTAGTTAAAGTTGCTGGTGGGAGGTTTTTAGCTATTCTTGGGTGGGCTCGAGGCGTGGATATTCAGGTGGCTGGGGAGTCTATGCCAGCGAATCTGATTATTAGTCTGGTGGAGCTGTACGATGTCATTCTGGGTATGGATTGGTTGGATCGGTACAGAGTTCATCTGGATTGTCATCCGGGACGAGTTGTGTTTGAGGAAGAGGCAGGGAGGTTGGTTTATCAGGGAGTGAGGCCGACTTCTAGGAGTCTCGTGATCTCGGTGATTCAGGCTGAACAAGTAATTAAGAAGGGTTACGAGGCGTATTTGGCGACGATTGTGATGCTAGAGGATGTTGGAGAGGTTGTTGTTGGAGATATTTGGGTTGTTAAGGACTTCGAGGATATCTTTCGGTCGTTGCAAGGATTATTGCCATCTCGGTCTGATCCTTTCATGTTTCAGTTTAGCCTGGGACGACTCCGATATCTAAGGCGCCTTATAGAATGGCTCCAGTAGAGTTGGCAGAGCTGAAGAAACAGATGGATGATCTTCTAGGTAAGAGATTTATCCGGCCTATCAGTTCACCGTGGAGAGCATCAGTGTTGTTTGTGAAGAAAAAGGATGGGAGTTTCTGATTATGCATCGAGTACCGAGGACTTAACCGAGTTTATGTGGATCCGGCAAAGATGGAAGCTATGAGAGAGTGGCCTAGACCGAGGAATGCCACTGAGATCAGGAATTTTCTCGAGTTGGCAGGTTACTACCAGAGATTCACCAAGGGCTTTGCGAGTATGGCTCAGTCGATGACAAAGTTAACGGGGAAGGATGTTCTTTTTGTGTGGTCTTCGGCTTCCGAGGAGATTTTCACGAAGCGGAAAGAGATGTTGACTAGTACACCAGTGTTGGCATTACCAGAGCCAGGTGAGCCTTACGTGGTGTATACAAATGCTTTGGGAGTTGGTGTGGGTTTTGTGTTGATGCAGCAGGGAAAGGTAATTGCTTATGCTTCGAGGCAGTTGAGGAAGCACGAGGACAACTAACCTACCCATCTTTGGCTGCGGTGATTTTTGCTTTAAAGATTTTGAGATCTTATCTTTATGGCGGAAAGGTTTAGGTGTTCACAGACCATATGGTTTGAAGTATTTCTTTACTCAGCCAGAGCTGAACTAGAGGCAAAGGTGATGGATGGAGTTTGTAGCAAATTATTATCTGGAGATTGGTTATCATCCTGGTAAGGCTAATCTGCTTGTAGATGCTTTGAGTCAGAACAGAGTTGCTTTGGCTCAGGAGCGGGATATGGAGGCCTTGATGAGTGAAATTAGCACTCTGACGTTATGTGTTATCTCACAGGAGCTTTTGGGGTTGGAGGCAGCTAACCAGGCAGACTTGCTAAGCAGGATTCGAGTAGCTCATGAGGAGGATTAGGGGTTAATTGATGCTTCCAGGATTGCAGGTTTTGAGTATCAGGTCTCTGCTAACAAGACGATCCTTATGAACGGGCGAGTCTGTGTGCCTAAGGATGAGGGTTTGAGGCAGGAGATTTTGAGAGAGACTCATGTGAGCATGTTATCTATTCATCCGGGAGCGACTAAGATGTACCGGGATCTGAAACGGTATTACCATTGGGTCAGGATGAAGATGGATGTTCCTAACTGGGTCGCAGCATGCAATGTGTGCCAGTTAGTGATGGCAGAGCAGTAGGTTTCGAGTGGCTTGTTGTAGAGTTTACCCATTCTGGAGTGGAAGTGGGATGTTATTACCATGGATTTTGTGGTAGGATTGCCAATGTCGTGGACTTTTGATGCTATCTAGGTGATTGTGGATCATCTGACCAAGTCAGCATATTTTCTGGCCATTAAGATGACCGATGGAGCGGCGATTTTGGCTAAGAAGAACTTGCGGGAGATAGTGAAGCTGCACGGAGTGCCAGCAAGTATCATGTCAGACAGGGATCTGAGATGGGCACTAAGGTGCATATTAGTGTTGCTTATCATTCTCAGACGGATTGGCAATTTGAGAGGGCAATTCAGATACTCGAGGATTTCTTGAGGATGTGTACGGTGGATTATTGTGGTCATTGGATAGATCACTTGAACTTGGTAGAGTTTGCGTATTACAATAGCTACCAGGCGAGTATTGTATGGCTCCGTACGAGGAGTTGTATGGGAGACCATGTCGTATACCATTATGTTGAACTCAAGTAGGGGAGAAGAGCATGTATGGTGTAGATTTTGTTCAGGAAACGACGGAGTAGATCCGTGTTTTGAAGCTAAACACGAAGGAGGCCCAAGATCGGCAGACGAGTTATATTGATAAGAGAAGGAAATAGTTAGATTTTGAGTTTGGAGATAGAGTGTATATCAAGATGGCGATATTGAGGGATCCTAATAGATCCATTTAAAAAAAGAAGCTAAGTCCGAGGTCTATGGGTTCGTTCAAGGTTGTGGAACGGGTGAGACCAGTTGTTTATCGGTTGGAGTTACCTCAGATTATGAAGGCATTTCATAAGGCTTTCCATGTGTCAATGCTGAGGAAGTGTCTGCATATGTCTGAGGAGGTGGTGGTGAGGATTCCGGAGGATCTTCAGACCAACATGACTGTGGAGGCGAGACCTGTGAGAATTCTCGAGAGGAGGTTCAAGAATCTGAGATCTTCAGCCCAGCGGGAAGAAGATACCGTTGTTGAGAGTCTTGTGGGATGGTGTTGAGGAGGAGACTTAGGAACCATAGGCTAAGATGAAGGCAAAGTTCAAGAAGTGGTTTGAGAAATAAGTTGAGGCTTGAGTTTTGTCTTTCTGGTTTCAGTCTCAGAGTTAAGCATGTTGCTATGTGTTTTTGGTTATGTAATTTCGTTGAGGTTGTAACGATTATTACATTTTAGTTAATAAGATGAGTATTTCTTATGGATGAGTTTAATAAGATGGGTATTCTTATGGTTGAGATTTATGAGATGTGTATTTCTTATGGTGTAACTGTAGATGTCATGAGTTTTGTGTTTGAGGGTTGGGAAAATAAAGTTTTATGAAGAGTTATTATTTCATGGATAGAGTTTTTAGTAAACACCATGAATAATTGGATTGTTTAGAGTTGACCTAGGGATTAATCATGGATGAGATGATATTCTGAGAGATGCTATAAGGGTTAAGAATTGATTGCTCTAGGGAATGAGGATTTTTCCGAATAACTCACTAGGAGATGAAGATTTCTCCAGGAGGGATGAGGATTTCCCTTAGTAGTACTAAGAGATGAGGATTTCTCTCGATGGGATGAGAATTTCTCGGTACACCGTGAGCTTAAAGGATGTGATCCTGAGAGTAGGAGTGGTGTGGTTATGAGTTATGAGTTAAGAGTAATCAATGTCTGAACGTGGTTATGAGCATATGACTAGATGTGGACCTCAGAGAGCAGGAGTGTTGATCTCGGGTCGTGCTGGCCGGATTGGTCAGGAGTGTTGACCGTGGTAATTCGGTGTTGCGTGATTCGAAATCGAATCCGGTATAGTGGGGGAGAGTTGTAACGCCCGTGAACCAAAATTTGGAGATTTTTGGTTGTGCGTCGATCGACACCATGGGTGCATCGGTCGACACAAGTTGCAAATTGAACCAGTCGCTTCGATTTTGATATGTTCGGTTTGCGGTTTGGTTAAGGAAACCCTAGGGCTTCAGTATATAAGTCGATCAGCTGAGTTTTTGTCGTTTTTCAGAGGAGAAATAGAGAGAATTGAGAGGATTGAGAGAGAACAGGATTCATTGTTGAATTTCCTTATGTTTTTGATCCTGAAAGCTTGTGAGTTTGTTTGTGAGGCTCTTGGTTCATGTTGAAACAACCCAACCCGTGAATTTTAAAAATTTTCCCTTCCGGATTATTATTATCACAAATGATAATCCTCAACGGGCTAACAACACAAATTGCGGAAATAATACATTCAATAACCAATAACCACATTCAATAAATCCCATACTTTATTGAAACCACTAATCCAATTCAATCCATAAACCATAATCCAATCAAACATTCAACAACAATTCCAGAATTACTAACCAAATAATAATTCAACATAGTTCCAGAATTACTAGCAATCTAGCAATTCAATAAACAACATTAATTAATCGAGTCTCTAGACCATCTCCTCTTCCTCGCCACGATTCCGCGATCACACCTTGTCTTTACCTGCATCACATGGTTATAGGAGATGCGTGAGTATTATCACAAATACTCAGTGAGACGGTCATCCCATCTACTAGGCTATACACACATGCATAAGAAAATTAATACAATACCAGGATGAACACGCAACAAGGCAAAGCACGAACAAACAACACATGTTCGCCAAAACTGGCCATGCGTCGATCGACACAAGCACTGTGTGTCGATCGATGCACTCTGTGTCGATTGACACAAACCTGTGTGTCGATCGACGCATCAACACAGAACTTGAAAATCGAGCCTATCCTCTCATAACTCGATTCCAAACGATTTACATGCACAAATCCACTCAAAACAACACGAAATCCACCAAATAACAACAATCAAATGCATCTTATCAACCCCTTTACCCAGATAAGCCATGGTCACGCACTCACCCTGGATCTGGAAGGAAAAAGGATGAGAAAATGATGAAAACCACGAAGAACGACTCCCCAACACCGAGATCTACAATCTCCTCACGAGAAATCACTCCAAAAACGATCTCTGAAGCCTCCCAGACGAATCTCCTCTCACAAATCTCTTTGAAAACTCTCTGGAACTTTTCTCAAACTTTCTCTAACTCTAAATAGTCCCAAAATGCGGCCACACCCCTATTTATAGGGAAGCCCTAGGGTTTCACCCTAAATCGGCCCGCAAACCGACACTTAAATCGAACCAATCCGGTTCGATTTAACTTGCGTTGATCAACGCACACCACCTGCGTCGATCGACGCATAACCAAAAATCAGATTCTTGGTTCGCGGTCGTTACAACTCTCCCCCACTAACACGGATTCGACCTCGAATCATGCGACACCGTCACTCTATGGTAAACCTCTGACCCTACCCGGCCAGCTATACTGATATCACACTCCTAGCCCCACCCGGTCAGCATCCCTCTGAGATCAACACCCGATCCAAAAACTCAACTAGTCTCATACTAGTCACATTGCACCGTCTCACTACAGATGCAATCCTGACCTAACCCGGTCATCACCACCTGAGATCATCTCCCGACCTCAATCACATAACACCGTCTCACTACGGCTACATAACAACCTCTCTTTTTGTAAATATATCCAAACAAGATCACCGGGTTCAAATGTTTTCTTGTGCCGTCCTTTGTTGGCATGTTTGTGGTATAGCTCAGTCGTACGCTCGATGTTCTGTTTTGCCTTCTCATGCATTTGTTTCACCAACTCGGCCTTCTTATGTGCATCCATGTTTACACGCTCACTCAAAGGTAAAGGAGTTAGATCAAGAGGTGTAAGCGGATTGAAGCCATAAACGAGTTGAAAAGGAGAAAAACAAGTAGTAGAATGCACGGCATGATTATATGCAAATTCTACGTAAGGTAAACAATCCTCCCATGACTTAAGATTCTTTTTTATCACGGTTCTCAAAAGTGTTCCTAAAGTCCTATTAACCACTTTGGTTTGACCATCGGTTTGTGGATGACAAGTAGTAGAGAAACAAAGTTTAGTTCCCAGCTTAGACCATAGGGTCTTCCAAAAATAACTGAGAAACTCTGTATCCCTGTCCGAGACTATGGTTCTAGGCATTCCATGCAAACGAACAATCTCCCTAAAGAATAAGTCGGCAATGTTAGAGGCATCATCAATTTTATGGCAACGTATGAAATGGGCCATCTTAGAAAATCTATCAACTACAACAAAAACCGAATCGCTACCTTTCCTAGTCCGGGGTAATCCTAAGACGAAGTCCATCGAGAAGTCGGTCCATGGTGCACTAGGAATCGATAAAGGATTGTACATACCTTGGCCTTGGCTTTTGGATTTAGCGAACCTACATGTAGTGCATCGGCTACAAACCCGTTCCACATCACGCTTCATGTGCGGCCAAAAGAAATGGTCTTGTACGATTGAAAGGGTCTTGGCCGCGCCAAAGTGTCCCATCAAGCCTCCACCGTGTGTTTCCCTAACAAGAAGATCTCGCAAAGAAGAGTTAGGAATGCAAAGACGGTTTTTATAAAACAAAAACCCATCACTTCTAAAGTATTGTCCCGAAGCAAACTTTTCACAAGTAAGAAATACTTCCTGGAAATCGGGATCGGCTGTGTTTGCTCCCTTGATCATCTCAAATCCGAGAATCTTGGCATCTAGAGTCGAGATCAATGTGTATCTTTGAGATAAAGCATCGGCTACCACATTCTCTTTGCCTTGCTTGTATTGGATCACATACAGAAAAGTTTCCACGAACTCCATCCAACGGGCATGCCTTTTGTTCAACTTTTGTTGGCTCTTCCAGTGCCTAAGTAATTGGTGATCGGTGTGAATCACGAACTCCTTCGGCCAAAGATAATGTTGCCACGTTTGGAGTGCACGGACTAAGGCATAAAGCTCCTTATCGTACGTCGGGTAGTTGAGCGTAGCTCCACCGAGTTTCTCGCTAAAGAAGGCGATTGGCTTTTTCTCTTGCATTAGCACGGCTCCTATATCTACACCAGAAGCATCGCATTCAATTTCGAACGTTTTCATATAATCAGGTAAAACGAGAAGAGGGGCGTGAGTAAGCTTATGTTTTAGGAGTTGAAAAGCGTCCTCCTGACCTTGTTCCCATTTAAAACCCATGTCCTTCTTGATCACTTCGGTTAAAGGTGCGGCAATGGTGCTGAAATCCCGAACGAACCGTCGATAGAATCCGGCTAAGCCGTGAAAGCTTCGAACCTCACCAACCCTTTTAGGACTCGGCCAATCTTGGATTGCCTTGATCTTGTTCTCATCAACCTATATGTCCTGAGAATTTACCACAAAACCTAGAAACACAACGTTATCCGAACAAAAAGAACATTTTTTAAAGTTTCCAAAAAGAAGTTCTTGCCTAAACACGTCTAGAACTAAACGCAAGTGTCCTACATGTTCTTCAAGGGTCTTACTATAAATCATTATATCATCGAAATAGACAACAACAAAGACACCTATATACGATCTAAGAACATGATTCATAAGACGTATGAAAGTGCTAGGTGCGTTGGTAAGACCAAACGGCATAACAAGCCACTCATATAAACCGTGCTTAGTTTTGAAAGCAGTTTTCCATTCATCACCTTCCTTCATCCGGATTTGGTGATAGCCACTTTTCAAATCAATTTTAGAAAAGATACTAGACCTATGAAGTTCATCTAGCATATCATCTAACCTGGGAATCGGATGGCGATACTTTACCGTAATGTTGTTGATGGCTCGGCAATCAACGCACATTCGCTAAGATCCATTTTTCTTAGGAACAAGTAGTACTAGAACAGCGCACGGGCTCATACTCTCTCGGATATGACCCTTTTCCATAAGTTCACCGACTTGTCGTTGGAGCTCCTTGGTTTCAACCAGATTGGTTCTATAAGCGGGTCGGTTAGGAAGTGTTGCGCAAGGAACGAAGTCTATTTCATGTTCTATCCCACAAATGGGAGGTAAACCTCCTGGGCTATCGTTCGGAAATACATCACTATATTCCTGCAAAAGAGACAACACATTGCTCGGGAGATCCGGCTCGGGGTTAGTCATGCTAGTGAAAGCATCCTTAAAAATGAGTAAAACAAAGTGTTGCTTAGTGACGAGAGCATGCTTAATCTCACTCGGCCTCACAGAAAGACTTTCTTGCCTCACGGGTATACTCTCAACGGCCTTTAGCTTGGGTTTTCTCGAACTCTCACTCTCATTTTTAGTGTAAGAACTGTTTAGGGGGTCACTCGCAATACTTTTACCTCGTTTTTCCTCAAGCTTGAGCTGGTCCAGGTATACCTCGTGTGGAGTCAATGGTGCAAAAGTGATCTTCCGTCCTTGGTACTCAAAGGAATGCTTGTTGATGTACCCATCATGAACCGTCCTTCGGTCGTATTGCCATGGTCTTCCAAGTAGTATGTGGCCAGCTTCCATGGGTATCACATCGCAAAGGATCTCATCCTCATATCGGCCAATAGAAAAAGGTACCGTAACTTGATGTGTAACCGTGAATTGTTTTTGGTTACTCAGCCACCTTAGACCGTACGGCCGTGGATGCTTCCTCATCTCCAAGTTTCTCCACCAAAGTTGTACTAGAAACATTAGCGCAACTTCCGCCATCGATAATTAAGCTGCACACCTTGTTCTTAACCTTGCACCGGGTGTGGAACAAGTTTTCCCGTTGCTCATCTACTACGGATTATTCTTGGGACAGAAGAACACGTCTAGCCACAAGTAACTCTCCCTCTACTGTGTGTTCCTCATCGTCATCATAGATTGGTCTAGAATCGGATTCCTCCTTGTCATCCTCGGTCACGATCTCGCCACTATCCAATATCAACATCGAATGTTGGTTCGGGCACTTATTCGCATAGTGTCCTTTGCCCCTGCACTTAAAACATTCGATGTCACGATTACGAATAGAGGTAGAAGCTTCGGCCTTACCCTTGTAGTATGTCTTTGGCTTAATATCAACACGGGCCGGGTAACTCGGCTTCTCGCTTTTAGTGTAACTTGGTTTGGACACGAAAGGTGTTCGTGTGACACCCTTTCTCTTAAGTTGCTGCTCCACGAGAATGGCCTTGTGCAAAATCTCTTCTACGGTGTCATAAGACTACATCTCCATTCGATCTTGTAATTCTCGATTCATTCCGCTTAGGAATCGAGCCATAGTTGCATCACCGGACTCATCGATATCGGCTTTGAGCATGAGTTTTTCCATCTCCTAGAAATAGTCCTCAACTCCCCTACTCCCTTGTGACAGCCTACGCAACTTTTGGTGTAGCTCGCGGTGGTAGTGGACTGGTACGAATCGCCTCCTCATGATTGATGACATTTCTCTCCACGTTCACGGGGTTTTCTCCATTGCGTCTCCTGTTTGTCACCACTTGATCCCACCAATCAATAGCATAATTATGAAACTCAGTAGCGGCTAACCTGACCTTTTTGTATTCAGGAAAGTTTTGGCAATCAAAGACCAAGTCGATCTTCTTTTCCCACTCTAGGAAAGCATCGAGATCGTTTGTTCCGTAGAAGGGTGGAATGCGAAGTTTCACGCCGCCAAGATCATTGTCATTTCTCCTTCGTTCCGAGGGTTGTCTAGGCTGGTTATTTTCGGATAAGTCATGAAACGGATTGTTGAACTGCTCGTTTTGTTGATTTTGTTGACTCCGCCGGTTTTGCCTATGTCTGGGCGGGATTTGCGGTCTTCTTTGAACAACGCTATGGTCGGATCCGTGATTTTCGGCTAAGTTGCCTTCTCGAGCTATGCCTTGGTTGGTTCTTTCGTTTGTTTCTCGTCTATTCGGCGTTCTAACACTAAGAGCGGCCATTTGACCTCTTATTTCGTTTATCATCGCGGACATAGTATCCATCTTGCGATTCATTTCGGCATCTCTTCTTCTCCTTGATCGTGAAGTACTGTCATTGCTTTCATCGGACATTTTTTTTCCTCGCAAAAGAAACAAACACGTTAGTAAAATAATCCTCACAAGTGTTCACTCAAGTGTTTCGCACAACTCTCACAATATCCTCACACACACAAGAAGTTCTCCTCTGTTCTTAAGGAACTAAATCGAAACAAATCGATGGTAGCTTTAAAAACCAAATCGTCAAACTAAAGATAGATAGTGAAGAAATACGAACCAATATATATAGTTTTTTTTTTCTTTCTGTTTTTTATACTTGTCTTTTCGTTTCTTTTTTTTTATAATTGGTTTTGATACAAAAGATAGAAAGAAAAGAAGGAAGATTGAATATGAAGAGATAGAAAATGGTTATAAAATACCGCTATTTCAAGAGCGTGGCTCTGATACCACTTGATACGATCTCCCAAAGGAACGCACACTCTTTTAGGTATTAAAACGGATAGATCCATGAATGAACAAGGCGTGAAGGGGAATGGCTTCGTCGAGAGTGATGATCGGCTCCCAATAAACCTAATCTGAAGGCTAACCACCTAAGGAACAAAGGACTCTTCGGCTAACCACCTTGAAGTCAACAGATCGCAAGGCTAACCACATAGTGATCGGTTGTGATCAAAAAGCTAACCATCCTATGATCGGTTTGATTTCGTTGGCTAACCACCAAGAGATTGAAAGTTCACAAAAGAACAAGAGAGAAACTTATTTTAGAAAAGATTGATTAAAAAGTGAATGATTATTCTCAAGGAGTTTACATGGTTTATATAGTGAGAAAATGAAGATGAAAAATCCAAAATCGATGCATGGAAAATAACAAAACTAATTTAATTCATAAGAGTAAGACCATTGAATCTTGACTAATAATAATGCATGGTGTGAACACCCTCTTGGCCTTCCACGTTCATGAATCTCCTTAGCATGCAAATTCCATGCAAATTATTCTTGATATGTTTCATGATGTTGGATCGTAAAGAGTAAGTATAAGTGTTGCCTCGTTAAAACCTCTACTCGGAAAACTCATTGGGACAAAATCGAGTACAGGAAAAAGAGTACAACAACTTATACTTAACGTCCAACCTCAAGAAAATATCGTAGCCGAAATTGAGGTAACGGCGTTGTGCATAAGTTGATCTTCTTCCTTGATCCGAACATCTCTAAGTAACTCCTGAACAGCTCCGGCAAGCATCCTTGTCTTGGACCGCGTCACGGGACCTTCGGGTATGATCAAAGCTTCCTCGTCCAAAGCATGCTCGTCCATGATCGCATCATCCCCCTCCTCTTGAAAAGGATTTGTCCTGAAATCTTCTTTATCTGCAACAAAAGGAATGATATCAACAATATTGAAGCTAGAGCTAACAGAGTATTTACCTTGCAGATCAATTTTGTAAGAGTTGTCATTGATCATTTCCAAAACCGTGAATGGTCCATCAACTCTCGGCAAAAGTTTAGACTTCCGTTCTTCAAGAAACCTCTCCTTTCGTAAATATATCCAAACAAGATAACCGGGTTCGAATGTTTTCTTGTGCCATCCTTTGTTGGCATGTTTGCGGTATAGCTCGGTCTTACGCTCGATGTTTTGTTTTGCTTTCTCATGCATTTGTTTCACCAACTCGGCCTTCTTCTGTCCATCCATGTTTACACGCTCACTCAAAGGTAAATGAGTTAGATCAAGAGGTGTAAGCAGATTGAAGCCATAAACGAGTTGAAAAGGAGAAAAACAACTAGTAGAATGCACGGCATGATTATATGCAAATTCTACGTGAGGTAAACAATCCTCCCATGACTTAAGATTCTTTTTGATCACGGTTCTCAAGACTGTTCCTAAATTCCTATTAACCACTTCGGTTTGACCATCGATTTGTGGATGACAAGTAGTAGAGAAACAAAGCTTAGTTCCCAGCTTAGACCATAGGGTCTTCCAAAAATAAATGAGAAACTTTGTATCCCTATCCGAGACTATGGTTCTAGGCATTCCATGCAAACAGACAATCTCCCTAAAGAAAAAGTCGGCAAGGTATGAAATGGGCCATCTTAGAAAATCTATAAACTACAACAAAAACCGAATCGCTACTTTTCCTAGTCCGGGGTAATCGTAAGACGAAGTCCATCGAGAGGTCAGTCCATGGTGCACTAAGAATTGGTAAAGGAGTGTACATACCTTGGCCTTGGCTTTTGGATTTAGCGAACTTACATGTAGTGCATCGGCTACAAACCCGTTCCACGTCACGCTTCATGTGCGGCCAAAAGAAATGGTCTTGTACGATTGAAAGGGTCTTGGCCACGCCAAAGTGTCCCATCAAGCCTCCACCGTGTGTTTCCCTAACAAGAAGATCTCGCAAAGAAGAGTTAGGAATGCAAAGACGGTTTCTATAAAACAAAAACCCATCACTTCTAAAGTATTGTCCCGAAGCAAACTTTTCACAAGTAAGAAATACTTCCTAGAAATCGGGATCGGCTGCGTATGCTCCCTTGATCATCTCAAATCCGAGAATCTTGGCATCTAGAGTCGAGATCAATGTGTATCTTCGAGATAAAGCATCGGCTACCACATTCTCTTTGCCTTGCTTGTATTGGATCACATACGGAAAAGTTTCCACGAACTCCATCCAACGGGCATGCCTTTTGTTCAACTTTTGTTGGCTCTTCAAGTCCCTAAGTGATTGGTGATCGGTGTGAATCACGAACTCCTTCGGCCAAAAATAGTGTTGCCACGTTTGGAGTGCACGGACTAAGGCATAAAGCTCCTTATCGTACGTCGGGTAGTTGAGAGTAGCTCCACCGAGTTTCTCGCTAAAGAAGGCGATTGGCTTTTTCTCTTGCATTAGCACGGCTCCTATACCTACACCAGAAGCATCGCATTCAATTTCGAACGTTTTCATATAATCAGGTAAAACGAGAAGAGGGGCGTGAGTAAGCTTGTGTTTTAGGAGTTGAAAAGCGTCCTCCTGACCTTGTTCCCATTTAAAACCCATGTCCTTCTTGATCACTTCGGTTAAAGGTGCGGCAATGGTGCTGAAATCCCGAACGAACCGTCAATAGAATCCGGCTAAGCCGTGAAAGCTTCGAACCTCACCAACCCTCTTAGGACTCGGCCAATCTTGGATTGCCTTGATCTTGTTCTCATCAACCTATATGTCCTGAGAACTTACCACAAAACCTAGAAACACAACGTTATCCGAACAAAAAGAACATTTTTTAAAGTTTCCAAAAAGAAGTTCTTGCCTAAACACGTCTAGAACCAAACGCAAGTGTCCTACATGTTCTTCAAGGGTCTTACTATAAATCATTATATCATCGAAATAGACAACAACAAAGACACCTATATACGATCTAAGAACATGATTCATAAGACGCATGAAAGTGTTAGGTGCGTTCGTAAGACCAAACGACATAACAAGACACTCATATAAACCGTGCTTAGTTTTGAAAGCAGTTTTCCATTCATCACCTTCCTTCATCCGGATTTGGTGATAGCCACTTTTCAAATCAATTTTAGAAAAGATACTAGACCTATGAAGTTCATCTAGCATATCATCTAACCTGGGAATCGGATGGCGATACTTTACCGTAATGTTGTTGATGGCTCGGTAATCAACGCACATTCGCCAAGATCCGTCTTTCTTAGGAACAAGTAGTACCGGAACAGCGCACGGGCTCATACTCTCCCTGATATGACCCTTTTCCATAAGTTCACCGACTTGTCGTTGGAGCTCCTTGGTTTCGACCGATCTAGGTATACCTCGTGTGGAGTCAATGGTGCAAGAGTGATCTTCCGTCCTTGGTACTCAAAGGAATGGCCATCATGAACCGTCCTTCGGTAGTATTGCCATGGTCTTCCAAGTAGAATGTGGCTAGCTTCCATGGGTATCACATCGCAAAGGATCTCATCCTCATATCGGCCAATTGAAAAAGGTACCGTAACTTGATGTGTAACCGTGAGTTTTTTTTGGTTACTCAACCACCTTAGACCGTACGGCCGTGGATGCTTCCTCATCTCCAAGTTTAGTTTCTCCACCAAAGTTGTACTAGCAATATTAGCGCAACTTCCGCCATCGATAATTAAGTTGCACACCTTGTTCTTAACCTTGCACCGGGTGTGGAACAAGTTTTCCCGTTGCTCATCTACTACGGATTGTTCTTGGGACAGAAAAACACGTCTAGCCACAAGTAACTCTCCCTCTACTGCGTGTTCCTCATCGTCATCATAGATTGGTCTAGAATCGGATTCCTCCTTGTCATCCTCGGTCACGATCTCGCCACTATCCAATATCAACATCGCACGTTGGTTCGGGCACTTATTCGCATAGTGTCCTTTGCCCCTACACTTAAAACATTCGATGTCACGATTAAAAATAGAGGTAGAAGCTTCGGCCTTACCCTTGTAGTATGTCTTTGGCTTAGTATCAATACGGGCCGGGTAACTCGGCTTCTCGCTTTTGGTGTAGCTTGGTTTGGACAGGAAAGGTGTTCGTGTGACACCTTTTCTCTTAAGTTGCTGCTCCACGAGAATGGCCTTGTGCAACATCTCTTCTACGGTGTCTTAAGACTACATCTCCATTCGATCTTGTAATTCTCGATTCATTCCGCTTAGGAATCGGGCCATAGTTGCATCACCGGACTCATCGATATCGGCTTTGAGCATGAGTTTTTTCATCTCCTGGAAGTAGTCCTCAACTCCCCTACTCCCTTGTGACAGCCTACACAACTTTTGGTGTAGCTCGCGGTGGTAGTGGACTGGTACGAATCGTCTCCTCATGATTGATGACATTTCTCTCCACGTTTCAACGGGGTTTTCTCCATTGCGTCTCCTGTTTGTCCCCACTTAATCCCACCAATCAATAGCATAATTATGAAACTCAGTAGCGGCTAACCTGATCTTTTTGTATTCAGGAAAATTTTGGCAATCAAAGACCAAGTCGATCTTCTTTTCCCACTCTAGGAAAGCATTGGGATCGTTTGTTCCGTAGAAGGGTGGAATGCGAAGTTTCACGCTGGTTATTTTCGGATAAGTCATGAAACGGATTGTTGAACTGCTCGTTTTGTTGATTTTGTTGACTCCGCCGGTTTTGCCTATGTCTGGGCGGGATTCGCGGTCTTCTTTGAACAACGCTATGGTCGGATCCGTGACTTTCGGCCAAGTTGCCTTCTCGAGCTATGCCTTGGTTGGTTCTTTCGTTTCTTTCTCGTCTATTCGGTGTTTTAACACTAAGAGCGGCCATTTGACCTCTCATTTCGTTTAGCATCGCGGACATAGTATCCATCTTGCGATTCATTTCGGCATCTCTTCTTCTCCTTGATCGTGAAGTACCGTCATTGCTTTCATCGGACATTTTTTTTCCTCGCAAAAGAAACAAACATGTTAGTAAAATAATCCTCACAAGTGTTCACTCAAGTGTTTCGCACAACTCTCACAATATCCTCACACACACAAGAAGTTCTCCGGTTCTTAAGGAACTAAATCGAAACAAATCGATGGTAGCTTTAAAAACCAAATCGTCAAACTAAAGATAGATAGTGAAGAAATACGAACCAATATATATAGTTTTTTTTTTTTTTTATACTTGTCTTTTCGTTTCCTTTTTTTTATAATTGGTTTTGATACAAAAGATAGAAAGAAAAGAAGGAAGATTGAATATGAAGAGATAGAAAATGGTTAGAAAATACCGCTATTTCAAGAGCGTGGCTCTGATACCACTTGATACGATCTCCCAAAGGAACGCACACTCTTTTAGGTATTGAAACGGATAGATCCTTGAATGAACAAGGCGTGAAGGGGAATGGCTTCGTCGAGAGTGATGATCGGCTCTCGGTAAACCTAATCCGAAGGCTAACCACCTAAGGAACAAAGGACTCTTCGGCTAACCACCTTGAAGTCAACAAGATCGCAAGGCTAACCACCTAGTGATCGGTTGTTATCAAGAGCTAACCACCCTATGATCGGTTTGATTTCCCTGGCTAACCTCCAAGAGATCGAAAGTTCACAAAAGAACAAGAGAGAAACTTCTTTTAGAAAAAAGTGATAAAAAAGTGAATGATTATTCTCAAGGAGTTTACATGGTTTATATAGTGAAAAAATGAAGATGAAAAGTCCTAAATCGATGCATGGAAAATAACAAAACTAATTTAATTCATAAGACTAAAACCATTGAATCTTGACCAATAATAATGCATGGTGTGAACACCCTCTTGGCCTTCCACGTTCATGAATCTCCTTAGTATGCAAATTATTCTTGATATGTTTCATGATGTTGGATCGTAAAAGGTAAGTATAACTGTTGCCTCGTTAAAACCTCTACTCGGAAAATATATTGGGATAAAACCGAGTACAGGAAAAAGAGTACAACAACTTATACTTAACGTCCAACCTCAAAAAAATATCGTAGCCGAAATTGAAGTAACGGTGTTGTGCATAAGTTGATCTTTTTCCTTGATCCGAACATCTCTAAGTAACTCCTGAACAGCTCCGGCAAGCATCCTTGTCTTGGACCGCGTCACGGGACCTTCGGGTATGATCAAAGCTTCTTCGTCCAAAGCATGCTCGTCCATGATCGCATCACATCCTGACCAACCCGGTCAGCACCACCTGAGATAATCTCCCGATCTCAATCACACAACACCATCTCACTACGGCTATCATCCTGACCAAACTCGGTCAGCACCACCTGAGATTTACTCCCGATCCCTGAAGTTCATCTAGTCTCATACTTACAATCACATTACTGACATTATTGCTTATACTCATATCTATATACACCACTCCCGCTCTCTGGATCGTCACCCTTCGAGCTCTCGATGTATATCATACCCCTCCCACCTTCAGGACCGCTGTCCATCCAGCTCTCAGTATGCTCTAGCCCCTCCCACTCTCGGGACTTACAGTCCGTCAAGCTATCGGCTGCAGAGGAATCACACATCCTCTGGAGAGATCCCTGTCCCTCAAAGTATATGTGGAGAAATCACTATCCCCCAAAGAGAATCTCATTGTCCCCTCAAGTATATCAAGGAGAACCACTATCCCCTAGAGCAATTAACTCTGCAACGTGCATCATAAGCACCTGTCGAGCAAAATCACCTCTCGTGGTTCCGTCATGACATTCCCTATCCCGGAATATCACCTCATGGACACTAGGCCATCCGAAACAACCCAATCACCAGGGTGTTTCCACAGAATCCCTGGAAAAAACAGTCCTAACTCACATAAGATTTGTGTTTCCAGACTATCCTAAGAAATAGACAGGTTCCAACTCACATAAAACCTCTAGTTCCTAGCGCCAGTGACCAATTACTAGGCCATCCAAAATAACCCAATCATCAGGGTGTTTTCAAAGAGTCCCTGAAAAAGACAGTCCTAACTCACATAAGACTTCTGTTTCCAAACTTCCCCTAGGAAATAGACAAGTCCTAACTCACATAAAACCTCTATCTCCCAGTGCCATCTAGGGAATCGACAAGTCCTAACTCACATAGAACTATCATTCCTAAATAATTCTTCTAGAACATGGACAAGCTCTAACTCACATAGAACTTCCATTTCTAATCTCACTAGAAGATACACAAGTCCTAACTCACATAGAACTTTTATTCCTAGCCATCACGTGACCCCACCGGTCATCGCCACACATGACCTCACTAGTAATCACAACACATGACCCACCAGTCATTACATAAGAACACAAGTCTTATAAACACATTTAATAAGAAAAACTCATCTTATTAAATTTCAACAATGTATAATCGTTACAACACAAACGAAAAATACATCCAAAACACATAGCAATATGTTATCACAGACAGTGAAAACCAAAAAAAGACAACTCAAGCCTCCACTCCACTTCGAGAACTTTGCCTTCATCCTCGCTTCTGGTTCCCAAGTCTCCTCCTCAATACCGTCACAGTCCCACACGGCTCTCACCAACGGTATTCTCTTCCGGCGCAGAACCTTGACCCTCCTCTCAAGAATCCTCACATGTCTCGCCTCCAACGTCATGTTGGGCTCAAGATCCTCCGGAATCCTAGCCAACACCTCCTCAGACTCATGTAGACAATTCCGTAGCATCGACACATGAAAGACCTTATGAAAAGCCTTCATACTTAAGGCAACTGAAACGACCCGACCCAAAAATTTAAAATTTTCCAATTAAAAACCCGGATTATCATTATTACAAACGATAATCCTCAACGGTCCAATTAAAGATGCGGAATACGTAACAATTAATCAACTCAACAACACAACAGTTTAACATTCCCATATTTTATTAAATATCAAACCGTTCAACCAATCAACCAATAACTAACAACCTAACAATTCCGTAAACGACAAACACAGCGAGACCCTAAATCATCTCTTCTTCCTCGCCACGATTCCACGATCACGATTTCTCTTTACTTGCAACACATGGCAAAAAGAGTTGCATGAGTATTATCACAAATACTCAGCGACGCGGTCATCCCGTCTACAGGCTATTTAAATACAAGTATAAACAACCAACACAATACCAGGATGATCACAGAACAAGCATACACGACCAAGCAACAAAAAACCAGTCCAGAATACACCGTGTCGATCGACAGGACTCACTGTGTCGATCGACACAACCACTAGGTGTCGATGATCAGTGACCCCGTGTCGATCGACAGGATCCACTGTGTCGATCGACACAGCCACTAGGTGTCGAAGAACACAGTCCTCGTGCCGATCGACACACCACCTCGGTGTCGATCGACACGACGTCGTAGAACCCAGAATCGAGTAAATCCTCACACGACTCGAATCTGATGCGATCTGTCGAGTCTCCTGCACAAATCCACACACAAAACACACGAAAACCACCAAGCAATCGTATTCCATTGGCCCCCTATACTTATACGAGCCTACGGTCACGCATTCACCTTGATTAGGATTGAAAAGGATGAAGAACGCGAAGAACGAGCGAAGAACACCAAGAACAGCCGCTGATTCATCCTTCTCAGACCCGAATCAACCCAGCAACAATCCCCTTCTCGTTCTAACACCCTCAAGAACAATCTTGCTCAAGAAATCTCCCAAAAATCGCCCAAAAACCTTTGATTCTGATCTCTCTCTCAAAACCCTCTAGTTTCTCTCTGATTTTCGGCCAAAACCACCACCAACGCGACTGTTCACGCTCAAATATCAAACCCTAGGGTTCCTTAAACCAGCCCACCAAACCGGACAATTAAATCGAACCAAACCGTCTGATTTTTAAACCGTGTCGATCGACATACACCACCCGTGTCGATCGACATAACGCCCAAAACCCGACTTCTCCTAAGTCCAAAACACACGTGTCGATCGACACACCACCCTGTGTCGATCGATACCCACCAAAAATCCACTTTTAGGTTCACGGACGTTACAATTCTCCCCCACAAACACGGATTCGACCTCGAATCACGCGACACCGCCATACTACGGTCTCAACCCACCTGACCCGCACCCGGCCAGTATCCTTCGAGATCACGCTCGACTCCCACAACCCGTCCTGCTAAGGCTAACACTCTCGCCTAAAATTCGACCAGATTCACCCGGAACACCAACGATGCACGCCCCATGGTCCGGATTAGGGCTGCCCGATTGACCGTCCAACAATCAAACAAGAACATGTCTGACAAACCGTTGACCCCGCATTGGACCAAATGATCATACAACAATCAAACAAGAACATGTACGACCATTGGCGTAACATATGCTACCAGGATTGTCCGAACCGACTCCAAACTCCAGTAATAACCCCAGACTCGACGTCCACAACACACCCTGGCCCTCAGCCAGCACCACTCGTGATCCCACCTGATCCTCGAGTTCTACTAAGCTCATACTAGCCACATTGCACCGTCTCACCACGGCTGCAATCCTGACCCCACCCGGTCAGCACCACCTGAGATCCACTCCCGATCCCCGAAGCTCATCCGGTCTCATACTCACGACCACGCTCAGACGCTACTGCTCCAACCTCATACTCATAACTCATAAACATATACACCACACATATGCTCGCAGGATCGTCACCCCTTGAGCGACAGCGTGCAAGAGACCCACCCATCCCCTGGAGAGACCCACTATCCCTCAACGTATATGTAGGGAACCCACCCGTCCCCCAGAGAGAACCACCAACTCTCGAGTATATGCAGAGAACCCACCCGTCCTCTGGAGAGATCCACTATCCCTCAGTATACAGGAACCCACCCGTTCCCTGGAGCAATACTCTGGAACGTGCATCATAAGCACCTGTCGACCAGAAACATCTCTCGTGGTCAGCCGAAACAACCCAATCACCAGGGTGTCTCACAGAGTCCCTGGAAAAGACGATTCTAACTCACATAACCCTCTTTTCCAGACTCTCCCTAGGAAATAGACAAGTTCTAACGCGCGTAGAGCTTACATTTCCAACCACTCCTTGAACATGTACAGTCTCATTTCCAGCCACTCCTGGAACATGAACGATCTCTAAGCCGCGTAAAACTTCTATTCCTAGCCATCCTAGCCGATAGGAAAGCTCTAACTCGCATAGAACTTCTACCGCTAGACCTCCTCATGACCTACCAGTCACTACAACCCATGACATCACCCGTCATGCCATAAGAACTCACAACTTATAACACACATTTAATAAGGCAAACTTATCTTATGAAATCTCAAAATGTATACTCGTTACATCCACAACGAAATACAAAACTTATCTTATGAAATCTCAAACATAGCAACATGCTAATACAGACTCTAGAACAAGAAAAAGAACTCAAGCCACCGCTTGCTTCTCGAACCACTTCGAGAACTTCCTCTTCATCGACGCTTCTGGTTCCCAAGTCTCCTCCTCAACACCGTCACAGTCCCACACGACTCTCACCAACGGTATACTCTTCCGACACAGCACCTTGACTCTCTTCTCCAGAATCCTTACAGGCCTCGCCGCCAACATCATGTTAGGCTGAAGATCCTCCGGGATCCTAGCCAACACCTCCTCAGACTCATGTAGACACTTACGCAGCATTGAAACATGGAAGACTTTGTGAAAAGCCATCATACTCTGAGGTAACTCCAGTCTTTAAGTCACCGGTCCGACCCGCTCCACCACTCTAAACGGACCCATAAACCTCGGACTCAGCTTATTCTCTGTAATGGATCTGTTAGGACCCCTCAACATAGCTGCCTTGAGATACACCATATCTCCCAGCTCAAACTCCAGCTCTTTCCGTCTCCTATAGGTGTAACTCTTCTGCCGATCCTGGGCCTCTCTCATGTTCAGCCTCAAGACACGGATCTTCTCCGTCATCTCCTGGACAAAGTCTGCACCAAACATGCTCCTCGCCCCCACTTGAGTCCAGCATAGTGGTGTCCTACATGGCATCCCATATAGAGCCTCATACGGAGCCATCCCAAAACTCGCCTGGTAACTGTTGTTATACGCAAACTCAACCAGGTTCAGATGATCCACCCAATGACCACCATAATCAAGCACGCACATCCTCAACAGATCCTCCAAGGTCTGAATCGTCCTCTCAGACTGCCCATCCGTCTGAGGATGATACGCTGTGCTCATATGCACCTTAGTGCCCATCTCAGCCTGAAACGCCCTCAAGAACTCTGAGGTAAATCTTGGATCTCGGTCTGACACAATACTCGCTGGCACCCCGTGCAGCCTTACTATCTCCCGTACATACTTCCTAGCCAAGACTGCTGCTCCATCAGTCTTCTTGATGGCCAGAAAATGTGCCGACTTCGTCAGACGATCCACGATAACCCAAATCGCATCATAGGTCCGAGACACTGGCAATCCCGTCACGAAATCCATCGTAATCATATCCCACTTCCACTCAAGGATAGGCAAACTCTGCAATAATCCGCTCGGGACCTGATGCTCAGCCTTCACCAGCTGACACACGTTGCACGCTGTAACCCAGCTAGCTACATCCCTCTTCATCCCGACCCAGTGATAATACCGCTTCAAGCCACGGTACATCTTGGTCGCTCCTGGATGAATCGATAACATGCTTGAATGAGCCTCCCTCAGGATCTCCCGCCGCAGATCCTCATCCTTGGGTACACAAACCCGCCCGTTCACCAGTATCATCCCACTCGCTGAGACCACATACTCCGAACCGGCTGCCTTAGAGGCATCATTCAAACCCGAATCCTTCTCCTGAGCAACCCGAATCCTGGTCAACAAATCTGCCTGGTTAGCTGCCTCTAACCCCAACGACTCCTGTGAGATCACACATAACATCAACGTACTGATCTCGCTCACCAGAGCCTCCATATCGCGCTCTTGGTCTGAAGCTACTCTCTTCCGACTCAACGCATCTGCAGCCAGATTAGCCTTACCCGGATGGTACCCAATCTCCAGGTCATAGTCCGCCACTAACTCCATCCATCGCCTTTGTCTCTGGTTCAGCTCCGGCTGAGTGAAGAAATACTTCAGAATCTTATGGTGTGTGAATACCTGCACCTTCCCGCCATACAGATAAGACCTCCAAATCTTAAGTGCAAAGACAACTGCAGCCAACTCCAAGTCATGGGTAGGGTAGTTGCACTCGTGCTTCCTCAACTGCCTCGAAGCATACGCAATAACCTTCCCCTGCTGCATCAGCACATAACCCAGACCAACTCTCGAAGCGTCTGTATACACCACATAAGGCTAACCCGGCTCGGGTAATGCCAATACAGGTGTACAGGTCAGCATCCCCTTCAGCTTCCCGAAACTCTCCTCACAAGCTGAAGACCAAACAAAAGGAACATCCTTCCCTGTTAGCTTCGTCATCGACTGCGCCATGCTCGCGAATCCCTTGACGAACCTCCGGTAATAACCTGCCAACCCAAGAAAACTCCTGATCTCGGTGGCGTTCCTCGGTCTAGGCCAACCTCTGATAGCCTCTATCTTAGCCGGATCCACAGACACTCCCTCTGCAGACACAACGTGGCCAAGAAAGCTCATCTCTCGCTGCCAGAAACTGCACTTACTCAGCTTCGCGTATAGCTTCTTCTCCCGCAGCTTCTCCAGAACCAACCTCAGATGCACCTCGTGCTCCTCTGGACTCCTCGAATATACCAGAATATCATCAATGAAGATGATCACGAACACATCCAGATACTCCTGGAAGACCCCGTTCATCAACCGCATGAACGCTGCTGGTGCATTCGTCAAACCAAACGGCATCACCACAAACTCATAATGCTCGTACCTCGTCCGAAAGGCCGTCTTCCTGACATCCGCCTCATCGATCGGAATCTAATGGTAACCCGACGCCAAGTCTATCTTGGAGAACCAAGTAGCCCCTCGCAACTGATCCAACAACTCAACAATGCGCGGTAGAGGATACCTGTTCTTCACAGTGACTCGGTTAAGCCCCCGATAGTCGATACACAACCGGAAACTCCCATCCTTCTTCTTCACAAACAACACCAGTGCTCCCCACGGTGAAACACTAGGCCGGATGAAACCCTTCCCCAACAGATCATCCAGCTGCTTCTTCAGTTCTGCCATCTCTGTTGGAGCCATACGGTAAGGTGCCTTGGATATCGGAGCTGTTCCGGGTTCCAACTCAATCGTGAATGGATCTGACCACGACGGTGGCAATCCCAACAACGACTGAAACACATCCTGAAAATCTCGAACGACCTGGATATCCCCAATTGCAACCTCTCCAACAGTCTCTGGCATCACTATCGCCGCCAGATACGCCTCGCAGCCTTTCTCAATCAACTCCTCGGCCTGTATCGCTGAAATCATAAGACTTCCGGAAGTAGGTCTCACCCCCTGAAAAACCAACCTCTCAGCCTCCCGCTCAAACACTATACGTCCCCGACGACAATCCAGATGGACCCTGTACCGATCAAACCAATCCATCCCCAGGATGACATCGTACAGCTCCACCGGACTAATAACCAGGTCTGCTGGCATCAACTCTCCTGCCACCAGAACGTCCACACCTCGAGCCCGCCCGAAAGTAGCCAACGTCCTGCCTCCAACAACCTTAACTACTCCCGGTTGCTCTCTGGAATCGCTCCGGATCCCGCTGCCCTCCGCACACTCCGGAGTAATGAAGCTATTCGTAGCTCCCGAATCGAACAACACGTGGGACTCACATCCGCCCACAACTAAGGTCCCTGCACAAATTCCATGTGCTTAAGACCCGACACTCTAGCGCAGACACACAACTTCCTAACAAATTAAAATCAATCACCACAAGAATTGACCCAAAAATTTAAAGACAAGTCTGAATTATACCTGTGATCAGTCTGCCGCTAGAGCCGCCCGCCTCTGCCGACGTGAAAACCCTTGGTGCCTCTGCAATCTGAGCCAAAGGCTGCACCGCCAACGGCTGCACTGCCGCCACCGTCATCTGCTGTAGCTTCGGACACTTGGGCTTAATGTGCCCCGGCTCCTTGCAGTGAAAACACATCTGTGCTGCCCGCGTCTCTCTCCTCATCGGACAGTCCGCCACCTTGTGGCCCATGCTACCACACCCGTAGCATCCTGAACCACCCTGTCCACCCTGACTGGGCCCGGAAGTACTCTCCCACTTCCTTTTCTGTCCCCGAGCCTGCTTGCCGCCCCTCCTCGCACCAGTCTGCTGCTGAGGTCTCCTCGGCTGCTGCTGCTGCTGCACCAGTGGACTAACCACCACAACCTGCTCCACGAGGTCCTCCTCAATCGCCACAGCAGTCTCGACTAGCTCTGCCCTCGTGGCGAACTTACTCGCCCTGCAGCGAGTCCTCAACTCAGCACGAAGTCCCCCTAGGAACCACCTCACCTGGGCCTGCTCGCCCTCCATGCCTCTACCAGCATGTACCAGGAGTCTACTGAACTCCAAATCGAACTCCCTCACGGTCCGATCCCCCTGAGTCAGGTTCAGGAACCTCGACTCCATCCTGTCCACCGCCTCCTGCGAGAAATACTTGGCATTAAACTCAGCCAAGAAATCCTCCCAGTCCATCTCGGCCTGCACCCGCCTAGTCTCAACGCCTCTCCACCAGAGAT
Source organism: Arabis hirsuta (assembly GCA_964056655.1). NCBI lineage: Eukaryota > Viridiplantae > Streptophyta > Magnoliopsida > Brassicales > Brassicaceae > Arabis > Arabis hirsuta. The sequence continues at coordinate 25,537,657 of OZ053298.1, read as the reverse complement.
GCGCATCACCATCCAAATAGTGAACCGCTAGGTCCACCCTGTATCCCTCTGGACACCTGATCGAGCGAAAGTTACTCTCCAATCTCCGCCACCACTATTCGGCCTCCTCCGGCTTGGCACCACCAGAGAAAAACCCGGTGCCAATCCGCTGCATCTGCTCCATCATCCTAAGGTAGGATGGGAGCTCCTCCGCAACCGCCACAACCGGCTGAACCCCAGCCACACCCGGCTGACCATCCGCCACTACTGGCTGAACACCAGCCACTCCCGGCTGAACCCCAGCCTCCACTGGCTGTACTCCAGGAGCCTGACCCGGAGCCGGTACCCCACCTGGTAACCGCTCAAGGATCAACTGCAGCAACACCGCCAGGCGATCATCTCGGTCCTGAGCCACACCAGCGGGAGCACCCCCACCTGGGCCTGCCGCACCAGCAACTACACCGGGACTCACACTAGCCCCATCAGCCCTCACACTGACACTCGTAGAAGCCGGAGCCACGGATCCCTCCTGGAACGCCTGAGAGTCTGCCACCTACTCCTGCGTGGTCTCCTGGGCCACACTCGTGGCTACCGACTCACTCTCGAGCCCTCGCCCGCGCCCACGACCAGCGCGACCTCCACGGCCCCCACGACCCCTGCCTCTAGCACCTCTAGCCATAATTCTGCACTCTCAACAGATTACTAAGTACTAGAACAAAAACAGAAATCATACAACATTTACCGTAGAATCTCATTGAAGGCTCGGAAGAGATGATCTAAGACTCCATACCCACACAACAATCAATCAATTAATCCTAATCAATCAATCGTATCCGCCCTAGAACCGCTAGGGCTCTGATACCAAACTGAAACGACCCGACCCAAAAATTTAAAATTTTCCAATTAAAAACCCGGATTATCATTATCACAAACGATAATCCTCAACGGTCCAATCAAACATGCGGAATACGTAACAATTAATCAACTCAACAACACAACAGTTTAACATTCCCATACTTTATTAAATATCAAACCGTTCAACCAATGAACCAATAACTAACTACCTAACAATTCTGTAAACGACAAACACAGCGAGACCCTAAATCATCTCTTCTTCCTCACCACGATTCCACGATCACGATTTCTCTTTACCTGCAACACATGGCAAAAAGAGTTGCATGAGTATTATCACAAATACTCAGCGACGCGGTCATCCCGTCTATAGGCTATTTAAATACAAGTATAAACAACCAACACAATACCAGGATGATCACAGAACAAGCATACACGACCAAGCAACAAAAAACCAATCCAGAATACACCGTGTCGATCGACAGGACTCACTGTGTCGATCGACAGGACTCACTGTGTCGATCGACACAACCACTAGGTGTCGATGATCAGTGACCCCGTGTCGATAGACACAACCACTAGGTGTCGAAGAACACAACCCCGTGCCGATCGACACACCACCACGAAAACCACCACGCAATCGTATTCCATTGGCCCCCTATACTTATACGAGCCTACGGTCACGCACTCACCTTGATTAGGATTGAAAAGGATGAAGAACGCAAAAAACGAGCGAAGAACACCAAGAACAGCCGCTGATTCGTCCTTCCCAGACCCGAATCAACCCAACAACAATCTCCTTCTCGTTCTAACACCCTCAAAAACAATCTTTCTCAAGAAATCTCCCAAAAATAGCCCAAAAACCTTTGATTCTGATCTCTCTCTCAAAACCCTCTAGTTTCTCTCTGATTTTCGGCCAAAACCACCATCAACGCGACTGTTCACGCTCAAATATCGAACCATAGGGTTCCTTAAACCAGCCCACCAAACCGGACAATTAAATCGAACCAGACGGTCTGATTTTAAAACCGTGTCGATCGACATACACCACCCATGTCGATCGACATAACGCCCAAAACCCGACTTCTCCTAAGTCCAAAACACACGTGTCGATCGACACACCACCCTATGTCGATCGATACCCACCAAAAATCCACTTTTAGGTTCACGGGCGTTACAGCAACTCCAACCGATAAGCTACTGGTCCAACCCGTTCCACAATCTTGAACAGACCCATAAACCTCGAACTTAGCTTATTCTCTGAAATGGATCTGTTAGGACCCCTCAACATCGCTACATTGAGATACACCAGATTTCCCAGCTCAAACTCCAGCATAACTCTTCTGCCGATCCTGAACCGCTCTCATGTTCAGCCTCAAGACACGGATCTTTTCCATTGTCTCCCGAACAAAATCTACACCAAACATGCTCCTCTCCCCCACTTAAGTCCAGCATAATGGTGTACGACATGGCCTCCCATACAGCCTCATATGGAGCCATCCTAATACTCGACTCGTAGCTATTGTTGTACACAAACTCTACCAGGTTCATGTGATCCGCCCAATGACCACCATAATCCAGCACACACGTCCTCAACAAGTCCTCCAATGTCTGAATTGTCCTCTCAGACTGCCTATCCGTCTGAGGATGATAGGCTGTACTCATATACACCTTAGTGCCCATCTCAGCCTGGAACGCTCTACAGAACTCTGAAGTAAATCTCGGATCCCTGTGTGATACGATACTAGTTGGCACCCCGTGCAACCTCACTATTTCCCGCACATACTTATTAGCCAAGATGTATATCATTCGAGCATGTTGCGATTCATCCAGGAGCGACCAAGATGTATCGTGATCTGCAGCGGTATTATCACTGGGTCGGGATGAATAGAGATGTCGCTAATTGGGTTGCAGCGTGCAACGTGTGCCAGTTAGTGAAGACTGAGCATCAGGTTCCGAGTGGTATGTTGCAGAGTTTGCCTATTCCGGAGTGGAAGTGGAACATGATTAACAATGACTTTGTGACGGGGTTGCCAGTATCGCGAATGTATGATGCGATTTGGGTGATTGTGGATCGTTTGACCAAGTCAGCGCATTTTCTTGCCATCAGGAAGACCGACGAAGGGGTTGTGTTGGCTAAGAAGTATGTGCGGAAGATAGTGAGGCTGCACGGGGTGCCAGCGAGTATTGTGTCAAACAGGGATCCGAGGTTTACTTCAGAGTTCTGGAAAGCATTCCAGGCTGAGATGGACACTAAGGTGCATATGAGCACGACTTATCATCCTCAGACGGATGGGCAATCTTAAAAGACTATTCAGACATTAGAGGACCTGCTGAGGATGTGTGTGCTGGATTATGGTGGTCATTGGGCGGATAATCTGAACTTGGTAGAGTTTGTGTATAACAATAACTACCAGGCGAGTATTGGGATGGCCCCATATGAGGCTCTGTATGGGAGGTCATGTCGTACATTATTGTGCTGGACCCAAGCGGGGGAGAAGAGCATGTTTGGTGCGGATTTTGTTCAGAAGACGACGGAGAAGATCCGTGTCTTGAGGCTGAACATGAGAGAAGCTCAGGATCGGCCGAACAGTTATGCCGATAAGAAAAGAAAAGAGTTGGAGTTTGAGTTGGGAGATCTAGTGTATCTCAAGACAGCGTTGTTGAAGGGTCCTAACAGATCCATTTAAGAGAATACGCTAAGTCCGAGGTTTATGGGTCCGTTTAAGGTTGTGGAACGGGTTGGACCAGTATTTTATCGGTTGGAGTTACCTCAGAGTATGAAGACTTTTAATAAGGTCTTTCATGTTTCGATGCTACGAAAGTGTCTACATGAGTCTGATGAGGTGTTGGCTAGAATTCTGGAGGATCTTCAGCCCAACATGCCGTTGGAGACGAGACATGTGAGGATTCTCGAGAGGACAGTCAAGGTGCTGCGCCGAAAGAGGATACCGTTGGTGAGAGTCGTGTGGGACTGTGACGGCATTGAGGAGGAGACTTGGGAACCAAAAGCGGAGATGAAGACAAAGTACACGAAGTGGTTCAAGAAGTAAATGGTGGCTTGAGTGTCTTTTTCTGGTTTTCAGAGTCTGTGATAGTATGTTGCTATGAGTTGAATGTATTTTTTGTTTTGCGTTGTAACGATTATACATTGTTGAGATTTAATAAAATTAGTTTTTCTTTATTAAATGTGTTATGAGAGGTGAGTTCTTATGGTATGACTGGTGAGTCATGTGTTATTATGACTGGTGGAGTCATGTGTTGTGATAACTGGTGGAGTTATGTGTAATGATAACTAGTGGAGTCATGCGTGGTGATGACCAGTGGGGTCGTGTATTCTGATGACTGGTGGGGTCAGGTGGCTGGGAATGGAAGTTCTATGGGAGTTAAATCTTGTCCATTTGCCAGGGATGAGTATCTAGGAATGAAAGTTTTATGTGAGTTAGAACTTGTCTATTCTCTATATGGCATTGGGAAATAGAGGTTTTATGTGAGTTAGAACCTGTCTATTTCCTAGGGGGAGTCTGGAAACAGAAGTCTTGTGTGAGTTATGACTCGTCTTTTTCCAGGGACTCTGATGAAACACCTGGTGGGGGGTTTTTCAGATGACCTAGTGGGGGTTTTTCGGATCGACGCAAGTTGAATTAAACTTGACCGGTTTGATTTCAATTGTCCGGTTTGGCGGATCGGTTTAAGAAACCCTAAGGTTGGTGTATAAAGGCAAATCAGGCTGTTCTGGCCGCGTTTTTATCAGAAAAACAGAGAAAATCAGAGATTTTCGGGAGATTGTGAGTGTTTGTGAGGTTCTGATTTGTAACCGATCTCTGGAGGCTTGAGTTTGTGTTTGTGAGGATCCAGAAGCGTGTTTGGGCTGTGTGTTGCACGTTTTGGGTGTGACAATTTGGATTAGAGACCGTGTTCATCGCGTTCTTCATGACTCCTTATTTCTTTCCTTCCAGAATCGAGGTGAGTGCGTGACCGTAGGTTTATCTGGGTAAAGGGTTGTTATAATGCGATTGTTGTGTTGTTCTGGTGTGTTCTCGTGTTGATTTTCGTGCAGGGATAGATGTAATTCGATCCAGGATCGATCCGTGAGAGGATATGTTCAATTCTGGATTCTGTGATATTTCGTCGATTGACACACGGGGCAGTGCATTGATCGACATCAGAGTTGCGTGTCGATCGACACACTGGTGATTCATCGATCAACGCATGGTGGTTGCGTCGATCGACGCATTGCTGTTCGAGGCGAACTTATGTGTTTTGTTCGTGCTTTGAGTGTTGTGTGTTCACCTTGGTATTGTATTGATTCTTATTCCTGTGTGTATAACTTGTAGACGGGATGACCGTCTCACTGAGTATTTGTGATAATACTCACGCATCTCTTTTTACCATGTGATGCAAGTAAATACAAAGTGTGATCGTGGAATCATGGTCGGGAAGAAGAGACAATCTAACGTCTCGGTTTCGTGGTCATTGAGTTAGAATTGTTAGGGTGTAGTGATTCTGGAGTTAGAATTGTTAGGGTGTAGTGATTCTGGAATTGGTTATTGAATGATGTTGTTAGTGATTGTTGAGTTGGATTATTGGACGTGGTTATTGGAATTGGTTAGAGATTTAGTAAAACTATGGGATTTAGTGAATGTTATGTTGGTTTAACCGTTGTTATGTTTTCGCATTGCTGGTGTTGGCCCGTTGAAGATTATTATTTGTGATAATAATAATCCGAAAAAGGAAATTTTTTTAAATTTTATGGGTTGGGTTGTTTCATTTTGGTATCAGAGCCATTATGGTTCTAGGACGGGTGCATTTGGTTGATTTGGTGAGTTAGTCAATTGATTGCTGTGTGGGTTTGGAGTCCTAGATAATCTTCTTCGAGCCTTCCATGAGATTCCACGGTATGTGTTGTTTGACTTTCTGTTTTCTAGTACTTAGTTTTCTGCTGGGTAGTGCAAAGTGATTGCTAGAGTGGCTAGAGATAAAGGTCGTGGGAGCCAGGGAGGCCAAGGTGGTCGTGGTGGGCATGGACGCGGGCGGGGACTCGGGAGTGAGTTTGATGTCGCGAGTGTGGTCCAAGAGACCACGCAAAAGCAGGTGGCTGACTCGTAGGTGTGGCCGCTACGGGTACCAGCATGAGGCTGGAGGAGCTAGTGTGGGTCTCGCTGTAGCTGGTGGTGCGGTGGGTCCAGGTGGAGGTGCTGCCGCAGGTGATGCCCAGGATCGAGATGATGGCTTTGCGGGTTTGCTGCAGATGATTCTGGAGCAGTTACCAGGTGGGGTGCCGGCTCCGGGTCAGACTCCTCGAGTGCAGCCAGGTGTGGCTGGTGTTCAGCTAGGTGGGACTGGTGTTCAGCCGGGAGTGGCTGGTGTGCAGCCGGTTGTGGCGGTTGCGGAGGAGCTTCTATCCTATCTTAGGATGATGGAGCATATACAAAAGATTGGCACCAGGTTTTTCTCAGGAGGTACCAAGCCTAAGGAGGCCGATGAGTGGCGGATGAGATTGGAGCGTAATTTTTGCTCTATCAGGTGTCCGAAGGGATACCGGGTGAATCTGGCGGTGCATTATCTGGAGGGTGATGCGCATCTTTGGTGGAGAGGTGTTGAGACCAAGAGGGGACAGGTCGAGATGGCCTGGGAGGATTTCTTGACTGAGTTTAATGCCAAGTATTTCCCGCAGGAGGCGGTGGATCGGTTGGAGCTGAGGTTTCTGGAGTTGGCTCAGGGAGACTGTTCAGTGAGGGAGTTCGATGCGGAATTCAGTCGACTTCTGGTGCATACAGGTTGGGTTGTTTCAGTTCCTCTCAAAACAAAACCATCTCCTTGTTCTCCTTTCTTTTTGGTTACGAAAGTGGATAATGATTTTAGCTATCCATTTAGCTCTACCCAAAACTTTATTAATCTCTTGAACAACCAACAAGAGATTAACACTCCACAAACTTTTCCCCAAACACAAACCAAACAGAACCATAGATGGAGTGTCTCTGAAAAAAAAGTGTTTGTAAGTGCATGGTTAAATACAAGCAAAGATGCAATAATGGGTAATGAGCAGAAAGGAGTGGCCAGAATGATGACGATGTTATGGAGTTTGCTTACCAAGTTTATTTCCAAGATCAGAAGATGAAATTCACCCTTGAACATGTGTGGAGACTACTCCGCAATGATCAGAAGTGGTGTGATTTGAGAACTGAAAAAAACACATCAAACTCCAAGAGAACAAAGCTAAATGAGGCTAGTGGATATTCATCAAGCTCCAACACTGCCTCTCAAGTGTAGACAGAACCAAAAGAGAGGCCTTTGGGTGTTAAGGCGTCCAAGGCGAAAGGGAAGAAAAGAGTTAGGGGAAATAGTCAAGAAATAGAGGGGAGTTCTCTAAAGATGTTTGAGGAGATGTGGGTGATAAAGGAGAAGGATTTGGCTGCTAAGGAAAGGCTATCCAAGCAGAAAATGCTTGATAATCTAATTGCAAAAACGGAACCACTATCAAAAGGAGAACTCATTCTTAAAAACAAACTAATAACTTATATGTGTAATCTTCTATGTAAGAATAAGCTAATAACTTATATATGTAATCTTCTTCATTGTTGTTTGTTCATTCTTGTTTATACAATCTGATATTGCTTTGTAATAAAATGTGCAGACAAAGGAATTGTGTGATAAAGGAGAAAGACTTTACAAGGTACAAGAACAAACTATCTGATTTTCGTGTTTTTAATAACTTGGTTCTTGTTCATACAATCTGACATTGCATTGTCATACAATGTGCAGGAGCTTATACATTTTGTTGATCAGAAGTTAAAAAGCTTATACATTTTAATTCTTGGTTTGGTTCTTGGTTTTTAGTTCTTGTGTTGCTTATACATTTTACTAGACTAGTTTATACATTTAGTAATCTGATACATCTTGTGTTGCTTACAATGTGTAGGAAGCTGTCGTTTTTCTTCTCACTCTAAAGCAAGAAGAAGTGTCGGCTAGCTTCACAAACTCACTGTTTATGTTGTACTAGTTGTCTTTATGTTGTAATATATGTGGTTGTAATTCAGTTGCTTTTTTTTTGTCACATAATTCAATTGCTTTATGTTGTACTAGTTGTCTTTATTCAATAATGTATGTGGTTGTAATGCATTTTATTATTTTATAAAACATGGAACCCGAACCAAACACATTCACTTCTTCCTTGTCTTTTAGAAACTCTTTGTATCGAACCAAACACATTCACTCTTTGTATCTGTACAAGTTCTCTTATTCTTTTGGTTTGTGCAACATTTCTAATCAACTCACTGTTTTTTTTCCTCATAAACTCTTTATATTCTTTACAAACTCACTATTTTTTTTTCAAAGTAACCATACAAAAAATCCATGTCTTCTCATCTTCACATTTCTACAGTCGTTGAAAATTTCGACGACAATTTCGATAAAAAGTTTGAAAAAGGTTTTGAAGATTGTGTCGATGATTACATTCAAAGTCAAGCGGCCAAAAAGGCAAAAAAAACGACACATATAGAAAGAGGACGCGAGGAAGAACACATTCGATTATGGAATGACTATTTTAGTGACCAGCCACTTTACCCCGATGGTAAATTTCGACAACGTTTTAGAATGAATAAGCCATTGTTCATGCAAATTGTTCAAAGACTCTCCAATGAGGTACCTTACTTTCAACATAGACAAAATGCTACAGGAAGGTTCGGCTTGTCTACCCTACAAAAGTATACAGCCGCTATTCGGATGATGGCATATGGTCTTGCAGCTGATGCGATGGATGAATACATCCGGCTCGGTGAAACCACTGCGAGCAAATGTTTAGAAAATTTTGTGGATGGAATTATACATTTGTTCGAAGATGTGTACCTGGGAAGGCTTACACTAGAGGATCTCCGACGATTGCTATATATCGGAGAGTATAGAGGATTTCCTGGGATGATAGGAAGCATTGATTGGAAAGAACAGTATTCACGTGGACATGGAAAACCCACTATCGTTTTAGAGGCTGTGGCTTCACAAGATCTCTAGATTTGTCACGTATTTTTTGGACCTCCAAGTACCTTTAACGATATCAATGTTCTTCATCGCTCACCAGTTTTTGATGATATATTAGAAGGTCGAGCTACAAAGGTCAGTTACTTTGTCAATGGTCGGCAATATCGTATGGCTTACTATCTCACAGATGGTATATATCTGAAATGAGCAACTTTCATCCAATCAATTTCTCATCCACAAGGTCCGAAAGCATCATTATTTGCTAATTGTCAATAAGCTGTTAGAAAGAATGTCGAGCTTGCTTTTGGAGTCTTACAAGCTCAATTTGCAATTGTCAGAAACCCAGCTCTTAGTTAGGATAAGGCAAAAATAGGTAAGATTATGAGAGCATGTATCATATTACACAATATGATAGTGGAAGAAAACGAAACCAAGGCACTCAATATGATTTATCTGAATTCACACAAGGAGAAGGCAGCATGACTTCACAAGTAGACTACACGTTTTCTACAGAGACACCTACAACTATGAACAATATTATGGTCAATCGAGCTTTAGTTCCTGAGGAAAGAATGCATCACCAATTGAAAGCTAATTTGGTTGAGCATATTTGGGAAAAATTTGGCACAACTGATGACTAGAGCCGAGTAAATCGTGTCATTCATCATCATTTCCTCTGTTTTTTTTATCATTCTACGTTTTTTTGGTTTTACTATATGCAATTTTATGTTTCAATTTGTTTTTACGGATTGTAATATATGTTTAAAATTTTATCAAACTTTATAAATATTACTTTTTCATGTTTTTTTCAATTTTTTAATTAAAAAAATTATATATTTTTTTATTCTTTTGATACCCACATGGTATCACTATTAAGCACACAAAATTTACAAAATCTTAAATGAGTCTCAAACATTAAAAAATTATTAAAATTAATATTAAATTATTTTTGGTGATACCCACATGATGCTTTTAGGCCAAATTTATCTTTTTTCTTATTATATAGATTATTCGATTATTTAATTTTATATAAAATATCATCAAAGATGAATGGAAATATAATTAAAAATTGATTATAGTTGACACAATCGGATAGTAAATCTTGAATTTGATTAGTCATTAAATATTTGATAATTAATGCCGATTTTACAAATTTTAAAATTTTACTAAAATAGTGAAAATGGATTTTCTAGTGTCAAGGATACCCAATAGGAGAGATTTTGAGGAATCCATTAGATATTACCCGAGGATTTTCTAGTACTTGTGGAAGGTACGCAATGATAAAGTGTTTAATAACAACGACCGTTCGCCACAGGATATCCTTTGATCTAGCCAACAAAGAGGATGCGACCTAGTTTTTAGCTCTACAAATCCGTTACTGGTTCAGGCCACGTTCACATGCTTTATTGATGGATCGTGGAAAGAAAACGAACCCACGAGTGAGATGGGCTCTTGCCAAAGCATGTCCCCTCTTCATACAGAGCTTCATAGTCTGATATAGGCAAGTTTAAAAAGAAAAAACGGTATTATGCTTTGTTCGCCAGTGACTCCTAGGGGTTAACTACCATGGTCCAAGAGCCGGATAAGTGGGCACACTTTAAGTCAGAGCTGGAAGAACTGGAGTAACTACGAGCTTTTTTTCCAGACTTTACCCTAAAGTATTGTCCAAGAGGGATGAATACGCGCACTGGCCCGGCATGCTCAACAACGGAATGTAGTATTTTCCCACATTAGCACATCGGTCCCGCATTGGGTTCAGATACTACGGTATTTGTGTAAACTAGAATTGTCGTGCGTTCGTGACAAAAAAAAAACATGAAAACCCTTTACCAATAGTATTTCAAGTTAAAGAGTGCATAGATCTAACCCACCAAACAAAAATGATATACCAATTGTGAGATTGCAGAGATCAATCCACTCCAATTCATAAGTAACATGGAAGCATATATCAATATCTAAATATCAAACTTTCCTATGAAGACTGAATTGAACTAATGACTTACTATTGGGGTAATTTACAGCGTTTTGGAAGTTGAGGTTCCTCTGGTTGATTTTTGTAACAGCACGACTTTGCTTCGCCCTCTTAAAGCTGATTTATTCATTATGAGCAGTCCCTGTGAAAATTAATTATGTCGCTGTGCCCTGCATTCTCCTCATCATTAGTGTTAAGCCTTTATATTGTAATATTCAATCTGCCTCAAATGCTCATCAAATGCATCAGAGGCATACTAAAGTTATGATCAAGCTCAAGTTGGATTCATGCTAAAAACCGGTCATGAATAAAGTGCATAAGACATAGACCAACAAAATCGAGAACAATTATACCTCGAGCGTGAATGGTGTTGATTCCTGGGCCTTTTAGTGCAGTCCCGATGTCGCTCAGCAATGAAATTCCACCTGATGTTATGTGGAACGGGAAGGCTAGAGGAGGGGTCATAGGAGATTTTGCCACCTTAATGATTCTCTCACCTGCAAAGCGTGAAACCAATCACATAAACGAACATTCTTGTTAGTTACTGTCATCCTAAAAATGCCTTTACTTTTCATTCCATGAATTCGTGAAGCCTTGCCTGCCTTGGCTTCAAGAACCAGCCGGATGGTTACAGCATGAGCCCAATTTATCCCCAATGCAGCAACAAGGTGAGAATCATATGTCCTTGTGTGTTCTTGATATCCATCTTTTAATTTAGCTGTTACAGAGGAAATATGTGATTGTGGTGAGTGGGAATCAACAAGGATCGCTGCATTGATAAAGTCAACAAAACAGCGAAAAGGTACTTCAGTTTCTGTTAACTGTATGTACCTTGGAAAGAATACTGACTAGTTTCATTTCGGTTTCGAGATCTAACTTGATTAGTCACTACTATAGGAATCCGTGAAAATTCAGCAAGCGATCTGGCAAATGCCATAGAATCAATATCAATCTACAGATGAAGTGCTGATGTCCAAGATTTGAGGTTACTCGAGACTACAGTTCGTACTTTAAGAAAGAAATATGCCAACCCAACTGATGATGTCTCTGAGCTCCTGGTTTGTTTTCTCTAAAAAATCAAATCACTTGATCAAAAAGAAAAAAAAACTGAAAATGTATACGTAGTTACCAAGTTCACCGAGGGAACAAGAATGACATGAAAATGATCTGCTAGAAACAGAAAATAGACTGACCCTGAAAGAAGAGCTGTCATACTATCAATCACTAGAAGCTTTACTTGGTTTTGAAGAATCGAGTCCTTAAGTTCTTGTATACTGCTGATTACAAAGAAAAAATACTGCAGCATGATAATAGTTTCTAGCTGTACACTTGACATATCTCAACTCATATAGACAGAAATATACCAGCATATGACATAGAAATTGACAATGTTATAGTCATAAACTTTGGTATTCCCTACAAGCCTACACCTAACAAAACGATGAGTAATGTCTTACAGACCTTTCGGTAAAGTTAGATAAAGATGTTGGCCGCAAAACCAGGATTCTTCCTGCCATCTGCACTGCAAATGGTTGTGTAAGCGATCTGGAATACGAGACGACTTTACCAAAGACATAAAACAAAGAATCAACCAGATAGCTGTTCCACAACCTCTTGTGCCATTCCTTTAAGGTGAAATACTTCAGGGAAGCTTTTTAGTCCCATCTCTATCACCCTGTGGAATACGATATCAGCTTCCCTTTTTCCACCGAGGGATTCATGTACAAAAATATGTCATGCAGGGAAAAGAAAATTCGTTTACCTTCTTGAACTAAATTTGGACTCCACGTCTATGTATATCACACGACCATCTAATCCTCCATACGCTGCTGGAAACGAGGCTGATAGCGCAAGTTTCATGCAAAACTGCCAAGTAGAGTGAACATTTACCGTAAGCAAGCACACTGAAGCACAGACTGTAGAGGAAATATAGCTAGCTAGATAAGCATATAACACAAACTGATATTCCAGGGATCAAAACAGTAGAAGGTAACCAATTGCAACTTAAGCATACAACAATGGCAGAGACAGTCCAAAATGATTGATAAAAACAGAAGAAAGTACCTGCGATTTCCCGATACCAGGTGGACCTACTAACTCAGTGAGAACACCAAAAGGTATTCCACCACATAGTGCAGCATCCAATCCTTTCAAATGGGTAGGAAGATGACCTAATAAGTGTTCATTCTCGAGTTTTTGCTCCAGCAAAGATCGAGCCTTGCAAAATTTATGATGGAGAAGTTAGATTAAGGATGATAAAGCATATTCATATGTAGTAAGGAGAGCTTACGGATTGGCATGGCGGAGAAGTAGCTTCACTGATGAGTGTAATCGCAGATCTGACCTCCTTCATTCCAACATCTAGCAACTCCATCAGTTCAAATTCCGTCATAGACAAAGCATCCTGCATCTCCCCCACACAAAAAAAAACACAGATTCATTGGAAAACCTAAGAATCTATACCAAAACCTAAGAAGAAATTAGGAATCAGGGATAGAGTGAATGAAAACCTTGGCGGTGATGATATTTCGCGCGGCGAATACATAAGAGAATTTCTTGGGGAGGCACATTTCTCCGATGAGCTTGTTCGCCATCTTCTCCGGCGTCGGAACGAACCTCTCCGGGACTCACTCTCACTCTCTCCCTCCCTCCCTCCCTGCCTCCCTCCCTCCCTCACCAACTACTTTGGGCCTCACTAATGGGCCTAGAAAAATTGAAAAGCCTGGCCTATATTATCAACTCATTCCTCAATCTTACTAATAATATAGTGCAACTCTGGGTCATTTCAAACCCACTACTCCATCTTTTATTTGAAAAAAATTTATTCTAAATATTTTTTTTCAATTTAAATATTAATTAAGTGATTGACCTGCATCATATGTAGGTCAAATTTTACAGATAACTAAATTAATTTTAGTATTTAATAAGACAAATTTATCAATTTATTATAAGTTAAATATACAAATTTATTCACGCTTTAAAAAAAAAGAAGGAAAAAGTAAAAAAAGGTTTTCTATGGGTAAGGTTTGCAATTCTACTCTCGAAATTAATTAAATGCAGGTCAATTCATAAAGTGATAGTCAATCCGCAATATAATCTTTCATCGTATATATGTGTATAAAAACGTGTATTTTATTAATATTTTTTAAAACTACGTCGTTTTAGCTATATTTTTTAAGAGAATAAAACTGCAAAATAAGAGCATGAACGTTAAAATCCTTTTGGATACCAAACATATATTATTATAGTAATTTTTATTTAATTTAATTATTTTAAAAAATATTAAATAATTAAATTATTGTTAAGCCAATGAAATTTAACATGTGTTCTCAAATGTCTCAAAAACCGTTTTTTATGGTAGAGATTGTAGAGATGGATATCATACCTCTCTCTTACTTTTACAATATATTTTTTTCTTTAAATTACTTGATATCCAAAAGGATTTTAACGTTAAAAATGCTCTAAAGACCTTAACCAATTGAGCCAAAGCAATTTATGTTGTACTATCTAACACACATATTTATAAAACTAAACAAAAATTCTACAAATCTCGTTAACCATTACCGTTCACCACCGTCATCAACGCCACAACCACTATCACCGACGTCGCTGCCATGAACTCTATCATCAATAATGATTTATGTTCATGGTACATCCTCACTTTCCATGCATAAATCTCAATTTTTTTGTTTTGTTCATATTTAGGAGCTTGAGATTTATTAATGGCAGAATTTTAATCAAAGTACGATATGTAGCAATCTATAGCTTTTTAGAAAGCTCTTTACAATTAGAATTTAATGGTAACAACCTAAAATCAGATCGCTAAATGCGCAGTAAAGCAATCATGCATTGAGTATAAATAAATATGAAGACTCTAATGTATTCCCTAAACAATCATCATTCAATTATCGAATTATGAAACTCATTGAAAACCTAAAACCTAACAAATAAAACTACTCAGACATGATGCACGAAAAACCAGAGATAGATGATGAATTCATGATAAATAAACTTGAATTAAAGAGTAAGGGGAAGAGGATTCTTCTCTATATCGAGATACAAAACGAGATCATCCACCGGATTGCTCTAAAATCCAAATCTAATGAAGAACACCAAGAGAACTCATGGTGGCTGCTATTGTATGATAAACTACTATATTGTTTCGGCTGCATACCTAACAAAAGGCTAAAAACAAGTATATATAGGCTTAGGGTTTTCTAGGGCTTCATTTAAGTCAAATCCGTCTTTTTACGTCAAAACTGCTCCAACGTCGGTTGGGATTTCGGCCATGGATCACGACCGGTATTGGGCCCAAAGTGTCTTGATTTATGCTTGCATCAGTCCAGAATATCGGTCCATGAGGCGGCCCGGTATTTGGATCGATTCTGCACTTGCTTCATTTCTGAGGCAGCTTGACGTATCTTCACTAAATCCAGTGTAACTTCCTGCTCACAGCTCCAATTGAGATGATTCAAAATTAATTATGAAGCTGAATCAAAGGTCTATCTTCACACTAAGTTTTATCTAATTCCAAATCGATTTGATTCTCCGTTCACTGCTGAACTTCTGGCGTATACGTTATGTCCAATTTGGTAGAATGTTGATTCTTGTGAATTCTTGGTTCTTGATGGTGTCTTTGGCTTATGAAAGTTGTTGTAGCTTGGTTTACACCTATTTTGGCTCTTTTTGCTCTTTTTTCCTTGATTTCCCTGTTAAGACTCTAAAACTACAAATACGAGAAAACTACCTTTAAAGGTATAAAACCGTAGATAAATGCATAGAAAACATAGTAAAATATATAGTAAAATAGGTAAAATATGGGATATAACAACTCCCCCAGACTTAAACCTTGCTTGTCCTCAAGCAAAATCCAAGTTTAGAAAAGAGGTTTGAAAATAATTTGAAATTAGAAAAACCATTTGAAAATAACGTTGATACTAATACCGTATGTGACATGATCGATCCAAGGGTATCTTCACCATACGCCATCCATAAGCTTCGCAGCCTACTCCATGTTTTAATTACATTCTTGCAAAAATCTCAACTGCACTTCATTTGACTCTCTACATTCATTAAGGTATAGGTGGATTTCTCATCAAGGGAATCATTCGGGGTAGACGGCGCTAGGATTTGAAAAAGGCTGATATATGTGGTGAGGTTAAAAGTGTTTTAGGGTTACCATAGACTCCGGGTGCGAGATATTATGCAAAATCGCAAGAGAGAATGGACCTGTTGATATCCACAATTTCCCAACCATTTTCTTCGCGTCTTTTTCCCCCAGAATTAGATCTTTCTCCGGGAATCACTTGAAATCTCTTCTACTCGTCTCTTCTTTGAATCATGGCATTCCTTGGGTATTCATTTGGCCTTAAAACTCTTAGACAACCATTTTCCTTTCCCTTCCTTTTATTTATTTTATTTTTTTTCTTTTTGTTGTTGTTTTTTTTTTTTTTTTTTAAAGAGTAAGGGGAAGAACGGTATCTTTTTGATACGAGTCAAGTGTAGGCACGAAATATTACAATGTATTAATCTTCCAAGGAAACGGCCAAGCTTTTTGAAATTTGTTCTTTGTACTCCACCCTTCTTTACCAAATCGTCGCATCTCTAGTGATTGGAAAATTACGTCGATCCTTTTCTCTCCGACGTTTTTGCACATATCTGCAAGTATGGAACTAAAAAGAGAAGGCATGAGGTCTGAAAAGAGGTAAAGAGTTTTAGGTAGGGTACCAACTAAAGATGAGCTGGCCATTCATGACAACAAAAGTGGTAAAAGAGGATAAGATGTCATTATTGTGTGATTCGTTTCCCCGATCTAACTCTTTAATGAGAAATAATTAAAATCAGGTTAGTGGGGCGAGTCAAATAAAATAGAGTCAAAATCGGATTCATCAAAACTTATGCGAGATGAATTATATGGGGCGAGTTCCAGTCATGAAGGTTTCTGAATCGTATATCCTGGATAAACCCTGTGACAATGATCATTTTATCATAAAATCTACGCATAAATTCCTGAAAATATCATAGTTCGAAACATAAGTTTTCGACTCAATAAAAAACTCTAAGAAAATCATTAAAATGACTCAAAACATAAGAAAATAGAAAAAGGACGTTAGTACGATAAATTCTCCCAAACTTAACTTACACCGTCCCCGGTGTAAATAGTCACACAAGGGTGAGATGACTCAATAAAATAAAAATGAAAATAATAAAAGGATAGATAAAAGTCGATACACTTGGCTCAAAAGACGGGTGACATAGACTCTGGTGAATCCGGAACTATCACATGAAAGTGATCTCCATCGGACTCGTAGTTGACGATCTCTGTCTCGTCTGAAGCGGTTGCCTAGACTAATGAGTGATGTCCGTACTGGGCAGTGGCGGTCTCATCAAGGGCACGTCTGTTAGGATGACTAGAAACATCATCATCGACATCCTTATCATGCTCAAATGTAGAGACGAGCGAAAGACTACCAAATTCGTTGTTACTTGTTGTGGCGGTTGTGCTTCTAGAGGACAGCCTAAAGAGATGTGCAATTGATTTCTTGACTGCTTTTACAAGCTTAGAAATCATCTTTCCTTGCCTAAAAACCGTAGCTTCAAGAGCAATTCTCTTCTCCTTTTCTTCCTCAAAGCTAGTGCGAAGCCATTCATCAAAACCGGCTTGTGTAGCGGCTGGAAATTGGGGCTCGTGGGGTGGCGTGTGAGATGTGGAAGGCTGGAAAATACCTCCTCCTTGTAGTCCTCTAGACCTCTCCTTTCGTGCCATCCTTGCCAGGGATTGATAATAGAGCGAAACTCCAACAAGCGGACATTCGGGACAATGGTAAAACCATGTGGAACGAGTGGGGTGAAAGTATGTCTTACCCTCACTCAAGGCTCGGATTTCTGCATGTGGGATTAGAACACATTTGTTCTCTTCCTCTTATGGTGGAGTGAAAAGGTACCCAAAATTGGTAGATTGCTCGTACCATACACAAAGATAATGCTTTCTTTGAAGGGCATGTAGATCAAGCTTACTCTCAACCATCAAAGGGACTTCGAGGTGAAAATCAACACCACACACAAGTAGTATGGCCGTGATTGTTCTACCAAAATCACTCGATGCTCCCTTTGGTATTTTCTCCTTAACGGCATCGTGCTTGATTTGTATCATTCTACGAGCTAAAAGTGAGGTTCACCTTCTCGGGATTCTCCACAAACGGTGATATTAGCATGTAAAACTCTTCTTGTTTCACCACTCCATACTCATTCCTACTGAAAATGAGTTGAGAAAGTAGGTAATAAACATAACGAATCGCCGGATGTGTAATCTTCGATGCCTTAGAACTTCCGAGTTTAAGTCTATCGCTTCCTATCTTCGACCATTCATCATAATGAGCTTCACTACCACTTAACTTGATCCTCTCATGACACTCAATTCCCAAAATATCACAAATTTCTTCAATAATCAAAGTATACGATTTCTCATTAACCGTAAAAACGAGAATTCCTTCTTTTGCTATGGTCGTCTTTGTCTTGGGGTAAGACAATGTTACCATGGCTAGAAATTCACGTGCAAGCCTTCCATAGGTAGGGTGCTAGATAGTCACAAACTACGATAGGCCCAATGCTTCAAGATACCATTCAACATCCTTTCGAAAACCGAGTAAATCGAGTGTCTCGAAATCAATACCAAGAGTTGGAAGCATAGCAAACTGTTGTAGACCAGCCATGTAGTCCATGTTAACATTCATTTCGGGTCCAACATGCTTCATAATAACACTCGGTGCTTGAGTTACAACCATAGTTGATTTAGCTCGCGATTTCCTCTTTTTCTTCTTAGGAGGTGATGTGTGAGGTATTGTTTGTGTGACCTCCACAAACTGCATTGGTACTTGAGTGATTTCATCCTCCTCGTCTCTTAGTTGGTAACCAAGTTCTTCTTCATTCTCCACCAAAATATCCTTTCCATGTTTCTTGGATGACTTTTTCGATCTTGTTTTAGAACGTGTAGGGCGAGGGACTTGAGCTTCGTGATCGTGGGTGGTCACGTGATGCTTCTTGGGTTTGTGTCCTCTCTTAGACTTTCTTAGAACAAACTCATTCTCCATTGAAGTTCCTACAAAAGAAATATCTCAAAAAAACATTTTACGGTCTTGTAAATCTCAATTCCAAAAGAATTGCTTCCAATGGGGATTGAATCAAAATAAAGCATAGCAAGACATTAGAAACATGTAAGAATAATAACCAAAGGTAAAATAATTTTTCTCTAATTAAATCATAATTTTCGGATTTAAGATTAATAACAATTGAAAAACACAAAAATCTTGCAATTAAGTGTTGAATATGTCAAAATTCATATCAATCCTATATATATATGATAAACCCATAATACAAGATGTATTAACTAACCATGAATCACCCAAATTCGTTTGTAATTATGACCTCACAAATCCAAATTTGTGAAAAATTAATTAAAGGTTGTAATCATGTAATTAACCCATCAATAATGTTTATATCAAGTCTAATCAAGTATTCCTCTATTGATTCTCCGACAACCTACCCAATTCAAGCTAAATCTATGAAAATTTAAAAATATGCATAAACTTGGAATTAGACAAAAAGAGGGTTTAGAGAGAAATTACCTTGGGTTTAGTGAAATATGAGATTAGGAATTGAATTCCTAGTGAAAAACTAAACAAATTTTAGTGAATTGAGATAAAACCCCAAAATTGGATTTTTAGGGTTCTTGAGCTCAAAAACACATTTGAGAGAGAAAGAGATGAAGTTGTGTTTGCAAATGAGAAAAAAAAAGTGTGTAAAACCTTTAAAAATCAGATTTTGTGATGTTTTGGTTAAAATTCGGTTTAAATCGGTTTAGAACCGGTTAAAAAAATTAAAATTGAACCGAAAAACTTACCCGGGTCAGTTTTGGTCGAATACCGGTCGGATGGACCGACCGAAACCGTGACCAAAACTTACCTCGGTCATGGGTCGAGACGGATCGTGTCGCGGGTCGAGGCGTGAGACGGGACTGCGGTAGGGCTGCCTCGATACCGGTCGGGTTTGTGACCCGGTATTGGCGTCCGGTATGGGACGCGGGACGGGGCATCGCGGTAAGAGTTGCAGCTTCGTGTCGTGGTAAGGTCGGGGCAACATGTCCCAAGTATTAGTCAGGTGGGACGACCGGGATGAACGACCGATGTGGAGCTTTCGGGTCGTGGGACGAACGGCCTCGTGTCGCGGGTCGAGCATCGTGTCGTGGTGAGATTTTTCTCGTGTCGCGGGACAGATTTTTATCGTGTCGTGGGACGAAGTTTCATCGTGTTGCGGGACGGAGTTTCATCGTGTCGCAGGACGAGGCAAAGTGGTCCGAGTATCGGTCGCGACTCCGGACCGATACACGTGACCGGTGCTGGGTCGTGCGTGTCGCAGGACGGTTTGACGCGATACCGGTCGAGAACATCGCCCGATACGTCTGTCCGGTACTGGACCCGTGTCGCGGTAAGGTCGACACCGGTCGGGTCGCGGTCCGGTATCGTGACCGGTACCGGCCAACGGTGGGTATTTTTTTTTTTTGTGTTTTGTATTTTTATAAATCCTGAAAAATCAAAATAAAATAGATTAGTGTAAAATAAACATATGAGAACCAAAATTAAAATTTTAAAAACTAATTAAAGCATAAATAAAAATGTTGGTTGCCTCCTACAAAGCGCTTGTTCAAAGTCAATTAGCTCGACTCCTTTGAAGATTTTAGACTTCCGGTGGATCCACTAAAGGAATGGTTGTTCCTTTAGCTTCATTATGTTTTGATCTTTCAGCTTCTATGATGACTCCAAGTGAATCTCCATTGTCATACTTGACAACTAATACTTCCGGAAAAAGTTTCAAAGTGTTTTCGAGCTTTCGCTTGATAGTTTCCCTGTTGATCTTGTCTTCTCTTGGGACGAGGATCTTTATCACCATGTTCTCAAATATAAACTTCTCCTTTGCTTTGTTCCCATTCTTAGCATAATCCATAGGCGTCAAAGTTGTCTTGACATCTTCAATACGCTTAGCATCCACTTCATCATAGAAAAAATTCTTGTTGATATTGGCGAAAGAGATTCTTCGGTTTGGAAAATCAACAATGGCTCCAGCTATTGCTAAGAATTGTAATCCAAGTATCAATGGATTCAACTTTCCGGTCTTCATCTCCAACACTTGAAAATCAGTAGGAACAATCCCCTCTCCTACTTTGACCATGACGTTTCAAGCATTCCATAAGGTGTAGAGGACGACAAATCGGCATACTCTATATAGACTTTGGATGGTTTGAAATCGGCCAATCCAAGTTCCTTTGCCATGGCTAGTGACATGACATTGACATTTGCTCCAGTATCACACAAGCATTCGTGGATCTCCTTTCCATTAATAGAGCATGGAAAAACAAACTTTCTCAGATTATCGACTTTTTCCAAAAGGTATCCTCTTTAGTCTTCTCTTGTAAGCTCTCTTAGATTCCCTGGGAAGGCGTTCCTCTTTTGGTTCTTGGACCAAGATAACTTCTTCTTCAAGTGGTTTAGGAGTGACCACGGCCTCCTCTTCTTTAGTAGAAGCAACATTGCAAAACTTCTTTGCTTTCTCTTCGTCTTGTCTTCTAACAGCTTCCGAGGTTTGAACGAGTTGTGTATCCATCTTAGAGAGATGAATAGCAATAGACTCGATCTTAGTGTTAAGCTCCGAATACCTACTGTCCACCATTTGGTTTCCTTCTTTCTTGTGTTGGCCAAAAGCTTCTAGCATTTGGTTCTTCATATCTTCGAGTTTAGCATCAAAAGAAACCGGTCCGGTTGGTTGGAATGGGTTGAATGGTGGTTTTACTTGATACATTCCTTTAGAAAAGAAGGGTTGCTTGGACTGATATTGGCCTCCTTGGTTGACGTTTTGTCGAGGGTAGAATTGATCTTGAGGGTTCTCGACATTGTTGCTCCGATAGAACAGATTTGGGTGAGATCGAAAGTTGTTGTTGAAATTTCGATTCCCATAGTTTTCTCCTATGTAGTTCACTTCCTCTTCATTCTCCTCCATTCCATCTCCAATACGCTCTATATTAGGATCATAACTTGTATCATTAACATCTTCAACGGCATGAACTCCCCTTTGACTCTTAAGTAGTTGTGAAACCATGTTCTTGAGCTCCGCAATTTGAGTTGAATCGGTTGATGATCTAGTAGTGTTAATGCTCCTATTTTAGTCTTGAGAACAATTAGCATCACTAGCAGCAAGGTTCTCAATCAAAAGCTTTGCCTCCGGTACAAGCTTGGTCATGAAATTCCCATTACTCGCAGCATTCAAAGATGTTTAGTGCTTGTAATCGATTCCATTGTAGAAGATATTCCATAAGTTTCCTTCAAAGAAACCGTGATTAGGGAAGTCCCTAGTGTACTCCTTGAAACGTTCCAAGGCTTCAAAGAAGGATTCAGTTGGTCCTTGCTTGAAACTTGAGATCTTGTTCCTTATAGAATTCGATCTTTGTTTGGTGTAGAATTGATTCAAGAAAGCACCCTTGTATTCTTCCCAAGTAGTGATGGACCGTGGAGGTGAAGACTTCATCCATCTAAGTGCCTTATCATTTAGAGAAAACGAAAAGAACTTGCACTTAAAGTAGTCGGCGGGAACTCCATTAGCATGAGTCGTACTGCAAATTTCTTCGAAAGTATCGATGTGGTCAAGAGGATGCTCCGTGGATAGACCATGGAATTGGTTTTGTTTCACCAATGCAATGATTTGAGGTTTGATCTCGAAATCATTCCTTTAAGATAGAGGTGGGCGGATAGGATTTCTATCAAAGAAGAAAGCATCGGAGAAATCGACATCTCCGATAGTTTGATGATGGACTTGTTGCGCTTGTCTTGGACGCAAAAGCTGTTGGAAATCTAGGTTTCCTTGAGGTTGAAGATGTGGAACTTGTTGTTGCATTCTCATATTCCCAGGTGGAATGAGATGTTGATCGTTTCCACCAACTGGATTCCTAACAATGTTCTCCGGAGGATTGTGGATTGCATTATTACGGATCGGTGGGTTTAGGTGGGCACCAAGTGGTTGCTCCACGGGTTGGTTATCTCCATCAAGAGCAGAAGCAGCAGCAAGAGCAAGAGCTCGTTGCTCTTCATTCATGGCGTGTTCATCAATTTGATCGGCCATCCTTAGTTGTCTTTGTCTCCGAAGGGCTCGTTCAAACTTATCGATTTCTTGCTCAGGTACAACTAGATTTTTCTCGTTAGAATTTCTAGTACTAGGCATAAATACCTTAAACACACGGAAAAGGATAAAAGAAAACGAGAAATCAAAGTCGAAAAAGAAAGAAATAAAATCGAAATAAAAAGAAAAACTGAAATTAAAGCGTTCTAGACGGAGTTTTAGTCAAAAATTCGAAGGTGATGTTCTTCGAAGTCCCTGGCAACGGCGCCAAAAAACTTGATGCGAGTTGAGTTTTACCTCTCAACTAACTACCTGCAAGTGCACAGCAATCACGGTTAGTATAGATAAGGGATCGTATCCACAAGGACTTCTTAACCACACTTCAAATTGTAATGAATAAAACTAAGCTAGAACAAGATATTTTTGTCATTTTTGTGATTGAAAATAAAGTAAAAAAGCAACGAATGTGAATTGTAATGAAAATCAATAAAAGAAAAGCGTTAGGACTTAGGTATTTCGCAGAGAATCATGCAACAATAAAGATTGATTGATTTTAGGGATTTAGGAATTATGAACCGTCTAGAACACAAAACACTGATTTAAGGTCATCCCACTATCGTGACGTAACTAACCATCTACGTTTTAGCACCCTAATAGACTCAACTGTCGCAGGTTATTACAAGGTGAAAACATGTATTAAAGTTCAAGTTTGATAAAGTTCACCGCACTCCTTAACTAACCTTTGGAATTGTTAAGGCTTTTGGCTCATCAAATACTAGTTCATGCAATATAACAAGCTTTTGGAGAGTATATAAATCTAAGATCAGATCGCTAAATGCACGGTAAAGCAATCATGCATTGAGTATAAGTAAATATGAAGACTCTAATGTATTCCCTAAACAATCATCAATCAATTATCGAATTATGAAACTCATTGAAAACCTAAAACCTAACAAATAAAACTACTCAGACATGATGCACGAAAAACCAGAGATAGATGATGAATTCATGATAAATAAACTTGAATTAAAAAGTAAGGGGAAGAGGATTCTTCTCTATATCGAGATACAAAGCGAGATCATCCACCAGATTGCTCTAAAATCCAAATCTAATGAAGAACACCAAGAGAACTCATGGTGGCTGCTACTGTATGATAAACTACTCTATTGTTTCGGCTGCATACCTAACAAAAGGCTAAAAACAAGTATATATAGGCTTAGGGTTTTCTAGGGCTTCATTTAGGTCAAATCCGTCTTTTTACGTCAAAACTGCTCCAACGTCGGTTGGGATTTCGGCCATGGATCATGACCGGTATTGGGCCCAAAGTGCCTTGATTTATGCTGGCATCAGCCCAGAATATCGGTCCATGAGGCGGCCCGGTATTTGGATCGATTTTGCACTTGCTTCATTTATGAGGCAGCTTGACGTATCTTCACTAAATCCATTGTAACTTCCTCCTCATAGCTCAAATTGAGATGATTCAAACTTCATTATGAAGCTGACTCAAAGGTCTATCTTCAAACCAAGGTTCATCTAATTCCAAATCGATTTGATCCTCCATTCACTGCTGAACTTTTGGCGTATACGTTATGTCCAATTTGGTAGAATGTTGATTCTTGTGAATTCTTGGTTCTTGATGGTGTCTTTGGCTTATGAAAGTTGTTGTAGCTTAGTTTACACCTATTTTGGCTCTTTTTGCTCCTTTTTCCTTGATTTCCCTGTTAAGACTCTAAAACTACAAGTACGAGAAAAACTACCTTTAAAGGTATAAAACCGTAGATAAATTCATAGAAAACATAGTAAAATATATAGTAAAATAGGTAAAATATGGGATATATCATGTATGTATCTTAACAAAAGTTGTTTCGGCTCAATTGGATGGGGATGTGCAGAGTTCGTCTTGAGATCGTGAGTTCAAGTTCCTATTTAGCACTTGTATTCTCTTAAAAAATCTAGCCAAAACGACGTAGTTTTGAAAACTGTTAAAAAAATACACGTTCCTATACTTATATATATATACAATGGAGGGTTATATTGCGGATTGACTATCATATTGTGAATTGATTTGCATTTAATTGACTTCCAGGATATAATTGCAAATTCTAACTATTTGAAAAAAAAAATTGTGGAAAACCCAAAAAAAAAGTCGTTGTAAAGATTTTAAAAATAAAAAATGAAGCAAAAGTTTAATTGGCTAAAAACAAATACAGTAAAAACTGTTAAACCTCTAAAAGTCTTTTAGATATAACTAATTGAGTTACCTTTATTCAGTGGCGAACCCAGTGTGGAATAGTGGATCACCTGATCTAGGTAATATCTTTAAATAAATTTAAGGGTTAATTAGCTAAATGTTACTTTTGAAACCTATAATTAAGGAACTAAGATATCCAAAATTATATTTAGGTAATTAGGAGAGAGAAATAAAAATATAACGAAATCGTCCTTACAACTATAATTAAGGTAATATATATATATATATATATATATATATATATATAAATTCCTAAAAATCTTTTCTTGATTTCATCCATGGAAAAATTGCTCTTGCGATTGCATCTCAACCAAAAGTAGATTGCAACTGTTATAAAAAAAAAGAATTGGATCACAAGATGACAAAAATTAAAAAAATCTCTAACAGTTGACTATGTAATAATATAATTAACTATTTCCGAAACATCTCAGAACATAGTTAAGTACATAACATTATTTGTAACTATGTAAAACATAGTTAACTATTTTTAAAAAATAATTACCAATTTAAAACATAGTTAACTATTTTCAGAGCATAGTTATCGACTCTACTGATTTCAAAACATAGTTGACTACATGAAAATGTTGTTGTGATAGGTAGTTATTTAAAAAAATATAGTTAACTAGTTTAAAACGTACATAGTTGACTAATCATCAGAAACATAGTTGACTATTATCAGAAACATAGTTGACTATTATCAGAAACATAGTTACCTACTACAATAAAAAATAACATATATAGTAAACTATTATGAGAAATATAGTTACTTTTTAGACATAGCTAACTATGTCGATATTCGGCAGCGATTTAGTTTGACCAAGAGATGAATGACGGTGAAAAAATTAACGGAGGAGAAAAAACACCGTCTTAATCCATGATTGAAGATTTTGATCCATAACAACGAGTTAAGGCAATGTAATTAAGAGAAGAGAAAAAGAAACGAATTGTGAAATTGAATATTGAAAAGAAAAAGGAGAAGAAAGGGGAGAAAGAGGAGAAGAAGAAGAAGAAGAAGATGGAGGAGGCGGCGGCGCGGAAGGAGGAGGTGGCGGCGAGCGAAGAAGGAGCCAGTGGTGGCGGCGGGGGAAGGAGGAGCCAGTGGTGGTGGTGGTGGAAAGAAGTTTTAAGTGTTTTTTTTAATGTAAAAAGTTTGATAAAGTTTGATAATTACTGAAACAACCCAACCCAGAATTTTTTAAAAAATTTCCCTTCAGATGATTATCATCACAGATAATAATCCTCAATAGGTCAACAAAACAAATAACACGGAAAACAATAACAATCAATCAACAACAAATTCCAATTCAATAAATCCCATACTTTATTAAATTACTAATCCAGTTCAAACTATAACAAATCAACATTCCAACAAGTTCCGGAACTACTAACAACCTAGCAATTCCATAAAACAATAACACAACGAGTCCCTAAATCATCTCTCCTTCCTGGCCATGATTCCATGATCACATTTTCTCTTTACCTGCAACACATGGCAAAAAAAGTTGTGTGAGTTTTATCACAAAATACTTAGCGACGCGGTCATCTCAAACCGCTAGACCTCCACATGACCTACCAGTCATCGCAAACCATGACATCACCAGTTATCTCATAAGAACACACGTCTTAAACACACATTTAATAAGACAAACTCATCTTATTAAATCTCAAAATGTATACTCGTTACAACAACAAACGAAATACATAACAACAACATAGCAACATGCTAATACAGATACTGAAAACCAGAAAAGAAACTCAAGCCACCGCTTGCTTCTCGAACCACTTCAAGAACTTCTTTTCCATCGACGCTTCTGGCTCCCAAGTCTCCTACTCAACACCGTCACAGTCCCACACCACTCTCACCAATGGTATACTCTTCCGATGCAGCACCTTGACCCTCCTCTCGAGAATCCTCACAGGCCTCGTCGCCAATGTCATGTTGGGCTGAAGATCCTCTGGAATCCTAGCCAACACCTCTTCAGACCCATGTAGACACTTCCGCAACATCGAAACATGGAAGACTTTGTGAACGGACCCATAAACCTCGGACTCAGCTTATTCTCCGAAATGGATCTGTTAGGACCCCTCAACATCGTTGCCTTGAGATACACCAGATCTCCCGTCTCCTATCAGCATAACTCTTCTACCGATCCTGAGCCTCTCTCATGTTCAGTCTCAAGACACAGATCTTCTCCATCGTCTCCTAAACAAAGTATGCACCAAACATGCTCCTCTCCCCCACTTGAGTCTAGCATAACGGTGTCCTACACGGCCTCCTATACAGAGCCTCATATGGAGCCATCCCAATACTCGCCTGGTAACTATTGTTGTATGCAAACTCAACCAGGTTCAGATGATCCGCCCAATGACCACCATAATCCAACACACACATCCTCAACAGGTCTTCCAATGTCTGAATCGTCCTCTCAGACTGCCCATCTGCCTGAGGATGATACGCTGTGCTCATATGCACCCTAGTTCCCATCTCAGCCTGAAACGCCCTCCAGAATTCTGAAGTAAATCTCGGATCCTTGTCTGACACAATACTCGCTGGCACCCCGTGCAGCCTCACTATCTCCCGCACATACTTCTTAGCCAAAACTGCCGCTCCATCAGTCTTTTTAATCGCCAAAATATGTGCTGACTTGGTCAGACGATCCACGATAACCCAAATCGCATCATAAGTCCGTGACACCGGCAACCCCGTCACGAAATCTATGGTAATCATATCCCACTTCCACTCCAGAATGGGCAAACTCTGCAACATACCACTTGGAACGTAATGCTCAGCCTTCACCAGCTGACACACATTGCACGCTGCAACCCAGCTAGCTACATCTCTCTTCATCCCGACCCAGTGATAATACCGCTTCAGGTCACGGTACATCTTGCTCGCTCTCAGATGAATCGATAACATGCTCGAATGAGCCTCCCTCAGGATCTCGTGCCTCAGATCCTCCTCCTTGGGTACATAAACCCGCCCGTTCACCAGTATCATCCCACTCGCTGAGACCACATACTTTGAACCGGCCGCCTTAGAAGCATCGATCAAACCCTGATCCTTCTCCTGAGCAACTCGAATCCTGCTCAACAAATCAGCCTAGTTAGTTGCCTCTAACCCCAACGGCTCCAGTGAGATCTCACACAACCTCAAGGTACTAATTTCGCTCACCAGAGCCTCCATGTCCCGCTCCTGATCTGAAGCAACCTTCTTCCGACTCAACGCATCTACAACCAGATTAGCCTTACCCGGATGGTACCCAATCTCCAGGTCATAATCCGCCACTAACTCCATCCAGCGCCTCTGTCTCTGGTTCAGCTCTGGCTGAGTGAAAAAAATATTTTAGACTCTTGTGGTCTGTGAATACCTGCACCTTCCCGCCATACAGGTAAGACCTCCAAATCTTAAGGGCAAATATCACCGCAGCCAACTCCAAATCATGGGTAGGGTAGTTGCACTCGTGCTTCCTCAACTGCCTCGAAGCATATGTAATAACCTTTCCCTGCTGCATCAGTACACATCTCAGACTAACTCCCAAAGCATCTGTATACACCACGTAAGGCTCCCCCGGCTCGGATAACGCCAAAACCGATGTACTAGTCAGCATCTCCTTCAGCTTCCCAAAACTCTCCTCATAAGCTGAAGACCATACAAAAAGGACATCCTTCCCTGTCAACTTCGTCATCGACTGCGCCATACTCACAAACTCCTTGACGAATCTCTGGTAATAACCTGCCAACCCAAGAAAACTCCTGATTTCGGTGGCACTCCTCGATCTAGGCCAACCTCTGATAGCCTCAATCTTAGCCGGATCTACAGAAACTCCCTCTGCAGACACAACGTGGCCAAGAAAGCTCATCTCTCGCTGCCAGAAACTGCACTTACTCAACTCCGCATACAGCTTCTGCTCCCGCAGCTTCTCCAGAACTAATCGCAAATAGACCTCGTGCTCCTCCGGACTCCTCGAATACACCAAAATATCATCTATGAAGATAATCACGAACACATCGAGATACTCCTGGAACACTCCGTTCATCAACTGCATAAACGCTGCTAGCGCATTCATCAACCCGAACGGCATCACCACAAACTCATAATATCCGTATCTCATCCGAAAGGCCGTCTTTTTAACGTCCGCCTCATCAATCGGAATGTGATGGTAACCCAAAGCCAAATCAATCTTGGAGAACCAAGTAGCCCCTCGCAACTGATCCAACAACTCATCAATGCGCGGCAGAGGGTACATGTTCTTCACAGTGACCCAGTTAAGTCCCCGGTAATCAATGTACAACCGGAAACTCCCATCCTTCTTCTTCACATACAACACCAGTGCTCCCCACGGTGAAACACTAGGCCGGATGAACCCTTCCCCAACAGATCATCCAGCAGCTTCCTCAGCTCTGCCATCTCTGCTGGAGCCATACGGTAAAGCGCCTTGGATATCAGAGTCATCCTTGGTTCCAACTCAATCATAAAAGGATCCGACCGCGACGGTGACAATCTCATCAATGACTGGAAAACGTCGTGGAAATCCCGAACAACCCGAATATCCTCAACTGTAACCTCTCCAACAGTCTCCGGCATCATTATCGTCGCCAGATACGCCTCACAGTCCTTCTCAATCAACTGCTCGGCCTGTATCGTTGAAATCATAAGACTCTCGGAAGTCGGTCTCACACCCTGAAACACCAACCTCCCTGTCTCTCGCTCAAAAACCACACGTCCTCAATGACAATCCAGGTGAACTCTGTACCGATCCAACCAATCCATACCTAGGATGACATCGTACAGCTCCACCGGACTAATAACCAGATCTGCTGGCATCAACTCCCCCGCCACCAGAACATCCACACCATGAGCCCGCCCGAAAGTAGCCAACGTCCTGCCACCAGTAACCTTAACTACTCCCGGCTGCTCTCCGGAATCGCTCCAGATCCCGCTGCCCTCTGTACACTCCGGAGTAATGAAGCTATTCGTAGCTCCCAAATCAAACAACACGTGGGACTCACAACCGCCCACAACTAAGGTCCCTGCACAAATCCCATGTACTTTAAGACCCGATGCTCTAGCACAGACACACATAATTTCCAAACAGACTAAATTCAATCACCAAAAGAATTTAAAAAGAACAAGTCTGAAATTATACCTGTGATCGGTCTGGCGCTAGAACCGCCTGCCTCTAGCGACGTGAAAACCTGTGGTACCGCTGCAATCAGAGCCAAGGGCTGGATCACCAACGGCTGCACCGCCGCTACCGCCATCTGTTGTAGCTTCGGACACTTGGGCTTGATATGCCCCGGCTCTCTGCAGTGGTAACACACCTGAGTACTCCGTGCTGCACTCCTCTGCGGATAACTGGCCACCTTGTGACCCATGCTACCACATCCGTAGCATCTTGAACCACTCTGTCCATCCTGATTGGCCCCGGAAGTGCTTTCCCACTTCCTCTTCTGACCCTGGGCAGGCTTGCCGCCCCTGCTCGAACCTGTCTACTGCTGAGATCTCCTCTGCTGCTGCTGCTGCACTAGTGGACTAACCACCGCAGCCTGCTCTCTGAGGTCTTCTTCAATCGCCGCAGCAGTCTCAACCAGCTTCGCTCTCATGGCGAACTTACTCGCTCGGCAGCGAGCCCTCAACTCAGCTCAAAGTCCCCCAAAGAACCTCCTCACCTGGGCCTGCTCGCCCTCCATGCTCCTACCAGCATGCACCAGGAGTCGACTGAACTCCAAATCGAACTCCCTCACAGTCCGATCTCCCTGAGCCAGGTTTAGAAACCTCGACTCCATCCGGTCCACCACCTCCTGCGGGAAATACTTGGCATTAAACTCAGCTAATAAATCCTCCCAAGCCATCTCGGCCTACACCCTCCTGGCCTCGACGCCCATCCACCAGAGATGCGCGTCACCATCCAGATAATGAACCGCTAGGTCCACCCGGTATCCCTTTGGACACTTGATGGAGCGAAAGTTACGCTCCAATCTCTAGCGCCACGCATCGGCCTCCTCAAGCTTGGCACCACCCGAGAAAAACCCGGTGCCAATCCTCTGCATCTACTCCATCATCCTCAGGTAGGATGGAAGCTCCTCTGCAACCGCCACACCCGACTGCACACCAGCCACTCCCGGCTGAACCCCAGCCACTTCCGGATGACAACCAGCCACTACTGGCTGCACTCTTGGAGCCTAACCTGGAGCTGGTAACCCACCTGGTAGCCGCTCCAGAATCAACTGCAGCAAACCCGCCAAGCGATCATCTCGGTCCTGGACCACACCTGCGGCAGGACCCCCACCTGGGCCCCCCACACCACCAGCTACCTCGGGACTCACACTAACCTCACCAGCCCTCACATTGGCACTCGTAGCAGTCTCACCCATAGACCCCTCCTGAAATGCCTGCGAGTCCGGCACCTGCTCATGCATGGTCTCCTGGACCACACTCGCAGCATCTGACTCACTCACAAGTCCTCGCCCGCGCTCACCATGACCACCTCGGCCCCCACGACCTCTGCCTCTAGCACCTCTAGCCATCACTCTGCACTCACGAGCATATTACTAAGTACTAGAAAAATAGAAAATCAAATAACACATACCATGGAATCTCATTGAAGGCTCGGAGGAGATGATCTAGGACTCTATACCCACACAACACTCAATCAACTATTCACATAATCAGTCAATCAATCACCCGCCCTAGAACCATAAGGGCTCTGATACCAAAATGACACAACCCAACCGAGAATTTTTAAAAAAATTTCCCTTCAGATTATTATCATCACAGATAATAATTCTCAATGGGTCAACAAGACAAATAACGCGGAAAACAATAACAATCAATCAACAACAAATTCCAATTCAATAAATCTCATACTTTATTAAATTACTAATCCAGTTCAAACCATAACAAATCAACATTCCAACTAGTTTCAGAACTACTAACAACCTAGCAATTCCATAAAACAATAACACAATGAGTCCCTATATCATCTCTCCTTCCTGGCCATGATTCCATGATCACATTTTCTCTTTACCTACAACACATGGCAAAAAGAGTTGCGTGAGTATTATCACAAGTACTCAGCGACGCGGTCATCCCGTCTACAGGTTACAATACTAGGATGAGCATACAATCAAACATACACGAAACAACCAACACGAACCAGGACAGAAGTCCTGTGTCGATCCACACAACCGCTAGGTGTCGATAGACAGACAGTCCCGTGTCCATCGGCACAACCACTAGGTGTCGATCAACAGACTGCCCCCGTGTTGATCGACACACCACCCTGGTGTCGATCGACACAACATCGCATAACCCAGAAAACAAGCCTATCCTCTCATGGCTCGAATTCCAAAGCGATATGTCGAATCCCTGCACGAATCTAAGCACCAAATACACAGAATCCAATCCAAACACCACAAACAATCGCATTCCATCTAATCTTTATGCCTATACGAACCTACGGTCACGCACTCACCTCGATTTTGGATTGAACGAAGAAGAACGACGAAGAACGACTCGAACCAGCCACTGATTTCACCTTTCCTAGCCCCGAAATCGACCACTCTCCAAACTCTCACGCTCCTATAACTCAAGAACGAGCCCTGATCGAACAATCATTCTCCAGAAATCACCAGAACTCCTCCAAATCTCTTTGATTCTGATAATCTCCCAATTCTCTCTGATAATATGGCCAAAAGAGAGAAAAACGCGTATGTTCCCGCCTCTATATACGAACCCTAGGTTCCCTACACCGGTTCGCCAACCCGAGCAATTGGAACCAAACCGATCGGTCAAATTTTACTCCGTGTCGATCGACACACACCACTCTTGTCGATCGACACACCTCCAACTATCCGACTTCTCACAAGTCAAAATACACGTGTCGATCGACACACCTCACCCATGTCAATCGACACACCAACCAAATTTCATTTTTGGTTCACGGGTATTACAATTACAAAAAGGTAAAATAGAAAGTTTAGGTAAGTTAGATGCTAGTTACTATATTTTGTTTTATGTAATGTTATATAATAAATTATAGGTAAAAAGAGTAATATACTACCTAATTTCTCTAAATTTTAATACATCCGTAGTATAATATTGTGTATATCCAATTTGAGTCCCTTCCCTATTACGTTTTGATATAAAATTTTATTTAGTAATTATTTTTAACTTAAATAAAATAAATTTTGGGTCCGTCACTGCCTTTATTTATGTGTCATGTAACAACATAAAAAGTGTTAAGCAAATAAACTGAAAAACTTTTGTAGCTAATATTAATGGTTGATCTACTAAATATTTATACCTCTACTCTTAATACCGTTTCATTATCTCTGTTTTCATTTTGTATGTATCTTCATTCTTTATCAAATAACTATATCTGATGTTTACTGTAAACATATTTTAGAAAATTATAAATACATCTGATGTTTACTGTAGAGATTTATAAAAAATGATGTCACTATATATTTTTGCCATGTTATTGTAAGCATATAAAATTG
Organism: Arabis hirsuta; assembly: GCA_964056655.1. Classification (NCBI taxonomy): domain Eukaryota; kingdom Viridiplantae; phylum Streptophyta; class Magnoliopsida; order Brassicales; family Brassicaceae; genus Arabis; species Arabis hirsuta. Next base: position 25,503,962 of record OZ053298.1, on the reverse strand, counting down.
TAACAATGAACTGTTTTCAATAATTACACAGTGAAAATAATAATAATAAAAATATAATAATTTTTTTATTGTTATAAAATAGATAATCATCCATCAATATCTTATCTATTACTTCATGTAGAAGTAAGAGTTACTTACTTATCATGTATGGATAATGTTTATCCATCTTGATTAGTTTATTGTTTTTTTTTTTTTTTAAACTAGTTTATTGTTTCTTCTTTCTTAAGAAACATGTAAGCCGATTTATATCGAGGGATGTATCATCTTGTTAATCTTGATAAATTATCGTCTCCCTCCTCTCTTCCTATTTGAGACTCTTTTACTCTTATATACAAACACATATATAGTATACATATATCTATACATAGATGTTATACATACCAATCTTACCTTATAGTATATAATTTATAACATATTATCAACATGATTATTTTTTTATTCAATTATATATCGAAAAAATAAAAAAAAATTATATTTGTTTCATACTAGAAATATAAAATTTGATTTATGTGTGTTTTTATCTAAAATTTAAATTTATATATTATTTTTACAAAGTAGTTAAGTTATACCTCTTCCTCGTATGCTATTTTTATTAGTTATTTATGAAAAAACATATGATATAATAGGCGTTGTTTTCTTGATCAAATCAAAATTTTGTCTCGATAATCTCATACTCCCTCTTTATTATTTTAAATGATTTTTAAAATTTATATATCCAAATTAAAAAACTATTTAATTTTATATTTTTCAACATAAAATACGGAGGAAGTAATAGTTCTGCCTCGTTAATTATGTGAAAAACCAAACCTATTAATTTATTATTATTTCTTTCAATTATTATTATTATTATTTTTTAATTTTATTATCACATATTATATAGAAAGCTCTGCTTCTTGATTTATTTCGTTTAAATTATTTTGTTATTATGTTTCATTATATTATTTATCATGTTTAATTTATTTTATTTTGAATTTAAAATAAAATAAATTCTTGTAAGAAAATTTATGATGCACATGTTAATGTAATATTGGACAGTGCAAACGTTTCAGAAGAGCATATGCTTTTGGAAAACCATATAGCTGAGACATGCTTATATGTAGTCGTACAAATATGAACTGAAGTGATTTAAGAAAAAAAATATGAGCGGTTATGCTGTCCTGATTTAGCAATGATATTAAAAATCATTGAAAACTGGAAGTTAACTTTTTCACGTAGCATGTCTGTAACACCCGTGAACCAAAACTTAAAGGTTTGGTTATATTTTTCTAGAGGTGTCGATCGACACGACACTAGCAATTTTTTGGACCGGTTCAATTTTTAAATTGTTCGGTTAGCGATTTTGGGTTTAAGAGAGTTAAGAGGAGATTTTTGGTTGAGTTTGTTCTTGGAGGCTTGTTAAGACTCGATTAGGGCCGTAGGAGCAAAAAGGAGATCGCGTGTTGTGATTTCGAGAGAAGGAGGAATAAATCATATATTATTAGGTTGTGAAGAATCTGATTTAGTGGGTTGTCGATGTCCTTGTCTAGTTCCAATCAAAAACAAGGTGAGTGCGTGACCATGACTTATCTGGGTGGATGGATTAATAAGATATGTCGATGTTTGGTGTGGAATTGGATTATTGATTGGTTTGGAGGATTCTTCCTTTGGTATACGTGTTGTTCTGGTGTGTTTAGTTGATGTTGTCCTTGCAGGAATCGATATGGTGCAGGCTAGAATCAAATCAGAGAGGAGAAGGTTCGATTCTGGCGACTCTGCAGCCAGTGTTGATCGACACTAGCATTTGTTGTGTCGAGCGACACCAGGCGTGTTAACTTGTTATGTGTTTGTTTAGATGAATCGATTTATTGTGTGTCTTGATAATTCATCGTGCCTATGTGTATAGGCGGTAGATGGGAGGACCGTCTCACTAGGTATTTATGATAATACTCACGCATCTCGTTTTTTTCATGTGATGCAGGTAAAGACAAAGTATGATCGTGAGATCATGGCAATGAAAAGGAGTTTAATGCCAAGTTTTTTCCACAGGAGGCAGTGGATCAGTTGGAGTCGCGGTTCTTGGAGCTAGCTCAGGGAGGCCGGTTAGTTCGTGAGTATGATCTGGAGTTTAACCGACTCCTGGTTTTTGCTGGTCCGACTATGGAGGGCGAGCAGTCCCAAGTGAAGAGGTTCCTGAGAGGACTTCGACCCGACTTGAGGACCCGATGTAGGGTGACCAGGTATGCTTCGAGGGCGGTGCTGGTGGAGACGATTGCTGCGATATAGGAGGATCTGAGGGAGCAGGCTGTGGTGGTCAGCCCAACCGTTCAGACGAGGAAGCCGCAGCAGCAAGGGCGGCAAGCGCAAGGACAAAAGAGGAAGTGGGAGGATACTTGGAGGTCGAGTTAGAGTGGTCGGGGATGCTACTGGTGTGGGAGCATGGATCGTAGATTGGCAAGCTTTCCTAGGAAGGAAAAGGCTCGGGACTCTCGGGTCTGTTACCACTACAGGGAGCCGAGAATATATTAAGCTGCAGCAGATGGCGGTGGCAGCGGTACAGCCGGTGGCTCAGACTGTAGCAGCACCGCGTGTACACTCTACCGTGGAGACGGGTGGGCCAAGCTGAAGGCCGATCATAGGTAAAATTTCCAAACTCTGACTTGGTGAATTCTGTTAGTGTTAGAATTTTGTTTGTTTGGATTTTTGTTATTCTGTGATCGAAAGATACGTTTCTTAGCAATGGGGTTTATGTAGGGACCTTATTAGTGGGCAGATATGAGTCTCACGTATTGTTTGATTTTGGAGCATCGCATTGCTTCATTACTCTGGAGTGTGCGGATACCAACAATATCCAGAGCGAAGCCGGTGAGCAGTTGGGAGTTATCAGAGTTGCAGGAGGGAAGTTTGTAGCTATCCATGGTCGGGCGAGGAGTGTGGATATTCAGGTGGCTGGGGATTCTATGCTAGCAGACTTGATTATTAGCCCAGTAGAGCTGTACGACTTCATCCTGAGTATGGATTGGTTGGATCGGTACAGAGTTCACTTGGATTGTCATCGGGGTCGAGTTTCTTTTGAGTGTGAGGAAGGGAGGTTGATTTATCAGGGAGTGAGACTAACTTTAGGGAATCTCGTGATCTCGGCTGTGCAGACTGAGAAGATGATAGGGAAGGGTTGCGAGGCTTATTTGGCGACGATTGTTATGCCACAGACTCTTGGAGAGGTTGCAGTTGGAGATAATCGGGTTGTTTAAGACCTCGAGGATGTTTTTTAGTCATTGCAGGGATTACCGCCGTCTCAGTTTGATCCTTTAACGATTGAGTTGGAGCTCGGAATAACTCCGATATCTAAGGCGCCTTACCCGATGGCTCCAGTAGAGCTGGCAGAGCTGAAGAAGCAGCTGGAGGATCTAATGGGTAAGGGATTTATCCAACCGAGCAGCTCACCGTGGGGAGCACCGGTGTTGTTTGTGAAGAAAAATGATAGGAGTTTCCGGTTATGCATTGATTACCGGAGATTTAACCGAGTTACTATGAAGAATAAGTATCATCTACCACGGATTGATGAGTTATTGGATCAGTTGAAAGGGGCTACTTGGTTTTCCAAGATAGATTTGGCTTTGAGATATCATCAGATTCCTAATTATGAGGCAGATGTCAAGAAGTCAGCTTTCAGGGCTAGATATGGGCATTTTGAGTTTGTGGTTATGCCTTTTGGTTTGACTAATGCACCGGCTGCGTTCATAAGGCTAATGAATAGAGTCTTTCAGGAGTATCTAGATGAATTTGTGATCATATTTATAGATGATATTCTAGTGTATTTGAAGAGTCCTATGGAGCATGAGGTACATTTGAGGGCGGTTCTGGAGAAGCTGCGAGAGTAGAAACTGTTCGCTAAGCTGAGCAAGTGTAGTTTCTGGCAGCAAGAGATGGGTTTTCTCGGTCATATTGTTTCTGCAAATGGAGTTTCTGTGGATCCAGTAAAGATACAGGCTATCAGGGAGTGACCAAGACCAAGGAATACCATAGAGATCAGGAGTTTTCTCGGGTTGGCGGGTTATTACAAGAGATTCATCAAGGGTTTTGCGAGTATGTTCCTTTTGTGTGGTTTTCGGATTGTGTGGAGAGTTTCGCGAACTTGAAGGCGATGTTGACTAGTACACCAGTTTTATGCTAGAGCCGGGCGAGCCTTATGTGGTGTATATATATGCTTTGGGAGTTGGGTTGGGTTCTGTGTTGATGCAGCACGGTAAGGTAATTGCTTATGATTCGAGGAAGTTGAGGAAGCATGAGGGCAACTATGATCTTGAGTTGGCTGCGGTGGTTTTTGCCTTAAATATTTGGAGGTCTTATCTTTATGGTGGAAAGGTTCAGGTGTTCACGGATCATAAGAATTTGAAGCATATCTTCACTCAACCAGAGATGAATCTGAGGTAGAGGCGATCGTTGGAGTTGTTGGTGGATTATGAGCTGGAGATAGTCTATAATACCGGTAAAGCTAATTTGGTTGCAGGTGCTCTGAGGTTGTGTGCTATTTCACAAGAACCATTGGGGCTAGAGGCAGCTAATCAAGCAGATCTTCTAAGCATGATTCGAGTAGCTCAGGAGAAGGATGATGGATTGAGTGATACTTCTAAGGATGCAGGTTCTGAGTATCAGATCTTTGCTAACGGGACTATTCTGATGCACGGTCGAGTTTGCGTGCCTAAGGATGAGAGTCTGAGACAGGAGATTCTGAGAGAGGCTCATGCGGGCATATTTTATATTCATCCTGGAGCGACTAAGATGTACTAAAATCTGAAACGGTATTATCATTGGGTCAAGATGAAAAAGGATGTCGCTAACTAGGTCGCAGCTTGCGAGGTGTGTCAGTTAATGAAGGCGGAGCACCAGGTTTCGAGTGGTTTACTGCAGAGATTACCCATCCCGGAGTGGAACTCGGATATGATTACCATAGATTTTGTGGTAGGGTTGCCGGTTTCTCAGACTTTTGATGATATTTGGGTGATTGTGGATCGCCTGACTAAGTCAGCACATTTTCTGGCCATTAAGAAGACCGATGGAGAAGCGGCTTTGGCTAAGAAATATGTGAAGGAGATAGTGAGACTGCATGGAATGCCAACGAGTTTCATGTCAGACAGGCATCTGAAGTTCACTTCTGATTTTGGAGAGTTTTTCAGGCTGAGATGGGCACTAAGGTGCATATGAGTACTGCTTATCATCCTCAGAAGGATGGACAATCTGAGAGGACGATTTAGACACTTGAGGATTTGTTGAGGATGTGTATTCTAGATTGGGGTGGTCATTGGGCGGATCACTTGAACTTGGTGGAGTTTGCCTATAATAATAGTGTAACATCCCAATTTCTGGAAATATGTGGTGCATGTGGAGAGGGTTAAGAGAATTGATTTGGCTACCTATATCACTAAAGTGCACTTATCTTTTTCGTCACACATTCAGAGAGAACTCCATAGTTAAGCGTGCTTGGGCTGGAGAAATTTAAGGATGGGTGACCTACTAGGACCTACTGGGAAGTCATTTCCAGTACCGTGTGAGTGAGGACAAAACACGGGGAAAGATCACGTGGTGATTTGCAGGGTTTGTAAACAAGTCTTTCGAGCCTCCCGGACTAACGCACCAACCGTCGGGCAGGGGTGGGCCCATGGGCCGAGAGTGGGCGTGGGGCCCATTAGGATATGAGGATTTCTCCTGAGGGGATGAAGATTTCCCCTGTATGTTATTGAGAGATCAGGATTTCTCTCGAGGGGATGAGGATTTCCCCTGCATACCGATAGCTCGACGGCGGTCGGGGCATTACAAATAGTTACTAGACGAGTATTGGTATGGCTTCTTATGAGGCGTTGTATAAGAGGCCATGCTGTACACCTTTATGCTGGACCCAAGTGGGGGATAGGAGAATTTATGGTGCAGACTTTGTTCAGGAAACCACGGAGAAGATTCGTGTTTTGAAGCTGAACATGAAAGAGGCTCAAGATCGGTAGAGGAGTTATGTTGATAAGAGGAGGACAGAGTTAGAATTTGAAGTAGGAGATAGAGTGTATCTCAAGATGGCTATGTTGCGAGATCCTAACAGATTTATGAATAAGCTGAATCCGAGGTTTATGGGTCCATTCAAGGTTGTGGAACGTGTGGAACCAGTTGCTTATCATTTGGAGTTACGTCAGATTATGAAGGTATTTCATAAGGTCTTCCATGTGTCGATGTTGAGGAAGTATCTGCATAAGTCTGAGGAGGTGGTGGCGAAGATTCTTGCAGATCTTCAGCCCAACATGACTTTAGAGGCAAGACCGGGGAGGATTCTCGAGAGGAGAGTCAAGGTTCTCCGCCGGAAGAAGATACCGTTGATGAGAGACTTATGGGACTGTGACGGTGATGCATCCTCCAAAATCGACATCACCGCGGTAGCTCCACCCCCGGCTTATCCCCACGATGAGGTCCCGGGCTATGACCTGGTCCGGAGCTCGAACCTTGCAGGAAAACATCAATGACGCGGTGGAGGTTCTACTAGCCGAGCATGAGACGGACATGACAGCCCGGCCCAACCCACCGGATGCGTCCAAAGACACGGCCCAAGACCGGCCCGATCAAGATCAGCCCGATCAAGACCGGCCTAACCAAGACCGGCCCATTGGAGAAACGGATCAAGCCCAACGGATCTTCCCTAGCACTCAAGAACACGCGCAACGGTCACTTAACTTTTCGGAATATCGCGCATTGAAGACTGAGGCTCCATCCGATCCGACGCGACCAACGGCTCTATCCATCTAAGGTAAGTTTGATTTTAATTTGAATTATTCTTAAATGCCTAACATCTCTTTTCTCTTATTGCGAGTATTTTGTTTCCTTTTTAGTAGAGTAAGACATTTGTTTCGCCAAATCTTTCCCTTTAAATACTTAGATCGAATTTTTGTAATTAATGTCCAAGACTCCTAGAAGGGCATAGCTGATTGGATGAGTATATAAGTCCCCTAACAGCCTTGTATATTTTTCACCAATTATCAATAAAGCAATCGAACTTTCTTACAAAAGAAAAACCTCTTCGCGACTAAGGAATCCATGATTTCTTTGTTGTATTTCGGCCAGTATCGAGTCTTTTCCATCCGTCTCATGGTGACCTTCGTTCCATCCTCGCATCCACTCGAACATCTCTCTGTCCGTAGTGAAAGTGTCGTACGGCCAGCACTCGGATCCATCGCTCACGTCGCTTCCATCCCTCACCGCTACCCGACTCGAGACAGGTGCCGTACGGCCGGTCCAAGCCATCCATCCACCACATAACCTCCGTTCGTGAGGCTGCATCATCTGGTATCAGAGTTTCAAAGCTCCTAACTATAAGATTTTATCTATTCGTAATCTTGTTCAATTTCATTTTCAAAAAAAAATTATATAAAATCTATCTCTCGTTTTCATTAAATCCAAAAAAACGATTGTTCTTTATTTCTCGTCTATTTAATTCGCATCCCTCATTCAAAAAAAAAAGAGCATTCACTTGTTTGATTTTGTCTCAGGAACCACGTAGAAGCCGAAGCCAAGGATCGAGTAGATTCATCACGACCAATTCCCAAAACTCGGTTATCTCGTGTCCTCTTAAAAAACACTCGTTTGATTGTTTTTTGCATCTTGTTCTTCGTTGCATCTACCTGATCGTAGCATCGTTACTCATCTAGTTTCGCCTAGTCCCATTAAACTCGTGTTCATCGTTTATATTTTACAAAAAAATATATATATATATTCTCATTTAATTCGATCCAACGGTCACTTCCTTATTTGGTTATTTCCGTATTGCATCTCATTTAATTCGTATCATCTACACGCTCCGCCAACGACTATTTCCTTATTTGGACCCGTATTATTGCTTTCTTTTTTTTGATTTTTCGAACACATTCATACACTTAGCTTAATTTTTGCAGGTACTTAACCAGTCCAATGGGAGACACAGTCGAGCCAACTCTGGCCCAAATCATGGCCGCAATCCAAGGCCTTACTAACCGGATAACTCAAATGGAGACCCGACAGAACTAGGAAACTGAGAGCACGTCCGCTGAGAGCAGCACCGAACCGGCCCGTGCCGACCCTAACCCGAATGTCCGCAACGGCAACAATGGTCAAGCCAACGACAACAGTCACAACGGCAATGGACAGGTCCGCGAACAACCTGGACCGCGCCAAAACCGCAACAGCCCGCACAACGGCCCGAGACAAGGCCCAAACCAAGACGAGGACGAGCCATGGCACGGTGGGAAGGATTTGAAGTTGGTCCCACCAACCTTTATTAACGTGTCTCTTGACAATTTTTTATTTATTTTTTATAGATCCCAATGAACATAAAGCTTTTGGAACAATCGAATAGAGAAAAGAGATTATGGCGCTAAACCTTACAAGAAAAAATCGTTCATCATTGGAAGCTCTTCCACTGTCACCATCTGTTTCCGTCTTCATATATTTAGTCATTTCTTTGATTTTGTTGTTCTATGTTTTCATATGCATGGAGAACGAGAGGAGATAGATGCTTAACCAAGGTTTTACTATTGTTTATTCATTAATCCATATGTATATTAATGTTTATTTAGAGGCCTCGATAATTTTATTGTCTTTTTTAGTTTCATGTTTAGATCTTAAAAAGTCAAACATGAAGTCGATATCTTAAATGAGTCAATCTTGCTCAAATGTGTCTCTTTCATCGTGTTTTCTCCACACAATTGTCTTTTTCATATGTGTTTATCTATGCGTATATCATGAGCGAGTTTACAAAATTTCAATTCCAAATTTGAAATTTATTTGTTTCTATTATGGTTTATTAATTTTTGGAAATCTTTTTTTTTTTAGATAAAGCAAAAGAAAAAAAAGGGAAAAATAGTAAGTTCTCATGATATTACTACGAAACTATTAGAAAATGTTTTTATTTCCATCTATTTTGATTGTTAAAAGGTCTTTTTTATAGTTTATATCTCACAGAATAGATAAATTAAAAAAATTCAATAAAGTAACCATGTGTGCTCTTTGTCTTTTATTAGCGGATTGTGATTGATTATGTTCTAAAGCATACCGAATTTGAAGATTGTTTTGGCATGAAGACAAATATTTGAGAAGTTAAACTTTGCGGTGGAACAACTATTTCATCAATGCTTTAATCTGGATAGAAACCATTTCTGAAGAGAGTTTGACAATGTAAAGAAGGAGGTTAAGAGCATGCAACATAGTATTCTATCTTTGATTAGGGCTGGGCATATGGGTATTCGGGTCGGGTATAGGTTCAGGTCCTATCGGGTACAGGTCCTATCGGGTACAGGTCGTATCGGGTACTGGTTCTGTCGGGTATAGAATTTTTATACTCATACAGATACCTACAAATTTTCGGGGTCGGGTACAAGTTCGAGTTTTTCGGGTACAGATTCGGATACAGGTTCGGATCTGGTCACAAATAATTATACCAAAAAAATCTAGCACAGGTTCGGGTACAGATTCTTTTACGTTCAATTGTACTTAAAACTATTTTTTTCTCTAAAATCTACAAAAAAATAACCTATAAATGAAAATATTTGAAAAAAACACAATACAAAACATTTAAAATACCAAATCTAAAATTTAAACTAGTTAAAAATGTGACAAAAAGTATCTAGTTCTGGGTATACGGGTATTCGGGTCGAGTACAGGTTCGGGTCCTATCGGGTACATGTTCTGTCGGGTCTAAAAAATTTATACCTATACAAATATCTATAAATTTTCGGATCGGGTACAAGTTCAGGTTTTTTGAGTCGGGTACAAATTCGGGTATTCGGGTACAGGTTTTTTTGTCCAGCCCTATCTTTGATGATGTAGATTTGAGATATTCTCGGAAGCTAACAAATTTCAGTAATATGTTAACTATTTTATCAAAGTGGAGTGGTTTTTGTTTTTATGGTATAGAGCTAAAATACAGCTATATAAGTTAAAAAAAATGCATGATTTTAAACTTTTAGTCTTATATGTATATAGGAAGTTAATATGTATAGGATAATAGTTTTCATATTTTAGAATTTTTTTGATTTATAAGTTCAAAAATATAGCTATATTTTTTTAACTTATATGAATAAAATTTCAAAATCATGCATTTTTTATTTTTATAAATGATTATTTGCATTTTTAAATATTAATTAATTTTATATTTTTATAAATTTTTATATCCGCACACGGTGCGGGTTAATCATCTAGTATCTATTAAAATCCTTTTTAATGTAATTTTTTCAAATTAATTGATTTGATTAATAATAAATTTATTGTTTCACATAATTCTAAAATTATTATTTTATTCATTAGTTATTATTTTTATATGGAAAAATAGTTTCAACATTTATTGAAATCTTGCGAAGATCTTTACGAGTACATCACTAAAAATCGTCAATTACAACCCAAAAAAATCTTAAACATGATTCAATCGTTATAAAATGAATAATTAGTTACATTCGTCACAACAAATAAAGCTAAAAAAGTCTATAATATTAAAAGAGAAGTACATTTAGGAGAATGTCCAAAATTGATTTCAATATTACTCAAATTGCCATTGCCTTTTAACTAAGTAGATTTAATTGAAAAGGTTAATTTTGGACATATGCAGTGGCAATTTTTAGTAATTATCATATCAATTTCAGACATTTTTCGGACTGGAGGGCGCGGATCCAGTCTTTTTACCCGGTCGGATCCGATTTTATTAATGGCATTTCCGTAATATTTGAGTGTTTTATTACATATGGTTTCCTTATTGGATCACAAAAGGAAAAAAAACCCAAAAACATTGTAAGCCCATTCGAAACTCTTGGTTTTATAGAATTCTTTATCCCACATCATTTTTGGAAGAGTTTTTTGATCTAGATTCTTAGTATAAATAAGATCAACCATGATTCACAAAAACTTAAATCGGAAGCCTAACATAGGCGTCCAAATTTGGGGTTTTGTTTGGTTTAATACTAATACGGTTATTTGATTAACACGGATAGTTGTATCAAATAAAATTTAGAATAGGTTACATATATCGGATTAGTCAAAAACCTAAAATATTATAAATCGATCAATTTATAATATTTTGGTTTTGATTAGATTATGATATATGATAAATATTTTAAACTTACCCAATAGTTTTAATGTTACGCATGTGGGTTAAAATATTTTTATCCGTATTAGCAAAGGATGAAAACTTTAATATTTTAATCGAATTAAAATATTTCAGTTTTTATGTCTTTGTTAAGACGTTTACAATGTTTTAGTCTATTGTTGTACTCGAAATCGAATTACTATCCTTAGTAATATAGATATTTTGATTACTATAACAAGGAAGTACACAAAATTTGTAAAGATATTGTAAACAATGATCCTCGAGATTAAAGATTTTACGCATTTTGTTGATTAAAGATCTGTCGGTGTCTAGCGACGTTTATTTGGACCTAACTAATTTCCGAGATATTCTCGATGAGAAGATAGGCATGAACATCTTAATAGGTTAAATGTTTTGTATATTGGACTACATTAGTTTTAATTAAATAAACATTTATTGTTGAATCTAACATTTTGCTAAATATAAATCAAATCATATAGTTGATCCAATCTATTTGCCAAGAAAACGTTTAATGGTTATCGAAATAATATGATAACATTTCCTTAATGTGTAAATCATTTTTTTGCCAAGAAAAAGTTTAATGGTTTTTATTTGGAAAGGCAATCTAAATCAAATCATATAGTTATTGTTTTTAAAATACTAAATCTTTTAAACAAAAGGAAATGTTGTATAAAAAATCATTAAACCTTAATGAATATTACCTTTTAAAAAATGTCCAAAATGTATATCAATATTACTGAAATTGCCATTGCCTTTTAACTAAATAGATTCAATTGAAAAGGTAATTTTGGACTAATGCAATGGCAATTTCAGTAATTTTGAGATCAATTTCGGACATTTTTCTGACTGGATCCGACTGGGGGGCGCGGATCCTGTGCGACACGGTTCATGACCCGTTTTTCATTAATGACATTTTCGTAAAACTTATTTGGTGGTGGATCGATCGATCTTCTTGATGGATCGATCGATCCGATGCAGTAGAGTGAACAGATCGATCCTGATGTGACCTGATGAATTGGTAGTTGATCGCAGTGTTTTGGATCGATCGATCTCTTATTAAGATCGATCGATCTATCTGTCCAGTTTTTAATTTTTTTTTTAAACATTTTCTTAATGTGTAAATCATTTTTTTGCCAAGAAAACGTTTAATGGTTTTTATTTGGAAAGGCAATCTAAATCAAATCATACAGTTAATAGTTAAATGGTTTTTAAAATACTAAATCTTTTAAACAAAAGGAAATCTTTTAAAATCTAAATCTTTTACCAAGATTTACCCTAAACAAATATGCTGTTGACGCCATACACATCTATATAAATCAATGTGTATGGCCGAAATTATCAAAAAATAAAATTAAACAAGAAACACTTCCTCCACCAAAAAAACAAATCATGTTGTCTTTGTTCAAAGTTAGTCACTTGAATCCCTTTGTCAATGAATGGAAAATTAAAGTAAAATTGCTCCAAAAATTCAAACTATCTTCAGGAGTATATGTATCGCTCGAGCTCATCATGGTTGATGAAAAAGTTTGTTTTCTTTGCTTTTGATTTGAATGATGTCGGTAGTATATATGTATTTCTTAAATTTTAAATTTATGTCAAATTTATGTGGCGCATTCATTAGTTTTAGAATTTAAAAATCTATATAAGACATCGATTAAACTTGGACGATGACAATTGGTTTTAGATAGGCAACTGCGTTTTGCTTTTTTTTTTTGCTCAATCTCTTATTTCTTTGTCAATTGGTTTGAACCTTATTTTTTGCACAATCGCATGACATAGATTTCTATGCTTATTTTAATAACAATTGCATATTATATTTTAGGATTTCTACGTGTAGAAAACATAAGATTTAGAAAGTGGAATTGGATGTCAAACATACATTAACTTATCATGAATTTTTCTTTTTCTTTATATTTAATGGTTTCTAAATAGTTTTCATAAGATTTTGTTTACGTAGTGATTGAGATTTCTACGTGATCTCTCATGCTTTTGTTTGATTTTATTTTACGTGGTTCATGTAGATAATTGTCTATTTGAAGTTTTATTGATTTGTTATGCTCTACTAATTTCTGGATATTTTGATACTAATTTAGGGAGATAAAATACAAGCTGAAACGACCTGACCCAAAAATTTAAAAATTTTCTAATTAAAAACCCGGATTATCATTATCACAAACGATAATCCTCAACGGTCTAATCAAACATGCGGAATACATAACAATTAAATCAACTCAACAACACAACAATTTTAACGAATCCCATACTTCATTAAGTTACTAACCAATTCAATCCAACAACCAATATCCAATAACACTAACACAGGGTTCCAGAATTTACTAGCAACCTAGCAATTTATAAACAACACTAATTGAGACCCTAAATCATCTCTTCTTCCTCGCCACGATTCCACGATCACATTTTCTCTTTACCTGCAACACATGGCAAAAAGAGTTGCGTGAGTATTATCATAAATACTCAGCGACGCGGTCATCCCGTCTACAGGCTAATTAAGCACAAGTATAAACAAAGGATACAATACCAGGATGATCACAGAACAAGCATACACGGAACAAACATTACGAACCCACACAGAAGCACTGTGTCGATCGACACAACCTCTAGGTGTCGATCGACATGATGCCTCGTGTCGATCGACACACAACCCTTGGGTCGATCGACACGACGTCGCAGAACCCAGAAACGAGTCTGTCCTCACACGACTCGAATCTGTCGCGAGCCATCGAGTTTCCTGCACAAATCCATTCACAAAGCACACAAAAAACACCACGCAATCGCATTATATCAATTCCCTATACTTATACAAGCCCACGATCACGCACTCACCTTGATTTGGATTGAAAAATATAAAGAACGCGAAGAACACGATGAAGAACGCGAAGAACGATCACGAACAGCCCCTGATTTCCTTCTCTGATCCGAAAATCTCACTCTAGATCCTCACACGTTCTTCAAATCCCAAGAACATGCCTCCAACGATCCAATCCTTCTCCAGGAATCTCTCAAAAACCCCAAATTCTCTGATTTCAGAACTTCTCCCAAATCTCTTTGAAAAATCTGATTCTCAAGAACAAAAACGGCCAGAACTTCTGATTCTGCCTTTTATATCGAACCCTAGGGTTTTCCCTAAATCGGCCCATCAAACCGGCCAATTAAATCGAACCTGTCGGTCTAATTTCAACCCGTGTCGATCGACCTACACCTCTGTGTCGATCGACACACCCACCAAAATTCCACTTTTTGGTTCACGGGTGTTACAATTCTCCCCCACTAACACGGATTCGACCTCGAATCCTGCGACACCGTCGCACTATGGTCACAAACACCGGACCCGAACCCGGCTGACCCTTCGAGATCACACTCAAACCACACAACCCCGTCTCAATAAAGGTCGCACCTCCGTCTAAAACCCGACCAGATTCCCCCGGAATATCCACGATGCAACGTCCCCTGGTCCCGATCAGGGCTGCTAATATGCTCAAATTTGCCTTGAGCTACTCTCTCAAATTAAGAGATCGATGTAGTACTTAGGGGTCGAATCCACAGGGAATCGAATAACACAACCAATTCGTGAGTTCAAACTTTGCTAAGTAAATATGAGTGAATGAATAAAAATAGTAGGCAAACGAATAAATGATTATCAAGATCTTAGAATTCAATTTAGACAAAGGTTAGGCCTTGGGTAATTCGTAGGGATGATTTGAGATTCGATCGTGTCGATTGACACACAGGTTTGTGTCGATCGACACAAATATATTTAAACCGTAGGATTTTATTAAGAACCGTTCTAGAACATAAACACGAATGTAAAATCAATCAACTTTCGTTGCAGAGACTATCTATGATTAGATTCCTAAATCCCAAATTTCTTTGCGAACCTAGAGAATTAAATCAAGCTTTATAGTTCAAGTTTAATTGCTCACAAAATTCCTAAACCAAATTTCTTTGCGAATAAGTAATTTTGCTCATCTAAGATTATTTCAGGTTATCAATAATACTTTCGCATCTATTAAACAACCTATGATATCCAATTTTAGTTGATCAATCCTAAAATCAGAGTTAAATCAATCTAGATGAAGAACATAAAGATAAATCCTAACAGGGTTTCAATCCTACCAATTTCTCATCAAACCCTAGAACTACCCTAAACCTAACAAGCAAACTACTCAGACATAGATGATGTAAACATTATCAATGAATAAATAATTTGCATTAAAAAGTTAGAGCAAGAGATACAGAGTTTCGAAAGCGATGGAATCCGGAAGTCTGAAATCTCCTCAAAGCTCTAAATCTCCAAGTCTTAATTAAAAATAAGATGATCCACATAAAATCCTAAATAAAAACTATATATAAGGTTTAAAATTCGGACTGGGCTTTTCAAGAAACTTCTAGGCTTTGTGGGCCGAAAAGGAAACCAATCAATCTTCACGTCAGACGAGCTTGTGTCGATCGACACACAGGACCGTGTCGATCGACACAAGCTCGAAAACTCGATTCCAACTTGATCACTTCAGCTCGTATTCCCTCGATGCTCCAAAATGCTCCAAAAACTCCCATAAAGTCCAATCGTCCAATAACCTGCAAAGAATCTAAAAGACTCGAAAAATACCAAAAAGACTCTATAAAAAGGACTTATATCATGGTCGAAAACGGGTAAAAACCATGATATATCAACTCCCCCAGACTTAGCATTTGCTTGCCCTCAAGCAAAACATATACTAAGAATGTGAAAGAGGTTTGAAAACGCATAAACTTACCTTCCCTTGGAGTACTGAACCAACCCTTTCAACTAGTAATCAACATAATGCAGAACCAACCCAGGATCAGACCACCATGTACTTCTCCATAGACATTCGCAGCCTCCCAAATTCATCCACGACTTATCAACATAACCCGCTAGTCCTCATTGCTGGGTCTCGTCCCAGATCTCGATGCCAAGAACCTTCTAGACTCATTCCCATACATTACCATGTCAAGTGAACCATACAACCTTTGGTACTCTTTCTCTCCCCCAGACTTATTCGATTCAGAAACTAAAAAACAGTGCTTTCACTACTATTGTTCCTTGTGAGGAGACAGGGTCGTGGGATCGCTCGTCCTCTACATCCGTTCTAAGGGACTCAGACTGCTGCTTTTGAGTTCCAGGTGATCACCTCTTTAGTACTGACTCACTGGAATTTCATTTCTTCATCTAGTACTCAAGAACTATCATATCACCCCAAATCATTCAAATTTTTTTTTTTTTTTTTTTTTTTTTTTTTTTTTTTATGAAGGAGAGGAGTACCGTCCTTTTCAACAGAGATTGCACTTGTCAGGTATGAATGAGGAGTCAAGTTCTACGAACACCAGTCACCGAGGAGACCGCATAATTAGCTCGAACCCTGCGGATTATGCTGGAAGTAACAGACGTTTCTAGTTAACTTGTTAGCCTTAGGATTTTCCATTAGTCTGACTCTGAAATCGATCCTGAAAAATGGTCACACAACTGAAAGAACAATCCATTAAACCAAGAGAAAATTCAAGTTTCCAACTGTTTTGACTCAATAAAAACGAAAATTTGACTCAAAATAAATCAAAACAAAGAGAAACACGTTAGTAGTTTCCCTCCCCCAGACTTAACCAACACTGTCCCCAGTGTGATCAAGCCTGAAGTAGGTGAAAAAACAGAAAAGAAAAAGAAAACACCAATTGAAAAGAACGAGAACTTACCTGTTGCAGGGTATGTCGATCGACACGAGTAGATGTGTCGATCGACACACTGATGTTTGTTTCCTCGTCTTTTTTTTTTTTTTTTTGCTGTCTGAAACACTTAAAATAAAAAGTTAGTAAAACAAAACAAAAAAAGTTCAAACTAATTTACACTTACCAGTGGGTTGCCTCCCACTAAGCGTTTGTTTTTAGTCATTAGCTCGATTGTGTCAGGACGCAGACTCCTGGTGGATTGGTGAAAGGTACAACACCGGGAAACAGCTTCATGGTGTTGTGCAACATCTCTTGAACTACTACCTCTCCTTTCTCCCTTAGCTCCATGGGAAAGATGATTCTGAACCTGGAGAAGGGTTTGGAAGTCTTCTTGCGCTTGGACTTCGCTGGTTTGGTGACTCTATCAGATCGCTGGGAGATAGGAGTTGAAGGAGGAACTCTGGGGATCTTCTCCACGTCATCTCCAAGGTTTGAGCATTGTTGTCCTCCATCATTGACGGTCATACAAGAATTCTCCTTGACATGAACTGCAGGGTAGAAGACATTCTTGTTGATCTCTGAGAAAGAGATTCGCCGGTTTGGGAAGTCCACTATCGCACCCACAGTGGCGAGGAAGGCTTGCCCAAAAATCAATGGGTCATCGTTGTCCTCCTTCATCTCCATCACATGAAAGTCAGTAGGAACAAGGCAATCTCCCACTTGAAGCATTAGATCCGGAATGAAACCTTTCGAACTTGTAGAAGAAGAGTCTGCAAACTTGAGAGATGCCCTTGGAGGTTCCAAATCTGTAATTCCTAGCTTCTTCGCCATAGCCATAGACATGACATTTACATTAGCACCTGTATCACAGAGAGAGTCCTTTAGTTCTATACCATTGACTAAACATGGAACAACAAACCTCCCTGGAGTTGCTAGTTTAGTCAGCTTCCTCAACGATGGTTGAGCAGGTTTCTCCAGAGTCATGTCTTGAATCAATGCGCATACTTCTACGGAAAGTACAGCACTGAACTGCTCAGAACTCAAGTTCTTGATAGCCATCCTCTGCAAGCACTTTTTGACCACCGGAGAGAGCTTCTCAACACCTATCAATGGAAACTCCACAACAAGTTTATCCATGATGGCCTTGCATCTAGCATTCTCCAGCTCTTGCTTAGACCTCCTAGGATATGGTATCTTAGGCTTGTAAACTCTCTCTTCTGCTTTGGCTGAAGTCTGGGACGAAGTTAGGCAGTCCTGGGTAGCGTGTCGATCGACAAGCAGTGTGTCGATCGATAGGAGACTTCCTGTCCGATGTATCACCGATTGCGTAACACTCTGTCGATCGACAGGCTTCTGTGTCGATCGACACGATGCTCTCTGTGAAACTAGACTCGCAATTCAGGGTTTGTGTCGATCGACACAGCCCTGTCGTGTCGATCGACACGAGCTCTACTGTCTCCAAATCTGCGACTTCTCCTTCCTCACACCCCACAGTGATTGCATTGATATGCAACCTTGGGTTCGTCTCAGTTTTAGCCGGTAGGAATTCTTCTTGCCTTTTCACCGACTCCGCCGTTTGAGCAACTTGGATATCCAATTTCTTGACATGGGTGTTCAGAGCTTCGAATTTCCCATTCAGATCTTGATACATCGCATCCATTTTCCCGTTGAAACTCACGGTCATCTTCTGCTGCCCTTCCAAGATCTGCTCTAGCATGGATTTCATCTCGCTGCTCTCTACTGTCTGAGGAGGAGGTGCCTGATAGGAAGATGAACCATAGTTCCTAGTGTAATTGCTGCTCTGAAATGGCTTCTGAAAGTCATTCTTCTGAAACCCTTGTTGATTCCCAAACCTCTGACCCTGAAAGCCACCTCCATTGATGTAGTTCACATCCTTTTCCTCTGGCTCGAAAGTCTCTACCTCTGCAGCAAACTGAACTGACTTCTTCCCGACGAGAAAGTTATGCACAGAATCCAGCTTAGCCTTTACCTCAGCAATTTGGCTTCCATCCATGTTTCCACCCAGCTTCTTCCTTTCGAAATCTGCATTCTTGGTACTGTTGCTGGAAGCCAAGTATCGATGAGAATCAGTGCATCTTCCGGATACCTGGTGTTGAAGTTCCTATTGCTAGCTGAATCGAGGGCCATCTGATACCTCCAGTCAATCCCTCTGAAAAAGATGCCCAACAGCTGGACATCACTAAACCCGTGGTGAGGACAATCTCTCTGGTAAGACTTGAATCGCATCCAAGAATCCTTGAATGCTTCAGTCGATCCCTGTTTGAAAGTAGAGATCTTGTTCCTCAAATCCTCAGACCTTGCCTCATCGAAGAAGTTGTTGAGGAAGGCATTCTTGGTGTCCTCCCAAGTAGTCAACGATCCAGGCTCCAGCTGCTTCAACCAGTAGGCTGCTTCTCCACTGAGAGAGTATGGGAACAGCTTGCAGTAGAGGTAGTCACTAGATACTCCATTAGCCTTAATGCTAGATGCTAGGTCCTCGAACCTCTCAATGTGGTCCATGGGATGCTCAGATGATAGACCGTGGAAGGGGTGCTGAGCCACAAGAGAGAAATATGCAGGCTTTAGCTCGAAATCGTTTCTCTGGAAAGCTGGAGGACGAATCGCTGCCCTGTTGGCATAGAATTCGTCTGGCCTATTGTACTCTCCTAGAGTGCGCCCACGCCCAGCTGGCTCATGGCGCTGTACAGCATGCTGCTCCTCCAAAATCATAGCCCCGTTCTCATCAATCCTCTGACCTTGAGCATTTCGTCTACGACCTTCAGAGTCCTGAAGAAAACCATCGTCACCTCTGATAAGGATCATTGGATTCATATTGGCTGTCCTTGTTGCTGCTCTGTTGGCTCGTTCTAACCTCAAAATCTTAGGATTGAGATCAAGTAGCTCTTTGTTCTGGTTGCTTCGGGTAACGCGCTGATGCATAAACCTGAAACACACAAAACAAAAAGAAAAGAAAAAGCAAGTAAAATAAACAAAAATAAAAACTTAGACCAAATTCTAATATCACAAATCGATTGGTTAAATCGATTCCCCGGCAACGGCGCCAAAATTTGATATGCTCAAATTTTCCCTGAGCTACTCTCTCAAATTAAGAGATCGATGTAGTACTTAGGGGTCGAATCCACAGGGAATCGAATAACACAACCAATTCGTGAGTTCAAACTTTGCTAAGTAAATATGAGTGAATGAATAAAAACAGTAGGCAAACGAATAAATGATTATCAAGATTTTAGAATTCAATTTAGACAAAGGTTTGGCCTTGGGTAATTCGTAGGGATGATTTGAGATTCGATCGTGTCGATCGACACACAGGTTTGTGTCGATCGACACAAATATATTTAAACCGTAGGATTTTATTAAGAACCGTTCTAGAACATAAACACGAATGTAAAATCAATCAACTTTCGTTGCAGAGACTATCTATGATTAGATTCCTAAATCCCAAATTTCTTTGCGAACCTAGAGAATTAAATCAAGCTTTATAGTTCAAGTTTAATTGCTCACAAAATTCCTAAACCAAATTTCTTTGCGGATAAGTAATTTTGCTCATCTAAGATTATTTCAGGTTATCAATAATACTTTCGCATCTATTAAACAACCTATGATATCCAATTTTAGTTGATCAATCCTAAAATCAGAGTTAAATCAATCTAGATGAAGAACATAAAGATAAATCCTAACAGGGTTTCAATCCTACCAATTTCTCATCAAACCCTAGAACTACCCTAAACCTAACAAGCAAACTACTCAGACATAGATAATGTAAACATTATCAATGAATAAATAATTTGCATTAAAAAGTTAGAGCAAGAGATACAGAGTTTCGAAAGCGATGGAATCCGGAAGTCTGAAATCTCCTCAAAGCTCTAAATCTCCAAGTCTTAATTAAAAATAAGATGATCCACATAAAATCCTAAATAAAAACTATATATAAGGTTTAAAATTCGGACTGGGCTTTTCAGGAAACTTCTAGGCTTTGTGGGCCGAAAAGGAAACCAATCAACCTTCACGTCAGACGAGCTTGTGTCGATCGACACACAGGACCGTGTCGATCGACACAAGCTCGAAAACTCGATTCCAACTTGATCACTTCAGCTCGTATTCCCTCGATGCTCCAAAATGCTCCAAAAGTTCCCATAAAGTCCAATCGTCCAATAACCTGCAAAGAATCTAAAAGACTCGAAAAATACCAAAAAGACTCTATAAAAAGGACTTATATCATGGTCGAAAACGGGTAAAAACCATGATATATCAGCTGCCCAATTGACCGCCCAACAATCAAACAAGAACATGCACGACCAACCGTTGACCCCGAATTGGACCAAATGATTGCACAACAATCAAACAAGAACATGTACGACCAACGGCGCTACATATATCACCAGGGTTGTCCGAACTTGGTTCCACACGTTAGCAAAGAACCTTAGATTCGACATCCAATCCACTCTCTTGACCCTCGGTCAACACCACTCGAGATCACACCTGATCCCCGAGCTCTACCAGGCTCATACTAGCCCCATTGCACCGTCTCACCACGGCTGCAATCCTGACCCCACCCGGTCTGCACCACCTGAGATCCACTCCCGATCCCCGAAGTTCATCCAGTCTCATGCTTACAACCACATTACAGATACTATTGCTCATACCCATATCTATATACAACACTCCGCTCTCAGGATCGTCACCTCTTGAGCTCTCGAAGTATATCATACCCTCCACCTTCAGGACCGCCGCCCATCCGGTTTTCGGTATGCTCCAGCCCCTCTCACTCTCAGGACACACAGTCTGTCAAGCTCGGCTGCAGAGGAATCACACATCCCCTGGAGAGGCTTCGGCCCCTCAAAGTATATGCAAGGGAACCACTTCCTCCGGAGAGAACATCACTGTCCCCTCAAGTATACCCAGGAGACCCACGATCCCCTGGGGCAATCACTCTGTAACATGCATCTTAGGCACCTGTTCACTGAAATCACCTCTCGTGGCCATACGAAACCACCCAAACACCAGGGTGTCTCACAGAGTCCCTAGAAAAGATGATTCTAACTCACATAAAACCTCTTTTCCAGACTCCCCTTAGGAAATAGACAAGTTCTAACGCGCGTAGAGCTTACATTTCCAGCCACTCCTGGAATATGTACAGTCTCATTTCCAGCCACTCTTGGAACATGAATGATCTTACATTTCCAGCCACTCCTGGAACATGAACGATCTCATTTCTAGCCACTCCTAGAACATGAACTGTATTATTTCCAGCCACTCCTGGAACATGAGCAAGCTCTATGCCGCGTAAAACTTTTATTCCTAGCCATCCTAGCCGATAGGCAAGCTCTAACTCACATAGAACTTTTATCGCTAGATAATCCTCCTAGAACATGGACAGCTCTAACTCACATAGAACTTCCATTTCTAGCCTTCCTAGCCGATAGACAAATTCCAACTCACATGGAACTCTATCGCTACCCTCCACATGACCTACCAGTCATCACAATCCATGTCATCACCTGTCATACCATAAGAACTCACATCTTATAACACATTTAATAAGGAAAACTCATCTTATTAAATCTCAAAAATGTATACTCGTTACAACAACATCAAACGAAATACATAACCCCATAGCCACATGCTATACAGACTCTGAAAACTAGAAAGACACTCAAGCCACCGCTTGTTTCTCGAACCACTTCGAGAACTTCGTCTTCATCAACGCCTCTGGTTCCCAAGTCTCCTCCTCAATACCATCACAGTCCCACACGACTCTCACCAACGGTATACTCTTCCGACACAGCACCTTGACTCTCTTTCCTAGAATCCTTACAGGCCTCGCCGCCAACGTCATGTTAGGCTGAAGATCCTCCGGAATCCTCGCCAACACCTCCTCAGACTCATGCAGACACTTCCTCAGCATCGAAACATGGAAGACCTTGTGAAAGGCCTTCATACTCTGAGGTAACTCCAATTTATAAGCCACCAGTCCGACCCGCTCCACCACTCTGAACGGACCCATAAACCTCGGACTCAACTTATTCTCTGAAATGGATCTGTTAGGACCCCTCAACATCGCTGCCTTGAGATACATTATATCTCCTAGCTCAAACTCTAGCTTCTTCCGTCTCCTATCGGCGTAACTCTTCTGCCGATCCTGAGCCTCTCTCATGTTCAGCCTCAAGACACGGATCTTTTTCGTCGTCTCCTGAACGAAATCCACACCAAACATGCTCCTCTCCCCCACTTGGGTCCAGCATAATGGTGTCCTACACGGCCTCCCATACAGAACCTCATATGGAGCAATTCCAATACTCGCCTGATAGCTGTTGTTATAAGCAAACTCTACCAGGTTCAGATGATCCGCCCAATGACCACCATATTCCAGTACACACATCCTTAGCAAATCCTCCAATGTCTGAATCGTCTTCTCAGACTGCCCATCCGTCTGAGGATGATACGCGGTACTCATATGCACCTTAGTGCCCATCTCAGCCTGAAATGCTCTCCATAACTCTGAAGTAAACCTCGGATCCCTGTCTGACACAATACTTGCTGGCACCCCGTGCAGCCTCACTATCTCACGCACATACTTCCTAGCCAACACCACCGCTCCGTCGGTCTTCTTGATGGCCAGAAAATGTGCTGACTTCGTCAGACGATCCACGATAACCCATATCGCATATAGGTCCGTGACACTGGCAATCCCGTCACGAAATCCATCGTAATCACATCCCACTTCCACTCCAGAATAGGCAAACTCTGCAATAACCCGCTCGAAACTTGATGCTCAGCCTTCACCAGCTGATACACATTGCACGCTGCAACCCAGCTGGCTACATCCCTCTTCATCCCGACCCAGTGATAATACCATTTCAAGTCACGGTACATCTTGGTTTCTCTCGGATGAATCGATAACATGCTCGAATGAGCCTCCCTCAGGATCTACCGCCTCAGATCCTCATCCTTGGGTACACAAACCCGCCCGTTCACCAGTATCATCCCACTCGCTGAGACCACATACTCTGAACCGGCTGCTTTAGAAGCATCAATCAATCCCTGATCCTTCTCCTGAACAACTCGAATCCTGCTCAACAAATCTTCCTGGTTAGCTGCCTCTAACCCCAATGGCTCCTGTGAAATCACACATAATCTCAACGTACTAATCTCGCTCACCAGAGCCTCCCTATCGCGCTCCTGATCTGAAGCTACTCTCTTTCGACTCAACGCATCTGCAACCAGATTAGCCTTACCCGGATGGTACCCAATCTCCAGGTCATAGTCTGCCACTAACTCCATCCAGCGCCTCTGTCTCTGGTTCAGCTCCGGCTGAGTGAAGAAATACTTCAGACTCTTATGGTCTGTGAATACCTGCACCTTCCCGCCATACAGATAAGACCTCCAAATCTTAAGTGCAAAGAAAACTGCAGCCAACTCCAAATCGTGGGTAGGGTAATTGCACTCATGCTTCCTCAACTGCCTTGAGGAATACGCAATCACCTTGCCCTGCTGCATCAGTACACAACCCAGCCAACTCCTGAAGCGTCTGTATACACCACATAAGGCTCACCCGGCTCAGGTAATGCCAAAATCGGTGTACTAGTCAGCATCTCCTTCAGCTTCCCGAAACTCTCCTCGCAAGCTGAAGACCACACAAACGGAACATCCTTCCCTGTCAGCTTCGTCATCGACTGCGCCATACTCGCAAACCCCTTGACGAACCTCCGGTAATAACCCGCCAACCCAAGAAAACTCCTAATCTCGGTGGCACTCCTCGGTCTAGGCCAACCTCTGATAGCCTCAATCTTAGCCGGATTCACAGACACCCCCTCTGCAGACACAACGTGGCCAAGAAAGCTCATCTCTCGCTGCCAGAAACTGCACTTACTCAACTTCACATACAGCTTCTGCTCCCGCAGCTTCTCCAGAACCAACCTCAGGTGCACCTCGTGCTCCTTTGGACTCCTCGAATATACCAGGATATCATCAATGAAGATGATCATGAACACATCCAGATACTCCTGGAATACCCCGTTCATCAACCGCATGAACGCTGCTGGTGCATTCGTCAAACCAAACGGCATCACCACAAACTCATAATGCCCGTACCTCATCCAAAGGCCGTCTTCCTGACATCCGCCTCATCAATCGGAATCTAATGGTAACCCAACGCCAAATCTATCTTGGAGAACCAAGTAGCCCCTCGCAACTGATCCAACAACTCATCAATGCGCGGCAGAGGATACCTGTTCTTCACAGTGACTCAGTTAAGCCCCCGGTAATCGATGCACAATCGGAAACTCCCATCCTTCTTCTTCACGAATAACACCGGCGCTCCCCACGGTGAAACACTAGGCCGGATGAAACCCTTCCCCAATAGATAATCCAGCTGCTTCTTCAGCTCTACCATCTCTGCTGGCTCCAACTCAATCGTAAATGGATCCGACCGCGACGGGGGCAATCCCAACAACGACTGAAACACATCCTGGAAATCCCGAACAACCCGAATATCTCCAACTGCAACCTCTCCAACAGTTTTCGGCATCATTATCGTCGCCAAATACGCCTCACAGCCCTTCTCAATCGTAAATGGATCCGACCGCGACGGGGGCAATCCCAACAACGACTGAAACACATCCTGGAAATCCCGAACAACCCGAATATCTCCAACTGCAACCTCTCCAACAGTTTTCGGCATCATTATCGTCGCCAAATACGCCTCACAGCCCTTCTCAATCAACTGCTCGCCCTGTATCGCTAATATCACGAGACTCCTGGAAATTGGTTTCACACCATGAAACACCAACTTTCCTGTCTCCCGCTCGAACATAACACGTCCCTGATGACAATCCAGATGTACCCTGTACTGATCCAACCAATCCATACCCAAGATGACATCGTACAGTTCCACCGGACTTATGATCAGGTCTGCTGGCATCGACTCTCCCGCCACCAGAACGTCCACACCACGAGCCCGCCCGAAAGTAGCTATCGTCCTGCCTCCAGCAACCTTAACTACTCCCGTCTGCTCCCCGGAATCACTCCGGATCCCACTGCCCTCCGCACAGTCCAGAGTAATGAAGCTATTCGTAGCTCCCGAATCAAACAACACATGGGACTCACATCCTCCCACAACTAAGGTCCCTACACAAATCCCATGTGCATTAAGACCCAAAACTCTAACGCAGACTCACAATTTCCAAACAGACTAAACTCAATCACGACAAGAATTTAAAAGAAAAAGATCCAGTCTGGAATTTACCTGTGATCGGTCTGGTGCTAGAGCCACCCGCCTCTGCCGACATGAAAACCCACGGCGCCGCTGTAATCTGTGCCAAAGGCTGAACCGCCAACGGCTGCACTGCCATCTGCTGCAGCTTCGGACACTTGGGCTTAATGTGCCCCGGCTCCCTGCAGTGATAGCACACCTGAGCACTCCGTGCTGCACTCCTCTGCGGACAACTAGCCACCTTGTGACCCAAGCTCCCGCACCCGAATCATCCTGGACCACTCTGTCCACCCTGACTAGCCCCGGAAGTGCTCTCCCACTTCCCCTTCTAACCCTGAACAGGCTTGCCACCCCTGCCCGATCCCGTCTGCTGCTGAGATCTCCTCGACTGCTGCTGCTGCTGCTGCACCGGTGGACTAACCACCACCACCTGCTCCCTGAGGTCCTCCTCAATCGCAGCCGCAGTCTCCACTAGCTCCGCCCTCGTGGCGAACTTACTCGCCCTGCAGCGAGTCCTCAGCTCGGTACGAAGTCCCTCAAAGAACCTCCTCACCTGGGCCTGCTCGCCCTCCATGCTCCTACCAGCATGTACCAGGAGTCGGCTGAACTCCAGATCAAACTCCCTCACCGTCCGATCTCCCTGAGTCAGGTTCAGAAATCTCGACTCCATCCGGTCCACCGCCTCCTGCGGAAAATACTTGCCATTAAACTAAGCCAAGAAATCCTCCCAGACCATCTCGGCCTGTACTCGCCTGGCCTCAACGCCTCTCCACCAGAGAGGCACGTCACCATCCAGATAATAGACTGCCAGATCAACCCGGTATCCTTCCGGACACCTGATAGAGCGAAAGTTCCGCTCCAATCTACGCCGCCACTCATCGGCCTCATCAGGCTTGGCATCACCCGAGAAAAACCCGGTGCCAATCCTCTGCATCTGCTCTATCATCCTCAGGTAGGATGGAAGCTCTTCCGCAACTGCCACACCCGGCTGCACATCAGCCACTACCGGCTGAACCCCAGCCACCACTGGCTGCACACCAGTCCCACCTGGCTGAACTCCCTGAGCCTGATCCGGAGCCGGTA
This sequence comes from Arabis hirsuta, assembly GCA_964056655.1. Taxonomy (NCBI): domain Eukaryota; kingdom Viridiplantae; phylum Streptophyta; class Magnoliopsida; order Brassicales; family Brassicaceae; genus Arabis; species Arabis hirsuta. Next base: position 25,476,864 of record OZ053298.1, on the reverse strand, counting down.
CCCCACCTGGTAACTGCTCCAGAATCAACTGCAGCAAACTCGCTAGACGATCATCTCGGTCTTGGGCCACACCTACGGGAGCACCCCCGCACCACCGGCTACCTCGGGACCTACACTGGCCCCACCAGCCCTCACGCTGGCACCCGTAGTAGTCTCACCCACAGACCCCTCCTGAAACGCCTGCGAGTCCGCCACCTGCTCCTGCGTGGTCTCCTGGGCCACACTCGCGGCATCAAACTCAACCTGCAGTCCTCTCCTGCGCCCACCACGACCACCTCGACCCCCACGACCTCTACCTCTAGCACCTCTAGCCATCACTCTGCACTCACCAGCAGATTACTAAGTACTAAAACAACAAAAAATCAACAAACACATATCGTGGAATCTCGTTGAAAGCTCGGAAGAGATGAACTAGGACTCCATACCCACACAACAATAAATCAATTATCACTCAATCAATCAAGGTCACCCGCCCTAGAACCATAAGGGCTCTGATACCAAACTGAAACGACCCGACCCAAAAATTTAAAAAATTTCTAATTAAAAACCCGGATTATCATTATCACAAACGATAATCCTCAACGGTCCAATCAAACATGCGGAATACATAACAATTAAATTAACTCAACAACACAACAATTTTAACGAATCCCATACTTCATTAAGTTACTAACCAATTCAATCCAACAACCAATATCCAATAACACTAACACAGGATTCCAGAATTTACTAGCAACCTAGCAATTCTATAAACAACACTAATTGAGACCCTAAATCATCTCTTCTTCCTCGCCACGATTCCACGATCACATTTTCTCTTTACCTGCAACACATGGCAAAAAGAGTTGTGTGAGTATTATCATAAATACTCAGCGACGCGGTCATCCCGTCTACAGGCTAATTAAGCACAAGTATAAACAAAGGATACAATACCAGGATGATCACAGAACAAGCATACACGGAACAAACATTACGAACCCACACAGAAGCACTGTGTCGATTGACACAACCTCTAGGTGTCGATCGACATGATGCCTCGTGTCGATCGACACACAACCCTGGTGTCGATCGACACACAACCCTGGTGTCGATCAACACGACATCGCAGAACCCAGAAACGAGTCTGTCCTCACACGACTCGAATCTGTCGCGAGCCATCGAGTTTCCTGCACAAATCCATTCACAAAGCACACAAAAACCACCACGCAATCGCATTATAGCAATTCCCTATACTTATACAAGTCCACGATCACACACTCACCTTGATTTGGATTAAAAAGGATAAAGAACACGAAGAACACGATGAAGAACGCGAAGAACGATCATGAACAGCCCCTGATTTCCTTCTCTGATCCGAAAATCTCACTCTAGATCCTCACACGTTCTTCAAATCCCAAGAACAGGCCTCCAACGATCCAATCCTTTCCAAGAATCTCTCAAAAACCCCAAATTCTCTGATTTCAGAACTTCTCCCAAATCTCTCTGAAAAATCTGATTCTCAAGAACAAAAATGGCCAGAACTTCTGATTCTGCCTTTTATATCGAACCCTAGGGTTTTCCCTAAATCGGCCCATCAAACTGGCCAATTAAATCGAACCTGTCGGTCTAATTTCAACCCGTGTCGATCGACATACACCTCTGTGTCGATCGACACACCCACCAAAATTCCACTTTTTGGTTCACGGGTGTTACACAAGCGACAATGCTAGAAGATTTCATTGGACACTAGATAACCTGTTGGTCGAAGGTAAATGGATGATTTTAGCAAATTTTTGCTTAGCATGGATAGACGGCCCGTTCCGGCCTACACATCACCGTTTTAAGATCGAGTGGTTGTCAACCACCTTTGCAAGATGCGTACCATTAAAAGGTGACGGGTATTATTTTTTATTTGCTGATTTCGAAGATATAAAACAAGGTTCCTTGTGTATAGAATTTTGTGTGGGTATGATTATGGGTACATTATCTTTAGTATTATTTTATCAAACAAGAATCAACTATAATTCTAACGACACAACCATTTTTCTTTGTCAGATATTATTGGTCAGGTTGTCAACGTAAAGGGTATCGTTGAGTGCAGATCTAGCGTCTCGAACGAAAAATGGGATGATATTTCGTTCGAGCTGGACAATGGAAAGTATGTTTTCAAAATCCTAAAATAATCACCCAATTTGACATTTCTCACTTTCTAATCTTTATTTATAATTTAAGAAACTGTCATTTACCATGTCGATTAACAAAGGAATATGCCCATGATTTCTACCGCCAGTTCACAGATTCAAATGATGACATTATCATATGCATCATTAGGTTTGGTAGAGTTTTTTTTCAGCTACGGTGATTCGTTCCCTATACCAATTTAATTATTTTCTTTACCATGTGTATTAGTACTTTGATTACTAATAGTTTTTTTGCTCATATAATTGGCTGCAGGTGATTGGATAATCACAAATGTCTTTGAATGTACATAAGTTTGGTTGAACCTTGACGTCCCTGAAGGCTAAGCCATGATTTATGATATTAACAATAAGAAGAATCACGAAGTTAGTGATATAGAGGATATTTGAATTTTAACTATTGTCGTTTTTTATTATTGAATAATTAGGTTGCATTGTTTTCTTTTGATTTGGATTATGCTTTCTTCTGAAGATGATATTTTCTTCGAATTTTAATTTACATGGTTTGTTTTTTAAATCTTTGATGCAATTCTACAACATGGGATAATATTGTGAAAATGTCATGGTGATCAATAATTAGCATAATATCAACCCCAATTCACTTTTAACCCGATGAAGAAGAAAGAAGAAACCGAATTGATCTTATATAATCAGATTCAATCGATTTAGTACTGTTTAAATCCGGTTTGATTCTAGGAAATTAAATCGATTTAAACCAAGTAAACTGAATTAGATAACTTACTTGGGTGACGGATCGATCGATCTGCTAAGAGGATCGATCAATCCTATAGGGCAGAGTGGATAGGTCGATCCTGAGGTCACCCGATGAATTGGTGTTTGATTCAGCATTATGAATCACTCGATCTGGAAAAAGGATCGATCAATCTAAAGATTTTGTGTGGGTATGATTATGGAATTTACATAAAGCGAAATTCAAATTAAATTTTGATGGTTTTTATTTGGAAAGGCAATCAAAATCAAATCATATAGTTGTTTTTTTTTAAATATTAAATCTTTCTTCGGTGGTGTCATAACAAAAATAATTAAACCTTAATGAATATTACCTTCTTTATTTGTTGTTATGATTTTTTTCTAAAACTTTTTTTTACCAAGATTTACTCTTAACAATTATTATTTTTTATTTGTTTTCTATAACTAAGTTGTTTGACAGAATATTCTCCAATAACCCTAAACGTATTCATCTCTATGATATTTATATTATAAATACCTTGAGCTTTCTTCTCTTTTATTCATTCACAAACCTTTCCGAAACAAGTCAGATATTCGTTAAAATGGCTTTACAAACATCTATCACTCAACTTCGAGATGTGAAGCCATTCAAGGCGTCGTGGAAGATTCAAGTTAAGGTTCTTCAAGTTTGGAAGGAATTCCATTGCAACGAATGGAGAAACTTTGGAGATCATTTTGGTTGATGAAATGGTACGTATTTTTCTTATAAAAGAAAATTCCCGATTACTTTAATTCTAATTCTAATTCTAACGACACAACTAAAACTCATAGACTTAAATGGTTTTACCCGTGTTTTTTTTTACGTTGTGTTTTATCAGTAATAAGTATAGATCTCCACGTTAGATCGGATTGCTAATATTTTAATAATTAAGATACACACCCGATCTTAGCTTATTATGATATACTCTCATCTTTCTCTCGCACTGATCTTAGCTTAATATGATATACGATCATATGCCTTTCTTTTGATTTATTATTAATAAGTATAGATCATTTCTTACAAACAAACCATTTATTACAAGGTACTAAGATTTATGCTACAGTACGTAGACCATTAGTCGTACGCTTTGAGAGGTCATTGGTTGTTGGTGAATGGACACTTATTTAAAACTTTAATCTCTCACAAGCTATAGGTCAGTATACACCATGTAGTCATCGTTACAAGATGGCGTTCTTGAATACAACTACTGTCGTTCGATGTGGTCCTCGATCAGAAAGTATTTTTCTTGATTTTGCTGACTTTACGCAAGTTAATAACAAGAGCTTAATCCAAACATTTTGATCGGTTAGTTTTATTTATGTGTAAACCATTTTTTTGATACTGTCTAATTTTTAATTTAATTTTCATTCATTTATTTCAGACGTTATAGGCCATATTGTTAGTCTTAGAGATATGGAAGCTTTACAAGTTAACAACAAAGACACTCATAAACTTGAGTTCGAACTTCAGAACGCCACGTAATGCTATATGAGAGTCATTTTTTTTTTTTTATATTTTTGTTAGTATGTAAAATAACTTTCCATTCACATATAGGAATGATCGTTTGGCATGTACCTTGTGGGGAAAGTTTGCAGAAGGTGTTTACGATGGCTGTCAAAATGCTGAGGATGGTTTTGTAATTTGTCTGATTCGATTTGCGAAGATTAACGTATTTCGAGGTGTTTATATTATGACAGCATATTCATAGTCTTTATATTTTGATATTGATACGAAATACTCATAGTGTTTATATTGTTATGCTATTCTCTACACATTTCAGGCCAGCCACAAGTCACTAATGCTTTTGATGCGTCTCAAGTAATTATTAATCCACAATGCTCTGAGTTGGTTGAATTTAAAAAGAGGTTTGTGATTTATTTTGATTTATTATTAAAAAATTTTATTTCTAAAACAAAACCAGAAGATATTAACGTTTATATTTTCAGTTTGCCAGATGATGGTATGGTTCTGAGAACTGTGCAAAAAAAGCTAAAAAGGATGAATTAGTCGTCAAAGAAGAATATTTTGATCAGTTTCCTTTGGTCACAATTAGTGAAATGATTAGTACGACTGAGGTATTGAAGTTATACCATTTAAGTTACCTTTTATTGTCGAATGGTTTTTGATAGGATATGTTCTAACAGGTTGGCAAGTACAAAATCATGTGCACCATTTACGGTATTGATTCTGATTGGTCGTGGTATTATGTTACTTGCAAGAAATGTAACAAAAGGGTTTACAAGAATAAGACAAAGGAGAAGGACATAGGTAAGTTGGTGAAGAAGCAATCATTTCATTGTGAGTTCTGTAATAACACCAATGTTACATCGGTCGTTGCAAGGAATCCATTATTTATTACGTTGATCAATCTTATTTTTTTTAAATGTAATATTTTTGACATCATATACATTGGAATAGGTACAAGTTGCACCTTATTGTGATGGATTCTTCTGGTCAAGCCAAATGCTTGCTATTTAATACCAATGCTATCTCTGTTATCAATTGTACTGCTGATAGCCTTTTAAAAGGAGTGTACAATGAGGTTTCCTTCTTTCTAACTTTTATCTTAATAAAATTATATTTGAATTTGAGTAATATAAATCTTTCTTACAAATATCATCTAATTTCATATTGAAAATTCAGATGATATGCCTCTAGCTCTGAAAAATGTTATTGGGAAAACATTTCAGTTTCTCATCTCTATTGAGAAAGAAAACCTGTGGCAAGGGAATGATACATTCAAAGTTATTAAAGTTTGGTCTGGACAAGATATTGTTAATGTTGATTTGGATGCTTTATCTGATGATCATATCAACCCCAATTCACTTGTGTCCAGTGACCAGGTATGATCTTTGAATAGTATAAAATTATTTTTCTCTATTTTCCAGCATTAGTTAGCAAAATATCAAATTTTATAAAGCCAATGATGTTTTTGTATTTGTAGTTTCCTCCGATGTTGACTTTTAGTCTGGAACAATCAGAGGACTTATCTGCAAGTTTAGGTATTTCTTCTTCCAAACGTGATCGGATTTTGGCTGTAGAGTCCGGAGCTAAATCTTCTTGCACAAAGAAACATTGTACTAGAATTGATAATATTGATTCATCCAATGACGTCTCTAAAGTTGTTATGGTTGCATCCAATGGGGATTCTCTGAACAAGAACGATTCGAGTGTGGATTTATCTAAGCGGATTGATGAGACTGATGATGGTGTCCAGGACTTTGATTGTGTTATCACTGGTGGGAAGTCTCCTTCGAATGGGGCAGTGGGTGAAAAGAAACTTAAATTGGCTTGAGGATTGGTGCAAGTGAAGATCGAGAAACCTTAACAATGTTGGTTTTAAGGGATTTGTTTTTTGTTTATTTTAAAATTTTTATCTTTGGTATTTTTAATAAGTTTTCCGTAATTGGTGTTTTTGGGATATTATTTTGCTTCTTTTATATATTGAAATAAAATAAGGCTTTTTTTATACATTTCGTATGTCAAATTAATATTGTTTTCTCTCTTCATATTTTTTTAGCTCTATAACGTAGTCAACTAAATGAGTTATAGGATTAGTGAACTGATTAGTTTTATCAGTTTCCTCCTTGCAAGATTCCATTGTGAACTTGGAAGGATAACACTGAGGAACATAAAGAACCGCATAACAGAAATTTCGGATTTAGGAAATCAATTTTTAGTTGGAATTTTGATCTCCTAATTAATTTTGATCTCAATATTACTCAAATTATCATTGCCTCATAACTAAATAGATTCAATTAAAAAGGTTAATTTCAGACTAATGCAATGGAAATTTCAGTAATATTGAAATCAATTTCGGACATTCTTTTAAATGGATCCGATTGAAAACGCGAGGATCTTCTCTGACCCGGTTTGTGACCCGTGTTTTTCAGTAATGGCATTTTTGTAACTTCATCAAAAGTTAATTAATCTCACGTTTTATTTTTTCATATATATATATATTTAGCCCAAAACAAGTAACAAACCCCAAATTTGGAAAGTAGTTAATGCAAATCTTTGATAATGTTAAAATTCAAAAGTTATTTAATGATTTAATATTTTTAAAACATTGAAATCTTTCTCTGCAAGTTTATGAAAGATTACAATCAAAATTATACAAAAAACACTTTCCTTAACAACCCTATAATCTCTTTTAAAATGTGATTTTTTATAGGAACATATTGAAATGTTAATTAGCATAATATTTAATTAAATATATATTTTCTGTTTTGGTTTTGATTGTCAATGTTTTCCATACTATGTTATATTTTTCGGGGAATCAAAATCTTTTAGTTAATATACTTAGTCTGATGCCACGAGTGTGGCCCAGGAGACCACGCAGGAGCAGGTGGCTGACTCGCAGGCTTTTCAGGAGGGGTCCGTGGGTGTGGCCACTACGGGTACCAGTGTGAGGGCTGGAGGGATTGGTGTGGGTCCCGGTATAGCTGGTGGTGCGGTGGGCCTAGGTCGGGGTGATGCCACAAGTGTTGCCCAGGATCGAGATGATCGCCTGGCGGGTTTGCTGGACATGATTCTGGATTGGTTACCAGGTGGGGTGTCGGCCCCGGGTCAGGCTTCGGAAGTGCAGCCGAGAGTGGCTGCTGTTCAGCCAGGTATGGCGGGTGGTCAGCCGGGAGCGGTTGGGGTTTAGCTGGGAGGGGCTAGGGTACAGCCGGTTCAGCAGCAGAGGAGGTCGCAGCAGCAGGTGGGTCCGAGCAGGGTTGGCAAGACTGCGCAGGGACAGAAGAGGAATTGGGAGAGCACTTCCAGGACCATTCAAGGTGGTTTAGGTTGCTTCGGGAGCGGGAGAACGGATCATCGGGTGGCGAGCTGTCCAAAGAGGACTGGGCTAGGGATACGCGGGTCAAGGCCCGGGATACCCGGGTGTGCTTTCACTGCAGAGAGTCGGGGCATATCAAGCCCAAGTGTCCAAAGCTGCAGTAGATGGCAGTGATGGCAGTGCAGCCGTTGGCTCAGATTACAGCGGCGCCATGAATTTTCACTTCGACGGAGGCGGGTGGTTCTAGCGCCAGACCGATCAGAGGGACCTTAGTTGTGGGTGGATGTGAATCCCACATGTTATTTGATTCTGAAGTTACGAATAGCTTCATTACTTCGGAGTGTGCAGAGGGTAGCGGTATCCGGAGGGAGTAGTTAAGGTTGTGGGTGGCAAGCCCTTGGTTACTTTCGGGCGGGCTCGTGGTGTGGATGTTCTGGTGGCGGGAGAGTTGATGTCAGTACATATGATCATTAGTCCAGTGGAGTTGTACCATGTCATCCTAGGAATGGATTGGCTGGATTGGTACAGGGTCCATCTAGATTGTCATCAAGGACGCGTGGTGTTCGAGCGAGAGGCAGGGAGGTTGGTTTATCAGGGTGTGAGACCGACTTCTGGGAGTCTAGTGATTTCGGCCATTCAGGCTGAGCAGTTGATTGAGAAGGGTTGCGAGGCATATTTGGCGATAATAATGATGCCAGAGACTGTTGGAGAGGTTGCAGTTGGAGATATTCGTGTTTTTTGGGATTTTCAAGACGTTTTCTAGTCATTGCTAGGATTGCTTCCGTCGAAGTCGGATCCGTTTACGATTGAGTTGGAACCTGGGACGACTCCTATATCCAAGGCGCCTTATCTTATGGCTCCAGCAGAGATGGCAGAGCTGAAGAAGCAGCTGGATGATTTGTTGGGTAAGGGATTTATCCTGCCTAGTGTTTCACCGCGGGGAGCACCAGTGTTGTTTGTGAAAAAGAAGGATGGGAGTTTCCAGTTGTGCATTGATTACCGGGGACTTAACCGAGTCACTGTGAAGAACAGATAACCTCTGCCGCGGATTGATGAGTTGTTGGATCAGTTGCGAGGGGTTACTTGGTTCTCCAAGATTGACTTAGCTTTGGGATACCATCAAATACCGATTGATGAGGCGGATGTTAGGAAGACTGCCTTTAGGATGAGGTATGGGCATTATGAGTTCGTGGTGATGCCTTTTGGGTTGACGAATGCGCTAGCAGCGTTCATGAGGTTGACGAATGCGCCAGCAGCGTTCACGAGGTTGATGTACGGGGTGTTCCAGGAGTATCTCGTTGTGTTTGTGATCATCTTCATTGATTATATTCTGGTGTATTCGAGGAGTCCAGAGGAGCATGAGGTTCACTTGAGAGTGGTTCTAGAGAAGCTGCGGGAGCAGAAACAGTACGCGAAGTTGAGTAAGTGCAGTTTCTAGCAGCGAGAGATGAGTTTTCTTGGCCATGTGGTGTCTGCAGAAGGAGTTTCTATGGATCCAGCTAAGATAGAGGCTATCAGAGGATGGCCTAGACCGAGGAATGCCACCGAGATTCGGAATTTTCTTGGGTTGGCGGATTATTATCGGAGGTTCGTCAAGGGGTTTACGAGTATGGCGCAGTCGATGACGAAGTTGACGGAGAAGGATGTCCCTTTTGTGTGGTCTTCAGCTTGCGAGGAGAGTTTCGGGAAGCTGAAGTAGATGGTGATGAGTACACCTGTATTGGCATTACCCGAGCCGGGTGAGCCTTATGTGGTGTATACAAACGCTTCTGAAGTTGGTCTGGGTTGTATGCTGATGCAGCAGGGGAAGGTTATTGCATATGCTTCTAGGTAGTTGAGGAAGCATGAGTGCAATTACCTTACCCATGACCTGGAGTTGGCTGTGGTGATTTTTGCCCTAAAGATTTGGAGATCTTATCTTTATGGCGGAAAGGTGCAGGTGTTCACAGATCATAAGAGTCTGAAGTATTTATTCACTCAACCAGAGACAGAGGCGCTGGATGTAGTTGCTAGAGGATTACGAACTGGAGATTGGGTACCATCCGGGTAAGGCTAATCTGGTTGCAGATGCGTTAAGTCGGAAGAGGGTTGCTTCAGATCAAAAGCGGGATTTGGAGGCTCTGGTGAGCGAGATTAGTACGTTGAGATTGTGTGTTATCTCACAGGTCCCGTTGGGGTTAGAGACAGCTAACCAAGCAGATTTGCTGAGCAGGATTCGAGTAGCTCAGGAGAAGGATCAGGGGTTGATTGATGCTTCTAAGGTGACAGGTTCAGAGTATTTGGTCTCGGCGAATGGGACGATACTAGTGAATGGGCGGGTTTGCGTACCCAAGGATGAGGATCTGAAGCAGGAGATCCTGAGGAAGGCAGGAGATCCTAAAGGAGGCTCATTCGAGCATGTTATCGATTCATCCGGGAGCGACCAAGATGTATCGTGATCTGACGCGGTGTTATCACTGGGTCAGGATGAAGAGAGATGTCACTAACTGGGTTGCAGCGTGCAACGTGTGCCAGTTAGTGAAGGCTGAGCATCAGGTTCTGAGTGGTATGTTGCAGAGTTTGCCTATTCCGGAGTGGAAGTAGGACATGATTACCATGGACTTTGTGACGGGGTTGCCAGTGTCGCGGACCTATGATGCGATTTGGGTGATTGTGGATCGTGTGACCAAGTCAGCATATTTTCTTGCCATCAAGAAGACCGACGGAGCGGCGGTGTTGGCTAAGAAGTATGTGCGGGAGATAGTGAGGCTGCATGGGGTGCCAGCGAGTATTGTGTCAGACAAAGATCTGAGCTTTACTTCAGAGTTCTAGAGGGCGTTCCAGGCTGAGATGGGCAATAAGGTGCATATGAGCACAGCATATCATTCTCAGACGGATGGGCAGTCTGAGAGGACAATTCAGACATTAGAGGACCTGTTGAGGATGTGTGTGCTGGATTATGGTGGTCATTGGGCGGATCATCTGAACCTGGTGGAGTTTACGTACAACAATAGCTACCGGGCAAGTATTGGGATGGCTCCATATGAGGCTCTATATGTGAGGCCATGCCGTACACCATTATGCTGGACTCAAGTGGGAGAGAGGAGCATGTTTGGTGTGGATTTTTTTCAGGAGATGACGGAGAAAATCAGTGTCTTGAGACTAAACATGAGAGAGGCTCCGGATCGGCAGAAGAGTTATGCCGATAAGAGACGGAAAGAGCTGGAGTTTGAGCTGGGAGATCTGGTGTATCTCAAGGCAGCGATGTTGAGGGGTCCTAACAGATCTATTTCAGAGAATAAGCTAAGTCCAAGGTTTATGGGTCCGTTCAAGGTTGTGGAGCGGATCGGGCCAGTAGCTTATCGGTTGGAGTTGCCTCAGAGTGTGAAGGCCTTTCATAAGGTCTCTCACGTGTTGACGCTACGGAAGTTTCTACATGAGTTTGAGGAGGTGTTGGCTAGGATTCCAGAGGATCTTCAGCCCAACATGACGTTGGCGGCGAGGCCTGTGAGGATTCTTGAGAGGAGAGTCAAGGTGCTGCACCGGAAGAGGATACCGTTGGTGAGAGTCGTGTGGGACTGTGACGGTATTGAGGAGGAGACTTGGGAACCAGAAGCTAGGATGAAGGCAATGTACTCAAAGTGGTTCGAGAAGCAAGCAGTGGCTTGAGTGTATTTTTTTGGTTTTTAGAGTCTGTATAGCATGTTGCTATGAATTAATGTATTTTTCATTTTGTGTTGTAACGATTATACATTGTTGAGATTTAATAAGATGGGTTTTCTTATTAAATGTGTTTAAGATGTGATTCTTATGGTATGACTTGTGGAGTCATGGGTTGTGATGACTGGTAGGTCATGTGTTTTGATGGCTGGTGGGGTCATGCGGAGGTCTAGCGATAGAAGTTCTATGGGAGTTAGAGCTTGTCTATCGGCTAGGGAGTTAGAAATAGAAGTTCTAAGTGAGTAGGGCTGTCTATTTTCTAGTGAGGCTAGGAATGGAAGTTCTATGTGAGTTAGAGCTTTCCATGTCCTAGGAGGAGTATTTGGGGATTGAGGTTCTGGGGATGGAGGTTCTATGCGAGTTAGGACTTGGCTAATCCATAGATGGCGCTAGGAAATAGAGGTTTTATGTGAGTTAGAACCTGTCTATTTCCTAGGGGCAGTCTGGAAATAGAAGTATTATGTGAGTTAGGACTGTCTTTTCCAGGGACTCTGTGGAAACACCCTGGTGATTGGGTTGTTTCGGATGGCCTGGTGATTGGCCATGAGGTGATATTCCGGGAAAGGTGATATTCCGGGAAAGGTAATGTTAGGATGAACCACGTGAAGTGATTTTGGTTGACAGGTGCTTATGATGGACGTTACAGAGTGATTGCTCCAGAGGATAGTGGGTTTCCTGGATATACTTGAGGGGATAGTGAGGTTCTCTCCAGGGGATAGTGGGTTCCCTGCATATACCTTGAGGGACAGGGATGTCTCCAAAGGATGTGTGATTCCTCTGCAGTCGATAGCTTGACAGACTGTGTGTCTCGAGAGTGGAAGGGGATGAAGCATACCTAGAGCTTGATGGACGGCGGTCCTGAAGGTGGGAGGGGTATGATATACATCGAGAGCTCGAAGGGTGACGACCCTGAGGGTGTGAGTTGTGTATATAGATATGAGTATGAGCAATAATGTCTGAAGTGTGGTTGTAAGTATGAGACTAGATGAGCTTCAGGGATTGGGAGTGGATCTCAGGTGGTGCTGACCGGGTTTGGTCAGGATGGTAGCTGTAGTGAGACGGTGTTATGTGGTTGAGATCGGGAGATGATCTCAGGTGGTGCTGATCAGGTTGGTTTGGATTGCAGCCGTGGCGAGACGGTACAATGTGGCTAGTGTGAGACTAGTGGAGCCCGGGGATCGGGTGTGATCTCGAGGGGTGTTGGCTAGGTGGTCAGGAGTGTTTATAAGGAGGTGTAAGTGGATGTTTAGTCTAGGGTTTTACTTGCGTTGGAACCTCAGATTAGACAACCCTGGTAAATAAATGTAGCGTCTTTAGTCGTGCATGTTCTTGTTTTATTGTTGCGCGATCAGGGAGCGTTGCGTTGTTGATGTTTCCAGGGAAATCTGATCGGGTTTCGGACGGGAGTTCAACCTTAGGGAGACGGTGTCGCGTGATTCGAGGTCGAATCCATGTTACTGGGGGAGAATTGTAACGCCCGTGAACCAAAAAGTGGATTTTTGGTTGGTGCGTCGATCGACACAGGGACTGTGTGTCGATCGACACACGTGTTTTGACTTGTGAGAAGTCAGGTTCTGGGCGTTGCGTCGATCGACACAAGGTATGTGTGTTGATCGATGCAGGTTAAAATTGGACCAACAGGTTTGGTTCAATCGTGTGGTTTGGCGGGTCGGTTTAGGGAAGCCTAGGGCTTCGATATAAAAGCGGATCAGACGAGTTCTGGTCGCTTTTTGGTGAGTTTTCAGAGAGAAACAAAGACTTTGAGTGTTCTTGTGAAGGATTGAAAGGAATCGAAGGATTCTTGTGGATTATTTGCCTTTTCGATCCGGAGAACTCGTGTGAGTGAATGTGAGACTCTGGGTGTGTGTTTCGTGCTGGTAGATCGCGATTTGGGGGAGAGGATTCTCGGATTTTGAGATCCGTTCTTCGTGTTCTTCGCTTTCTTCGGGTTTTTTTCATTCTTTTCCTTCCAGAATCGAGTTGAGTGCGTGACCGTAAGTTTATCTAGGTAAAGAGTTGATAAGAATGCGTTATGTGTATTGTTTCTGTGTGGATTTTGTGTTGATTGCATGCAGGGATTGATGTATGATGATCCAGGATTGATCCGTGTGAGGATAGGTTCGATCCTGGCATCTGTGATGTTGCGTCGATCGACACACGAGACAGTGCATAGATCGACAACGGGGTTGCGTGTCGATCGACACACTGGTTGATGCGTCGATCGACACATGGTGGTTGTGTCGATCGACGCATGTCTGTCGAGGCAGACTTGTGTGTTTTGTTCGTGCGTTGCATGTTATGTGTTCACCCTGGTATTTTTATTGATTCTTATGCCTGTGTGTATAACATGTTGATGGGATGATCGTCTCATTGAGTATGTGTGATAATACTCACACATCTCTTTTTGCTATGTGATGCAGGTAAAGAGAAATTGTGATCGTGGAATCATGGCCGGGAAGAGGAGATGATCTAGTGTCTCGTATTTTGTGGTTGTGTTAGGGTGTAGTAATTCTGGATCGTTGTGATTGATTATTGGATTGTTGAGTTCACTTGGTTGAATTGGAATTGATAGATTAATAAAGTATGAGATTTATTGATTGGCTTGTTGTTTGATTATTTAATTGTTTTCCGCATTGCTTGTGTTGACCCGTTGAGGATTATTATTTGTGATAATAATAATCCAAAAGGAAATTTTTTTAAAAATTTTTGAGTTGGGTTGTTTCACTAAACGTTTATTCCAACAATTTTTGGTTGATGGTTTCACTATGATAGAGGGTAATAGGAATTCTTATTTGAGCATGAATCAATCAACTCTACGGTCAGAAAGTTTTAATAGTATTGAACGATCTGCAAGTGAAGGAATAAGAAATCTTCGTGATCAAGGAACACGCACATTACTACCTGCATCTTTTACTGGTGGACCTCGATACATGATGCAAAATTATTTAGATGCTATGGCTATATGCAAACAGTTTGGATTTCCAGATCATTTCATTACGTTCACGTGCAACCCAAAGTGGCCCGAAATCACAAGATATTTGGAGAAATGCAATCTTAATAATGATGATATGCCAGATATCATTTGTAAAGTTTTCAAGATGAAGCTGGATTCATTGATGCACGATTTAACCGTCTGCAACATATTAGGTGACACTATTTCAGGTAAGTTTAAAATTACTATTTCTTGCATTATATGTTTGTTTAGCGTATCTAAAAATATTGCATTATAGTTGATGACTAACATTTTAAACTTAAAAATGTTCTAGCGATGTACACGATTGAATTTCAGAAAAGAGGTCTGCCACATGCTCACATATTATTATGGATGGATCAAAAGCATAAAATGCCAAAACCAGAAGATATTAATAAAGATGATATCTGCTGAGATCCCAGATCCTATCAAAGATCCTGATCTTTATGGCGTTGTTAGTGAAATGATAATTCATGGTCCTTGTGGTGTTGCAAACCTTAAGTCACCATGTATGGTTGATGGGAAATGTTCAAAGTTCTATCCAAAGCAGAATGTTGAAAAAAACAAAATCGATAAAGACGGTTTCCCGGTGTACAGAAGAAGTAAAGAGAATAAGAATTTTGTTGACAAGAATGGTTTTCAATGTGATGTCCGATACGTCATTCCGTATGATAGGACATTGTCTCTTCGTTATCGAGCTCACATCAATGTGGAATGGTGCAATCAATCAGGTTCTATTAAATACTTATTTAAGTATATTAATAAAGGTCCAGATCGTGTATCTGTAACCACCGCAGAAGGTAACTGCCAATGGCAGTAAGGAGAAAAAAGCATGAGCTCTTCTCGAAAATTAGTGAATGAGATCAAAGACTTTTTGATTGCAGGTAAATACTATGTTTTCATTGAGTAACGTCATTGCTTAATTCTATGATATATATCTTATCCAGTTTTAATTTTTCAGATACGTATCTGCTTGCGAAGCTGCATGGCGAATTCTGAAATTTCCTATATATTATCGTTATACTCCCGTCGAAAAGCTTGCTTTCCATCTTCCAGGTAAACAAATGGTTTATTTTAAAGACGATGATGAAGTTGAAATAGTTTTGGACAGAGAAACAATGAAAAATACAAAGTTGTTAGCTTGGTTTGATCTTTGTAAAGTTGATGATCTTGCGAAGAAGCTGACTTTTGCTGAGATTCCTAATCACTTCACATGGGATTCTACGTTCAAAATGTTCAAGAGACGTCAAAAGAGATTTTCGATCGGAAGGATAAATTACGTTCCACGTAAACTAGAAAAAGCTTATTATTTTAAGATTATTTTGAACATTGTAAGAGGTCCTACGTGTTTTGAGGATATAAGAACTTATAATGGCATTATTTACCCAACGTTCAAGGATGTGTGCTTTGCTAGAGGTTTACTCGAGGACGACCAGGAATATATTGATGATCTTAAAAGGGCAAGCTTTGCTGGAACAGAGAAATTTCTCAGATCACTTTTTGCGGTTATGCTTTTATCTGGTAGTTTATTTCAGCCAAAAAGAGTTTGAGAACATACTTGGGATATTTTGTCAAACGATATTGAGAGTTCAAAGAGACGATATTTTAACAGACCAGGTTTGCCAGCTAATTACATTCACACAAGCTTTTTTGAAATTGTCTATTATATCATTGATTCAAACTTTATTCCTCCATATTTGTTTGTCGATCTCTGCTTAAGTGATGATGACAAACATAGATATGCACTTGAAGATTTAGAGAACCATTTGAAAAGCAATGGAAGCTCATTGTTGTACTTTCCTTCCATGCCGCAACCTCCAAGAGATGATAGAGATGATACTAATGTTCTGATTATTGATGAACAAAGGTATAACAAAGACGAATTGAAAATCAGTCATGATATGGACATCCAAAAGGTAAGGGTTGAGCAAAAGAAAATATACGATGAGATTATTGGAGCAGTCTCAAACAAAGTAGGTGCTGTTTACTTTGTTTATGGTTTGGAGGTACTGGGAAAACGTTTCTATGGACACTTCTTTTATCTGCTATTAGATGAAAAGGTGAAATAGTCCTAAATATTGCTTCTAGCGGAATTGCTTCTCTACTTTTACAAGGTGGTAGAACAGCTCACTCAAGATTTGGAATACCACTTAATCTTGATGGGTTTTCTACGTGTAAAATGAGTCGTGGATCGGATCTTGCTTCTTTAGTTAAGGAAGCATCTCTTATAATATGGGATGAAGCTCCAATGATGAACAAATTTTGTTTCGAGTCTTTGGATAGAAGTTTGTCGGATATTATTGGAAATGAATATAACAAGCCTTTAGGTGGCAAAATTGTTTTTGGAGGAGATTTCAGGCAAGAGCTTCCTGTTATTAATGGTGGTAGTCGAGCTTAGATAGTATTGGCTGCTTTAAATGCATCTTATATTTGGAAGCATTGTAAAGTTTTGAAATTTACGTAGAACATGCGTGTGCTTTCAAATAATTTGACATTTGATGAAGCAAAAGATCTTAAAGGATTTTAGATGTTGGTGATGGTAAGATTAGTGATTCTAATGATGGGAAAGCACTTATTGATATTCCAGATGAGTTTCTTATTACAGATCAAATGACCCAATTGAAACTATCACCAAAAGAGTTTATGGAGATTTGCAAGCTTTGGAAGAAGATAAGGAACCGGAATTCTGGCAAGAGAGAGCAATTTTGTGTCCTACAAATGATGATGTGAATGAGATAAATGAATATATGCTTTCTCAATTGCAAGGTTAGTTTACATTAGAATTTTCCGTACAATTTACTAAATATTCATTGATTTATCTAAATTTATAAATAACATTTTTAATAGGTATTTTTGCATTATTTGGAAAATAGGTGAAGAGAAGACGTACCTAAGTTCTGATAGTATCGATCCTTTTGATGAAATATCATTAAAGGATCATGGTTTCACTCCAGATTTTCTTAATAGCATTAAGGTTCCTGGGTTACCAAATCATGCTTTAAGACTAAAGGTTGGTTGTCCGGTCATGTTACTTAGGAGTTACAATCCGAAAGAAGGCTTGATGAATGGTACTAGACTTCAAGTGGCACAAATGTATGATTTTATGATTGAAGCAAGTGTTATTACAAGAGACAAAATTGGTGAAATTTTTTTGATTCCTAGGTTATTGATTACTCCTTCCGACACAAGATTACCTTTCAAAATGCGTCGTAGACAGCTACCTTTATATGTTGCCTTTGCGATAACCATCAACAAAAGTCAAGGACAATCTCTTAGAGAAGTTGGATTGTATTTGCTTCGGCCAGTATTTTCGCATGGTCAACTATATGTGGCTATTTCTAAAGTGACTTCCAAGAAAGGTTTGAAAGTTCTTATTGTAGATAGTGATGGTAAGACTCAGAAGAAGACTATGAACGTTGTTTTCAAAGAGGTTTTTCAAAATATTGGCTCGCAATTGTTGTAGATGAAGTTATGGAGATTCATCTATTTAACTTCTTTCAAATTCGTCTCTTAAAACAAGTTGTTCATTTTTATAATATTTTGATTTCTTTTTTAACATATTAGTTTTTGAACCTGATTAAAGAGTTTGATCAATCTACGGCGATGGAGAGTCTCAAGTACTATTTTTTTGCTTTTTAGATCAAATCTTTGGCGATGTGTACAATTTATGTTTTGGTTTTTTTAGTTATTTTAAATTTGTTTTATTACATAGAAATTTAGTACATTGGCCATATTATAAAACATTCTTATTCAAGTAATTTTAAATCTCGATCTCAATCATTCGTGCTGACGTAAGAGAAGAGAAACCACCTAAATAATTTGTTTTTAGTTCTTCTGTATTTTCATTATGTTTCAGTATGGATTTGGTTATTGTATTTCTTCAAGCTTAACAACAATGTTTTTCCTAATAGCTTTTGATATTCAATTATATTTAGATATCATGCAAGGTAAGATCATTCATAAAATAGTTAAATTAAGATAACATATTTTAGATATTCAAAATTATTCAATAAGTAAATATGACATACGTACATGCAAAAAACTAAATAATTGATACGACAGACATATATGTACATGCACAAAACTAAATATTGTAATTTATGTATACCAACTCCAATGAGTATTCATTATAAAATTCAGTACTTAACATACTTATTCTCTACCTTCAAACTAAAAAACACCATCATACTTTTTCAAATTAATCGATTCCACATACAAACTAAAACAATACATATCAAATCTTAGAACATATTATATACAACACAATAAGAAAGCTAAATATAGTTTACAACATATACAACGAATATTCCCACACAAAGTGCGGGTGAGAATCTAGTACATAGTTAGTTTTGCCGAATTTAGTTAAAAAATTTATTGACATCAGTTTTTATTAATGTGATTTTGTATCATTTTGTTAAGTGACTTTAACAAAAAGTTAATAAATACATCAATTATATAATCGATGTAAATTTATATTGTCGTATCAATTTTCTAAAAGTGATACAAACTAATATAAATTTGTATCAATTTTGGCCCTGTTTGGCATGCAGTCGCTGCGACGACTTCCGGTGACCAAAATTAATACATGACAAAAGTGAAAAGTAACCGTGGAGATTGCTGCGATTAGTTTCATGAGTGTTATCGGTGTCACCAACATCGCTGGATAAAACAGTGACAGCTAGAATAGTCGCTGCGACTACTTTTACGGTGACGCTGGTGTTACTCTCCACATGCTTGGAGCACAAGTAACTTATAATTAGTTATAAATTAGTGTCAGCGATCGCAGTCGCTACGTTCTTGAAAAGAACAGGGCCAAATTATTGAACTGATATCAAACTAATCAATAACAATATCATTTATCATAATTGATGTTAAACCATATATTTTATATCATTTATTAATAAGTGATTTTAAATAGTATCATTTTATTTTGTGATATTATTTAATTGATACAATCTACACCTTTTTTCTTTTGTAGTGAACCAATCTGAACATGAGATTCAGCTCAGACTAATAGGTTAGAAGTTTTATTGTAACGCCCGTGCACCAAAAAATGTATATTTTTTGTGGTGTCGATTGACACCAAAGGGGTGTCGATCGACACTAACATTTTGTTGGTTCGACCGGTTCGATTTTCAATCGTTCGGTCAGCAATTTTGGTTTGGAAAACCCTAGGGCTTGCTATAAAACACGAGCAGTCTCTTTCTCTGCACGAAATCAAAGTCTCAGAGGTGATTTCTTTTGTGTTTGAGAGAGATAAGAAGAGATCTTGGCTGAGATTGTTCTTCGAGGCTTGTTAAGGCTCGTTTAAGGCTATAAGAGCGAAAAAGTGTAACGCCCGTGAACCAAAAAGTGGATTTTTGGTTGGGTGTCAATCGACACGTGTGTTTTTTACTTATGAGAAGTCGGGTTTTGGACGTTGTATCGATCGACACAAGGTGGGTGTGTCAATCGACACGAGTTGAAATTAGACCGACAGGTTTGGTTTAATTGCCCGGTTTGGTGGGGCGGTTTAGGGAACCCTAGGGTTCGATATTTAAGCAGAATATACGGTTCTGGCCGAGTTTTTGGCTGCAGAAATCAGAAATCAGAGAGGAAGTGAGAGATTTTGGTGTGTTTGATAGTTTTTGGAGGTTTCGGATCCGTGGAGGCTAGGATTTCGTGTTGGTGTTGATCCAGGAGCGTGTATTCGGATTTCGGGGAGCGTAGCCTCTGAATTCTGCGAGTTCTTCGCTTGTTCTTCATGTTCTTCCTCTTTTTCTTCCAAATCGAGGTGAGTGCGTGACCGTAAGTTTATCTGGGTAAAGGATTATATGGAATACGATTGCTTGTGTTGTTTGGATTGGATTTCGTGTGTTTGTGGATGAATTTCGTGCAGGAGATCGATGAATCGCGATGGGATTTGAGCCATGAGAGGATAGGCTTGTTTCCTGGGTTCTGTGATGTCGTGTCGATCGACACACCACCGTGGTGTGTCGATCGACACGGGTGCTGTGTAGCGATCGACACCTAGTGGTTGTGTCGATCGACACAGTAGCTTCTATACTGGTTCGTGTTGATTATTTCGCGTATGCTTGTTGTATGCTCATTCTGATATTGTATCTCTTGCTTATGCATGTGTGTATAACCTGTAGATGGGATGACCGCGTCGCTGAGTATTTGTGATAATACTCACGCAACTCTTTTTGCCATGTGTTGCAGGTAAAGAGAAAATGTGATCTTGGAATCATGGCCGGGAAGAAGAGATGATCTAGTGGCTCGCTTGTATGGCTGTATTGTTAGAATTGCTAGGTTGCTAGTGAATTCTGGAATTGATATTGTTGATGTTGAATTGAATTGAATTGGATATTTGATTTAATGGAGTTATTGAATGATTGAGTTTAATTTTTTTAGTCGTTGTTGTTTCCGCATTGCTTGTGTTGGCGCATTGAGGATTATTATCTGTGATGATAATAATCCGAAGCGAAAAATTTTAAATGTTTGGGTCAGGTTGTTTCAAAAAGGATCGAGTGTTGTTGATCTCGAGAGAAGGAGAAAGAAATCAGAGGTTCTTAGGTTGTGAATAGAGATGTTGAAATGGGCGGGCATGGCCCGTTTAGGCCCGAACCCGTTTAGGCCTGGCTCGTTTACATTAAAGCCCGTCCGGCTTCTACCGCCCGTTTAAGCCCGTTTAACCAAAAATCATGTGATTCAAATAAATTCAGTAATTAACATTTTTTTAGGTTCATGAATAAGAATTGGTAAATTAAAAACATATATAAAGAAGATAAAGTATGGTTCAATTCGTATTCAAATTTTAATCAAATATATATTTTGATTTTTAAAAAAGGTTTATATACGTTTTTAATATTTTTTTTCTAGGGTCAACATTGAGTTTGGATTTGGGGACTAAATATAATTTTTTAGTATTATAGAAAGTACAACAATATTGTGATATTTTATCATTTATGTATACCATAATATATTTATAACTAAAATAAGAAAATTAATATGTAAAAGAACTTATTTAAATAAATTATTCAAATAACTTATTTAAAGAATATTATTTGATCTCTTTTATTTATGTTCAATTTTATGAATACTTACTTATTTTTAAAAAAACATTGCAGAAATAAAATTGAACGAATAAAATTTTTTTATAAAAATAAAAATATTACTTTATTTAATATATTTTATATACGAAAATGTTCTAAATTTCTGCAGTTACGAAGATATTATAAAATATTTCTAAACATTTTTAAATAAAAAATAAATATTATAAAATATTTTTTTTGCTTTATTTATGGAAATTCATATAAATTTAATTATTAAAAGATTTTGTTATGATTCCAATTTAATTACTAAAAGATTTATCTTTATATAATTGGGCCGCCCGTTTAATTGTGTTGAAGCCCGTTTAATAATTACGTCTAAACGGGCCGGCTAGTTTAAACCCGTTTACATTTGATCAGTAAACGGGCCTAAACGGGCTCGTTTTTACAAAACAGGCACGTTTAGGCCCGCGGTTTTTAAGCCCATTTTAACATCACTAGTTGTGAAGGGTCTGATCTCGTGGCTTGTCGTTGTCCTTGTCGTTTCCAATCTGAAATCAAGGTGAGTGCATGACCATGGCTTATCTAGGTGGATGGATTGTTAAGATATGGATGTTTTGTGTTGGAATTGGGATGATTGATTGGTTTGGAGGATTTTCGTTGCTAACCAAGGGGTGTCGATAGACCGATTCGATTTTAAATCATTTGGTTAGCGATTTTGGGTTGGAAAACCCTAGGGCTTGCTATAAAACGTGAGTTGAGTAGCCTCTTCTGTGCACGGGAATTAGAGGTTGATAGGTGATTTTCGTGTGTGTGAGAGTTAAGAGGAGAATTGTGGTTGAGATTGTTTTTGGAGGCTCGATTAAAGTTGTAGGAGCAAGGGAAGGGATTGAGTGTTGGTGATTTCGAAGAGAAGGAGGAAGAAATTAGAGGTTCTTAGGTTGGGAATGGTTTAATCTCGTGGTTTGTCACTGTCCTTGTCGTTTCCAATGTGAAATCAAGGTGAGTGTGTGACCATGACTTATCCGGGTGGATAGAGTGCTAAGATAGGTTATTGTTTGTATGAATTGGATGATTAATTGGTTTGGAGGGTTTCTCCTTTGTGTATTCGTGCTGTTTATGTGTGTTTTGTTGATGTTGTCTTTGCAGAAATTGACATGGTGCATACTAGAATTGAACCAGAGAGGAGAAAGTTCGATTCTAGCGTTTCTGCAGCCAGTGTCGATCGACACCAGGAGGGTGTCGATCGACACTGGCATTGGTGATGTCGAACGACAGTAGACGGGTGTCAATAGACACCAGACGTTGGCTTGTTATGTGTTTGCTTTGATGAATTGATTTATTGTGTATCTTGATAATTCATCGTGCCTATGTGTATAGTCGGTAGATGGGACTGTCTCACCGGGTATTTATGATAATACTCACGCATCTCGTTTTGCCATGTGATGCAGGTAAAGACAAAGTGAGACCGTGAAATCATGGCAATGAGGAGGAGGATGATCTAGGGTCTTGAATTTATGATGTTTAGGTTATTGTTTTAGAATTGTTGGTTAGGTTGCTGGTTATTCTGGAATTATTATATTGGAATTAGTTAATGGAATGGTTTATTGAGTTAATTGTTGGTTTAGATGTTTTATATATTTCTGCTGGTTTTTGTTGGTTTGATTGGTATTGTGAATTAATATTTATGGAAATATTAATTCGAATTTAAATTAGTTAAAAAAGGGGATCAAATTGTTCCAGTTAACTTCAACTTAAAAATTTACAGTCGTTTGTATCTTTTATCAAAAAAAAATTTTATTTTGTTTCTCCTTATGCGTTTGCATCTGCGTTTTTCTGAAAATATTCTTCTTCTTCTTCTTCTTCTTCTTCATATATCCACCGGATCCAATCTCATATTGGAGATGAAACAACCCAACCCGTAAAATTTAAAAAAATTTCCCTTTCGGATTATTATTATCACAAATAATAATCCTCAACGGGTCAGTACAAACAATGCGGAACAATAAACAGTTAACGATCACCCCAGTTCAATAAATCCCATACTTTATTAAATTCTTAACCAAAACAAACCAATCAATTCAATTCAATTCAATTCTAATAACAATAACATGGGTTCCAGAATCACTAACAACCTAGCAATTCTAACAATACAGCCACTCAACCGAGGCACTAGATCATCTTCTCTTCCCGGCCATGATTATACGATCACACTTTCTCTTTACATGCATCACATGGCAAAAAGAGATGCGTGAGTATTATCACAAATACTTAGTGCGACGGTCATCCCGTCTACAGGTTATACACACAGGCACAAAAATCAATAAAAATACTAGGATGAACAGACAACACGCAACGCACGAACAAAACACACAAGTCTTGCCTCGAACAGACATGCATCGATCGACACAACCACCACGTGTTTATCGATGCATAGACCTGCGTCGATCGACACAACCTCTAGGTGTCGATCGATGCATCAGCCAGTGTGTCGATCGATGCATCAGCCAGTGTGTCGATCGACACGCAACCCCGGTGTCGATCGATGCACTGTCTCGTGTGTCGATCGGCGTAGAGCAACTACGTCGATCGACGCAACATCACAGATGCCAAGATCAAACCTATCCTCTCATGGATCGATCCTAAATTGAGTTGCATCAACCCCTGCATGCAATCAACACAAAATCCACAGAGAAACATCATAGGAAAATGTATTCTATCAACCCTTTACCCAGATAAACCTATGGTCATGCACTCACCTAGCTTCTGGAATGAAAGGGATAAGGAAATCACGAAGAACGTGATGAATAAGAAGAAAACGGTCTCCAACACTCCCTGGATCCTCACAAATACGAAAATCCAGCCCAAACGATAAAGAATAAATAAAAATCACACCATCTCTCTCCATCTCTCAACTTCTCTCTGATTTATGCAGCAAAAAATTGGCCATAACAGACTGTCCAACCTTTATATAATCCAGCCCTAGGGTTCCTTAAACCAGTCTACCGAACCAAACAATTGAAATCAAACCGGTCTGGTTCAATCCGACTTGCGTCGATAAACGCACACCACCTGCGTCGATCGACGCACGACCAAAATCCACAGAAATTGGTTTGCGGTCGTTATAATTCTCCCCCACTAACATGGATTCGACCTCAAATCACACGACACCGTCTCCCTAAGGTTGACACTCCCGCTCAAAACCCGACCAGATTCTCCTAGAACATCAACAATGCA
The DNA here is from genome assembly GCA_964056655.1 of Arabis hirsuta. Lineage (NCBI taxonomy): Eukaryota > Viridiplantae > Streptophyta > Magnoliopsida > Brassicales > Brassicaceae > Arabis > Arabis hirsuta. The sequence continues at coordinate 25,452,239 of OZ053298.1, read as the reverse complement.
ACGGTCCCTGATCTAGATTAGGGCTGCCTGATTGATCATGCAACAATCAAACAAAAACATGCACGACCCAAGCCGCCATATATGTTTACCAGGGTCGTCTGACCCAAGGTTCCGAACGCAAGTAAAAACCCTAGACTAGACGTCCACTTACACATCCCTATCAACACTCTTGACCCATCCGGTCAGCACCACCTTAGATCACCTCCCGATCTCAATCACAATCAGCGTCATCCTATAGCCCACACACCTGATATCAGCCCTCTAGCCCAACCCGTCCAGCTCCACTGATATCATCACCCCTGGCTCCAGCCAGCCACCACTACCTGAGAACGATCCCCGATCCTAGAACTCAACTAGTCTCAACTAGTCACATTGCACCGTCTCACCACTGCTGCAATCCTGACCAACCCAGTCAGCACCACCTAAGATCCACTCCCAATCCCTAAAGCTCATGTAGTCTCATACTTACAATCACACTACAAACACTATTGCTCATACTTATATCTATATACACCACTCACACCCTCAGGGTCGTCACCCTTCGAGCTCTCGATGTATATCATACCCCTTCCACCTTTAGGGCCACCATCCATCTAGCTCTCGATATTCTCCAACCCCTCCCACTCTCGAGACACACAATCCGTCGAGCTATCAGCTACAGAGGAATCACACATTCTCTGGAGAGATCCCTGTCCCTCAAAGTATATGTAGGGAACCAACTATCCCTTGGAGAACCTCACTGTCCCCTCAAGTATATCCAGGAGACCCACTATCTTATATACTCTATATTTTACCACTTTTTCTATCTATTTTAGTATGGTTTTCATATATATTAATAAAGCTTTTGTACCAAAAGAGGTAGTTTTCTCGTATATGTAGACTTTAAGGTCTTAACAGGTTTTATCATCAAAAGGATGTAAAAAGGAGCAAAAAGAGTGTCATCTATGATGCAGCTACTTATCCAAGTCAAAGGAACCAAGCCAAGTCACTTTATCTTGAAGATAATGCACATTCTCCTACTGGACAGAACATATACGCCTGAAATTCGCTGAAGAACGGAGGATCAAATCACTTGGGAATTCAATAAAACTTGGTATTAAGATATCCCTTGAGTTAGATTTCCAATGGAGTTAGAATTTCATTAATTGGAGCTGTACTTTAGAAGATACACCCGAAACACTGAGGTCATGTCAAACTGCCTTCGAAGTGAAGTTAGTGCAAAATGGAGCCAAGCACCTGGCCAGCCCATGGGCCGATATCCAGACCTTTTTCTGACCTTCTAGAAGAGTCATGGAAGCTTCCAATACCGGTCACGCAACCCAACCGTTATCGTGTCCGAAATTGCCTCAGTTTCAACCAAAAAGACGTATTTGCCCGAAGAAACCCTAGCCGACTTAAGCCTCATTGAACCCCTATATATACCTGATTTTAGCCTCTCTAGGAACTCAAGCAGCCGGCCTTAACAGCCTAAATCAATACCTAAACAATGTATTTCGTTTTTCTCTTGTTCTTCATGGTTATTTGATTCTAGAAGCCTTTAAGGATAGATTGATCTTTGCCCTATTGCAAAGAGATGAGATCTAACTCCTTACGCTTAGATAGATCAATGAATTATACTGTCTATGTGCTTTACTCTTGCTGCTACGTGTTGCAAAATATGTTAGAGTATTAGCTTTAATTTGATTTCTATGCACTTCCTTAATTCTATGCTTTTACGTATTTAATCGTTTAGAGTTTTATTCTAGAATTGATTCTTCATCTTTATTTATACTCAAAGCACGAACTGGTCTAGCTACCCAGGGAGTGATCTTAGGTTGATATACTCTCCAAAAGCTTGTTATATCTCCGGACCTAGTATTCGATGAGCTAGGCATCTTAACAATTCGATAGGTTAGTTAAGGAGTTTAGTGAACAATCAATCTTGAACATAAAGCATGTTTCACCTTGTAATAACCTGCGATAGTTGAGTCTATTAGAGTGCAAAACGTAGATGGTTAGTTACATCACGATAGTGGGATGATCTTACCTTAGTGATATGAGTTCTAGAACAACTAGTATTAAAATCCTAATTTGATTGCTTGTGTTTTGCATATATTTTGTGAATTGCTTGAATTCTAATCTTAATTGATATCTATCCCTTTACTTTATTGTTTTGTTATTTGCTTCCATAAAACCCTAAAACCAAATAATATTATCCCTTAGCTTAATCCGAATCATATAGATTTGTAGCACATTCATCCCTAAGTCCTCAGCGAAACGATCCCTAAGTACTACAATTTTCTTAACTGTGCACTGGCAGTTCCCTAGGGTTATAAATTTAAAGACCTAATTGCATAAACCCTACATAGTAGCTTTATGGCACATCACTATCCCCTGGAGCAATCACTCTGTAATGTGCATCATAAGCACATGTCGACCAAAATCACCTCTCGTGGTTCCATCCTAACATTCCCTTTCCTGGAATATCACCTCATGGCCAATCACCAGGCCATCCGAAACAACCAAATCACCAAGGTGTTTCCACAGAGTCCGTGGAAAAGACAGTCCTAACTCACATAAGACTTCTATTTCCAGACTGCCCCTAGGAAATAGACAGGTTCTAACTCACATTAAACCTCTATTTTCCAGCGCCATCTAGGGATTAGTCAAGTCCGAACTCACATAGAACCACCATCCCCAGATACTCTTCCTAGGACATGGACAGCTCTAACTCACATAGAACTTCCATTTCTAGCCTCACTAAAAAATAGACAGCCCTACTCACTTAGAACTTCTATTTCTACCTCCCTAGCTAATAGACAAGCTCTAACACCCATAGATCTTCTATCGCTAGACCTCCACATGACCCCACCAGCTATCAAAACACATGACCTACCAGTCATCACAACCCATGACTCCACCAGTCGCACCATAAGAATCACATCTCATAAACACATTAATAAGAAAATCCATCCTTATTAAATATCGACAACGTATAATCGTTACAACACAAAACAAAAATACATCAAACTCATAGCAACGTGCTATACAGACTCTAAAAACCAGAAAAGACACTCAAGCCACCACTTGCTTCTCGAACCACTTCGAGTACATTACCTTCATCCTCGCTTCTGGTTCCCAAATCTCTTCCTCAATACCGTCACAGTCCCACATGACTCTCACCAACGGTATCCTCTTCCGGCGCAGAACCTTGACTCTCTTCTTAAGAATCCTCACAGGCCTCACCGCCAATGTCATGTTGGGCTGAAGATCCTCCGGAATTCTAGCCAACACCTCCTCACACTTATGTAGACACTTTCGTAGTATAAAAAAATAGAAGACCTTATGAAAAGCCTTCATACTCTGAGGTAACTCCAACCGATAAACTACTGGTCCAACCCGTTCTACAACCTTGAACGGACCCATAAACCGTGGACTTAGCTTATTCTCTTAAATAGATCTGTTAGGACCCCTTAACATCCCTGCCTTGAGATACACTAGATCTCCCAGCTCAAACTCCAGCTCTTTCCGTCTCTTATCGGCATAACTCTTTTACCGATCCTAAGACTCCCTCATGTTTAGCCTCAAGACACGGATCTTCTCCGTCGTCTCCTGAACAAAATCCGCACCAAACATGCTTCTCTCCCCCCACTTGAGTCCAACATAATGGTGTACAACATGGCCTCCCATATAGAGCCATCCCAATATTCACCTGGTAGCTATTGTTATACGCGAACTCCACCAGGTTCAGATGATCCGCCCAATGACCACCATAATCCAGCACACACATCCTCAGCAAGTCCTCCAATGTCTGAATCGTCCTCTCAGACTGCCCATCCGTCTGAGGATGATACGCTGTGCTCATGTGCACCTTAGTGCCCATCTTAGCCTGGAACGCCCTCCCGAACTCTGAAGTAAACCTTGGATCCTTGTCTGACATAATACTCGCTGGCACCCCGTGCAGCCTCACTATCTCCCGCACATACTTCTTAGCCAACACTGCCGCTCCGTTGGTGTTCTTGATGGCAAGAAAATATGCTGATTTGGTCAGACAATCCACAATTACCCAAATCGCATCATAGGTCCGTGACACTGGCAACCCCGTCACAAAGTCCATGGTATTAATGTCCCACTTCCACTCCAAAATAGGCAAACTCTGCAACATACCACTCGGAATGTGATGCTCAGCCTTCACTAACTGGCACATGTTGCACGCTGCAACCCAGTTAGCGACATCCCTCTTCATCCCAACCCAATGATAATACCACTTCAGATCATGATACATCTTGGTCACTCCCAGATGAATCGACAACATACTCGAATGAGCCTCCCTCAGGATCTCTGCCTCAGATCCTCATCCTTGGGTACACAAACCCATCCGCTCACAAGTATCATTCCATTCGCTGAGACCTGATACTCTCAACCTACCACCTTAGAAGCATCAATCAACCTTTGATCTTTCTCCTGAGCTACTCGAATCCTGCTCAGCAAATCTGCCTGGTTAGTTGCCTCTAACCCCAATGGCTCCTGTGAGATAACACATAATCTTACTAATCTCACTCACCAGAGCCTCCATATCCTGCTCCTGATCTAAAGCAGCCCTCTTCCGACTCAACGCATCTGCAACCAGATTAGCCTTACCCGAATGGTACCTAATCTCCAGATCGTAATCTGCTACCAACTCCATCCAGCGCCTCTGTCTCTAGTTTAGCTCCGGCTGAGTGAAGAAATACTTCAGACTCTTATGGTCTGTGAACACCTGCACCTTTCCGCCATAAAGATAAGATCTCTAAATCTTTAAAGCAAAAATCACCACAGCCAACTCCAAATCGTGTGTAGGGTAATTGCACTCATGCTTCCTCAACTGCCTCAAAGCATATACAATAACCTTCCCCTGCTGCATCAGCACACAATCCAGACCAACTCCTGAAACGTCTGTATACACCACGTAAGGCTCACCCGGCTCGGGTAACGCCAACATAGGTGTACTTGTCAACATCTCCTTCAGTTTCTTGAAACTCTCCTCGCAAGCTGAAGACCAAACAAAAGGAACATTCTTCCTCGTCAACTTCGTCATCTACTGCGCCATACTCGTAAACCCCTTGAAAACTCCAGATCTCGGTGGCATTCCTTGGTCTAGGCCAACCTCTGATAGCCTCAATCTTAGTCGGACCCATAGAAACTCCCTCTACAGACACCACATGGCCAAGGAAACTCATCTCTCGTTGCAAGAAACTGCACTTACTCAACTTCGAGTACAGCTTCTGCTCCCGCAACTTCTCCAGAACCACTCTCAAGTGAATCTCATGCTCCTCAGGACTCCTCGAATACACTAGGATATCATCAATGAAGAAGATGACAAACACATCCAGATACTCCTGGAACACCCTGTTCATCAACCTCATAAACGCTGCTGGTGCATTCGTCAACCCGAAAGGCATCACCACAAACTCGTAATGCCCATACCTCGTCCTGAAAGTCGTCTTCCTAACATCCGCCTCATCGATAGGAATCTGATGGTAACCCAAAGCCAAATCGATCTTTGAGAACTAGGTAGCCCCTCGCAACTCATCAAACAACTCATCAATCCGCGGCAGAGGGTACCTGTTTTTCATAGTGACTCGGTTAAGTCCCCGATAATCGATGCATAATCGGAAACTCCCATCTTCTTCTTCATGAATAACACCGGCCCTCCCCATGGTGAAACACTAGGCCGTATGAAACCCTTCCCCAACAAATCATCCAGCTGCTTCTTCAGCTCTGCCATCTCTGCTGGAGCCAAACGGTAAGGTATCTTGGATATAGAAGTCATCCCAGGCTCTAACTCAATCGTAAACGGATCCGACCTTGACGGCGGTAATCCCTGCAACGACTGGAAAACATCCTGGAAGTCCTGAACAACCCGAATATCCCCAACTACAACCTCTCCAACAGTCTCTGGCATCACTATCATCGCCAAATATACCTCGCAGCCCTTCAGCCTGAATGGCCGAAATCACGAGACTTCCGGAAGTCGATCTCACACCCTGATAAACCAACCTCCCGGTCCTCGATGACAATCCAGATGGACCCTGTACCGATCCAGCCAATCCATCCTGAGAATAACATCGTACAGCCAATCCATCCAGCCAATCCACCGGACTAATGATCAGATCTGCGGACATCAACTCTTTCGCCACCAGAACATCCACACCACGAGCCCCCCCCCCCCCGAAAGTAGCTAAGGACTTGCCACTCACAACCTTAACTACTCCCGGCTACTTTCTGGAATCGCTCCGGATACCGTTGCCCTCCGCACACTCCGGAGTAATAAAGTTATTCGTAGCTCCAGAATCAAACAAAACGTGGGACTCACATCCGCCCACAACTAAGGTCCCTGCACAAATCCCATGTGCTTAAGAACCCTAACACTCTAGCACAGACTCACAATTTCCAAAACAGACCAAAATTCAACCTCCACAATTACCTGTGATCGGTCTGGCGCTAGAACCACCCACCTCCGTCGAAGTGAAAACCTGCAGCGCAGCTGCAATTTGAGCCAACGGCTCCACTACCGCCACTGCTATCTGCTGCAACCTCAAACACTTGGGCTTGATATGCCCCGGCTCTCTGCAGTGAAAGCACACCCGCGTATCCCGGGCCTCGACCCGCGTATCCCGAGCCCCAATCCTCTTCGGATAGGTCGCCACCCGATGGTCCGTGCTCCCACACCCAAAGCAACCAAAACCACCCTGACTGGCCCCTGAAGTGCTCTCCCACTTCTTAATATGTCCCTGCGCAGGCTTGTCGCCCCTGCTTGGACCCACCTACTGTTGCAACCTCCTCAACTGCTGAACCGGTGGACTAACCACCACAGCCTGCTTCCTGAGGTCCTCCTCGATCGCAGCAGCCGTCTCCACCAGCTCCGCCCTCGTGGCGAACCTGCTCGCTCTATAGCGAGTCCTCAAATTGGATCGAAGTCCCCGCATAAACCTCTTCACCTGGGCCTGCTCGCCCTCTATGCATCTACCAGCATGCACCAGAAGTCGACTGAACTCCGCATCGAACTCCCTTACTGACCGGTCTGCCTAAGCCAACTCTAGAAACTTCAGCTCCAACCAATCCACCACCTCCTGCGAGAAATACTTGGCATTAAACTCAGCCAAGAAATCTTCCCAGACCATCTCGGCCTGTGCCCTCCTAGCCTCCACACCTCTCCACCAAAGATGCGCATCACCCTCCAAGTAATGCACCGCCAGATCAACCAAGTATCCCTCTGGACACCTGATAAAGCGAAAGTTACGCTCTAGTCTCAGCCGCCACTCATCGGCCACCTCAGGCTTTGCACCTCCTGAGAAAAACCCGGTGTCAATCCTCTCCATCTGCTCCATCATCCTAAGGTAGGATGGGAGCTCCTACGCAACCGCCACACCCGGCTGCACCCCAGTCACTCCCGGCTGAACCCCAGCCACTCCCGATTGACCACCAGCCCCACCTGGCTATACACCAGCCACTCCCGGGCTGCACTCCCGGAGCCTGATCCGGAGCCAGCACCCCACCTGATAACCGCTCTAGAATCAACTACAGCAAACCCGCCAAGCGATCATCTCAATCCTGGGCATCACCTGCGGCAGCACCCCCACCTAGGCCCACCGCACCATCAGCTACACCGGCCCCTCCAACCCTCACGCTGGTACCCGTAGTAGCCACACCCACGGACCCCTCCTAAAACGCCTGCGAGTCAGCCACCTGCTCTTGCGTGGTCTTCTGGGCCACACTCGCGGCATTAGACTCCTCCCTGAGTCCCCGCCCGCGTCCACGCCCACCTCGGCCCTCACGACCTCTGCCTCTAGCCACTCTAGCCATCAATCTGCAGTATCCAGCAGAAAAATAAGTACTAGACAAAACAGAAAGTCAAACAACACATACCATGGAATCTCATTGAAGGCTCGGAAAAGATGATCTAAAACTCCAAATCCCACGCAACAATCAGTCGACTAACTCACATAATCAATCAATTGCACCCGCCCTAGAACCATAAGGGCTCTGATACCAAAATGAAACAACACAACCCATAAAATTTTAAAAATTTCTCTTTCGGATTATTATTATCACAAATAATAATCTTCAACGGGTCAGTACAAACAATGCGGAACAATAAATAGTTAACGATCACCCCAATTCAATAAATCTCATACTTTATTAAATTCTAAACCAAAACAAACCAATCAATTCAATTCAATTCCAATAACAATAACAGGGGTTCTAGAATCACTAACAACTAGCAATTCTAACAATACAACCACTCAAACGAGACACTAGATCATCTCCTCTTCCCGGCCATGATTCCACGATCACACTTTCTCTTTACCGGCATCACATGGCAAAAAAAGAGGCGTGAGTATTATCACAAATACTCAGTGAGACGGTCATCCCATCTAGAGGTTATACACATAGGCATAAGAATCAATAAAAATACTAGGGTGAACACACAACACGCAACGCACGAACAAAACACACAAGCCTTGAACAGACATGCGTCAATCGACACAACCACCACATGTCGATCAATGCATAGACCTGCGTCGATCGACACAACCTCTTGGTGTCGATCAATACATCAGCCAGTGTGTCGATCGACACGCAACCCCGGTGTCGATCGATGCACTGTCTCGTTTGTCGACCGGCGCAGAGCAACTGCGCCGATCGACGCAACATCACAGATGCCGGGATCGAACCTATCCTCTCATGGATCGATCCTGGATCGAATTGCATCAATCCCTGTACGCAATCAACACAAAATCCACATGTAAGCATCACATGAAAACGCATTATATCAACCCTTTACCCTGATAAACCTACGGTCACGCACTCACCTCGATTCTATAATGAAAAGGATGAGGAAATCACGAAGAACGTGATGAATACGAAGAACACGGTCTCCAACACTCCCTGGATCCTCACAAGCACGAAAATCCAACCCCTAACGATAAAGAACAAACAGAAATCACACAAACTCTCTCAATCTCTCAACTTCTCTCTGATTTGTGATTTCTGCAGCCAAAAATCGGCCAGAACAAACTGTTCAGCCTTTATATAATCCAGCCCTAGGGTTCCCTAAACCAGTCCGCCGAACCAAACAATTGAAATCGAATCGGTCTGGTTCAATCCGACTTGAGTCGATCGACGCACACCACCTGCGTCGATCGACGCATGACCAAAATCCACAGAATTGGTTCGCAGTCGTTACAGGAGACAACGAGAATCAAATTCAGATCCAATTTCACGACTGCGAGATTTGGTTCAGAGAGAAGAAGCGGTGAGATTCGATTTCACGACAACGACATCTGGTTTAGAAAGAGAAAATCAACGGCGAGATCTGGTTTTGGAGAGAGAAGAGAAGAAAAAAGTTCTGAGAAAGAGGGAAGAAGAAAAGACGTTTCTGGTTCAACTAGAAGAAAAAAATTGGCAATATATAATAAGGGTAATCTGGAGATATGCAAGAATATGGTTGCACGCTTGCAAATATTTTAAAACGGTGGCACTTTTGTAAAGTGGCATGGAGAATGTAACATTTTTAAAATTTTGTTAAAATTTAGCGTAATAGTAAGTGAATACAAAATGTATATAATATTGTTTTGTTTAATAAAATTGTTGATATCGTATTCAAAATTATTGGTTGTTATTAATTTCAATAAAGGATCCGAAAGTTGTTAATGATATTTTATTGATATACTTATGATAATAAATTGTGGTTAGAGATTAATAAGAAGTGCATGTCATGTCATCATTTTTACAAAAACATGTCATCATTTTTTAAGATATGTCATAGTTTCAAGCAAATAAAATTAAAACAAATAATTTTTTTACTAATTGTACTTTTCTTTCAATAGTAAAGAGATTTTTACTACTCCCTTTGTATCACAATAAATGATGTTTAAGGTAATGACACAACAATTAAAAAAATTAATAAATAATGTAATTTTTATATATTTTTATATTAAAGACTATTAATTATTTAAACAACAATAAATTCCACCAATCACATAAAATACTGCAAAATTTAAAAATCACAAAAACTAAAAAGTATTAAATTCTTGCATAGAAAAATGAGAACATCAACTAATTTGATACAAAAAAATCTCTAAAACATCATGTATTATGATACGGAGGGAGTAGTACATTTAGTTTATCAAAATTACAATTTTATCCAATTATTTTATATTTAGCAATAATTTACTTAAATTATACTATTTTATGGTTGAAACGTCCCGACCCAAATTTCAAAAAATTTCCCTCCAGATTATTATCATCACAGATAATAATCCTCAATGGGTCATCAACCAAGCAATGCGGAACAATATAACATCAACGACACATTCCAATTTAACAAATCCCATACTTTATTAAATATCAACCCAGTTCAACCAATCAACCAATATGAATAAACAATATCCAATGACTAACAACCTAACAATTCCATAGAAATACAATCCAAGTGAGACCCTAAATCATCTCTTCTTCCTCACCATGATTCCACGATCACACTTTCTCTTTACCTGCAACACATGGCAAAAAGAGTTGCGTGAGTATTATCACAAATACTCAGCGACGCGGTCATCCCGTCTACAGGCTATTTAAATACAAGTATAAACAACCAATACAATACCAGGATGATCACAGAACAAGCATACACAACCAAGCAAACAAAACCAGTCCAGAATGCACCGTGTCGATCGACAGGACTCACTGTGTCGATCGACACAACCACTAGGTGTCGATGATCAGTGATCCCGTGTCGATCGACAGGATCCGCTGTGTCGATCGACACAACCACTAGGTGTCGAAGAACACAGGCCCCGTGTCGATCAACACACCACCTCGGTGTCGATCGACACGACATCGCAGAACCCAGAATCGAGTCAATCCTCACATGACTCGAATCTGATGCGATCCGTCGAGTCTCCTACACAAATCCACACACAAACACACGGAAACCACCAAGCAATCATATTCCATTGGTCCCCTATACTCATACGAGCCTACAGTCACGCACTCACCTTGATTGGGATTGAAAAAGGATGAAGAACGTGAAGAACGAGCGAAGAACACCAAGACAACCACTGATTCCGTCCACACAGACCCGAAATCAGCACAGCAACAACCTCTTTCTCGTTCTATCTCCACTCACGATCAATCCTCCTCCAGGAATCTCCCAACAATCACTCAAGCCCTAAGATTTCTGATTCACTCTTCTCTCTCTCAGCTTTTTCTTCTGAAAACGGCCAAAAAGGAAGACAAACCCGTCTGATCCTTTAAATACCCGAACCCTAGGGTTCCCTAAACCGGCCCGCCAAACCGGACAATTAAAACGGACCTGACGGTCTGATTTAACCCGTGTCGATCGATATACACCACCCGTGTCGATCGACATAACGCCCCAAACCCGACTTCTCCTAAGTCCGAAACACACATGTTGATCGATACACCACACCTGTGTCGATCGACACCACCAAAAATCCACTTTTTGGTTCACGGGCGTTACAATTCTTCCCCACTAACACGGATTCGACCTCGAATCCTGCGACACCGTCGCATTATGGTCACAAATACCGGACTCGAATCCGGCTGACCCTTCGAGATCACACTCGAACCACATCACCCCATCTCACTAAAGTTCGCACCTCCGTCTAAAACCCGACCAGATTCCCCCGGAATATCATGATGCAACATCCTCTGGTCCCGATCAGGGCTGCCCGATTGACCGCCCAACAATCAAACAAGAACATGCACGACCAATCGTTGACCCCGAAATGGACCAAATGATCGCACAACAATCAAACAAGAACATGTACGACCAACGACGTTACCTATACTACCAGGGTTATCCGAACCTGGTTCCAAACGTTAGCATAACCTTAGATTCGACATCCCATCCACTCTCTTGACCCTCGGTCAACACCACCCAAGATCACACCTGATCCCCGAGCTCTACCAGGCTCACTCTAGCCACATTGCACCGTCTCCCCACGGCTGCAATCCTGACCCCACCCGGTCAGCACCACCTGGGATCCACTCCCGATCCCCGAAGCTCATCGAATCTCATACTCACGACCACGCTCAGACGCTACCGCTCCTCACTCATACTCATAACTCATAAACATATACACCACACATATGCTCACAGGATCGTCACCCCTTGAGCGACAGTGTGCAGAAGACCCACCCGTCCCCTGGAGAGACCCACTATCCCTCCATGTATATATAAATATAGGGAACCCACCCGTCCCCTAGAGAGAACCACTAACTCTCGAGTATATGCAGAGAACCCACCCGTCCTCTGGAGAGATCCACTATCCCTCAGTATACAGGAACCCACCCGTTCCCTGGAGCAATACTCTGAAACGTGTATCATAAGCACCTGTCGACCAGAATCACCTTCCGTGTTCATCCGAAACAACCCAATCACCAGGGTGTTTCACAGAGTCCCTGGAAAAGACGATTCTAACTCACATAAAACCATTTTTCTAGACTCTCCCTAGGAAATAGACAAGTTCTAACGCGCGTAGAGCTTACATTTCCAGCCACACCTGGAACCTGTACAGTCTCATTTCCAACCACTCCTGGAACATGAACGATCTCTAAGCCGCGTTAAACTTCTATTCCTAGCCATCCTAGCCGATAGGCAAGCTCTACTCACATAGAACTCTATCGCTAGACCTCCACATGACCTACCAGTCATCACAAATCTATGACATCACCAGTCATACCATAAGAACTCACATCTTATAACACATTCAATAAGGCAAACTCATCTTATTAAATCTCAAATTCTATACTCGTTACATCCACCACGAAATACAAATATCACAATCATAGCAACATGCTAATACAGACTCTGAAAACCAGAAAAGAACTCAAGCCACCGCTTGCTTCTCAAACCACTTCGAGAACTTCCTCTTCATCGACACTTCTGGTTCCCAAGTCTTCTCCTCAATACCGTCACAGTCCCACATGACTCTCACCAACGGTATACTTTTCCGGCGCAGCACCTTGATCCTCCTCTCGAGAATCCTCACAGGCCTCGCCGCCAACGTCATGTTGGGCTGAAGATCCTCCGGAATCCTCGCCAACACCTCCTCAGACTCATGCAGACACTTCCGTAGCATCGAAACATGGAAGACCTGGTGAAAAGCCTTCATACTCTGAGGTAACTCCAACCGATAAGCCACCGGTCCGACCCGCTCCACAACCCTGAACGGACCCATAAACCTCGGACTCAGCTTATTCTCTGAAATGGATCTGTTAGGACCCCTTAACAAAGCTGCCTTGAGATACACCATATCTCCCAGCTCAAACTCCAGCTCCTTCCGTCTCCTATCGGCGTAACTCTTCTGCCGATCCTAAGCCTCTCTCATGTTCAGCCTCAAGATACGGATCTTCTCCGTCGTCTCCTGAACAAAGTCTGCACCAAACATGCTCCTCTCCCCCACTTGAGTCCAGCATAATGGTGTCCTACACGGCCTCCCATACAGAGCCTCATATGGAGCCATCCCAATACTCGCCTGATAGCTGTTGTTGTACGCAAACTCTACCAGGTTCAGATGATCCGCCCAATGACCACCATAATCCAGTACACACATCCTTAGCAAATCCTCTAATGTCTGAATCGTCCTCTCAGACTGCCCATCCGTCTGAGGATGATACGCGGTACTCATATGCACCTTAGTGCCCATCTCTGCCTGGAATGCCCTCCAGAACTCTGAAGTGAATCTCGGATCCCTGTCTGACACAATACTTGCTGGCACCCCGTGCAACCTCACTATCTCACGCACATACTTCCTAGCCAACACCACCACTCCGTCGGTCTTCTTGATGGCCAGAAAATGTGCTGACTTGGTCAGACGATCCATAATAACCCATATCGCATCATAGGTCCGCGACACTGGCAGTCCCGTCACGAAATCCATCGTAATCATATCCCACTTCCACTCCGGAATAGGTAAACTCTGCAATAACCCACTCGGAACCTGATGCTCAGCCTTCACCAGCTGACACACGTTGCACGCTGCAACCCAGCTAGCTACATCCCTCTTCATCCCGACCTAGTGATAATACCGCTTCAAGTCACGGTACATCTTGGTCGCTCCCGGATGAATCGATAACATGCTCGAATGAGCCTCCCTCAGGATCTCCCGCCGCAGATCCTCATCTTTGGGTACACAAACCCGCCCGTTCACCAGTATCATCCCACTTGCTGAGACCACATACTCTGAACCGGTCGCCTGAGAAGCATTAATCAAACCCTGATCCTTCTCCTGAGCAACTCGAATCCTGCTCAACAGATTTGCTTGGTTAGCTGCCTCTAACCCCAACGGCTCCTGCGAGATCACACACAGCCTCAACGTGCTGATCTCGCCCACCAGAGCCTCCATATCTCACTCCTGATCTGAAGTTGTCCTCTTCCGACTCAACGCATCTGCAACCAGATTAGCCTTACCCGGATGGTACCCAATCTCCAGGTCATAGTCTGCAACTAACTCCATCCAGCGCCTCTGTCTCTGGTTCAGCTCCGGCTGAGTGAGAAATACTTTAGACTCTTATGGTCTTGAATATCTGCACCTTCCCGCCATACAGATAAGACCTCAAGATTTTAAGTGCAAAGATAACTGCAGCCAACTCCAAGTCATGGGTAGGGTAATTGCACTCGTGCTTCCTCAACTGCCTTGAAGCATACGCAATAACCTTCCCCTGCTGCATCAGCACACAACCCAGACCAACTCCCGAAGCATCCGTATACACCACATAAGGCTCACCCGGCTCGGGTAACGCCAAAACAGGTGTACTGGTCAGCATCTCCTTCAGCTTCCCGAAACTCTCCTCACAAGCTGAAGACCAAACAAAAGGGACATCCTTCCCTGTTAGCTTCGTCATTGACTGCGCCATACTCGCGAATCCCTTGACGAACCTCCAGTAATAACCTGCCAACCCAAGAAAACTCCTGATCTCGGTGGCGTTCCTCGGTCTAGGCCAACCTCTGATAGCCTCTATCTTAGCCGGATCCACAGACACTCCCTCTGCAGACACAATGTGGCCAAGAAAGCTCATCTCTCGCTGCCAGAAACTGCACTTACTCAGCTTCGCGTACAGCTTCTGCTCCCGCAGCTTCTCCAAAACCAACCTCAAATGCACCTCGTGCTCTTCCGGACTCCTCGAGTATACCAGGATATCATCTATGAAGATGATCACGAACACGTCCAGATACTCCTAGAACACCCCGTTCATCAACCGCATGAACGCTGCTGGGGTATTCGTCAACCCAAACGGCATCACTACAAACTCATAGTGTCCGTACCTCGTTCGAAAGGCCGTCTTCCTGACGTCCGCCTCATCGATCGGAATCTGGTGGTAACCCGACGCCAAGTCTATCTTGGAGAACCAAGTAGCCCCTCGCAACTGATCCAACAACTCATCAATGCGCGGCAGAGGATACCTGTTCTTCACAGTGACTCTGTTAAGTCCCCTATAATCGATACACAACCGAAAACTCCCATCCTTCTTCTTCACAAATAACACCGGTGCTCCCCACGGTGAAACACTAGGCCGGATGAAACCCTTCCCCAATAGATCATCCAGCTACTTCTTCAGCTCTGCCATCTCTGTTGGAGCCATACGGTAAGGTGCCTTGGATATCGGAGTTGTTCCGAGTTCCAACTCAATCGTAAATGGATCCGACCGCGACGGTGGCAAACCTAACAACGATTGGAACACGTCCTGGAAATCCCGAACGACCTGGATATCCCCAACTGCAACCTCTCCAACAGTCTCTAGCATCACTATCGTCGCCAGATACGCGTCACAGCCTTTCTCAATCAACTGCTCGGCCTGTATCACTGAAATCATAAGACTTCCGGAAGTTGGTCTCACCCCCTGAAACACCAACCTCCCAGCCTCCCGCTCAAACACAACACGTCCTCGATGACAATCCAGATGGACCCTGTACTGATCCAGCCAATCCATCCCCAGGATGACATCGTACAGCTCCACCGGACTAATAACCAAGTCTGCTGGCATCAACTCTCCTGCCACCAGAACGTCTACACCTCGAGCCCGCCCGAAAGTAGCTAACGTCCTCCCACCAGCAACCTTAACTACTCCCGGCTGCTCACCAGAATCGCTCCGGATCCCGCTGCCCTCCGCACACTCTAGAGTGATGAAGCTATTCGTAGCTCCCGAATCGAATAACACGTGGGACTCACATCCGCCCACAACTAAGGTCCCTGCACAATCCCATGTGCTTTAAGACCCGACACTCTAACGCAGACACACAATCCAAACAGACTAAAATAAATTAGCACAAGAATTTAAAAGACAAGTCTGAATTGGTACCTGTGATCGGTCTGGCGCTAGAACCGCCCGCCTCAGCCGCCGTGAAAACCTGCGGCGTCGCTGCAATCTGAGCCAAAGGCTGCACCGCCAACGGCTGCACTGCCGCCACAGCCATCTGCTGCAACTTCGGACACTTGGGCTTAATGTGCCCGGGCTCCCTGCAGTGAAAGCACACCTGTGCTGCCCGAGTCTCTCTCCTCGTCGGATAGTCTGCCACCTTGTGGCCCATGCTACCACACCCGTAGCATCCTGAACCACCCTGTCCACCCGGACTGGCCCTGGAAGTACTCTCCCACTTCCTCTTTTGTCCCCGAGCCTGCTTGCCGCCCCTGCTCGAACCACTCTGCTGCTGAGATCTCCTCGGCTGCTGCTGCTGCTGCACCGGTGGACTAACCACCATAACCTGCTCCCTGAGATCCTCCTCAATCGCAGCCGCAGCCTTAACCAGCTCCGCCCTCGTGGCAAACCTACTCGCCCTGCAGCGAGTCCTCAACTCAGCTCGAAGTCCCCCGAGGAACCTCCTCACATGGGCCTGCTCGCCCTCCATGCCTCTACCAGCATGCACCAGGAGTCTACTGAACTCCAAATCGAACTCCCTCACGGTCCGATCCCCCTGAGTCAGGTTCAGAAACCTCAACTCCATCCTGTCCATCGCCTCCTGCGGGAAATACTTGGCATTAAACTCAGCCAAAAAATCCTCCCAGACCATCTCGGCCTGCACCCGCCTAGTCTCAACGCCTCTCCACCAGAGATGCGCATCACCATCCAAATAGTGCACTGCTAGGTCTACTCTGTATCCCTCTGGACACCTGATCGAGCGAAAGTTACGCTCCAATCTCCGCCGCCACTCATCGGCCTCCTCAGGCTTGGCACCACCCGAGAAAAACCCAGTGCCAATCCTCTGCATCTGCTCCATCATCCTCAGATACGATGGAAGCTCCTCCGCAACCGCCACAACCGGCTGCACCCCAGCCACACCCGTCTGAACACCCGCCACTACTGGCTGACCACCAGCCACTCCCAGCTGAACCCCAGCCTCCACTGGCTGTACTCCTGGAGCCTGACCCGGAGCCGGTACCCCACCTGGTAACCGCTCAAGGATCAACTGCAGCAAAACCGCCAGGCGATCATCTCGGTCCTGAGCCACACCTGCGGAAGCACCCCCACCTGGGTCTGCCGCACCAGCAACTACACCGGAACCCACACTAGCCCCATCAGCCCTCACACTGACACTCGTAGAAGCCGGACCCACGGATCCCTCCTGAAACGCCTGAGAGTCTGCCACCTGCTCCTGCGTGGTCTCCTGGGCCACACTCGCGGCTACCGACTCACTCTCGAGCCCTCGCCCGCGCCCACGACCAGCACGACCTCCACGGCCCCCACGACCTCTGCCTCTAACACCTCTAGCCATACTTCTGCACTCACATCAGATTACTAAGTACTAGAACAAAAACAGAAATCATACAACACTTATCGTGGAATCTCATTGAAGGCTCGAAAGAGATGATCTAAGACTCCATACCCACACAACAATCAATCAATTAACTTCCTAATAAATCAATTGCACCCGCCCTAGAACCGCTAGGGCTCTGATACCAAACTGAAACGTCCCGACCCAAATTTCAAAAAATTTCCCTCCAGATTATTATCATCACAGATAATAATCCTCAATGGGTCAACACCCAAGCAATGCGGAACAATATAACATCAACGACACATTCCAATTTAACAAATCCCATACTTTATTAAATATCAACCCAGTTCAACCAATAAACCAATATGAATAAACAATATCCAATGACTAACAACCTAACAATTCAATAGAAATACAACCAAGTGAGACCCTAAATCATCTCTTCTTCCTCGCCACAATTCCACGATCCAAATTTCTCTTTACCTGCAACACATGGCAAAAAGAGTTGCGTGAGTATTATCACAAATACTCAGCGACGCGGTCATCCCGTCTACAGGCTATTTAAATACAAGTATAAACAACCAACACAATACCAGGATGATCACAGAACAAGCATACACAACCAAGCAAACAAAACCAGTCCAGTATACACCGTGTCGATCGACAGGACTCACTGTGTCGATCGACACAACCACTAGGTGTCAATGATCAGTGATCCCGTGTCGATCGACAGGATCCACTGTGTCGATCGACACAACCACTAGGTGTCGAAGAACACAGGCCCCGTGTCGATCGACACACCACCTCGGTGTCAATCGACACGACGTCGCAGAACCCAGAATCGAGTCAATCCTCACATGACTCGAATCTGATGCGATCCGTCGAGTCTCCTGCACAAATCCACACACAAACACAAGGAAACCACCAAGCAATCATATTCCATTGGTCCCCTATACTCATACGAGCCTACAGTCACGCACTCACCTTGATTGGGATTGAAAAAGGATGAAGAACGCGAAGAACGAGCGAAGAACACCAAGACAGCCTCTGATTCCGTCCACACAGACCCGAAATCAGCACAGCAACAACCTCTTTCTTGTTCTATCTCCACTCACGATCAATCCTCCTCGAGGAATCTCCCAACAATCACTCAAGCCCTAAGATTTCTGATTCACTCTTCTCTCTCTCAGCTTTTTCTTCTGAAAACAGCCAAAAAGGAAGACAACCCCGTCTGATCCTTTAAATACCCGAACCCTAGGGTTTCCTAAACCGGCCCGCCAAACCGGACAATTAAAACGGACCTGACGGTCTGATTTAACCCATGTCGATCGACATAACGCCCCAAACCCGACTTCTCCTAAGTCCGAAACACACATGTCGATCGATACACCACACCTGTGTCGATCGACACCACCAAAAATCCACTTTTTGGTTCACGGGCGTTATAATGGTCCTCGAAACAGTTTACCAAATTATTAAATCATTATTTTATATCATGTTATATATATATATATATATATATATATATATATATATTTTATGTTGTTTATCTTAATTTTAGTATTTTATACTCCTTCCGTTTCAAAATGTAAGATGTTTTGGCTAAAAACACGGAGTTTAAGAAACTACTTTTCTTTTAAAAAATATCATTTAATATATATAATAAAAATAATTTAGTCACTCATAAAAGAGATTGCAAAATACTAGTGGTCACACAAAATTCAATAAAGTTAAAAAGTACAAAAGATTGTGAAAAAATATTATATTTTAAAACAAAAAAATCCAAAAATCTTATATTTTAAAAAGTATATTTTAAAGTTTATTAATTATCAGTTTATGTTATTGTAATTTTTTATTAAATATATGTCATCGTATTTGAAAGAAATGTAATCATCGTTGCATTTTAATAGGGACAATTGCAAACATATCATTTTTGGTGTGTCTATTTTCAAAATGCTACTATGAGTTGTTCATTTTAAAAAATGCTTCTAATTAATGATTTTTAAACCTTAAATCTAAATATTTTAAATCCTAAAAATGGTTTTGACCCCTAAGAAACTCTTAATCCTAATCCAACATAGTTAACTCATACATAAATGATATATTGATTAAATAATTTTAAAAAGTGGCATTTTTCAAAAATTATCTTTTAATTATGTGATGGCTAAAGTTTCTTTTTAATGTGGTCTTTGATAGTATTTTTTTAACTGTGGATTTTGATAAATTTATTAAATTTAGTTGATTGGACTCATTAATCACGTTGACAAACCATTCATATAAGTTTTTGTTAAAGATTAACGAAACGATAACCAAACCATTTTTTTAATACTGTATTTTAAATATAAAAACAAAATCATTTAAAAGTTAAAGATTTTTTTTATAAATAAGAAGTTCAAACTCCAAAATAGAGTAAAAAATTGGTTTATTCCAATTATAGAGTAAAATTGAGTTACTCTATTTTTTAGTGGGAATTGGAGTGAAGCCGAAGAAAAGTTTACTCCAAATCTTATTTTGGAGTGGGATCTGGAGTGGTGTTGAAAATGTCTTTATAGCGATTTCAAACAACATAAAGCAATACGAAGCGATATTCTTGATTGTTGCCAAAAGCTACCAACCGCAATTGTCCACAAAATCTACATAAGTTTAAATAGTGATAACTATATATTGGATTGGAGATTTACCTCTTCTTATTCTCCTTCTTGCCTTTTGACCTACCTTGTCATCAACGATAAAATGGCCAGAAATGAAGAAGAAAGAATAAGAAGATGAAGAAAAATATGAAAAATATAGAAAAATATGAAGAAAAATGGGAAGAAGATAGAACAGATAAAGATAATTAAGAAAAATCAATTTGATGGAAACTAGTAAGGAACTAAAGAGAAGTCAATATTAAAAAAAAATTTAAAAACAAAATTTTAATAAAAGTTGGTTTGCCAAGGTTCGTGATGGTTACATAAAGAATCGGAAAATCAAATAATGAAAAGAAAAAAAAAATTGAGCGAAAGAGATTCGTGATAGAAGTACGTAGTTTATGTCAAAAATTCACAACAATATAATAGTTTTACTTTAAGGCAATCGAACTACTTAGGAATTTAAAATATGATACGTTTGATCTGACATGATCTAAATATAACCAAAATAATACGTTTGAAATCCAAGTCATATTTTAGTATGGCATAAAAAGATTTATTAAATGTATATATTAAACGAAACATATACTCCCTCCATTTCAAAATATAAGATGTTTTGACTAAAATCGCGGAGATTAAAAAATTAATTTTCATTTAGAAAGTATCATTTAATATGTAAAATGAAAGTAATTTAATCAATTAAAAAAAAACTACAAAATATTATTGATCGCACAATATTTGTAAAGTAAAAGGTACAGAAGATTTTCAAAATATCTGATATTTAGAAACAAAAAAAACCTCCAAAACATTTTTATATTTTAAAACAGAGGGAGTATCAATTTGAACTTAACTGGAAAAAAAAGAAAGAAATCTCAAAACCTAAGATAGTGGTCAGTTATGAGTATTTTGGCATACGACCATGTGGTCGGTTTTGCATTAATCTAGTTTTTTTTTTTGTGATCCAATTACATTAACTAACAAGTGAGATATTTTTGTTAAAATTAGTTTCATGAATGAAATGTAAATTAGCCGTTTATCTAATTTATAAGAAGACAAAATTCTCAACGCCTATTCCAATATGATACTCTAAGATTTTATGCTAGACATCTATCATATGCATTTAGTCTGTGAGCATGGTTAGGATTTAGACATTCATTCTAGGGTTTAACATCCATAATCAAAAAATTTGATGGCGTAGAGTTATTAAAAAAGATCCAAATTTTAAGTTTGTATTTGCATTTAGGTTTTAATGCTAGAGTTTAGGGTTTTCAATGTAAATTAGTGAGGATTTAAGCTCCCATTTTAAGATTTACTATCCCTTAATTTTCAAACAACTTGATGTATAATGTTAGTTAATAGTTTTAAATATTTCGTTTATAAGACATTAATGTAAACTTAAATAAAAAAAAATATGGTAATCAAAACTGATAAATGACCATATTAGAAGAATATGATACCAATAATAATGAAAAAACTCAAAATATCAGAAACTATGGAATTAATTATCCTCAAGATAAATAAATAAATATACCAAATAAACGACTACTTAAAAGATTAGAATACTAATTTCTAAAACTACATTTTAAATTTTAAATTTGAATAATAAATTCAAAATTATAATATGGTATAAAATGGCATCATGTCCGTAAGATGTTTAATAATGTTTAGATGTTGTGACAAGCTAAGATGCTCACAATGCAATATGATTAGTTTTACACGAAATCGTGTTACGTATGCGTTTATTTCATTGCATGATTTTAGTTTCGATTCAAATTTGCAAAAATACCAATTTAAAAACAATCGGTCACAATCTTGAATATGTCATTGATTGCTTTCACAATGACAAGAGTAAATATTCGGGCTTTTTTCTTTACAGCAATAAAATTATTGATAACAATCATCTAAATTAATTATGAAAGCTAAATTTAGTAGACGACCATAATAACATTTTTAATGACATAAGAATTTGAATAAATTTAGTAGTAAGCCAAAATATATATAAGATATTTCCTGATCTCAAAATTTTCATCGAGTTTGTATGCTTATGGATATATGTTTTCACAATTTATGTAAATTATAATCAAGTTATTTAACAATGCAATAAGATAACTTCAAATGTAAATTACGTAATTTTTGTTCCAAAAAGACGCCAGATCACATATATAAAATATATATAAAAATGTATTTTGAATAAAAATGATATATTAAAACTTTCTCAATATAAAATTATGTGTTAGTTGATTGAAATAAGTAATTATTTTGTGGTCGACAAATAGAAACAAAGTAATTGGTTTCCGTAAAATGTAAAGGTTTAAATTACAACTTTAAATATTGTTTTGTTATTGTTGGCGCAGGTACTTGCGTAGTAAGATATATTAAAGTTGCCCTGAACTTTTTGTTGGGTTACAGGTTCAAGTTCATTTAGTAGAGATATATGGTTATGTAGTCTCACTTTTTCATGTTAAGACCGTATTTGGGATTTTTGGATCTTGTAAATGTGTTGTTTTTAAGACTAATGATATCTAATTTTCAGATGAAACAAAATATATGGAGTTAAATAGGGATTTGGATTTCTTTTCTTTTTTTTTGTTTGTTATAATTTTCATTCATTTATCAATAAACCACTAATACATAGTTTGCCTCTATAAAAGAGGAAACCATTACAAACCCAAAGATTGATAAAGCTAAAACATCAGCAATATTGCTAGAATGATACAAATTAAAAAAGGCAACAGAGTCAAACTGACCACAAGTACTTCTAACATTTTGTAGAAGATGTTTGAGCTCCAAAACTGAGCATCTTGCAATCAAAGAAGACATATAATCTTCTGATTCTTAAACGATTAGCTTCCGATATAGCATTCTTCAGAGCCAAAGAACGCTTTGGACAGCTAGATATTACAACCTGAAACATGCTCCATGTAACAATACCATTTAACACTAGAAGGCAGATAGGGAGATAAGTGGACTCCTTGCACGAGTAATAAGAGTTGTTAATGCTAAACATCAAGACTAAGCTCGTAACAACAAAGACTAGACTAAAGCTAGTAACAACCTAAATACAAGATAAGAGTGAACCATATTTTCTAACTCGAAGGATGCAATTACCACTGAGTGAAACAAGATGCAGTAAGATCTCCATAAAGAAGCAAGGTGTGAGATGCAATCTCTTTATGGAAGAGGATGATGTCAAGATACAAGTCTTTTCTAATACTCTCCTTTCAATCTGGCACATAGAAGGTAAACAAGGCATCCTAGCATTTAACAAATGCACCTTAGGGAATGAGATTCTACCATTGAAATAGACTAATAAGCTTCGAGAATCTCCAAGAGGGACACAAGTACATGTGTAACGCCCGCACCTAGAACTATGAATCTTCACCGCAAGTGTTAGTCAAACTTAAGTATTTCATTGCTCTAAAATTTCTTTAATACATTGTGCGGTGAGATTAAAACATATGGAACTCTATACTACCACGCCTTGGGAAAGTTTTCACCGTGCCTATCGCATCTTCCTGCCTCGCCATCCTACGAGCCACTTGATCGGATCTCCCATCGTGCAAGCCTAGTAAGGGGGTGAGTATTGAACACTCAGTAAGACGGTCTACTCCGTCTCACAACTAACATAACCTAACTACCCTTTAGTATACTACCATCACATGATGCCTTGGCACCATGCGTCTTACCACTTTTATTAACTAAGTAACCACTTTCGGCTTCCTTAAGTTTACATCACCTCACACATAATTTGTGAGCCCCTGGCTTCACTATTCAACACAAGCCGCTGGAATCGTATTCCAAAACCCATAATTGCCCGAACCTCTTTCTCACCATATTCTGCCCGTCTGCTGAACATCATACCATTTTCAGCCCGTCAGCTGAACCTTATTCTACCCGTAGGCTGAACCTTATTCTGTCCGTAGGCTGAACCTTATTCCCATATTCTTCCCATAGGTTGAATCTTATATAGACTCCAAGAGCCCTTCCGGTTAGTACTTATCTGTCGGGTCTTCATGCCATTATCTCATGCCAAACACAAACAAGTTGACGACAAATGCCCATACAACGCCCCTATGCAATAATACAAAGGTGGCACTATGAACTATCCTATCAATTTGTATGTTTTACTACTCTAGACTCAACTAATGTTCACAATCATTAACTACTCCATTTTAACCTAATCCATTATACTACACTCTCAAGCATTAGCCGAAGCATTTCAAACAATATCTTTATCTTGTATAGTCAGCCCCAAGTAAGCATGGCTATCCCATAACGATACCCATGACAACATCTATGGCCATATGGCAGCCATCCCTGCAGAAATACAAACATAAGACTATTTTTTAATTGTGGATAACTCACAATACCAACTTGTATTATGGACAGCCCAAGCAGTCTCGTGTCCATCCTCTAACCCCTTGGTCGTATGCTATCTAGCCCGAGTTTACCAAACCTCTCTAACTCTTCTCGTACTATACCTTACTTACGACCTTGTGTCGGGTTGGCTAAGGTAGTACTAGTATAACCATTACGATTATCCTAATAGCTTTCCTGCCTGGTTCACAATAATCCCTGCCTGGTTCACAACAATCCCTGCCAGACTGTCGGATCCTAAATAACAAGCGAACCATCGGGTAGAAGTACTTCCATGGAACGGTAGCTCTACCATAGCTTTATTTCTATGGTTTTCGATTGGTTAGTCTTTCTATCTTTCAGTTTTCTGGACTAACTTCTCAATCGCCCATGGTAGCTCCCTAGGTAGGGTATAGCTTAGCCAATGCAAGACTCAATTCCTAAACAAACCTAACAATATGAATGTGAGTTGATCTCCAACTGTGATCCGCCCATACAAACCACATCCTTGTTTAAACCCACCAAGCAACAAGTCACTATTGATCGTGCCTAGGCCGGCCAAGATTCCTCCGGACTATGGTCAAATCCCACGCTCGAGAACACATAGCGCGTGTATCCTAATCCATAGCTCAACGTGAATAGACTTAGGTAACCTGCCAAGGTCCCCGACCTTCTCAAGCTCCTTGCCTGAATTCACCTACGAGTCCATAGCCAGATCTACTTTAATCCAACCGGATGCTCTGTCACTATGCCGTCGGTCAAGCCTTAGCATGCCGGTCTGGTCTTGTGTCATTCCGGATTAAGGCCGCCTCGGTATCTCTACCAAGGTCCTATCAATCCATGGTAAAGCTTATATCGTACTGCGTATCGAGTCCTACCATGGCGCGACACGATCTCTATCGAGGCGCTGCACGAGACTCTACTGATACGTCCTTGCTGCCCGTATCCAGACTTCATGATGTGCATATCGATACTCCATCGAGACACCACCGAGGCTCGTACTAAGCGCTATCATGGCTTTGTCAAGGCGTCACTGATCCTGTATCGGTGCACTGTCCAGATGCGGCACGATGCTTTACCATGTGGCTGCACAATGCCTAACTTGGCGCAGCCCGTAGCCCGTCATGTCGCGTCACGAAGCTTTTACGATGACGCGACACGATGTATGTACTGATGCTTTGTCAAAGCTCATCGAGGCACTCCGAGGCCATGCCGATGTCCTATCGTGACACAGCACTACTGTGTGGATCGAGACGCTATCAAGGTACCCTGAAGCAATGTCGATGCTCTCTTTCCTTTACCCAAGCATAGTGCCTATCGGCACCAGACCGGATGCCTAACGAGATGCGGCATGACTCCTTTGTTACCCGTATCACAACCCCTCGCCGTCCACGAGACTCTTCTTGTGCTCGACCATAGTCAAGTGGAACGTAGCTACTGCCCTATACTTATCGAGGCTCTGGTCCGGATCAAGTTTCCTTGACCACTACTCTATCCCTAAGACCCATGACTACTAAAATACCCTATAAAGAAATATAGAAAAGAGTAGAAAGGAAAGTTAGGTTTGGGACGCAATGGAGCTATCACGAGGATCGGTCACGATGACTAAGGCAAAGGAGCTCACGAAGACGGTTCAAAGGATGCTCGAGGAGGCACAACGCGGAAGATATGACGAGGCAACCCGGATCGTGACGCTTATGCAAGCCGAGGAGGAAAAAGATCAAGGGAATGTCTAAGTGACAAGCACCTTGTCTTGTACTCTTTTTCCCATGTTCGGTTTTGTCCCAATGGGTTTTCCGAACATGGTTTTTAACGAGGCAAGACTTGGTCGCTTACATCTTTCACTTAGTCCTTCTCTTGGATCTTACGTGGGCTTTTTCTTAATGGACTCAAGCCTTCTTATCACCAAGCCCAAGCCCAATTCAAGCCCACCACGTTTTGATAAGAAGATTGAGTCAAAATTCATCATTTTCTATGTCTTTTGCATGCATCTCATTTATTAGTCAAACTTATTTATTATGATTTGTTATTTCCAAGGTGGGTTGCATGTAACCCACCCTTGGCCTATATATAGTGCACGCCCCCATCAATAATAATCATCCAAGTTTAGTGATCAAACAAATTCTCTTTCTTTACTTGCGATCAAAATTTCGGTTTGAAATAGCCGAACATTCTTTCTTCGAAAGAATCCTCTTTCTTCTTGGTGCGTAATATCCAAGCTGATCGAGCCCCAACCCTTCACCGAGTCTCTCATTACTCGTGTGATTGTATTCACGTCCATCTCTATCTCTTCCCCTTTCCATTTCCGTCTCGTTTTACCGCAACATCCTACCGCGTTCGGTTTAGCTCCGATCAAAGTCCCGATCCGCGATTGGGATCATATCAGTACGGATCGCGCCTTACCTTAACCGTGAATCGCTAAGGCTGTGATGTTGAGATCCTTCTCAATCTTCTCCTTGTTGTCTCTTCCTAAACGTTTTCTTTGGCTCTGGAAGGAGAGAATGATTTCTGGTGTATGAAATATGAGCTCTAGCTCCCTACTTATACACCACAAAATCCCCGTAGAGAATATTCACTTTTCTTATTCGTCTCCACCTCCATACAACACGGGCTAAGCCCATTCTATTTCCCTTTCTCCCCACGTTTTTGCCTCCTTTTCAAAGGGAAAATTATGGTTTTCTTTCCCCTTTAAGTTGTGGGTGGCCCGCTTATCATTTTGCGGGCTGGTCCATGGGTTTTCTTTCCCTAATGGAGCATCCCTTCCTTTTAGACCATTTCTTTTCTTCCATCAACCTCTGACTAAATTCCTATATTTAGGTATGAGATGTTATAACATCCTGACCGCCCCTATCAATGAAACAACCCGATCCGTAAAAGTTAAAAAAATTTTAAACTCGGATTATTATTATCTTAAATAATAATCTTCAACGGTCAAAACACAAATATGCGGAAACAACACATTCAATTAAACCAAGCACTCATTCGATAAACCTCATAATTTATCAAACCAATAAAAATCAATTCAATAACCAATCACTTTCAATTTCCAACAACAATAACCAATACTTCCAGAATTCACTAGCAATCTAGCAATTCTAACAACAACGAACAGTAAAACCGAGACACTAGATCATCTCCTCTTCCCAGCCATTATTCCACGATCACACTTTGTCTCTACTTGCATCACATGGTTCAAAGAGATCCGTAAGTATTATCATAAATACCCAATGAGACGGTCATCCCATCTACTTGGCTATACACACAGGCATAAGCAAAAGATACAATACCAGGATGAGCAATCAACAATGCATAAAACAAAAATCAAACGAGAATCAGACCATGCGTCGATCGACATACAACCCGGTGTCGATCGATGCACTGCTTGTGTGTCGATCGACGCATAGTGCTTGCGTCAATCGATGCACCAACGCAGAACCCAGAATCGAACCTATCCATTCATGGTTCGATTCCAGAATGCATCACATCGATCTCATGCATGCAATTCACCAAACAAACATGAAATCCAACCAACAAACACAATCAATCGTATCCTATCAATTCCTTTACCCAGATAAGCCATGGTCACGCACTCACCTTAGCCTATCAGTTGCCTCTAACCTTAACCTCTGGCAACTCTCCTCTGACCTCAACCTTTGCCTGATGAACACTACAAACTAAACCAGTCGGTTAACCTAAACCAAACCAGTCGGTTAAAACAACCAACCAAACCAATCTTATTAACTAAACCTAACCGACCCAAAATGGTTAACCAAACCAATTGGAGTTTCCCCTCAACCGGATTAGGGTTTTTGAAAACAGAAACAACACACCAACTTCGAAAGCACACTGAGAACATAAAATATCTCAGAATCATGATCGAAAACATGATCTAAAATTTTGAGAACTACACCTTTACAACGCTATGCAGATCGCCTCCTAACTTCTTCTGGTTCGACGGGAAAACACTCACGAAGTGGACTGGTCGCAGATCCAATTTTGCACGAATCTCTCTCGGGAAAACAACAATAACACTCAGAATACTAATTGATGAAGAATTAAACTTGTCCTTTATCCGGTTTCAAAGATTAAAACCTAGATTCACTAATCAATGTAGAATAGTTCAGGTTCGTTAAGGGACCAGCAATACGCTCTAATTCTATGAAAAACAATCTCAGCTAAGCGATTAAAATGGGTTTAAATGTCACGATAATTAAAGCAAAACAAAATGTAAAATCGGTTGTAAACAATAATGGAAAAACGTTAGGTCAGGGATAATTCTCAGGGATTCGAATATCAAGAACCAAGCAATTATTCAGACATGCAATTGTGAACCAGTCTCGAACTCAACCATAAATATAAGGAGATCCACTTTCGTGGCATCTACAACTTTAAAAATCAATCTAACACCCTAACTGACGTTGAGGTTAATAAAGTTTATCAAGCATTAGCGATTTGGTTTGATATGTTCACGAGATGCCCTAACTTCAACTTTTGTTGGCTAAGGATCAAATCGCCCACCTATGTCAATTCCAGCAATTTACAAACTTTTGATAAGTAAATTCAACCTAAAATCAAAGGCTAGGTGATCAAGCTAACCTAGGCAATATGATCGACAATAGATGGAGACTATCGAATGAATATATGAAAACCTATCTATGCTTAGTTCATGAATTCTATCCCATCGAAAAAACCCTTAACCTAACTGGATAACTACTCGCTCATGATTAAACGAAGGACAGCAGCAAAAGACATAATGAATTGCATTGAAATCGATATAAATAAGAGTAGGGTTTAAGAAGACTTCAAGAAGTATTGGGAAGGCAATTCTCCAAGTTTACAAAACTCTCAAAACAAGTGTATCTCTCTCTCTCTCTCTCTGCTGCTGTTCTTCGTGATGTCTATGGCGTGATGATCCCAATCTCCAAGGATGAGTATCGAATCTCTCTCTCACTTTCGATCTCTCTCCTTCGATCTCTCTCCCTTTTTCGTGTGTTGCGGCCCTCTGCGTGATGTTTGTTGTTGTCGTGTGTGGCCCCTTTTTATATGCCTTGGGCGGCTGGCCAAAATTAGAGTTTGTTCTGAATTAGGTTTAAATGAACTTTCCATATTGGGATCTTCCAGAAAGCGAGAGCACCACGTTTGGTGCAGGTGCTCCTTCCGGGCAGAATCTTCAAAAAGATTCCATTTTGCTTCTTTTTTTCGCCAAGTCCATTTGCAAGACTCCAATCTTTGTTTCCAGCCACTTTTGTACCTAGAAAGACTCAAAAGAGAACGAAAGACTCGATAAAGACCTACAAAACAAGGGTCAAAACGCGCCAAAAACGCATTATATCACTAATCCAATTGACAAACCAATTTCGCCCATAGCTAAATATGAGAGTGGAGAACTTACCCTAGAAGTTTCACTCTAATCCGATCTGATTAAACTGTCCGTTCCTCTACTCTTCTAAAACGGGCCAGAACTGTCTTCATCTCCTTCTTAGATACGACGGTTCATCTCCTTCTCCTCTTCTCTTCTCTTTCAATTTCTCAGCCGTTTTCACAATATCTCTAAACAAAACGGAGGCTGCTCCCTTTTAAAAACGAGCCCTAGGGTTCCCTTAACCCAAACCAGCCAAACCGAACAATTAAACCAAATCCGTCGGTTCAATTCAACCTTGCGTCGATCGATGCACACCCTTGCGTTGATCGACGCACGACCAAAATTCTCAAAAATTGGTTCGTGATCGTTACAATCAGTGGGCCCCATGCTCATTCTCGGTCGTGGCCTCACCCTTGTCTGACAGTCGGTGTGTTATCAAAAGACTTGTTTACTGACCGTGCAAATCACCACGTGATCTTTCCCCGTGTTTTATCCTCACTCAAATGACTTTCCAATAGGTCACCCATCTTTAAATTTCTCCACTTCAAGCACGCTTAACTCAGGAGTTCTCTCAGGATGTGTGCTGGAAAAGATAAGTGCACTTTGGTGATATAAGTAGCCAAATCAATTCTTATAAGCATCTCCGCATGTACCACATATATCTTAAAATCGGGGTGTTACAATCACCCCCACTAAAAGATCGCAACGTCTTCGTTGCGTACCAAGATCATCACCCCCGATAGTGTGAGTCTCACACTCATCTGGGTTCGGCTCTAATACCATTTGTAACGCCCCGACCGCCCCTACCAATGGGTCTCATGCCCATTCTCGTCCTATGGGCCCACCCTTATTTGACAGTCGGTGCGTTAGTCTAGGAAGTTCGAAAGATTTGTTTACTGACCGTGCAAATCACCATGTGATCTTTTCCTGCGTTTTGTCTTCACTCCCATGGTATTGGAAATGACTTCCCAATAGATCACCTATCTTTAAATTGTTCCACCTCAAGCATGATTAACTCTGGAATTCTCTCAGGATGTGTGACAAAAAAAAATAAGTGCACGTTAGTGATATAGATAGCCAAATCAATTCTTATTAACATCTCCGCGTGCACATAAATGTGGTGAATTGTTATATGAACTTTATGTGATTGGTTAAAAATCCATAATAATTTTTATTTAACAATATTTCAGATGCACTTTTTTCTTTTACATGTACGTACCACTTGAAAGACTCGTTTACTGATGGGGACCATGGATCATAACTAGGGCGGTGGATTAAATTGAAAGTATATTTGTTTGGCCTACTTTTTTTATTTTAGTCTTACTCATGAATTTCCAGGAATTTGTTATTCTAGTGACGTTACTGAGATTCCGATTTCGCATCATGTTATAGCAAAATGTAATTGCTTGTTGACCTGACTTAATAGAAAACCTTTTTAAATTTTGTTTTTTGGTAGAATTTTCACTTTTTTTAAAAAAGGGACTTGACTAATGAATTAAAAAAACTGACCTTTTCAAACTTTAAGTTATTATTAATATATTTGGAAATAATAAAAAGTTGCGATTATTATTTATGTAAGATAATGTTTCATAGGTTTATTAATCAAACATTTTCTCCCCATTTTTTAAGTTTTGCAGGAATACATATTCTTTTTCAATCCTCTCTTTCGCAGTAATGACATTTAATTAAATCGAAAAACTCAATATTTTTAGCAAAAAAAAAAAAAATCAATATCAAAAGTTCAAAACACAATAATTTATACACATAACCGAACTCCGTTTGATGCTCCATAAATGTATTTTGTTTTTTCAACAAATACAATTGATTTTAGCAAAAAACAAAAAATGCAATTAGATAGTACAAATTTTAACGTCATAGTAAGAGAGAACGAAATAAATGTATTCCTCTAATAAAGTCAGCGCAGAACTTTGCTATCTGAAACAAAAGTCAACACCAAAATTTGCTCAAAACTTTCATACCTTCTTCTTATCTAGCCTACCGGTGGCGGAGGTAGCATGTTGGGAGGCTTGTCAATTGACCCATATGATTTGTTTTTAAACAATATAATTTATATTAAGTATTTTAATTTGACCCTCATCCAAAAAATCTATTGACTTCTATTAAATTTTAGTTTAACTATAGCCCAATAAATATATAAATATTTGAAATGTTAAGTTCAGTAAAATTTATTTAAACTATCTTAAAATTAAAATAAGCCCATTAAGATAAATTAAATCTAATTTTTCTAGTAGTTATTTGTTTTACCTTTTTCATATTTTACTACTAATAAAAATTCACGCGTTATGCAGACCAACTATTTAGATAATTTTTAAAATTATATTAATATCACGTGTATTAACATTGATGTATTAAATGATATTTATGATATATGCTCAAAATTTATTTTTATACAAATTAAAACTCCATTTTTGAAATAGAAATGAATCATATGATAATATATAAAAATAATTTTATGTTTACACTATAATTTCAATTTCGCTCTAAAATTTAGCGTATTCTTCTTGAATCTATTTGTTATAATCCATGTCCACTATTGTAATAAAAATAAACATTGAGTTCACACGTGGCCAAAAAGATAAAATTTATATAAAAAAATGCAATAATTTATAGATAAACATATAGGTACAAAATTTAGTGAAATTTAATTGCTTTTAAAATTGATCGATAACATATTTGGTTTACAAAATTTGATTTTTATATTATTTAAATTTATAGAGTTTCTACAGTGTTAACAAAAATGATTGTTTTTTTTATACAATCTGATTTTTATTCATGTATTTATGGATATATACATAAAACACTCTATATAAAAATCAAGAATCAAGATTGTATGTGACATAAAGTGTTTTTTAGTTTTTAATCAATTTCTTACATAACTATTTTTTAATCAATGGTGTGTCAAAATTAGTTTTGCATGGCCTAAACTTACAAAATACAGTATCAATTATTGATGTTTAATATCATGCGTTACAGATTAAAACGATCACATATAAAGTTTAATTGTAATACAATGCATGCGGTTTATAATCCCAATTTTCTTTTACTCAAGATGTTCCCATACATTATAAAAAATGTACTTATTGAATTTTTTTTAATTTATTTAATTTGATCTTATAATATTAATAAAGTAGAGATTCAAAAGTCAATACTAATTTCAAACTACTTTATGTTAATTATTTTAAAATATACTTTAATTTTTCCTCGTGTTATTAAAGTATTGATAAATTAAACATGACATAATATTATATAATGGCATGTCGCCAACACAAAAAAAATTATTGGGATAGTTTATTATAGAATAATTTGATTTCAATATTTAACAGAAAAAATGATTTTAGTATAAGATAAATATACTTGATCACAAAATGAAAAAACAACAAAAAAAGTTAAAAATATATTTTAGAAAAAATATGATAGTTTCTCGGAAGTTCTATTCAAAATGTTTTCTAATGAATTTAAAAAATAACTACCTACTAGAATACGGTTTTACATATTTTCATTTACTTTATGAAGATAATTTGATGTTAAATGTATATATTTAAAATATTGATATTCATTCATATTTTAAAGAATCAATACAAAAATCCTAAAATGTATAGGGGTAAATGTCAAAGCTAAGTAAAAATAAGGTCCTAAAATAAAAAAATGATACAAGGCTGTTTCTCAAAGTTTTACTTAGTGAAAACCTTAAAATATTATATTAGAACTTTTGTTTCAATTGTGATTACATGTGTAGACTTGTTCTTCTTTTCAAAGTCAAAAGTGTGAAAACAAAATCGATTTGATATATTTTTTTTTTTGGTAAAGTTTTTGCAAAAAATTTTAGGCAAAACATTTATTATGACCCTGGTAAACATTTATTATGAGGAGGCCGATGAGTGGCAGATGAGACTGGAGCGTAACTTTCATTCTATCAGGTGTCCAGAGGGATACCGAGTGGACTTGGCAGTGCATTATCTGGATGGTGATGAGCATCTCTGAAGGAGAGGTGTGGAGGCCAGGACGGTGCAGGCAGAGATGGCCTGGGAAGACTTTCTAGCTGAGTTTAATGCCAAGTTCTTCCCGTAGGAGGTGGTGGATCAGTTAGAGCTGAGGATTCTGGAGCTGGCTCAGGATGACCAGTCGGTTCAGAAGTTTGACATGGAGTTCAGTCGACTTCTGGTTCATGCGGGTAGAGGTATGGAGGGCGAGCAGGCCCAAGTGAAGAGGTTCTTAAGAGGACTTAGACCGGATTTGAGGACTCGCTGTAGAGAGAAGAGAAAGAGATCCTTGAGTATTTTTGTTCCTTAGTGCTAAGAAAAAGCGTGATTGAGGCTTTGGAGGCAGTTCTGTCCGGTTTTAGAAGAGGAGGGTAACGGCCAGTAAGAACAGATCTGATCGGAGCGAAACTTTCAGGTTAAGTTCTCCACTATCTGATCTTGATATAGGAGAAAACGTTTTGTCAATTGTATGTGTATTCTAGGAGTTATAACTATTTTACTGAGAGAATTTGTGCAATTTCGAATATGCGATCAGTCCACTTCAAAGGAGGATTCCCGTCAAACCAAAAGGACTCAGAGGACGATCCGCATACCTTTGGATAGCTCTCTCTGTCTAGTTTTTAGATCAGGTTTTCGATCCTGATTCTAAGGTAATCTCTGTTCTCAGTGTGCTTTCGAAGTCAGCGTGTTGTTCCTGTTTTCTGAAACCCTAATTCGGTTTAAATGGTTTTTGGAGAAAGGATCGAGGTTTTGTTGGTTTAGGAGGTTTTTGGAGAAAGGATCGAGGTTTTATTAGTTCATGAGGAAGGGAAGATAGAGGAGGATCGTGTCAGAGAGGTCTCTTTTCGTGGCTGTCCTTGTCTAGAATCGATCTAGAATCAAGGTGAGTACGTGACCATGGCTTATCTGGGTAATCGGAGTATTCATGATGCGTTTGATTGTGAATTGGAATTGATTGATGAATGATTACTGGTTATTTGTTCGTGCTATGCGTTGTTGATTATCGCTTGGTATTGTGTTATTTCTTTATGCCTATCTGTATAGCCAAGTAGATGGGATGACCGTCTCACTAAGTATTTGTGATAATACTCACGCATCTCTTATAACCATGTGATGTAGGTAAAGAAAAGATGTGGTCGTTATCAAGGCTGTGAAGAGGAGATGATATAGAGTCTCGTTTATTTGCTTTATGTGATTGTTTAAAACCGCTACGTTGCTGTTTTTATGGAATCGAATTGTTAAATTGGTTTTGAATTGGTGATGGTTTGATGGTTTAATCGTTTGATTGGTTTGAGTTGATTTCCGCTGGTTATGTTTGGTTGCTTGTTGAATTGCTAAGTGTTGAGAATTAGTATTTATGGAAATACTGATTCGATGTAAAAAAAAAAAATAGGTCGGGTTATTTCAGTTTGGTATCATAGCCCTTACGGTTTTAGGGCGGGTGCACTTGATTAATTATGAGAATTTAGGCAATTGTTATGTGTGAGTTTGGAGTCCTAGATCATCTTCTTCGATCCTTCAATGAGATTCATGGGTATGTGTTTGTTTGATATTTTATGGCTTTCTAGTATGTTTAGTGCCCTGTTGTGGTAATGCAGACAGATAGCTAGAGGAGCTAGAAGTAGAGGTCGTGGTGGTCGTGGAGGACGTGGGCGAGGTCGGAGACTAGAGATTGAGTCCGCCGCCATGAGTGTGGCCTAGAGATTGAGTCCGCTGCCGTGAGTGTGGCCTAGAGTTCTGTACATTAACAGGTGGCAGCTTCGCAGACATTTCAGGAGGGATCCGTGGGTGTGGCCACTGCGAGTACCAGTGTAACGCCCGTGAACCAAAAAGTGGATTTTGGTGGGTGTCGATCGACATAGGGGTTGTGTGTCGATCGACACTAGTTAAAATCAGACCGACGGTTTCGGTTTCTGATTGTCGGTTTGGTGGGCCGGTTTAGGGGACACCCTAGGGTTGTATAAAAGGGCTGGAACAGATGCGTGTCGGTCTCTTTTTGGCCGAAAATCAGAGAAAGAGGAGGATTTGAGAGAGAATCAAGAGAGGTTGTGAGTTGTGTGTGTTTGAGGGTGAAGGACAGTTTCTGCTCGAGTGTTTGAGAGGGTAAACGGCTGGGCAATTCGAGACGGATTGAGGTGTAACTTGGTGGATACGTTCTTCGATCTCTGCTCTTGATATAGACGAAAACGGTTTGTCATTTCGTTGATTATTCATCGAGTTATGGCTGTTTGAACTCGATGGGTCTGTGCAGATAGGTTGTCTGCGATCAGTCGGCTTCGGGGTTGATTTCCGATCGAACCAGAAGAATTCTGGAGGCGATCCACATACCGACGCGTAGCTGTGTCTGTCTAGTTTCCAGAACAGTCGTCCGTTTTTGTTTTGGACCAGTGGTTCGTTGTGTACGAGTCTTTTTGTAACCGTTGGTCCCATTCTCATTTCGATTCTTCGAGGTGAGTGCGTGATCGTGGGTTTGTGTGGGCATAGGGATTGATGGAATGCATTTGCTTGGTGTTTTGTGTGTTTTGTGGTTGGAATTGTGCAGGTGACTCGACGAATCGCGACAGATTCGAGCCACGAGAGGATAGGCTTGTTTCTGGGTTATCGTGTCGATCGACACCATGGTGGTGTGTCGATCGACACCAACGGAGTCATGTCGATCGACACCTAGTGGCTGTGTCGATCGACATAGAGTCCCTGTACTTGTTCGTGATTGGTTGTTCTTGTTGTTTGCTTGTGTGCTCATCCTGGTATTTCTATTGATTGTTATGCCTATACTTAAATAACCCGTAGACGGGATGACCGCGTCGCTGAGTATTTGTGATAATACTCACGCAACTCTTTTTGCCATGTGTTGCAGGTAAAGAGAAAATGTGATCGTGGAATCATGGCGAGGAAGGAGAGATGATCTAGGGTCTCGTATGGCTGTGTGCGGTTGTAGAATTGCTAGGTGGCTAGTGAATTTTGAGTTGTAGTTAATTGGTTTATTGGTTATTGGTTATTGGTTATTGTTGAATTGTTATGGAATTGAATTGGATTAGTAATTAAATAAAGTATGAGATTTATTGAATTGGAAGTTGTTATTGATGGTTATTGTTTTCCGCGATGCATGTTGTATTGGCCCAATTGAGGATTATTATCTGTGATGATAATAATCTGAAGGGAAAATTTTAAAATTTTTGGGTCGGGTCGTTTCACTTTGGTATCAGAGACCTTATGGTTCTAGGGCGAGTGCAATTGATTGATTGTGTGATATTTGAATGATTGCTGTGTGGGTTTGGGGACGTAGATCATCTCTTTCGAGCCTTCAATGAGATTCAACGGTAAGTGTTGTATGATTTCTGTTTTTGTTCTAGTACTTAGTAATCTGCTGTGAGTGCAGA
This sequence comes from Arabis hirsuta, assembly GCA_964056655.1. Lineage (NCBI taxonomy): Eukaryota > Viridiplantae > Streptophyta > Magnoliopsida > Brassicales > Brassicaceae > Arabis > Arabis hirsuta. The sequence continues at coordinate 25,414,749 of OZ053298.1, read as the reverse complement.
GTTATGGCTAGAGGTGCTAGAGGCAGAGGTCGTAGGGACCGTGGTGGCCGTGGTGGTCGTGGTGGGCATGGACAAGGACTTCAGAGTGAGTCAAATGCCGTGAGTGTGGCCCAGGAGACAACGCAGGAGCAGGTGGCAGACTCGCTGGCGTTTCAGGAGGGGTCTGTGGGTGTGACTGCTACGAGTGCCAGTGTGAGGGCTGGTGGGGCCAGTGTGGGTCCCGAGGTAGCTGTTGGTGCGGGGGCCCGGGTGGGGGTGCTCACTGAGATGATCGTCTGGCGGGTTTGCTGCAGTTAATTCTAGAGCCGTTACTAGGTGGGGTACCGGCTCCGGGTCAGGCTCCGGGAGTTCAGCCAGGTGGGGCTGGTGTGCAGCCAGTGGTGGCTGGGGTTCAGCCGGTAGTGGCTGGTGTGCAGCCGGGTGTGGCGGTTGCGGAGGAGCTTCCATCCTACCTGAGGATGATGGAGCAGATGCAGAGGATTGGCACCGGGTTTTTCTCGGGTGGTGCCAAGCTTGAGGAGGCCGATGAGTGGCGGCGGAGATTGGAGCGTAATTTTTGCTCGATCTGGTGTCCTGAGGGATACAGAGTGGACTTGGCGGTTCACTATCTGGATGGTGACGCGCATCTCTGGTGGAGAGGCGTCGAGGCCAGGAGAGTGCAGGCCGAGATGGCTTGGGAGGATTTCTTGGCTGAGTTCAGCGCCAAGTATTTCCCGCAGGAGGCGGTGGACAGGATGGAGTCGAGGTTTCTGAACCTGACTCAGGGAGATCGGACTGTGAGGGAGTTTGATCTGGAGTTCAGCCGACTCCTGGTGTATGCTGGAAGAAGCATGGAGGGCGAGCAGGCCTAGGTGAGGAGGTTTCTAGGGGGACTTTGGGCTGAGTTGAGGACTCGCTGCATGGCGAGTAAGTTCGCCACGAAGGCAGAGCTAGTCGAGATTGCTGTGACGATTGAGGAAGACCTCGTGGAGCAGGTTGTGGTGGTTAGTCCATCGGTGCAGCAGCAGCAGCAACCGAGGAGATCTCAGTAGCAGACTGGTTCGAGCAGGGACAGAAGAGGAAGTGGGAGAGTACTTCCGGGGCTAGTCAGGGTGGACAGGGTGGTTCAGGATGCTACGAGTGTGGTAGCATGGGCCACAAGGTGGCGGACTGTCCGACAAGGAGAGAGACTCGGGCAGCACAGGTGTGCTTTCACTGCAGGGAGCCCGGGCACATTAAGCCCAAGTGTCCGAAGCTGCAGCAGATGGCGGTGGCAGCAGTGCAGCCGTTGGCGGTGCAGCCTTTGGCCCAGATTGCAGCGGCACCGCGGGTATACACGTCGGCAGAGGCGGGCGGCTCTAGCGCTAGACCGATCACAGGTATAATTTCAGACTTGCCTTTTAAATTTTTTTTTGGTTAATTCTTGTGGTGATTGAATTTAGTCTGTTAGGAAATTGTGTGTCTGCGCTAGAGTGTCTGGTTTTAAAGCACATGGGATTTGTGCAGAGACCTTAGTTATAGGCGGATGTGAGTCCCACGTGTTGTTCGATTCGGGAGCTACAAATAGCTTCATTACTCCAAAGTGTGCAGAGGGCAGTGGGATCCGGAGCGATTCCGAAAAGCAGCCGGGAGTAGTTAAGGTTGCTGGAGGCAGGACGTTGGCTACTTTCGGGCGGGCTCAAGGTGTGGACGTTCTGGTGGCAGGAGATTTGATGCCAGCAGACCTAGTTATTAGTCCAGTGGAGTTGTACGATGTCATCCTCGGGATAGATTGGCTGGATCGGTACAGGGTCCATCTGGATTGTCATCGAGGTATTTGAAGAGTCCTGAGGAGCACGAGGTATATTTGAGGTTGGTTCTGGAGAAGCTACGGGAGCAGAAGCTGTATGCGAAGTTGAGTAAGTGCAGTTTCTGGCAGCGAAAGATGAGTTTTCTTGGCCATGTGGTGTCTGCAGAGGGGGTGTCTGTGGATCCGGCTAAGATAGAGGCTATCAGAGGTTGGCCTAGACCGAGGATGCCACCGAGATCAGGAGTTTTCTTGGGTTGGCAGGTTATTACCGGAGGTTCGTCAAGGGGTTTGCGAGTATGGCGCAGCCTATGACGAAGCTGACGGGGAAGGATGTTCCTTTTGTGTGGTCTTCAGCTTGCGAGGAGAGTTTCAGGAAGCTGAAGGAGATGCTGACTAGTACACCGGTATTGGCGTTACCCGAGCCGGGTGAGCCTTATGTGGTATATACAGACGCTTCAAAAGTTGGTCTGGGTTGTGTACTAATGCAGCAGGGCAAGGTGATTGCGTATGCCTCAAGGCAGTTAAGGAAGCATGAGTGCAATTACCCTACCCACGATTTGGAGTTGGCTGCAGTTATCTTTGCACTTAAAATTTGGAGGCCTTATCTGTATGGCGGGAAGGTGCAGGTATTCACAAACCACAAGAGTCTGAAGTATTTCTTCACTCAGCCGGAGCTGAACCAGAGACAGAGGCGCTGGATGGAGTTCGTTGCAGACTATGACCTGGAGATTGGGTACCATCCGGGTAAGGCTAATCTGGTTGCAGATGCGTTGAGTCAAAAGAGAGTAGCTTCAGATCAGGAGCGCGATATGGAGGCTCTGGTAAGCGAGATCAGTACGTTGAGGTTATGTGTGATTTCACAGGAGCCATTGGGGTTAGAGGCAGCTAACCAGGCAGATTTGTTGAGCAGGATTCGAGTTGCTCAGGAGAAGGATCAGGGATTGATTGATGCTTCTAAGGCAGTCGGTTCAGAGTATGTGGTCTCAGCGAGTGGGATGATACTGGTGAACGGGCAGGTTTGTGTACCCAAGGATGAGAATCTGAGGCGAGAGATCCCGAGGGAGGCTCATTCGAGCAGTTATCGATTCATCCGGGAGCGACCAAGATGTACCGTGACTTGAAATGGTATTATCACTGGGTCGGGATGAAGAAGGATGTAGCTAGCTGGGTTGCAGCGTGCAATGTGTGTCAGCTGGTGAAGGCTGAGCATCAAGTTCCGAGCGGGTTATTGCAGAGTTTGCCTATCTCGGAGTGGAAGTGGGATATGATTACGATGGATTTTGTGACGGGATTGCCAGTATCACGGACCTATGATGCGATATGGGTTATCGTGGATCGTCTGACGAAGTCAGCACATTTTCTGGCCATCAAAAAAACCGACGGAGCAGTGGTGTTGGCTAGGAAGTATGTGCGTGAGATAGTAAGGCTGCACGGGGTGCTAGCAAGTATTGTGTCAAACAGGGATCCGAGGTTTACTTCAGAGTTCTAGAGAGCATTTCAGGTTAAGATGGGCACTAAGGTGCATATGAGTACCGCGTATCATCCTCAGACGGATGGGCAGTCTGAGAGGACGATTCAGACATTGGAGGATTTGCTGAGGATGTGTGTACTGGATTATGGTGGTCATTGGGCGGATCATCTGAACCTGGTAGAGTTTGCTTATAACAACAGCTATCAGGCGAGTATTGGAATGGCTCCATATGAGGCTCTGTATGGGAGGCCGTGTAGGACACCATTATGCTGGACTCAAGTGGGGGAGAGGAGCATGTTTGGTGCAGACTTTGTTCAGGAGACGACGGAGAAGATCCGTATCTTGAGGCTGAACATGAGAGAGGCTCAGGATCGGCAGAAGAGTTACACCGATAGGAGACGGAAGGAGCTGGAGTTTGAGCTGGGAGATATGGTGTATCTCAAGGCAGCGATGTTGAGGGGTCCTAACAGATCTATTTCAGAGAATAAGCTGAGTCCGAGGTTTATGGGTCCGTTCAGAGTGGTGGAGCGGGTCAGACCGGTGGCTTATCGGTTGGAGTTACCTTAGACTATGAAGGCTTTTCACAAGGTCTTCCATGTTTCGATGCTGCGGAATTGTCTACATGAGTCTGAGGAGGTCTACATGAGTCCATGTTTAGCCCAACATGACATTGGCGGCGAGGCCTGTGAGGATTCTCGAGAGGAGGGTCAAGGTGCTGCGCCGGAAGAGTATACCGTTGGTGAGAGTCGTGTGGGACTGTGATGGTATTGAGGAGGAGACTTGGGAACCAGAAGCGTCGATGAAGAGGAAGTTCTCGAAGTGGTTCGAGAAGCAATTGGTGGCTTGAGTTCTTTTTCTGGTTTTCAGAGTCTGTATTAGCATGTTGATATGTTTGTGATATTGTATTTCGTTGTGTTGTAACGAGTATACATTTTGGAGATTTAATAAGACGAGTTGCCTTATTAAATGAGTGTTAAGACGTGTGTTCTTATAAGATGACTAGTGATGTCATGGTTTGTGGTGACTGGTAGGTCATGAGGAGGTCTAGCGGTAGAAGTTCTATGTGAGTTAGAGCTTGCCTATCGGCTAGGATGGCTAGGAATAGAAGTTTTACGCGGCTTAGAGATCGTTCATGTTCCAGGAGTGGCTGGAAATGAGACTGTGCATGTTCCAGGAGTGGCTGGAAATGTAAGCTCTACGCGCGTTAGAACTTGTCTATTTCCTAGGGAGAGACTGGAAAAGAGGTTTTATGTGAGTTAGAATCGTCTTTTCCAGGGACTCTGTGAGACACCCTGGTGATTGGGTTATTTCGGCTGACCACGAGAGGTGATGCTGGTCGACAAGTGCGTATGATGCACGTTTCAGAGTATTGCTCCAGGGAACGGGTGGGTTCTTGTATACTGAGGGATAGTGGATCTCTCCAGAGGACGGGTGGGTTCTCTGCATATACTCGAGAGTTGGTGGTTCTCTCTGGGGGACGGGTGGGTTTCCTACATATACGTTAAGGATAGTGGGTCTCTCCAGGGGACGGGTGGGTCTCCTGCACACTGTCGCTCAAGGGGTGACGATCCTGCGAGCATATGTGTGGTGTATATGTTTATGAGTTATGAGTATGAGTTAGGAGCAGTAGCGTCTGAGCGTGGTCGTGAGTATGAGACTGGATGAGCTTCGGGGATCGGGAGTGGATCTCAGGTGGTGCTGACCGGGTGGGGTCAGGATTGCAGCTGTGGTGAGACGGTGCAATGTGGCTAGTGTGAGCCTAGTAGAGCTCGGGGATCAGGTGTGATCACGAGTGGTGCTGGCTGAGGGCCAGGGATGTGTTGAGGACGTCGAGTCTGGGTTATTACTTGAGTCTGGAATTCGGTTCGGACAACCCTGGTGACTTATGTTACGTCGATGGTCGTACATGTTCTTGTTTGATTGTTGTACGATCATTTGGTCCAATGCGGGGTCAACGGTTGGTCGGACATGTTCTTGTTTGATTATTGGACGGTCAATCGGGCAGCCCTAATTCGGACCATGGGGCGTGCGTCGTTGATGTTCCAGGTGAATCTGGTCGAATTTTAGGCGAGAGTGTTAGCCTTAGCAGGACGGGTTGTGGGATTCAAGCGTGATCTCGAAGGATACTGGCCGGGTGCGGGTCAGGTGGTTGAGACCGTAGTGTGGCGGTGTCGCGTGATTCGAGGTCGAATCCGTGTTAGTGGGGGAGAATTGTAACGCCCGTGAACCAAAAAGTGGATTTTGGTGGGTGTCGATCGACACAGGGGTTGTGTGTCGATCGACACGAGTTAAAATCAGACCGACGGTTTCGGTTTCTGATTGCCGGTTTGGTGGGCCGGTTTAGGGGACACCCTAGGGTTGTATAAAAGGGCTGGAACAGATGCGTGTCGGTCTCTTTTTGGCCGAAAATCAGAGAAAGAGGAGGATTTGAGAGAGAATCAAGAGAGGTTGTGAGTTGTGTGTGTTTGAGGGTGAAGGACAGTTTCTGCTCGAGTGTTTGAGAGGGTAAACGGCTGGGAAATTCGAGACGGATTGAGGTGTAACTTGGTGGATACGTTCTTCGATCTCTGCTCTTGATATAGACGAAAACGGTTTGTCATTTCGTTGATTATTCATCGAGTTATGGCTGTTTGAACTCGATGGGTCTGTGCAGATAGGTTGTCTGCGATCAGTCGGCTTCGGGGTTGATTTCCGATCGAACCAGAAGAATTCTGGAGGCGATCCACATACCGACGCGTAGCTGTGTCTGTCTAGTTTCCAGAACAGTCGTCCGTTTTTGTTTTGGACCAGTGGTTCGTTGTGTACGAGTCTTTTTGTAACCATTGGTCCCATTCTCATTTCGATTCTTCGAGGTGAGTGCGTGATCGTGGGTTTGTATGGGCATAGGGATTGATGGAATGCGTTTGCTTGGTGTTTTGTGTGTTTTGTGGTTGGAATTGTGCAGGTGACTCGACGAATCGCGACAGATTCGAGCCACGAGAGGATAGGCTTGTTTCTGGGTTGTCGTGTCGATCGACACCATGGTGGTGTGTCGATCGACACAGGACGGAGTCATGTCGATCGACACCTAGTGGCTGTGTCGATCGACACAGAGTCCCTGTACTTGTTCGTGATTGGTTGTTCTTGTTGTTTGCTTGTGTGCTCATCCTGGTATTTCTATTGATTGTTATGCCTATACTTAAATAACCCGTAGACGGGATGACCGCGTCGCTGAGTATTTGTGATAATACTCACGCAACTCTTTTTGCCATGTGTTGCAGGTAAAGAGAAAATGTGATCGTGGAATCATGGCGAGGAAGGAGAGATGATCTAGGGTCTCGTATGGCTGTGTGCGGTTGTAGAATTGCTAGGTGGCTAGTGAATTTTGAGTTGTAGTTAATTGGTTTATTGGTTATTGGTTATTGGTTATTGTTGAATTGTTATGGAATTGAATTGGATTAGTAATTAAATAAAGTATGAGATTTATTGAATTGGAAGTTGTTATTGATGGTTATTGTTTTCCGCGATGCATGTTGTATTGGTCCAATTGAGGATTATTATCTGTGATGATAATAATCTGAAGGAAAAAGTTTAAAATTTTTGGGTCGGGTCGTTTCAACCATTGTGAGGACTGGTGGGACTGGTGTGGGTCTCGGTGTGACCGGTAGTGCAGCGGGCCCAGGTGCGGGTGCTGCCGCATGTGTAGCCTAGGATCGAGATAATCGTCTGACAGATCTACTACAGCTAATTTTGGAGCGGTTACCAGGAGGGTGTCGACTCAGGTTTAGGCTCCGGTAGTGCCACCAGTGGCAGAGGTGCAACCGAGGGTTGCGGTTGCAGATGAGCTCCCATCTTATCTTAGGATGATGGAGCAGATGCAGAGGATTGGCACGGGATTTTTCTCGGGAGGTGCCAAGCCTGAGAAGGCCGATGAGTAACGGATGAGACTGAAGCGTAACTTTCGCTCTATCAGGTGTCCAGAGGGATACCGAGTGGACCTGGTAGTGCATTATCTGGATGGATGTGCATCTCTGGTGGAGAGGTGTGGTGGCCAGGAGGGTGCAGACAGAGATGGCCTGGGAGGATTTTTTGGCTGAGTTTAATGCCAAGTTCATCCCGCAGGAGGCGGTGGATCGGTTAGAATTGAGGTTTCTTAAGCTGGCTCAGGATGACCGGTTGGTTCGAAAGTTTGATGCGGAGTTCAGTCGACTTCTGTTCATGCGGGTAGAGGTATGGAGGATAAGCAGGCCCAAGTGAAGAGCTCCTTGATGGGACCTCGATCAGATTTGAGGACTCGCTATAGAGTGAGTAGGTTCGCCACGAGGGCAGAGTTGGTTGAGATTGCTGCGACGATTGAGGAGGATCTGAGGGAGCAGGTTGTGGTGGTTAGTATGCCTGTTCAGCCAAAGAGATCGCTGCAGCATGTAATTCTGAGTAAGGGCAGCAAGCGTGCGCAAGGACAGAAGAGGAAGTGGGAGGGTACTTCAGGACCGAGTCAGAGAGGTCAGGGTGGTCAGGGATGCTTTGGGTTTGGAAGCATAGATCATAAGTTGGCGAGCTGTCCTAGGAGGGATAAATCTCGGGATACTCGGGTGTGTTATCACTGTAGAGAGCCGGGACACATCAAGTTGAAATGTCCCAAGTTGCAGCAGATGGCAGTGGCGGCAGTGTAGCCGGTGTCGCAGATTGCTGCAGCACCGCGGGTGTTCACTTCGGTGGAGGCGGGTGATTCAAACACCATACTGATCACCGATAAATTTTAGAACTCGTCTTGGTAAATTCTGGCGTTTATGAATGGTTGTCTATTTTGGAATTTGTGAGTCGTATGATAGAATGTTATTGTTCTTAGGTACATGGGACTTGTGCAGGGGCCTTGTTAGTGGGCGGGTTTGAGTTCTATGTCTTGTTTGATTCTGGAGATACGAATTGTTTCATTACTCCGGAGTGTGCGGAGGACTGCAGTATCCAAGGCGATTTCGAGGAGCCAATGGGAGTAGTTAAGATTGCTGGCGGGAAGTTCTTAGCTACTCATGGTCGGGCAAGAGGCGTCGATATTCGGGTGGCTGGAGAGTCTATGCCAGCAGATCTGATTATCAGTCTGGTGGAATTGTATGATGTCATTCTGGATATTGATTGGCTGGAGCGGTACGAGTTCATCTGGATTATAATCGGGGATGAGCTATCTTTAAGCGAGGGGCAGGGAGGTTGGTTTATCAGGGAGTGAGGCCGACTTATGGGAGTCTCGTGATCTCGGCGATTCAGGCTGAGGAGCTGATCGAGAAGGGCTGCGAGGCGTGTTTGGCGACGATTATGATGCCAGAGTCTGTTGGAGAGGTGGTTGTTGGAGATATCTGGGTTGTTCGGGACTTCGAGGATTTTCCGTCTCGGTCTGATCCTTTCACGATTGAGTTGGAGCCCTGGACGACTCCGATATCTAAGGTGCCTTACAGAATGGCCCCAGCAGAAATGGCGGAGCTGAAGAATCAGCTGGATGATCTATTGGGTAAGGAATTTATCCGGCCTAGCGGTTCAGCGTGGGGAGCACCGGTGTTGTTTGTGAAGAAGAAGGATGAGAGTTTCCGGTTGTGTATTGATTACCGAGGACTTAACCGAGTCACTGTGAAGAACAAGTATCTTTTGCCGCGAATTGATGAGTTATTGGATTAGGTGCGAGGGGCTACTTGGTTCTCCGAGATTGACTTGGCGTTGGGTTACCATCAGATTCCTATCGGTGAGGCAGATGTTAGGAAGACTGCTTTCAGGACGAGATATGGGCATTTCGAGTTTGTGGTGATGCTATTTGGTTTGACTAATGCACCAGCAGCGTTCATGAGGCTGATGAATGGGGGTTTTTAGGAGTATCTGGACGAGTTTGTGATCATCTTTATCGATGATATTCTGGTGTATTCGAGGAGTCTTGAAGAGTACGAGGTTCATCTAAGAGTTGTTTTGGAGAAGTTGCGGGAGCAGAAGCTGTATGCTATGTTGAGCAAGTGCAGTTTTTGGCGGCGGGATATGGGTTTTCTCGGTCATGTGGTTTCTGCACATGGAGTTTCTGTAGATCCGGCAAAGATAGAGGTTATCAGAGGGTGGTCTAGACCAAAGAATGCCACGGAGATCAGGAATTTTCTTGGTTTGGTAGGTTACTACCGGAGATTTGTCAAGAGTTTTACGAGTATGGCTTAGTCGATGATGAAGCTGTCTGGGAAAGATGTTCCTTTTGTGTGATCTTCAGCTTGCGAGGAGAGTTTCGCTAGGCTGAAGGAGATGTTGACTAGTACACCAGTGTTGGCATTGCCAGAGCCGGGTGAGCCTTAAGTGGTGTATATAGATGCTTCGAGAGTTGGTCTGGGTTGCATGTTGATGCAGTAGGGATAGGTAATTGCTTATACTTCGAGGCAGTTGAGGAAGCACGAGAGCAACTACCCTACCCATGATCTTGAGTTGGCTGCAGTGATTTTCGCTCTAAAGATTTGGAGATCCTATCTTTATGGCGGAAAGGTTCAGCTGTTCACAGACCACAAGAGCCTGAAGTATTTCTTTACGCAGCCAGAGCTTAACCAGAGGCAGAGGCGATGGATTGAGTTGGTAGCGGATTATGATCTGGAGATTGGTTACCATCCCGGTAAGGCTAATATTATTGCTGATGCTTTGAGTTGGAAGAGGGTTGCTTCGGCTCAGGAGCGGGATATGGTGCCTTTGGTGAATAAGATTAGCACTTTGAGGTTATGTGTTATCTTACAAGAACCTTTGGGGTTAGAGGCAGCTAACCAAGCAGACTTGCTGAGCAGGATTCGAGTAGCTCAGGAGAAGGATCAAGGGTTGATTGATGCTTCTAGGGTTACAGGTTCTGAGTATCAGGTCTCTGCAAATGGGACGATACTTGTTAACGGGAGAGTTTGTATGCCGAAGGATAAGCATCTGAGGTAGGAGACTTTTAGAGAGGTTCATGCGAGCATGTTATCTATTCATCCGGGAGCGACTAAGATGTATCGTGATCTGAAACGGTATTATCACTGGGTTAGGATGAAGAAGGATGTTGCTAATTGGGTTGCAGTTTGCCATGTGTGCTAGTTAGTGAAGGCAGAGCATTAGGTTTCGAGTGGTTTGTTGCAGAGTTTACCCATTCCGGAGTGGAAGTGGGATATGATTACCATGGATTTTGTGGTAGGATTGCCAGTTTCACGAACTTATGATGCTATCTGGGTGATTGTGGATCGTCTGACTAAGTCAGCACATTTTTTTACCAATAAAAAGATCGATGGAGTGGCAGTTTTGTCTAAGAAGTATGTGTGGGAGATAGTGAGGCTGCACAGGGTGTCAGCGAGTATTTTGTCAGATAGAGATCCAAGGTTCGCTTCAGAGTTTTAGAGAGCTTTTTAGGCTGAGATGGGCACTAAGGTGCATATGAGTACTACTTATCATCCTCAGACGGATGGACAATCTAAGAGGACGATTCAGACACTCAAGGATTTGTTGAGCATGTGTGTGCTGGATTATGGTGGTCATTGGGCAGCACTTGAACTTGGTAGAGTTTTCGTATAACAAAAACTATCAGGCGAGTATTGGTATGGCTCCGTACGAGGCATTGTATGGGAGGCCATATCGTACACCATTATGCTGACTCAAGTGGGGAAGAGGAGCATATTTGGTGCAGACTTTGTTCAGTAGACGATAGAGAAGATCCGTGTTTTGAAGCTGAACATGAAAGAGGCTCAAGATTGGTAGAGGAGTTATGTTGATAAGACGAGGAAAGAGTTAGAGTTTGAGATTGGAGATCAGGTGTATCTCAAGGCGGCGATGTTGAGGGGTTCTAACAGATCCATTTCAGAGAATAAGCTAAGTCCGAGGTTTATGGGTCCGTTCAGGGTTGTGGAGCGGGTTGGACCAATGGCTTATCGTTTGGAGTTACCTCAGTGTTGAAGGAATTTCATAAGGTCTTCCATATGTCGATGCTGAGGAAGTATCTGCATGAGTCTGAGGAGGTGTTGGATAGGATTCTAGAGGATTTTTAGCCCAACATGACGTTGGAGGCGAGACCTGTGAGGATTCTCGAGAGGAGAGTCAAGGTTCTACGCCGGAAGAAATACCGTTGTTGAGATTATTGTGGGACTGTGACGGTGTTGAGGAGGAGACTTAGGAACCAGAGGCTAAGATGAAGGCAAAGTTTTCGAAGTGGTTTGAGAAGCAAGTTGAGGTTTGAGTTTATCTTCTGGTTTTTAGTTTCAGAGTAAGCATGTTGCTCTGAGTTATTGGTTTATGTATTTACGTTTGAGGTTGTAACGATTATTACATTCTTGAGATTTATAAGATGAGGATTTTTTAGGGATGAGTTGATAAGATGAATAGTTCTTATGTTTGGCTATCTATGTCATGGAATTGTGACATTTAGAACGTGTCAGATATCAGGGTTTTATGATAAGTTAAAACTTCTTTATGTTTGGGATAGAGTTTTAGTAAACACCCTGAGTGACTGGGTTGTTTAGAGTTGACCTGTGGATTGGTCAGGGATGAGATAATATTCCAGGAGAGTGGAATGTCAGGATGAGACCACAGGAGGTAGTTCTGGTCAGAGATGCTTATTGACGTTTAAGAATTGACTGCTCTAGGAGATGAGGATTTCCCCGAATAACTCATTTGGAGATGACACGTTCTCCTGAGGGGATGACGAGTTCCCCTGTATTTCTTTGAAAGATGACGAGTTCTCTCCAAAGGATATGAGTTTCCCTGCATACCAAGAGCTTGACGGACTGTGTGTCCCGAGAGTGTGAGTGGTATGGAGAATATCGAGAGCCAGACGGACTGTACGTCCTAAGGATGTGAGTGGTATGAAGCACCAAGAGCTCACGGGATGACGATCCTGAGAGTGTGAGTGGTGTGGATATGAGTTAAGAGCAATTAATGTCTGAAACGTGCCTATAAACATAGGACTGGATATGGACCTTAGAGATCGAGAGTATTGATCTCGGGTGGTGTTTGCCAGGTTAGTCAGGAGTGTAGACCGTAGTGTGACTGTGTTGTGTGATTCGAGATCGAATCTGTGTTAGTGGGGGAGAATTATAACGCCCGCGAACCAAAATTGGGATTTTTGGGTAGTGCGTTGATCGACACTGATTGCGAATTGAACCGGTTGATACAGTTTTTGAGCGTCGGTTTGCGGTCTGGTTTAAGTCAGTGGGCTGTATTTCAGTCGTGTTTTTGGGAGAAAAAACTAAGTTTCAGAGTTCTAGAGAGAAGACAAAGAGATCCTTGAGTGTTCTTGTTACTTAAGGCTAAGAAAAGGCGTGATTGAGGGTTTGAAGACAGTTTTATACGGTTTTAGAAGAGGAGGGTTACGGCCAATAAGAACATATCGGATTGAAGCAAAATTTGTTGGTTAAGTTTTCCACTCTCTGATCTTGATATAGGAAAAAACGGTATTTCAATCAGATGTGTATTCTAGGAGTTATAATTGTTTTACTGAGAGAGGTTTGTGCAATTTTGGATATGCGATCAGTCCAATTCAAAGGAGGATTCCTGTCGAACCAGAAGGATTCAGAGGACGATTTGCATATCTTTGGATAGCTCTCTCTGACTAGTTTTCAGATCAGGTTTTCGATCCTGATTCTGAGGTAATCTTTGTTCTCAGTGTGCTTTCGAAGTCAGCGTGTCGAACCTGCTTTTTGAAACTCTAATTCGGTTTAGGAGGTTTTTGGAGAAATGATCGAGCATAGAGCAGGGGCTGTAGGTGTCAGAGAGGTCTCTTTTTGTGGCTATTCTTATCTAGAATCGATCCAGAATCAAGATGAGTGTGTGACCATGGCTTATCTAGTTAATCGGAGTATTCCTGATGCGTTTGATTATGGATTGGAATGGATTGATGAATGATTATTGGTTATTTGTTCGTGCTATGCGTTATTGATTGTGTTATTTCTTTATGCATGTGTGTATAGCCATGTAGATGGGATGACCGTCTCAATGAGTTTTTTTTATAATACTTACATATCTCTTTTAACCATGTGATGTAGGTAAAGAAAATATGTGATCGTGGAATCAAGGTTGTGAAGAGGAGATGATCTAGAGTCTCGTTTATTTGCTTTATGTGATTTTTAGAACCGCTAGGTTACTGGTTTTATGGAATTGAATTGTTAAATTGGTGATGGTTTGATGGTTTAATCATTTGATTGGTTTGAGTTGATTTTCGCTGGTTATGTTTGGTTGCTTGTTGAATTGCTAAGTGTTGAGAATTAGTATTTATGGAAATACTAATTCGATGTAATAAAAAAAATCGGATTGTTTCAATAACGTTTTTCATAACCAACATTCCATTCCGACATATTCGTTGTTTAGAAGCATTGACAAGGAGGTTATCAACACCATCTAGAAGACTTAAAAAGCATTGGAAAAACCTAATGCTTTTTTGGATAAAATAGATCTCTCTATTTCAATCCCACTATTATGCAACCTTGTTTTTATCTCTTTTTGCCAAGGTTTCATACTATAGGTAAATCACTCTTGTAATACCTCAATTTTCATTTCTTAATGATATTTGTATTCTTAGGAAAAAAAAAATTGACCTGCCTTCTCCAGTATCCTAGACGAGTTAGGAATACTTGGTGTTAGGTTTTCCAACCTCTCTCTATCTTTGATCTTTTATTTTCATAATTTAAAGATAGATGTTTAACATGGTTTTTTCAATTTAGATTGACAAAATCATTCTTATATATTTTTTCCGTTTCAATTTAGTTGTCATTTTAGATATTTTCATACAAATTTAAAAAATAATTAAATTTTATGTTTTATCTCTAATTAATGCACTATTTTATTTGATATACGTAATTAATAAGCTAAAAAACATGAATAAAAATTGAAAAATTAGTCATAAATATGTTTTGAAAATATAAAACAATAAATAATATAAAACAAAAATTCAAGTCGTAAAATGACAATTAATATAAAATGAAAGGAGTAATCACTTTTCTTCCAGATTAGATAATTGAATTCGAATCTAATTCTATTATGTGGTTCATAAAAAACAAAAATTGATTCCAGGATGTTTGTACTTTATTATGATCAATTGATTTAACGCGTTTATACTATAGGACCACTTCCCACCTAAATGCAACAGACTCTAAATCTCAAGTATTTATGAAATAAGAAATGGTAATACGAGAACCTCAAAAACATTGACTAACATTCATATAAATAATCATCGAACCTTAGAGCATCTTTGACGGTTGGAACTCACAAGAGTTTTTAAATACTCTTCCTATCCCAAAATGTAAAATATTTTAGGTTTTTATTTTGTTTTATATTATAAAAAAATTTCAAATTTCAAAGCAAAACTTAATACATTATAACTATTTATATTCTCCAGTATTTTTTTATTGATTGATTTAGTTTAAATTAAATATTAAATGATGTTTTTAATGTAAAACAAAAAAAACAAAAATAAAAACTTAAATGATTTTTAAACTCCGTACTTCTAGGTAGAAAATCTTATATAATGAGATAAAAAATAATATATTATAAATATTTTAATTTAATATTGTGATATAATTAAATTTTAGTTTAAAAAATAGAAATTTGAACCATTTGTGAAGTGACAAATGAAAGAAAAGTCTTTTAATGGATTTCTTCCACTAAAACCCATACTAACTCTCTTTCTTATTTTTTGTTTTTTTCATTATTTTAATATGTAGATAGATATATATCCACCAAAAACCTCCCATCTAGATGCTCTTACCACCTCGATCAGTGACCTTTTGCCTTGGATGGTTGCAACATATGATACGAGACATTAGTTAATTTGCGAACTAAACCGGTTTAGTTTTGAGGCAGATTATGATTTATGTTTTCATATAGACAGTCCACAGTTATTTTACAACAGATTTATTTTATGTTCCTATGTCTGCACTACCATAAATTAATTTTTCTTCGTCATAAAAATAGTTCACTCCATAAACGGTTTAGTCAGTCCATCCCATCTATGTAACCATTCAAACGAAAATCTTTCCAAAACACCGCTTCATAACCATGATTGAAATACAAAGTTACAAACAAAATCTAATAACGTATAAATATAAGTAAATTAAAAAAAAATGAAATTCCCTTACTAGGTTCACCTGTAAACAATATATATATTGATTCCACACGCTTTATACTATACATAGACCACTTCCCCCATAGTTCAGGATGCAACAAGTTGTTTTAGTCTATTATATAATTATAAACATGTTAAGTATTTATATTTTTTTAAAGTATCACCTAAATCCAGTGCCGTCTCAATCAAAAACTGGTCCCATGACACCTTTTAATAAAAAAAAAATTTGTTGGAAAAAAGACCTTTTTAATCTTAGTTAAAAAAAAAATTATTAAAATGAATTTTTTTCAATATAATTTTGCATGTTAATTTTTTTAAAATTGGGCCCAGGGTCCATGCTCCTCTCCCCTATCCTCTAAGCCGGCACTGCCTAAATCATGACAAAGTTGTGAATCTTTTGATGCAATGTATTTTGTATGTAAAAATATATTAGTCCCTCTAAAACAATTGACCCGCCATGCATTATGAATAATCACCGAACCTTACCACATTTCATTGAATAGAAAGTTATACATCATAATCAACTTATTATAGTAATAACTAATCGTGGATTCTGGAGATATATCCTCACTCTTTCCTCGTCTATAAATTAACCCCTTCTTCTCTCTTCTTGTCCTCCTACTTTTCTTCCACCTCTGCTTAGTTCTCTTCAAGAAAAAAAATTCAATTTTTTTATTTAGAAAGATTTTGTATTGCTTTAACAAGAAGCAAGACTGACCTTATCTGTACCTTTCTTTTTAACATTAAAGAACCCACCATTTTTTGTTTTCTTAGTTTATCACTTTCTTTCTATATTTGATTCTTACATATCCAGTTTCTGTTTTAATTAAATTTTTTCTTAATTTTATCATTTTCTTTGTAAAATCGATTCTTACACACATACTCATGTCTGTTCTTGCAGAGAAACTCGTCCGTACAGACATCAATGGAAACTCCCGCAAGCAAATCCTCCACCACGAAGACGATTGAGTTACCGCCTCGCCGTGGAAGAGTGAAGCGAGAGATCTTCGGTTTCTTGGCCAATTCCATGGTTTCGGCGGCCGGGATAGCCGCTGGAGCGTTCGGGAGAAAAGTCGGAGGTGGTGGCTCTTCTTGCTCCACCACCACTCCTCCGACTAGCGGATACAATTCCGAACAGAACAGCGAATCCTGTTAAAGAAATATAATAACGAAAGTGCCACTGGTTTATTTCACCATCCATGGCACTACTCTGTGTGAAAGCTTGTGTGGTTCTGTTCGTTTTTAAAAACAGAACGCTGCTTTCTCCAGATCCGGTTCGGTTTGATTGTGCTTTTGTTTTATTCCCGGTTTTAACTTCGGGTTTTTTGGTGGGGTTAGACTGGGGAATACGTAATGGTGTGGTTAATTTGGCTTTGTTATGTGGTAGCGCCAAAATATCTCCCTCATCTGTTGTTTCTATGTGTTCTATAAGTGGAGTAATGATGTTGTCTTGTAGATATTTTTGTTTTGTTTGGGTTTGTTTTGCTTTGCTTTGAATCGATTGGTCTTAATTATGTGATTGTATTTTGCTTTTGGTGTCTCTTTGTACCTTAAATTAATGCATTGTATAATTAAGTGTGTTTTATAACTTTTGTTAGTTTTCTTTATTACTGATGAAAGAGTAAGAAGAAGATAGAGTTTGTTGTAGAAGATTTTCTCATTAAAAAAAACAATAATGCTGTACAATTAGCTTATATACTCATATGTACATCTAAATCAACATCTAACCAATGTACTCTTAAACCGATATTTACATAAAACGGGAATAAACTTATATTCCAATAGTTCCCCTCAAGATGTACCGTAGAGATATAGCAGACTCATCTCTGATATAAGATGATGAAATTGAACAGGGAACAATGCTTTGGTAAGGATATCAGCAACCTGGTCCTCTGTTTTGACATGTAAGGTTTTGAGCTGACCGCGATCCAATCTTTCACGAGTAGAATGACAATCATTTTCTATGTGTTTTGTTCGTTCATGAAAGACTGGATTGGTGGCTATGTAGATGGTAACTTTACTATCCGAGTAGAGTACTGGAGTAGGAGAAGATACATGGAGATCAATGAGCAGTTTGTTGATTCTCTAGAAGCCGGAACAAAGCCCTATACTCAGCTTTTGCTGAAGAGTGAGAGACAATGTCTTGTTTCTTGGACCTCCAGAAGATGATAGAGGAATAAAGAAATGTACAATAACCTGTAGTAGATCTCCGACTATCTGGACAAAACGCCCAATCAGAGTCTGTAAACCCTTTCGAATGTAGATCACTATCAACAAAATAAAATAATCCTTGTTCAACTGATCCTTTGAGATACTGGAGAACTCCATAGATAGCCTGCAGATGAGAGGTTCGAGGAGCAGAAGTCAACTGACATAACTTGTTGACTACAAATGTAAGATCAGGATGAGTAAAGTCAAGTACATCAACTGACCAACCAAAATGCGATAGATATCCGGATCAAGGAGCAAATCACCATAAGATTTGGAGAGTTTCAGATTAGGAATCATAGGTGTAGAAACTGGTTTACAACCTATCATCCCTGTAGAAGTAAGCAACTTCAAAGCATATTTCCATTGACCCACTTACAACCAACTGACTTCTTTTCCTGAGGTAATGTAGTGATTTCCCAAGTCTTAGTGAACTCCATAGCACCAATCTCCTTATCAACTACTTCACACCATTCTTTGGAACCCTTAGCTTCATCATAGGTGTTGGGAATGGGAATTTTAGTGATACAGTTGATAAAAGATAAGTAATCAGGTGAGAGGTTGGAATAGGATAGATAGGAAGAAATGGGATAAGAAATATCAGAGTAAAAAAGTAACAACAACAATCTTGTAAATGAATGGAAAATTTCTTAGGTCTTTGAAATGGTAAAGGGATGATGGAGTCAGTGGATGATGATATAGGTGGTATATGAGGAATAGAGGAATTAGAGGATGGTAAAACAGGTTGAAAAGATGAAGGTAAAGGTTCCAAAGAGAAGAAATCTGAATATACCTTATCATTACCAGCCTGAGCATTGAGGAAAACATCCTCATAGAACACAACATTCCTGGAGATAAAAATATTGTGTGATTCCAAATCCAAAATGATATAAGATTGGAATCCACCAAACTTATGTTCACAAGATGATCAAGAGTTTACAAGCTATGCACGCGGAAGATGGATGATGATAGAGATGGAGATGAAGGATTTGTCGTTAAATCCACAACAACACACGAACCAGACTGTTTGAATCTCACAAACAACCTAGGAACGCAATCATACAAGACAATGGAATCTCACAAAGGGCTTGAAATGATAAGAACACAAAAGACACACTTTTGTAAAAGAAAACTTAACGTTTTTATTGAATAATTCAAGATGAAGGGTAATTTACAATGAGGAATTAACTGAGCTTATATAGGCTCGAAAAATAACATATCTAAGGTCTAAAAGAAGAAGCAAATCATGAAAATTAACTAAGAAACTAGCCGTTGGAGAATTGATGACAAAATCGATCAAATAAGGTAAGTTGGAGGCTTCTTGTATCTTGACAGCTTGGGGAGGAAGTGATGCGCCTTTGGAACATTTTTGATTATGTAGGGAGACTTTATAACGCATACAAGTTGATAGAAATGTGACCATTGTGGTTTAATGCTCCAAGGTTCCAAATAAGGCAAGTCTGGGATCTTCTGGTTTAGAAACTTAATATCTTTCAAACCAAATGTGGTCTTGGGATGAATCTAATTCTCAGAGCATCTACGTTGGCTCAAGATTCCATAACAAGTTGATTCGTAGCTTAGTTCCTCCTAGTTTGGTTGGAAATTCTAATCAATGTGTATGTGTCCAATTCGGTTATGTTTGGTATCACATGATTTGAAAACTCAATAACTCCTTTGTCTGAACTCCGATTAAGCTAATTCAACTCGAGGCATGCTCTAGATGAGCTAAGAATGTTCTAAAAGTTGTCTCATGCTCTGATTCTTCGTGATTGATCTGGAAGACGTCAAATAATGGACGTAGGTCTGCATAAGCTTCACTAACAAAGTAGTTTGGAATCACTATGTTTGTAAATTTAATCCCAGTTTGGTCCGAGCTCCTATAGACCCAACTCTAGTTTGTAGTGATTCTTTGATGAGTCACGTTTCTGGGAAAAAATGATTTGTTGCTTAACTCCTTCTGGTTGGTTCGATAGGCTCCTTGAAATGCACATGTGTCTTTATCAAATCCTATGCGGCTCGAGTGGTAAGTTGGATGGAGCTCCAATTCAGCTACTGGTTTCATGACCGCATCATACCCTCTCTCTTCAAGAAGTTTTATCCTTAAAACTTTATTTTCTTGGATTTGGTCATGTGGTGATGAATCCGGTGGTTCTTCTTTGATTAGTATGGCCTCTCTAACACTTTGAACTCTTGAGAAGCTGGTGTGATTATTGTTGCTGCTGGTTCTCCTTGGGTTTGAATCAGATCCGAGATTATCTCCTCCTTTGGTGGAATGTTCTCTTGGTCTGAGTGTTCTTCATTCGTACCTGCATTCTTCTCAACACTTTTGGCACGAGGCAAGTGCATTAAAGCAGTCTTGGAATTATCACAAACAGGAGAAGAATTTTCAGATTCAACCTTTTCAATTTTTTTAGTTAAAACAATTTCTTGTTTCTCTTTAGCATCTACCACTTCTTTTTCTCTTGTGGACTTAAGCAAACTAATCACTTGCTCAATATTCTTATCCATTATGAGGAAAATATCACTAACACTTACATTGAGGGGTTCCGTTTGTGGTTTTACATTGACTTGTGGGCCACGACTCAAATTTGGTTGCACCGGTTCTGTTTTTATCGTCTCATCTCTTGTGGGACAGAACTTGGCAACGTGTCCTTGTCCTTTACACCTGTAACAAATCAGCTCAAGATGATTTGATGGAATGGAATACTTACCTTGATTTCCAATCTGATTGGAATTTGTTTTTGGCTTCTCTTTATGTGTTTTGTCTCCTTGGTTGGTTCCTTTCGGTTTTGCCGTCTTTGGAGGGTAGACATCTTGGTTTAGCTGCAGCAGGTCATGTGGTGAATATCTCTCACACACGATCCATTTTAATTCCTCCCACGTTCTGATTTTTGTCTCCTTGTAATACCATCTCTCGTCTTCCTCTTTGTTCCACCACTTTAGGGCTTCACCCGTTAGTTGTCCAAGAGCAATTGAAAGCTTTTCTTTGATGGGAGTGTAGTAGTACCAAAAGTACATATTCATGTTCTTTTTCCCATTGTATATAATCTCCCCCAGAAAACCAAAAGAATTCAGGTCCATAATAATCAAAACCATTATCGTATGTTAACCTTGTTTTGGTTTTGTAGATTGCTTGGAATGATGTACGTGATGTATAGCTCCATAGGATCCATGGTTTGTTGCATCCTGGCCTTGGTACCACCTTCTGTGGGGCTGGTTCATCAACAGGATTGTCATCCGACTTGTAACGCCCGTGAACCAAAAAGTGGATTTTGGTTGGGTGTCGATCGACACAGGGTGTGTGTGTCGATCGACATGTGTGTTTTGACTTGTGAGTAGTCGGGCTTTGGACGTTGTGTTGATCAACACAAGGTTGGTGTGTCGATCAACACGGGGTTAAATTGAACCGACAGGTTCGGTTTTTGATCACGCGGTTTGGCGATCGGTTTAGGGAATCCTAGGGTTCGATATATAAAGAGAAACAGACGCGTTGGGCCGCGTTTTTTAGAAGAAAACAGAGAGAATTGGGAGAGAATTAGAATCGGAGAGATTGAGAGAGTTTCTGGTGATTTTTGGAGAATGATTGATCGATTAAGGCTTGTTATTGAGGCTTGTGAGCAAGAGGATCATTGTTGCGGCTGATTTTGGGTCTGTGAGGACAAAATCAAAGGTTGTTCGTGTGTTCTTCATGTGTTCTTCGTGT
Source organism: Arabis hirsuta (assembly GCA_964056655.1). NCBI lineage: Eukaryota > Viridiplantae > Streptophyta > Magnoliopsida > Brassicales > Brassicaceae > Arabis > Arabis hirsuta. The sequence continues at coordinate 25,393,538 of OZ053298.1, read as the reverse complement.
TCTTCCTATTTTCAATCCTTTTTTGAGGTGAATGCATGACCGTAGGTTTATCTGGGTAAAGAAATAGATGGAATATGATTGTTTGCTGTTGTTTGGATTGGATTTCGTGTGTTTTGTGGATGGAATCGTGCAGGAGATCGACGAATCGCTTTTGGGTTCGAGCCATGATAGAATAGGCTCATTCCCTGCATCTGCGATGTCGTCTCGATCGACACACTTGCTGCGTGTCGATCAACACAAGTGCATCGTGTCGATCGACACCATGGTGGTGTGTCGATCGACACAAGTGCAATCTGTCGATCGACACAGTGCTCCTGGACTGGTTCGTATTTGATTGTTTCGTGTATGCTTGTTGTATGCTCATCATGGTATTGTATCTCTTGCTTATGCCTGTGTGTATAACCTGTAGACGGGATGACCGCGTCGCTGTGTATTTGTGATAATACTCACGCAACTTTTTTTGCCATATGTTGCAGGTCAAGAGAAAATGTGATCGTGGAATCATGGCCGGGAAGAGGAGATGATCTAGGGTCTCGGTTGAGTGAATAACGTTGTTAGAATTGCTAGGTTGCTAGTGAATTCTGGAATTGATTCTTGGTTTATTGTTGGTTATCTTGTATTGGAATTGATTTGGCTATTGGTTGAATGGTTTAATGAAATAATAAGTAGGGGATTTACTGATTAGATTGTTATTTGATTGTTATATTTGTTTCTGCATTGGTTGTGTTGGCCCATTGAGAATTATTATCTATAATGATAGTAATCCGAAGGGAAAATTTTTAAATTTTTGGGTCGAGTTGTTTTATTTTGGTATCAGAGCCCTTATAGTTCTAGGGCGGGTGCAATTGATTGATTATGCGAGTTAATTGATTGATTGTTGTGTGGGTTCGGAGTCCTAGATCATCTCTTCCGAGCCTTCAATGAGATTCCACGGTATGTGTTTTATGACTTTCTGTTTTTCTAGTACTTAGTAGTCTGCTGGTTAGTGCAGAGTGATGGCTAGAATAGCTAGAGGCAGAGGTCGTGGGGGCCGTGGAGGCCGAGGTGGTCATGGTGGATGCGGGCGAGGACTTCAGAGTGAGTCTGATGCCGCGAGTGTGGCCCAGGAGACCACGCAGGAGCAGATGGCGGACTCGCAGGCGTTTCAGGAGGGGTCTGTGGGTGAGGCTGCTACGAGTACTAGTGTGAGGGCTGGTGGGGCTAGTGTGGGTCCCGGTGTAGCTGGTGGTGCGGCAGGCTCAGGTGGGGGTCATACCGCAGGTGTGGCCCAAGACCGAGATGATCATTTGGTGAATTTGCTGCAGATGATTCTGGAGCGGTTACCAGGTGGGGTGCCGGCTCCGGGAGTTCAGCCAGGTGTGTTTGGTGTGCAGCCAGTAGTGGCTGGGGGTCAGCCGGGAGTGGCTGGGGTTCAGCCAGGAGTGGCTGGTGCGCAGCCAGGTGTGGTGGTTACAGAGGAGCTTCCATCCTACCTGAGGATGATGGAGCAGATGCAGAGGATTAGCACCGGGTTTGTCTCGGGTGGTGCCAAGCCTGAGGAGGCTGATGAGTGGCGGAGGAGGTTGGAGCGTAACTTTCGCTCTATCAGGTGTCCTGAGGGGTACAGAGTTGATCTGGTGGTTCACTATCTGGATAATGACGCGCATCTTTGGTGGAGAGGTGTTGAGACCAGGTGTTGAGACCAGGCGGGTACAGGCCGAGATAGTCTGGGAGGATTTCTTGGCTGAGTTTAATGCCAAGTATTTCCCATATGAGGCGGTGGATCGAATGGAGTCGAGGTTTCTGAACCTGGCTCAGGGAGACTCGGACAGTGAGGGAGTTTGATAGTCGACTTCTGGTACATGCTGGTAGGGGCATGGAGGGCGAGCAGGCCCGGGTGAGGAGGTTCCTGGGGGGGACTTCGAGCGGATTTGAGGACTCGCTGCAGGGCGAGTAAGTTCGCCACGAGGGCAGATGATATATCATGGTTTTTACCCATTTTCAACCATGATATAAGTCCTTTTTCATAGAGTCTTTTTGGTATTTTTCTATTGTTTTAGAGTCTTTGTAGGGTGAATGACGATTGGAGCTTAATGGGAGCGATTGGAGCATTTTGGAGCATCGAGGAAAGAGGAGCCGAAGTGATAAAGTCGGAGTCGAGTTTTCAAGACTGTGTCGATCGACACGGGCCTGTGTGTCGATCGACATGATCGTGTCTGACGAGAAGATTGAAGAAATTCCTCTTAGGCCCAAAAAGCCCAGAAGTTTACACCAAGGCCCAATCCGATTTTTAGACAATATAAATTGTTTTTCCTTAGGTTTTCATGTTTTATCTTGGATTTTATATTGAGACTTGGAGAAGGAGAGATTTGGGAGCTTCAGACTTTCAGAGATTTCGAAACCCTTTTGTATCTCTAACTCTATCTTTTTAATGAAATTTAATTCATTCATGATGTTTGTTTCAATCACCATGTCTGAGTAGTTTGCTTGTTAGGTTTTGGAAAGTTCTAGGGTTTGATGAAAAATTGATAGGATTAAAACCCTGTTAGGATTTATCTTTATGTTCTTCATCTAGATTGATTTAATTCTGATTTTAGGATTGATAAATTGAAATTGGATATCCTAGGTTGCTTTAATAGATGCGAAAGTATTATTAACAACCTGATATAATCTTAGATGAGCAAAATTATCTATTCGCAAAGAAATTTGGCTTAGTAATTTTGTGATCAATTGAACCTGAATTTAATGCTTGATTTTATTCACTAAGTTTGCAAAGAAATTTGGAATTTAGGGATTTAGTCATAGATAATCTCTGCAACGAAAGTTGATTAGTTTTATATTCGTGTTTGAGTTCTAGAACCGTGCTTAATAAAATCCTAACGTTTTTATCTCTGTGTCGATCGACACAGACATCTGTATCGATCGACGCGATCGATTTTGATTCATTCCTTTGAACAACCCAATGCCTAACTCTTTTGTCTCATTGAATTTTAAGAACCTTAATCATCCACTTGTTTACTTGCTGTTTTTATTGCACTAATACATATTCACTTAGCATAATTTGAATTCACTAATTGATTGTGTGATTTGATTCCCTGTGGATTCGATCCCTAAGTACTACATCGATCTCTTAATTTGAGAGAGTAGCTCAGGGTAAATTTGAGCCTATCAGCAGGCTAGTTGAGATGGCTGCTGCGATTGAGGAGGCCCTCAGAGAGCAGGCTGTGGTGGTGAGTCCGCCGGTTCAGCAGCAGAGGAGGCCGCAGCAGCAGGCGGGTTCGAGCAGGGGCGGCAAGCCTGCTCAGGGACAGAAGAGGAAGTGGGAGAGCACTTCGGGACCGAGTCAGAGAGGATAGGGTGGTCCAGGATGTTTCGGGTGCCGAAGCATGGATCACAAGGTGGTCAGTTGTCCGAAGAGGAGTGAGACTCGGGGTGCTCAGATTTGCTACCACTGCAGAGAGCCGGGGCATATTAAGCCCAAGTGTCCGAAGCTGCAGCAGATGGCGGTGGCGGTAGTGCAGCAGATGGCGGTGGCGGCAGTGCAGCCATTGGCGGTGCAGCCTTTGGCTCAGAGGCGGGCGGTTCTAGCGCTAAACCGATCACAGTTAAATTTCAGACTTGTTCTTTTTAAATTCTTGTGGTGATTGAATTTAGTCGGTTTGAGAATTGTGAGTCTGCGCTAGAGTGTCGGGTCTTAAAGCACATGGGATTTGTGCAGAGACCATAGTTGTGGGTGGGTGTGAGTCCCACGTGTTGTTTGATTTGGGAGCTACGAATAGCTTTATTACTCCGGAGTGTGCGGAGGGTAGCGGTATCCGGAGTGATTCCGGTGAGCAGCCAGGAGTAGTTAAGGTTGTTGGTGGTAGGACGTTAGCTACTTTTGGGCGGGCTCGTGGTGTAGGTGTTCTGGTGGCGGGAGAGTTAATGCCAGCATATCTGATCATTAGTCCAGTGGAGTTATACGATGTCATCACGGGTATGGATTGGCTGGATCGGTACAGGGTCCATCTGGATTGTCATCGAGGATGAGTAGTGTTCGAGTGGGAGCTTTTGGAGCTTTTTGGAGCATCGAGGAAAGAAGAGCCAAAGTGATCAAGTCGGAGTCGAGTTTTCACGTCTGTGTTGATCGACACAACCCTATGTGGCGATCGACACACATGTCTGACACGAGAAGATTTTAAGTTTTGAAAAAATTCCGCTTTTGCCCAAAAAGCGCAGAACTTATACACAAAGCCCGATCCGAATTTGACCGATTATATATAGTTTTTCCTTAGGCTTTTATGTTTTTATCTAGTTTTTAATTGACACTTAGAGTTTGAGAGATTTGGAGAGCTTTGGGATAGATTTCACTGACTTTAGACCTTCGTCAATTTCAAACCCTTTTGTATCACATTCTCTATCTCTTTTATGCAAATTATTTATCTCATGATATTTTCTTCATCTATGTTTGAGTAGTTTGCTTGTTAGGTTTAGGGTTATTCAAAGGTTTGATGAGAAATTGATAGGATTTAAACACTGTTAGGATTTATCTTTTTGTTCTTCATCTAGATTGTTTTAACTCTGATTTTAGGATTGATCAACTGAAATTGGAAATCCTAGGTTGCTTTAATAGATGCGAAAGTATTGTTAACAACCTGATATAATCTTAGATGAGCAAAATTATCTATTCGCAAAGAAATTTGACTTAGTAATTTTGTGAACAATTGAACCTGAACTTAATGCTTTATTTTATTCACTAAGTTTGCAAAGAAATTTGGAATTTAGGGATTTGGTCATAGATAATCTCTGCAACGAAAGTTGATTGGTTTTACATTCGTGTTTGAGTTCTAGAACTGCTCTTAATAAAATCCTAACCGTTTTTATCCTTGTGTCGATCGACACGATCATATTTTGATTCAAACCTGCGAATTACCCATAGCCTAACTCCTTTGTCCAATTGATTACTAGAACCTTTATCATCATTCACTTGTTTACATTTGCTGTTTATTTTACATTCACCAGTATTTACTTAGCATAATTTGAATTCATTAGTCTTTTGTGTGAATTGATTCCCTGTGGATTCGACCCCTAAGTATTACATCGATCTCTTAATTTGAGAGAGTAGCTGAGGGCAAATTTGAGCATATCAAATTTTGGCGCCGCTGCCGGGGAGTCGATTTCACCAATCGATTTTTGATACTAGAATTTTGTCTAAGTTTTTAATTTTTGTTTTGTTACTTACTTGTTCTTTTCTCTTTGTCTTGTCTGTTTCGGGTTTATGCCTAATCGTGTTACTAGAAGTAACCAGAACGAAGAGCTAGTTGATCTCAACCTTGAGATTGGAAAGTTAGAACGAGCCAACCGAGCAACGAAAAAGACAGCCAATATGAATCTATTAGTTCTTATCAGAGGTGGCGATGGTTTTCTTCAAGATGTTGAGGGTCGTAGACGCAATGCTCAGGGTCAGAGGCTAGATGAGAATGGAGTTGTGATTGTGGAGGAACCTGGGCGATATGTTATGCAGCACCAAGAGCCAGCTGGGCGAGGGCGCACTCTGGGAGAGTACAACAGGCCTGAAGAGTTCTATGCCAACATGGCAGCGATTCGTCCTCCTTTTTTTCCGAGAAACGATTTTGAGTTGAAGCCTGCTTACTTCTCACTTGTTGCTCAGCATCCGTTCCATGGTCTTTCCTCTGTGCACCCCATGGACCACATTGAGAGGTTTGAGGACTTAGCATCAAGCATTAAGGCTAATGGAGTGTCTAGTGATTACCTCTACTGCAAGCTTTTCCCCTACTCTCTAGGTGGAGAAACAGCCTACTGGTTGAAGCAGCTGGAGCCGGGCTCGCTGACTACTTGAGAGGACACCAAGAATGCTTTCCTCAACAACTTCTTTGATGAGATGAGATCCGAGGATCTGAGGACTAAGATCTCTACTTTCAAGCAGGGACCGACTGAGGCATTCAAGGCTTCCTGGGTGAAATTCAAGGCCTACCAGAGAGATTGTCCTCATCATGGGTTCAGTGATGTTCAGTTGTTGGGTATCTTCTTCAGAGGTATCAGATGGCTTTGGATTCTGCTAGCAATGGGAACTTTAACACTAGATATCCGGAGGATGCACTGATTCTTATTGATAACTTGGCTTCTAGCAATAGTACCAAAAACGCAGACTTCGAGAGGAAAAAGCTTGGTGGGAACATGGATGGAAGCCAGATAGCCGAGGTGAAAGCCAAGATTAACTCTGTGCATAACCTGCTAGTGGGGAAGAAGTCTGTTCAGTTTGCTCAAGAGGTAGAGACTTTCATTCCAGAGGACGAGCATGATGAAGAGGATTGCAACTACGTCAGTGGGTCTGGTTTTCAGAAGCAGAGATTTGGTAGTCAGCAAGGTAACACAGGGTTCAACGGGAACAACCAAAGGACTACGTTCACTGGGAATCCAGGCTCACCTAGCTATTCTCCTAAGATGCAGTTTCAGAAGATCGAGTATCAGAAGCCTTTCCAGAGCAACTACACTATGAACTACAATTCCTCTTCTTATCAGACTCTTCCTGCTCAGTCGTTGGAGAGCGAGATGAAGTCTATGCTAGAGCAGATCTTAGAGGGTCAACAGAAGATGACTGTGAGCTTTAACGGGAAGATGGATGCCATGTACAAGATCTGAAAGGGAAATTCGAAGCTTTGAATACCCATGTCAAGAAATTGGATACTCAGTTTGCTCAGACCACCGAGAATTCAAGGAGGCAAGAAGGGTTTCTTCCATCTAGGACGAATGCAAATCCCAAGCATAGTGTTACTGCTATCAGCACGAGGAGTGGAAAGGCGCTTGGGGAGCCAGTAGTGAAGAAAGAACTCAGTGCAGAGCAGCTAGACGAGTTTGTGGAGATCGACAACGAAGATAATTTCATTCCAGACCCCGTGTCGATCGACATGGAAGGCTTATGTCGATCGACACGGGGCGAAAATGCCAATTCTTGGAACTACGCAATCGGTGATTTTGCGCTTAAGGTCGACACACTCGACAAAGGGTCAACACAAAAATCACATGTCGATCGACACAAGGACAGTGTCGATCGACATGGGTCCCAGACGAGTCCGATCTCGTTGAAACCTGTAGCTAATGCAGAGGAGAGAGTGTATGTGCCTAAGATACCTTATCCTAGGAGCCAGAAGAAGTCTAGGCAGGAGCTAGAGGATGCTAGGTGCAAAGCTGTGATGGATAAGCTAGTTGTGGAGCTTCCTTTGGTTGATGCTATTCGGACTAGTTTAGTGATCAGACGTTATGTGAAGAGGATGGTTACCAAGAATTTGGGTCTTGAGGAAGGAGTTGCAATGATTTCAGAGTAGGTCAGTGCAGTGATTCAGAACAGGGTTCCAAAAAAGCTCACAGATCCGGGCTAGCTTTGTGTTAGATTGTTTGATATTCAAAGAGAGGTTCCCGAGGTCTCTTTGTGATTTGGGCTGTGGTGTCAACCTTATGCCATACTCCGTAGCTGTTGGTCTTAGAATGACTGATTTCCAGCCTACTAGGATCTCTCTTATCCTAGCCGACTGGTCAATAAGGATTCTAGAAGGTGTTTTAGAGGATGTTCCAATCAAGGTTGGAGACTGCTTGATCCCTACTGACTTCGTTGGTCTGCAATACAACGAGGAACCCAAAGATCCTCTTATCTTGGGTAGACCGTTCTTAGCTACAGCTGGTGCTATGATCGATTGCAAGGGAGGCAGTATTACCTTGAGTGTGGATGATTTGGAGATGAAGTTTGAGATGGACAAGCTGATGAAGAGACCCACCATAGATGGCCAGACATTCTATGTAGACGCGCTCACTGATATCGCACAGGAAGTCTTCAATGAGATGCATCCCATTGATCCCTTGGAAAGGACTTTGGTGAACTCTGTGACAGTGGAAGGACAGCTTGATGAGGTTGCTAAGGGGTATGCGAAGATGATGGATGCTAGTAAGAAAGTGATGCAGTTGGTTGGTAATGTGGAGTTGGGTGGAACTTCAGTGAAAGCTACAAGAGTCAGCGATTGGAGTGAATAAAAAGCTCCAAAAATCGAACTCAAACCACTTCCAGCTGAGCTAAGGTACGCTTTTCTTAGTCCTAATTCCACATATCCAATCATTGTTAGTGCTTCTTTAAACAATGCAGAGCTCACTTTACTGCTAAGCAAGCTGCACAAGTTTCGCAAAGCTCTTGGCTATTCTCTTGATGATATTTCAAGAATCTCTCCAGACTTGTGCATGCATAGGATTCACTTTAAGGATGAGACTAAGTCATCGATTGAGTATCAGAGGAAGCTAAATCCAAATTTGCAAGAGGTTGTCAAGAAGGAGATCTTGAAACTTCTAGAGGCTGGGTTCATCTATCCTATTTCAGACAGTGTTTGGCTTAGTCCGGTTCATGTGGTGCCTAAGAAAGGAGGAGTCACAGTGGTGAAGAACGAGAAGAATGAGCTGATTTCTATAAGGACAGTGATTGGTCACAGGATGTGCATTGACTACCGGAAGCTCAACGCTGCCACCAGGAAAGACCATTTCCCTTTGCCTTTCATTGATCAGATGTTGGAGAGACTGGCGAATCATCCCTACTACTGCTTCCTCGATGGGTACTCAGGTTTCTTCCAAATCCCCATCCATCCAGAAGACCAGGAGAAGACCACATTTACTTGTCCCTATGGCACTTTTGCGTACCGTAGAATGCCTTTTGGACTATGTAATGCTCCTGCGATGTTCCAGTGCTGTATGATGTCTATCTTCATGGACATGATTGAGGATTACATGGAGGTCTTCATGGATGACTTCTCAGTCTACGGTACCTCCTTTAAAGACTGTCTCGACAACTTGGAGAAGGTGTTTTCTAGATGTGTGGAGAAACACTTGGTTCTCAACTGGGAGAAATGCCACTTTATGGTGAAAGATGGCATTGTACTTGGACACAGAGTTTCAGCTGATGGAATTGAGGTGGATCGTGCTAAGATTGAGGTCATGACAAGTCTTCAACTATCTACTTCGGTCAAGAAGATACGAAGTTTCTTGGGACACGCTGGTTTCTACCGGAGATTCATTAAGGACTTCTCTAAGATTGCCCATTCACTCACCACTTTGCTCTGTAAGGATGTCAAATTTGTTTTTGATATTGATTGTTTAGCTGCTTTTGAATAGATCAAGCAAGCTTTGGTGAGTGCTCCAATAGTGCAACCTCCAGACTGGGATTTGCCTTTCGAGGTGATGTGTGATGCCAGCGACTATGCAGTTGGAGCTGTGTTGGGTCATAAGAAGCATAAGAAGCTTCATGCTATTTACTATACTAGTAGAACCCTAGACGAGGCTCAGAGGAACTATGCTACTACAGAGAAGGAGTTGCTAGCTGTGGTTTTTGCTTTTGAGAAGTTCCGTCCTTACTTGATTGGAGCTAAGGTGATAGTGCACACTGACCATTCAGCACTCAAGTACCTAATGCAAAAGAAGGATGCCAAGCCGAGGTTGTTGAGATGGATTTTACTTCTCCAAGAGTTTGATATTGAGGTGAAGGACAAGAAAGAGGTTTAGAATGGCGTCGCGGATCATTTTTTGCGGATTCGAATTGAGGATAACGTTCCTATTAATGATTACTTCCCTGAGGAGAGTGTGCACTTCATTAAGATCGGTTTGCAAGCGAGCAAGAAAGTAAATCAACACGTTTTCAGAGTTCTAGATGTTGTGTCGATCGACACAAAGGACCTGTGTCGATCGACACGAGTTTCAGTCAGAGAATTCCAGAATCCGAAAACGGGCATGTCGATCGACACCCTTTCTTATGTCGATGACATAAAGCTAGGCAGACATCGAGTGGAACGTTTGGTGACCCTGTATGCGCTATTTCAGGATCTGATCGACCGTGGTACGCTGATATTGCTAATTACCTTGCAGCAGAGGATGTACCCACTGATCTTAAGGGATATGAGAAAAAGAAGTTCATGAGAGAACTTAGGAGGTACTACTGGGATGAGCCTTATCTTTACAAGCATTGTTCAGATGGTATATACAGAAGGTGTATTGCAGAGGGTGAGGTTCGCGATGTGCTCTTTCACTGTCATGGTTGTGAGTATACTGGGCATTTTGCTACGTTCATGACGGTCTCCAAGGTTCTGCAAGCAGGGTTTTGGTGGCCTATGTTTAAGGATGCTCATGCTTTTGTTGCGCAGTGTGATACTTGCCAGAGGAGAGGAAAGATAAGCAAGAGGAACAAAATGCCACAGAACTTTATTCTGGAGGTTGAAGTTTTTGATTGTTGGGTGATGCGAGTCGAGTTTTACCTCTCAACTAACTACTTGTAAGTGCACAACAATCACGGTTAGTATAGATAAAGGGATCGTATCCACAAGGACTTCTTAACCACAGTTCAAATTGTAATGAATAAAACTAAGCTAGAACAAGATCTTTTTGTCGTTTTTGTGATTGAAAATAAAGTAAGCAAGCAACGAATGTGAATTGTAATGAAAATCAATAAAAGAAAAGCGTTAGGACTTAGGTATTTCGCAGAGAATCATGCAACAATAAAGATTGATTGATTTTAGGGATTTAGGAATTATGAACCGTCTAGAACACAAAGCACTGATTTAAGGTCATCCCACTATCGTGACGTAACTAACCATCTACGTTTTAACACCCTAACAGACTCAACTGTCGCAGGTTATTACAAGGTGAAAACATGCGTTAAAAGTTCAAGTTTGATAAAGTTCACCGTACTCCTTAACTAACCTTTCGAATTGTTAAGGCTTTTGGCTCATCAAATACTAGTTCATGCAATATAACAAGCTTTTGGAGAGTTTATAAATCTAAGATCAGATCGCTAAATGCACGGTAAAGCAATCATGCATTGAGTATAAGTAAAGATGAAGACTCTATTGTATTCCCTAACCAATCATCAATCAATTATCGTATTATGAAACTCATTGAAAAGCTAAAACCTAACAAATAAAACTACTCAGACATGATGCACGAAAAACCAGAGATAGATGATGAATTAATGATAAATAAACTTGAATTAAAGAGTAAGGGTAAGAGGATTCTTCTCTATATCGAGATACAAAGCAAGGTAATCCACCAGATTGCTCTAAAATCCAAATCTAAAGAAGAACACCAAGAGAAATCGTGGTGGCTGCTACTGTATGATAAACTACTCTATTGTTACGGCATTCTCCCTAACAAAAGGCTAAAAACAAGTATATATAGGCTTAGGGTCTTCTAGGGCTTCATTTAGGTCTAATCCGTCTTTTTACGTCAAAACTGCTTCAACGTCGGTTGGGATTTCGGTCATGGATCATGACCGGTATTGGGCCAAAAGTGCCTTGATTTGTGCTGGCATCAGCCCAGAATATCGGTCCATGAGGCGGCCCGGTATTTGGATCGATTCTGCACTTGCTTCATTTCTGAGGCAGCTTGACATATCTTCACTAAATCCAGTGTAACTTCCTGCTCACAGCTCCAATTGAGATGATTCAAACTTCATTGTGAAGCTGACTCACATATCTATCTTCACACTAAGTTTCATATAATTTCAAATCGATTTGATCCTCCGTTCACTGTTGAACTTCTGGCGTATATGTTCTGTCCAATTTGGTAGAATGTTGATTCTTGTGAATTCTTGGTTCTTGATGGTGTCTTTGGCTTATAAAAGTTTCTGTAGCTTGGTTTACACCTATTTTGGCTCTTTTTGCTCATTTTTCCTTGATTTCCCTATTAAGACTCTAAAACTACAAATACGAGAAAAACTACCTTTAAAGGTATAAAACCGTAGATAAATGAATAGAAAACATAGTAAAATATATAGTAAAAAAGATAAAATATGGGATATATCAACTCTCTCAGACTTAAACCTTGCTTGTCCTCAAGCAAAATACAAGTATAGAAAAGAGGTTTGAAAATAATTTGAATTTAGAAAAACCATTTGAAAATAACATTGATACTAATACCGTATGTGACATGATCGATCCAAGGGTATCTTCATCATATGCCATCCATAACCTTCACAGCCTATTCCATGTTTTAATTACAATTCTGCAAAAATCTCAACTGCACTTCATTTGACTCTCTACATTCATTAAGGTATAGGTGAATTTCTCATCAAGGGAATCATTCGAGATAGACGGCGCTAGGAGTTTGGAAAAGGCTGATATATGTGGTGAGGTTAAAAGTGTTTAGGGTTACCATAGACTCCGGGTGCGAGATATTATGCAAAATCGCAAGAGAGAATGAACCTATTGATATCCACAATTTCCCAACCACTTTCTTCGCGTCTTACTCCCCTAGACTTAGATCTTTCTCCGAGAATCACTTGAATTCTCTTTTACTCATCTCTTCTTTTGTATCATGGCATTCCTTGGGTATCTTTAAAACTCTTAGACAACCGTTTTCCTTTCCCTTCTTTTATTATTTTTTTTCTTTTTGTTTTATTTTTTTATTTTTTTATTATTATTAAAGGGGAAAACGGTATCTCTTTGATACGAGTCAAGTATAGGCACGAAATATTACCATGTATTAGTCATCCAAGGAAACGGCCAAGCTGTTTGAAATTTATTCTTTGTACTCTACCCTTCTTTACCAAATCGTCGCATCTCTAGTGTTTGGAAAATTGCGTCGATCCTTTTCTCTCCGACGTTTTTGCACATATCTGCAAGTATGAAACTAAAAAGAGAAGGCATGAGGTCTGAAAAGAGGTAAAGGGGTTTTAGGTAGGGTACCAACTAAAGATGAGTTGGCCATTTATGACAACAAACAGTGGTAAAAGAGGATAAGATGTCATGAATGTGTGATTCGTTTCCCCGATCTGACTCCTTAATGATAAATAATTAAAATCAGGTTAGTGGTTCAAATAAAATAGAGTCAAAATCAGATTCATCAAAACTTATGCGAGATGAATTATATGGGGCGAGTTCCAGTCATGAAGGTTTCTGAATCGTATATCCTGGACAAACCCTGTCACAATGGTCATTAGATCATAAAATACGCATAAATTCCTGAAAATATCATAGTTCGAAACATATAATTTTTGACTCAATAAAAGACTCTAAGAAAATCATTAAAATGACTCAAAACATAATAAAATAGAAAAATGACGTTAGTACGATAAATCCCCCCAAACTTAACTTACACCGTCCCCGGTGTAAAAAGTCACACAAGGGTGAGATGATTCAATAAAATAAAAATAAAAATAAAAAAAGGATAGAAAAAAGTCGATACACCTGGCTCAAAAGACGGGTGACATAAACTCTGGTGAATCCGGAACTATCACGTGAAAGTGATCTCCATCGGACTCGTAGTTGACGATCTCTGTCTCGTCTGAAGCGGTTGCCTGGACTAATGAGTGATGTCTGTACTGGGCAGTGGCGGTCTCATCAAGGGCATGTGTGTTGGGATGACTAGAAACATCATCATCGACATCCTCATCATGGTCAAATGTAGAAACGAGCGAAAGACTACCAAATTCGTTGTTGCTTGTTGTGGCGGTTGTGCTTCTAGAGGAGCGCCGAAAGAGATGTGGAATTGATTTCTTGACTGCTTTTACAAGCGTAGAAATCATCTTTCCTTGCCTAGAAACCATATCTTCAAGAGAAATTCTCTTCTCCTTTTCTTCCTCAAAGCTAGTGCGAAGCCATTCATCAAAACTGGCTTGTGTAGCGGCTGGAAATTGTTGCTCTTGGGGTGGCATGTTAGATGTAGAAGGCTGGAAAATACCACCTCCGTGTGGTCCTCTAGACCTCTCCTTGCGTGCCATCCTTGCCTTGGATTGATAGTAGAGCGAAACTCCAACAAGAGGACATCCGGGACAACGGTAAAACCATGTCGAACGAGTGGGGTGAAAGTACGTCTTACCCTCACTTAAGGCTGGGATTTCCGCATGTGGGAGTAGAACACACTTGTTCTCTTCTTCGTAAGGTGGAGTGAAAAGGTACCCAAAGTTTGTAGATTGCTCGTACCATCCACAAAGATAATGTTTCCTTTGAAGGACATGTAGATCAAGCTTACTCTCAACCATCAAAGGGACTTCAAGGTGAAAATCAACACCACGCGCAAGTAGTCTGGCCGTGATTGTTCCACCAAAATCACTCGATGCTCCCTTTGGTATTTTCTCCTTAACGGCATCATGCTTGATTTGTACCATTCTATGAGCTAAAAGTGAAGCGAGGTTCACCTTCTCGGGATTCTCCACAAACGGTGATATGATCATGAAAAACTCTTCTTGTTTCACCACTCCATACTCATTCCTACTGGAAATGAGTTGAGAAAGTAGATAGTAAACATAACGAATCGCCGGATGTGTAATCTTCGATGCCTTAGAACTTCTGGGCTTAAGTCTATCACTTCCAATCGTCGACCATTCATCATAATGAGCTTCACTACCACTGAACTTGATCCTCTCATGACACTCAAGTCCCAAAATATCACAAAGTTCTTCAATACTTAAAGTATACGATTTCTCATTAACCGTAAAAGCTAGAATTCCTTCCTTTGCTATGGTCGTCTTTGTCTTGGGGTAAGACAATGTTACCGTGGCTAGAAACTCACGTGCAAGCCTTCCATAGGTAGGGTGAGAGATAGTCACAAACTTCGATAGGCCCATTGCTTCAAGATACCATTCAACATCCTTTCGAAAACCGAGTAAATCGAGTGTCTCGAAATCAATACCAAGAGTTGGAAGCATAGCAAACTGTTGTAGACCAGCCATGTAGTCCACGTTAGCATTCATTTCGGGTCCAACATGCTTCATTATAACACATTGCGCCCAAGTCGTGATGGATCCAGCAGGTAGGGACTTAAGCCAACGCGAAGCCTTATCCGCGAGTGAAAACGAAAACAGCTTGCATTTTATGAAATCCGGGTTCATCCCATTAGAGCTTGTCGTGGAGCAAATCTCCTCGAAATTCTCTATATGGTCCATCGGAATTTCAGCAGGCAATCCGTGGAACAAGTGCTGCTTAACCAGCGATATCATCTGTGGTTTGATCTCATAGTCGTTCCTTTCAACAGCGGGAGGAACTATCGCAGCTCGGTTTCGGTAATAGGCATGGGGATTGTCCATATCCCCTATGGTTTGTTGTTGCTCACGCGCACGTTGTTGCTGCAGTTCACGCGCGTGGTGCTGTTGCATTTGAGCCATCTGCTCTTGCAACCTTTGCAACTCAACTGCCATGTCGTTGTCGCCTTGTTCGCCCATATCAGCGGGATTAGGCCTTTGTCGTCTGTTTTCTCGTTCTAGTCTCGCGAGTTCGGGATTACTCAAAGTGACGAGGGGAGTTTGAAGATTTCTCCTTGTTGTCCTCGAGTTCATGCACCTGAAACACACGTAAAGAAAAACAAAAGAACGAGATTAGTGCTTAGTCTAAAATCGTAATCGAGAAGTAGAGGTATCGAGTTGGTCCCCGTCGCAACGGCGCCAATTTGATGAGAATCAAAAACAGTCCTTTATCCGGTTTCAAGATTAAAACCTAGAGTTACTAATCAAAGTAGAATAGTGAGGTTCGTTAAGGGACCAGCAATACGCTCTAATTCTATGGAAAACAATCTCAGCTAAGCAATTCAAGTTGGGTTTAAATGTCACAAATTAACAATTAAATAAAACGAAACAAAGGTAAAAGCGGTTGTAAACAATATTGGAAAGGCGTTAGGTCAGGGATAATTCTCAGGGATTCGAATATCAGGAACCAAGCAATTATTCAGGTACGCGATTACGACCAAGTCTCGAACTCAACCATAAATGTAAGGAGATCCACTTTCGTGGCATCTACAACTTTAACAATAAATCTAACACCCTAACTGTCGTTGAGGTTACAAATATTATCAAGCATTAGGCGATTAGGGATGATATGTTCATGATTCAACTTTCGTTGGCTATGGATCAATTCGCCCACCTATGTCAATTCCAGCAATTTACAAACTTTTGATAAGTAAATTCAACCTAAAATCAAAGGCTAAGTGATCAATCTAACCTAGGCAATATGATCGACAATAGATGGAGACTATCGAATGATTATTTAAAAACCTATCTATGCTTAGTTCATGAATCAAATCCCATCGAAAAAACCCTTAACCTAACAAGTGAATTACTCACTCATAATCAAAGAATTAACAGCAGCAAGGGACATGATAAACAACATTGAAATCGGTATATAAAAGAGTAGGGTTTAGAAAACTTTGATAAGTATGTGAAGGACAAATCCAAGCTTACAAACTTCCTCAAACAAGTGTATAAATCTCTCTTTCTCTCAATGTGTTCTCTCTTTGCTGATGTGTGTTGTTGTCATGTGTGGCCCCCTTTTTTGGCTGCGTGAATTGCCTTTTTATAGGCCTTGGTGGCTGCCCTAAAACCTAGGGTTTTAAAATTAGGTTTAAATGAAGTTTCCATAATCAGATCTGCTGGGAGCGGGTGCTCTCTCTTCTGCACTGGGTGCTCCCTTCTCCAGAATGTTCAAAAAGGATCCAACTTCATTCCTTTCAAGCCAAATCCAATTGCAAGCCCCAGTCATTGCTTCCAGCCACTTTTGTACCTAGAATGACTCGATAGAGAGTAAAAGACTCGATAAAAGCCTACAACACAAGGGTTAAAACGCGCCAAAAACGCATTATATCATCGAGGCATCGTGTCGCGAGTATCGGTCGCGATTCTTGACCGGTACGCGGGACCGATACTGGGCCATCGTGTCGCGGTCCGGTATCGTGACCGGTACCGGCCGGTGACCTATTTTTTTTTTTTTTAAATCCTGAAAAATCAAAATAAAATAGATTAGTGTAAAATAAACTTATGAAAACCAAAATTAAAATTTTAAAAACTAATTAAAGCATAAATAAAAATAAAAATGTGGGTTGCCTCCCACAAAGCGTTTGTTTAAAGTCAATTAGCTCGACTTGAAGATTTAGACTTCCGGCAGGTCCACTAAAGGAATGGTTGTTCCTTTAGCTTCATTAGGCTTTGATCTTTCGGCTTCTATGATGACTCTGAGTGAATCTCCATTGTCATACTTGACAACTAATGCTTCCGGGAAAAGCTTCAAAGTATTTTCAAGCTTACGCTTGATAGTTTCCCTGTTTATCTCGTCTTCTCTTGGGACGAGGATCTTTATCACCATGTTCTCAAAGATAAACTTCTCCTTTGCTTTGTTCCCATTCTTAGCATCATCCATAGGTGTCAAAGTTGTCTTGACATCTTCGGAAATATCCTTATGCTTCTCTTTGGTCAGTTTTGCAACTATTTTCATTTTAGCTTTAGAATCTTTTTCTTTGACTCCTTTCTTGGCATCTCCGGGGTCTATACTAAGCTTCATATCCTTTACTCCAATTGAGCTTGGTATACGCTTAGCATCTACTTCATCATAGAAGAAATTCTTGTTGATATTGGCGAAAGAGATGCTTCGGTTTGGAAAATCAACGATTGCTCCGGCTGTCGCTAAGAATTGTAATCCAAGTATCAATGGATTCAACTTTCCGGTCTTCATTTCCAACACTTGAAAATCAGTAGGAACAATCCCCTCTCCTACTTTGACCATGACGTTTTCAAGCATTCCATAAGGTGTAGAGGATGACAAATCGGCATACTCTATATAGACTTTGGATGGTTTGAAATCGACCACTCCAAGTTCCTTTGCCATGGCTAGTGACATGACATTGACATTTGCTCTAGTATCACACAAGCAATCATGGATCTCCTTTCCATTGATAGAGCATGGAAAAACAAACTTTCCCGGATTATCGACTTTTTCCAAAGGTATCCTCTTTAGTCTTCTCTTATAAGCTCTCTTAGATTCGCCGGGAAAGCGTTCCTCTTTTGGTTGTTGGACCAAGATAACCTCTTCTTCAAGGAGTGACCACGGCCTCCTCTTCTTTAGTAGAAGCAACATTGCAAAACATCTTTGCTTTCTCTTCGTCTTGTCTTCTAACAGCTTCCGAGGTTTGAACGAGTTGTGTATCCATCTTAGAGAGATGAGTAGCAATAGACTCGATCTTAGTGTTAAGTTCCAAATACCTAATGTCCACCATTTGGTTTACATCTTTCTTGTGTTGGCCGAAAGCTTCTAGCATTTGATTCTTCATATCTTCGAGTTTAGCATCAAAAGAAATCGATCTAGTTGGTTGGGATGGATTGAATGGTGGTTTCACTTGATACATTCCCTTAGAAAAGAATGGTTGCTTGGACTAATATTGGCCTCCTTGGTTGACGTTTTGTCGAGGATAGAATTGATCTTGAGGGTTCTCGACATTGTTGGTCCGATAGGACAGATTTGGGTGAGATCGAAAGTTGTTGTTGAAATTTCGATTCCCATAGTTTCCTCCTATGTAGTTCACTTCCTCTTGATTCTCCTCCATTCCATCTCCAATACGTTCCATATTAGGATCATAACTTGTATCATTAATGTCTTCAACAGCATGAACTCCTCTTTGACTCTTAAGTAGTTGCGAAACCATGTTCTTGAGCTCCGCAATTTGAGTTGAATCGGTTGATGATCTAGGGGTGTTGATGCTCCTATTGTATTCTTGAGAACAATTAGCATCACTAGCAGCAAGGTTCTCAATCAAAAGCTTTGCCTCCGGTACAAGCTTGGTCATGAAATTCCCATTACTCGCAGCATTCAAAGATGTTTGGTGCTTGTAATCAATTCCATTGTAGAAGATATTCGATAAGTTTCCTTCAGAGAAACCATGATTAGGGCAGTCCCTAGTGTACTCCTTGAAACGTTCCAAGGCTTCAAAGAAGGATTCAGTTGGTCCTTGCTTGAAACTTGAGATCTTGTTTCTTATAGAATTCGATCTTTGTTTAGTGTAGAACTGGTTCAAGAAAGCTCCTTTGTATTCGTCCCAAGTAGTGAACGACCGTGGAGGTAGAGACTTCATCCATCTAAGTGCCTTATCGTTTAGAGAAAACGAAAAGAGCTTGCACTTAAAGTAGTCGGCAGGAACTCCATTAGCACGAGTCGTACTACAAATTTCTTCGAAAGTATCGATGTGGTCAAGAGGATGCTCCGTGGACAGCCCATGGAATTGGTTTTGTTTCACCAATGCAATGATTTGAGGTTTGATCTCGAAATCATTCCTTTGAGGTAGAGGTGGGCGGATGGGATTTCTATCAAAGAAGAAAGCATCGGAAGAATCGACATCTCCGATAGTTTGATGTTGGACTTGTCCTTGACGCAAGGGTTGTTGGAAATTTTGGTTCCCTTGAGTTTGGAGATGTGGAACTTGTTGTTGCATTCTCATATTCCCAGGTGGAATGAGATGTTGATCGTTTCCACCAACTGGATTCCTAACAATGTTCTCCGGAGGATTGTGGATTCCATCATTACGGATTGGTGGGTTTAGGTGGGCACCCATTGGTTGCTCCACGGGTTGGTTCTCTCTATCAAGAGCAGCAGCAGCAGCAGCAATAGCGAGGGTTCGTTCCTCCTCATTTATGACGTGCTCGTCAGTTTGATCGGCCATCCTTAGTTGCCTTTGTCTCCTAAGTGCTCGTTCAAGCTTATCGATTTCTTGCTCAGGTACAACTAGATTTATCTCGTTAGAATAGTACTAGGCATAAACACCTGAAACACACGAAAAAGGATAAAAGAAAACGAGAAATCAAAGTCGAAAAAGAAAGAAATAAAATCAAAATAAAAAAGAAAAACTGAAATTAAAGCGTTCTAGACTGAGTTTTAATCAAAAATTTAAAGGTGATGTTCTTCGAAGTCTCCGGCAACGGCGCCAAAAACTTGATGCGAGTCGAGTTTTACCTCTCAACTAAGTACCTGCAAGTGCACAACAATCACGGTTAGTATAGATAAAGAGATCGTATCCACAAGGACTTCTTAACCACAGTTCAAATTGTAATGAATAAAACTAAGCTAGAACAAGATATTTTTGTCATTTTTGTGATTGAAAATAAAGTAAAAAAGCAACGAATGTGAATTGTAATGAAAATCAATAAAAGAAAAGCGTTAGGACTTAGGTATTTCGCAGAGAATCATGCAACAATAAAGATTGATTGATTTTAGGGATTTAGGAATTATGAACCGTCTAGAACACAAAACACTGATTTAAGGTCATCCCACTATCGTGACGTAACTAACCATCTACGTTTTAACACCCTAACAGACTCAACTGTCGCAGGTTATTACAAGGTGAAAACATGCATTAAAAGTTCAAGTTTGATAAAGTTCACCGCACTGCTTAACTAACCTTTCGAATTGTTAAAGCTTTTGGCTCATCAAATACTAGTTCAGGCAATATAACAAGCTTTTGGAGAGTATATCCACCTAAGATCAGATCACTAAATGCGCGGTAAAGCGATCATGCATTGAGTATAAGTAAAGATGAAGACTCTAATGTATTCCCTAACCAATCATCAATCAATTATCGAATTATGAAACTCATTGAAAAGCTAAAACCTAACAAATAAAACTACTCAGACATGATGCACGAAAAACCAGAGATAGATGATAAATTCATGATAAATAAACTTGAATTAAAGAGTAAGGGTAAGAGGATTCTTCTCTATATCGAGATACAAAGCGACATCATCCACCAGATTGCTCTAGAATCCAAATCGAAAGAAGAACACCAAGAAAAAATCGTGGTGGCTGCTACTGTATGATAAACTACTCTATTGTTTCAGCATTCTCCCTAACAAAAGGCTAAACACAAGTATATATAGGCTTAGGATCTTCTAGGGCTTCATTTAGGTCAAATCCGTCTTTATACGTCAAAACTGCTTCAACGTCGGTTGGGATTTCGGTCATGGATCACGACCGGTATCGGGCCAAAATTGCCTTGATTTGTGCTGGCATCAGCCCAGAATATCGGTCCATGAGGCGGCCCGGTATTTGGATCGATTCTGCACTTGCTTCATTTCTGAGGCAGCTTGACATATCTTCACTAAATCCAGTGTAACTTCCTGCTCACAGCTCCAATTGAGATGATTCAAACTTCATTGTGAAGCTGACTCAAAAATATATCTACACACCAAGTTTCATCCAAATCCAATTCGATTTGAACCTCCGTTAACTGCTGAACTTCTGGCGTATATGTTCTGTCCAATTTGGTAGAATGTTGATTCTTGTGAATTCTTGGTTCTTGATGGTATCTTTGGCTTGTGAAATTTGTTGTAGCTTGGTTTACACCTATTTTGGCTCTTTTTTTCATTTTTCCTTGATTTCCCTGTTAAGACTCTAAAACTACAAATACGAGAAAAACTATCTTTAAAGGTATAAAACCGTAGATAAATGCATAGAAAACATAGTAAAATATATAGTAAAATAGGTAAAATATGGGATATATCATTGGGGCATTGATTTCATGGGTCCTTTCCCGTCATCCTAGTCGCTGCGGACTATGTCTCCAAATGGGTAGAAACGATTCCTAGTCCTATGAACGATGCTGCGGTGGTTGTTAAGATGTTTAACACCATCATTTTCCCTAGATTTGGAGTCCCTAGAGTTGTCATCAGTGATGGTGGAACGCACTTCATCAACAAGGTTTTCGCTAAGCTTTTGTAGAAGTACGGATTTCATCATCGCGTGGCCAGTCCTTATCATCCTCAGACGAGTGGACAAGTCGAGGTGTCTAACAGACAGATTAAGAAAATCTTTGAGAAGACGGTCAATTCTACAAGGAAGGATTGGTCAGCCAAACTCGACGATGCACTTTGGACTATCGGACTGCTTACAAAACGCCTCTGGGAACTACTCCATTTCATATGCTTTATGGGAAAGCGTGTCATCTTCTAGTGGAGTTGGAACATAGAGCAGCATGGGCAGTGAAACTCTTCAACTTTGACATCAAGCCTGCTGCAGATAGGCGTTTGATACAGCTGAATGAACTGGATGAAATCAGACATAATGCCTACGAAAGCTCCAAGTTATACAAGGAGAGGACTAAGGCATATCACGATAAGCGGATCATCTCCAGGACATTCAAACCCAATGACCAGGTATTACTTTATAACTCTCGTTTACAGCTTTTTCCTGGTAAATTGTGTTTTCGTTGGTCAGGTCCTTTCACCATCAAGAAAGTCATACCACATGGAGCTGTTGTCCTTATTAGTAAGGATGGGAAGGAGTTCACCGTGAATGGGCAAAGGGTGAAGCACTATTGGGCAGAAGCCGAAATTCCGGAAGGACACATTGTGCCTCTGGATAACGCACCCGTTGCCTGAGCTCCGACACAGTCAAGCTAATGACTGAAAACAAGCGCTTAGTGGGAAGCAACCCACTGGTAAGTGTACATTAGTTCGATTTTTCGTTTTTGTTTTACTAACTTTTTATTTTTAGTCTAAGTTTTTCAGGTATTTATATATCTAATAAAAAAAGGATTTTTGGAACAAAAAGGTCTGTTTCGATCGACACACCAGCGAACAACCCGAGGTAAGTATTTTTAACCCGACTCTTTCTTCTTCCGCCCCATTTTCTTTTCACGAACACGAATTTTTTTTTTTTTGAGATTTCAAAACATCACAACTTCCTCAATTCTCCACTGTTTTGAGTGATTTTTGGCTCTAAACTACTCGGATTTTCATCCTAATTATGATTCTACACTCCATTACTTCGATCTGAAAAGGTATGACTCTCTAATTTCACTTTTTCAGTTCGACGATTTTAATAAAACGATGAAATTGGGATTTGTTTTGGTTCAATTTGGGTTATGGGAATGTCTCCTATGCACTTTTAGAGTGATTTTGGACCGAATGCATTGCTTCATTTTGTTAATTTAGATGGATTGATTTTGGAATTGAGAAATTTGTGAAATTTTGGGGTTTTAAGAGCTGCAAGCGACATTAGGAGGATTTGTTGTTGTTGTTGTGGTACATTTTACTCGTATGATGCTTAGAGATTGTGTAAAGATGTTGTGGTTGAATATTACGGATTAGGACATTGAATTGCAGATTTCGGAATGATTTTAGACTGTGTCGATCGACACAGCCTGGGTGTGTCGATCGACACAGATGCCCAGAAAGTCCATTCTTGCTAATTTCGGATTTGTGTGTTTGTTTTCCTCTTGTGTTGTTTTGCACATGGCTCCAAAGGTTAATAAGCGTCAGAGACAAGGCAAGGAAGCTGCATCCAGCTCTCGTACACAAGCTACACCAATAGCTTCTCTTCCTCCTTGGCCTAGACCTGAAGGAAAGCGAATTGCCATCGCGAGGACATGGGATGACGTTCCTGCCAAGATTCTCGTTCGTGAGAGCGTTGTCAGCAGAGAGATCAGAGAGGAATGAGACGATTATGACTCTCTCTTATACAACGAGTGGTTGAAGGTGAAAGTCTCTGCGACCAGGTTTGCTAATAGACGGGCGATGAGTGGCTTGGGTCTCAAGGATAAGATGCTGTGATTACTGGCGAATGCAGGACTGGGGACCATCGCAACATTTCACCATCCTACATACCCTGACTTGGTCTGTCAGTTTTCCGCGTCAGTGAGGCTAAGTTGTGAGGCATCTGATGAGACTGGTCAAGATGATACCAGGAATTGGTTCCTGAGCTTCAAGATTCGTGGAGTTTACTACAAGATATCTCTGTGGGATCTTTGCGGGGTTTACGGTTTTGACCAGGATGACATTTATGAGGAGCTTCCGGAGACCATCCCTGATATACAAGCTTTCTGGGCACGTTTTGGGACGAGGATGTATGCTGCTTCTGCCTCCATGCACATTGATGTGAGGCATCCAGTCCTTCGCTTTCTACTCCGCCTTTTCTCCACCACGATTCTGTACAAGGTGGAGCCCGGGAAGATGTGGGTACAGGAGCTGGTCTTATTGTCATATGCTCTTCGGTGGGACATTTCAGACCCGACTTGGGATGAGGCTCACCCCAACATGGGGGTTGTTTTCGCACGCCATCTGATTTCACTAAAGAACACGCCATTGACGCTCAAGAAGAGCAGCAAGTCCTTTGCCGCTGGTGGTCTTCTCACCCCTATCTTCGCATTTTGTGGGATTGATACATCAGATTGCAGTGCAGAGAGGGCAGGCTGTGCTGTAGACTTGGGCTATCTGACGAGAGCCACCTAGCTCAAGCAGGATGAGCATTGGGTCTTTCGCCCTGTTTCTGGAGAGCAGCGAATGGTGAAGCTACCTATTCTAGAGTTGATGTGCATCTCAGCCAACCCTGCCTTGATGGCCTTCGAGCCAGACTAGAGACTTCTGCGCCCAGTTGGAGCAAGGCGCAAATAAACTACTCGGGGTGCTGCTGCAGCTGGTACTTCAGGAGCAGGAACTTCTAGTGCTCCACCTTAGCTACCTCTGTTTCCTCCCACGCCAGACCATCCTATGGAGCAGCTCAAGTTTTAGCGTTGGGTTACTCAGAGTTTGCAGAGCATGTGGACCATCATTTCTACCTGGCCTCGCTGTGGATGTGTTCGTCCTCGCCCACCTACTCCACCGCATCATTTATCGTCTGAGGAGGAGGATTAGATCCTCTACACTTATCCTTTTTCTGTTTTCATTTTTTATTTTTTTTTCTTTTAACTTTGAGTCTATTTTCATGTTTTCTTTGAGTCAGTTTGTTATGTACTTCTTTAGGATTTCAGAACTTGCGAACTAATGAGATTCTACTGTGTTTTCCTCTTAATCATGTCTTTTGGGTTGTGGTTGCAGATGTTTAGTGTGGGGGTCGGATTTCTCCCTATGAGATCGATATAACGACGAGATCTACTTTGCAGCGTCTTGACGAAATCGGATCAAGTCTGCAAGGGCCCAAAATGACATTAAACTCATTGACAAAATGGGCTTAATAGATTAATAGGCCTAATTTTAGTATATTGCTTAATGGGCCAGACCCATTTATTAGCTGGCCCATTTTACTTAGAAGTACTATAAATAGTTCATTATATTCACCCAGAAAGGGGATCGATTCATTTTGTAACCAGAACTTAACAGAAACAGCAATAACACATATCTTCGACTTTTGCTTTGTGATTCATACTCAGAAGACTCGTTTCTCCTTTCAACCCTTGACAAATTCAACTGTGTAGGATCCGCCGTCCACAGTTTGGCGCCGTCTAAGGAGACACGACAGATCTTCTTACTCGAAGGAATCACCGCATAAGCGACACCGAAGATGACTGACGAACGCATCGACAACACCGACGCTGGACGTATCGACAACACCGATAGCACACGCATCATGAAAAATAACAACAACCGCGTCGACGACACCGGTGACAATCACGGTGACAAGGAGGTCAAAACCAATCTTACTGCGAACACTACGCAGAACATCAACCGAGCTGCGATGGATGCGACGCCTGCACTGGAAGTATTGAACCAGATCAAGACAGCGATGGACGCGATGCTCAAGAAACAGGAGAATCAAGACAAGGTGAACTCTGCAGTGACCGAGAGACTCGACATCCTCACCACGGCAAGCCGAGGCCGAGCCCAAGGCCTGCTCAGGCGACCAAGAGGGCGAATCACACCAACTGTTCTTTTCTCTACTCCGGACAACGCGCCTAGATCGCGAACCTTCCAGCCGCTGCATACCACCTCGGAGACGCAAGAAGGAAGCCAAGCAAGGCGAACCACCAGACCTCTGGAGAACAACGCAGCAGACGCACAAACAGCATACGACGCACCACAGGTCGTCAACCTCGACGAGGACGTGCCAACCGAGGTTAACACAACAAGACATGCAGATACTGGACGCGCTAAGGCACACCGAGTCAGGACGTCCCGCGATAATGAGGAGACTGGGCACGACAACATCAGTGATGAAGATCTCATCTGGATTCGGCAGCCTGATGACCGACGTGACGAGGCACTGTCCGCCCAGAAGGCCGAGATAGCCGAGATGCGCATAAGGATGGAACAAGCAGCCAAAGACATGAAGGCGCAGAATACCCCGTTCACTACCAAAATCACCAGGGCCCACGTGTCCGATCCATGAAAGATAAGGCTACCAACATACGAAGGCAAAACTGACCCGACAGAAGACATTACAGCCTTCATAATCGCAATGGGCCGAGCTAATTTTAAGGAAGACGAGAAGGACGCAGGAAGATGCCTTCTATTCGTCGAACACCTGAAGGGATCGGCTCTACAATGGTTCTCCCGGCTGGAGCGGAATTCCATAGACAACTTCAAGCAATTAACAAAGGCATTCATGAAGCAGTATGCCATATTCATGGAGCGCCAGACTGAGGACGCTGATCTATGGACCATGAACCAAGGACAAAATGAAACATTGCGGAATTTTATTGACCGTTTCAAAGCAATCTTGTCAAAGGTTAGAGGGTTAAGCGACTCGGCAGCCATCCAAGCTTTGAAAAAGTCGTTGTGGTATGACTCGGACATTCGCAAGGAGTTGGCATTGAATGCCCCCTCAACTATCCAAGACGCCATGCACCGCGCCACAGAATTTGCAGCAAACGAAGAAGACATGAAAATTTTGGCTGCCAAGCATGGAAAATCGAAACCAACCAACCAACTCGGCCTAACGCAGCCACAACATCAGCCCGGTAACAAGAAGGCAAATCAAACACCGGGCTTCGTGCAACACGATAGAGGCTTTAAAGGAGCACACAACTACCAGATAGAGTCGTCTGGATACGGTCGAGGCCGAGGCCGAGGCCGTGGCCGAGGAAGGAGCAACACCTGGGTGAGAGGTCAAAGCTCCTATGACGAGACGGCGTACTGCGAATTCCACAACTTCACCGGACACTCCACCGCGAATTGTCGTGTTCTGGGTCTAAAACTCGCAGCAAAATTGGTAGAAGGAAAGCTCGGCGACAATATCAGCATCAAAGACTTCGAGATGGATGTTAATACTGACAACTCTCATCGCACAAATGGGAATAACCCGAAGCAAGGAAGAAGAGATGATGAGCAGCCGCTGCACGAACCAAGGCAGCGGATCAACATGATAATGGGTGGATCTCGCTACTGTTCAGACACGGTCTCAGCTATCAAGGCATTCCAAAGATGTACCGATGTTAGCGTCAACTTCTCGGCGCCTTCTTCTTTCCCAAACGATGTTATCGCGTTCGAAGAAAAGGAAACAGCGGGTATAGATAGACCACATGACGACCCACTCGTTATCGACCTCATCATTGATAATCGCGATGTCGCACGGATCTTGGTGGACACTGGCAGTACAGTAGACGTAATCTTCCGAGATACTCTTAACAGGATGAAGATCGACCTATCCAGAATCGAGCCGTTTCCTAAGCCTCTAACAGGTTTTTTTGGAGATACAACGATGACAATGGGCACAATCAAGTTACCCGTCTAGGCTGGCGAAGTCATAAAAATTGTCAATTTTTTGGTAGCCGACCAACCAGCAATTTACAACGTGATCATGGGAACGCCATGGCTGAACTCCATGCGCGCTGTGGCATCAACCTACCACCTCTGTCTGAAGTTCCCTACCCCGCGAGGAATAAAGACAATCCTAGGCAGTCAAAAGGAGTCTCGCGTGTGCATCATGGTGGAACACAAGCACCGACACCCCGTCACTAAAACAACTTCAAAGGAGAAACGTAAAAAAATAAAGACCGATCGAGAACCGGTGAAGGAGCTCTCTGAGCTCTTATAGCAATTACAGATTAACAAGGACAGCAAGGAGCAGGTTCGACCAACATGCGATCCCGTTATATCAGTCTACATTGACGATGCTAAACCCGAGCGATGTGTCAAAATCGGGGAGGGACTTGACCCTGCAATCAAGGAAGAACTCGTCTCTTTCTTGAAGAAAAATATCAACACTTTTGCATGGTCGGCTGACGACATGCCTGGAATCGACATCAAGATAACGAGTCACGAGCTGAACGTCGATCCAACCTTTAAACCGGTGAAGCAGAAGCGCCGAAAACTAGGACTTGAACGGGCAAATGCCGTCAACGATGAGTTGGAACGACTATTAAAAGTTGGATCGATCATAGAAGTCAAGTATCCAGATTGGCTCGCCAATCCGGTCGTCGTCAAGAAGAAAAATGGAAAGTGGCGAGTTTGTGTTAACTTTACCGATCTTAATAAGGCGTGTCCGAAAGATAGCTTTCCACTTCCGCACATTGACCGATTGGTTGAAGCAACAGCAGGGAACAAGCTTTTGTTATTCATGGACGCTTTCTCGGGGTACAACCAAATTATGATGAACCCAGACGACTGCGATAAAACCGCCTTCATCACGAATCGTGGAATTTACTGCTACAAGGTGATGCCTTTCGGCCTCAATAACGCTGGAGCAACATACCAATGTCTGGTAAACAAGATGTTCGCCACTCAACTCGGCAGAACAATGGAAGTTTATATAGATGAAATGTTGGTAAAATCCCTGGAGGAAAAAGACCACATCTCAGACTTGGCCGAATGCTTCGAACGGCTAAACCTGCACAATATGAAGCTAAATCCAACCAAGTGCCGATTTGCAGTTACATCTGGAGAATTCCTTGGCTACTTAGTCACCCACCGCGGTATCGAGGCAAACCCAAAGCAGATTGACGCCCTCATCAAGATGGCTTCGCCAAAGAATAAGCGAGAGATACAACGACTGGCAGGAAGGGTAGCTGCCCTCAATAGATTCATTTCCCGCTCTACTGACAGGTGTCTACCATTTTATGACGCTCTACGCAGAATAAAACATTTCGAGTGAACCGAAAAGTGTGAGGAAGCATTCCAGCAACTAAAGAAGTACCTAGCCACACCTCCTGTTCTTGCAAAACCAGTCGAAGGGGAGCCATTGTTTCTGTACACGGCAGTATCCCCTACAGTGATAAGCGGCGTACTAGTTCAAGAAGAATGCAGCGAGCAGAGACTGATTTTTTATGTCAGCAAAACCCTTACTGATGCAGAAACACGGTAGCCACAAATGGAGAAACTAGAACTGTCCGTCCTCATGTCTGCTCGAAAGCTACGACCATATTTTTAGTCCCACTCAATTGTTGTTCTAAGTACGTTCCCGCTGCGATCCATCCTTCATAGCCCAAGTCAATCCGGCAGGCTTGCCAAGTGGGCTATCGAGTTAAGCGAATACGACATAGAGTATCGGGCCGATCCTGTGCAAAGTCTCAAGTGTTAGCTGATTTTTTAATTGAACTTCCGGAGGAACGCAGTCACAGCAATGACCAAGACTCGCCTTGGGGACTCCATGTTGATGGCTCATCCTCCAAGAGTTGCTTCGGGGTAGGCATCCGTCTGACATCACCATCCGGCGAGATACTTGAGCAGTCGCTTCGGCTAAACTTTCCCGCATCCAACAATGAAGCCGAGTATGAGGCCCTCATTGCTGGCCTAAAACTCGCCCAAGGACTTTGAATTGAACGAGTAGACACATTCTGTGATTCACAGTTAGTCGTCAACCAGTTCAATGGGGGAATACGCAACAAAAGACGACCGTATGGAAGCTTACTTAAAGGTCGCTAAAGGATTGGCTTCGCAATTCACACATTTTTCACTGACCCGAATTCCAAGGGGGAAGAATACTAACGCTGACGCATTGGCAGCCCTCACGTCTACGTCTGACAAGGGCTTGAAGCAAATCATTCCCGTGGAATTCATCGAGCACCCGAGCATCACTCTACCGCAACTAATTAACATCCTTACCCGGTCCCAAGCAGCCAAAAAAGCAAAGGAGTTAGCAGAGAGAATCGCAAATGGAGAAGACATCGAGATGGAAGAGCCAGTCATCGCACCACCGCCGGTTCGGCAAAGGAAACGGTCGCATAACTTAGTTGATTCTTCTGATGATGACGACGTGGCCCAGCAGGGGAAGGAACTAACCATGCGGCAAGCACCAACACCTCTCGACATCGACTCCGATCTCCCGCCAGCCGAGGCGAATCAAACAGATTTACTTGAGTCTGATAGGACAACCGATGCAACCAAAGTGGCAACAGACCCTGCCAAGCAGTATGAGTTTCCAACAATGGATACCGACCCGGTAGAGAGCCTCGACGTTCGCTCCATTCCTGCCAAGGAAAACATTGATAAAAATTTTGCACCAGCCCACGACTCGATAGCAATCAACGACAAGCCTCCACCGGTGGCGGAAGCTACTCCCATAGAGGTGGACTCTCACGTCACAGAATATGGGTGTGATACAAGTTGGCTCGGCGCCATACGAGACTACATTGACAAAGGCGAAGTCCCTCCTGACAAGTGGGCTGCTCGCAAACTTAAGGCCCAAGCCGCTCGCTACACTCTACTACGCGGCGAAGTCTACAAGTGGCGTTTCTCGCGACCACTGCTGCTATGTGTTGAAGGTTAGACCGCTCGGAAAATCATACAGGAGATACATGGTGGTTCCTGCGGGAATCATTCTGGCGGATGGGCGTTAGATATCAAGATCAAGCTACATGGCTATTACTGGCCGACAATGATTAGCGATTGCGAGAAGTTTTCACCTAAGTGTGAGAAATGTCAGCGCCACGCCCCAAAAATTCACCAACCTACGGAAATGCTCTCCTCGGTAACCTCACCATACCCGTTCATGAGGTGGTCCATGGACATCGTTGGTCCTCTTCACCCGTTAAGACAGAAGTGTTTCTTGCTAGTCTTGACCGACTACTTCACCAAATGGGTAGAAGCAGAAGCCTACGCTTACATTCGGGACACCCAGGTTGAAAATTTTGTGTGGAAAAATATCATATGCAGACATGGTATCCCATACGAGATTATCACGGACGACGGTTCTCAATTTATCTCTGCAAAATTTGAAGCCTTCTGCGCGAAGTGGAAAATTCGACTCAACAAGTCTACTCCACGATGTCCACAAGGGAACGGCCAGGCCGAGTCAATCAACAAGTCAATTATCCTTGGCCTCAGGAAGCGCCTTGATGAGAAGAAAGGCCGTTGGGCCGACGTACTAGAAGGCGTGTTATGGTCGCATCGAACAACTCCAAGACGAGCAACTGGTGAGACACTCTTCGCCCTCGTTTACGGTACAGAATGTGTCATCCCAACCGAAGTCCAGTTCCCCACCATCCGACGCCAGCTCTTGCCAGATCACAAAGCACTCAACAATGTCATACTACTCGACCGACAAGACACAGCTGACGAATCCCGAGACAAGGCGTTGATCCGGATAACAAATTATCAGCAAGCTGCTGCAAGGTACTACAACTCTCACGTCAAGGAACGACGGTTCCAGGAAGGAGACTTAGTACTACGCGAAGTTTTTCAGAACACAGCTGAGCGGAACGCATGCAAGCTCGGCGCTAACTGGGAAAGCCCCTACAAAGTCACTAAGGCGGTCAGACCAGGAGTCTACGAACTAGCCAATATGGCAGACATTCCGATACCACGCTCGTGGAATGCTAGGCACTTGAAAAAGTACTACCATTGAGACATACTACCTGAACTACGTGGCGGCTTGATCCCTGCAAAGGGTACGTAGGTAGCTCATCTTCGGATGGGTTTAGCTGTCCCCCCTCCTAAAAAGGGGGGAGTGAGTGCGTATACTCGTATACTCCCACAATCTTGTAAGAAATTCTATGACAAATAAAAACCACAAGTTTTTTACAAAGTCTTGCATACGTCTTTCATAGACTAAGTATTAACAAAACAGACATCCAATTTCTTCTTTCATTGCTGTTGGCCACAGAAATGAACTCTAACACTTACTTCAGATCTGACTACCACACTCTCTGCGGGTTTAAAGCGCGCTATACAAATGATTATGTTCATTACCGGAGCGGAGGTGTTCACGGGAACAACTCTGCAAACCGGAATGTCGCAAAGAAATCGCTGGTATCATCGCAAAGTTTTCATTATAGGAACGGCTATGTTAATGAAAAACACGACCGTAAACCGAAATGATCACTAAAAAATCCAATAACTCAATCATTGGTCTTCACGCGATAACATGTTCATTTTTGGAGCGGGCGTTTTAGTAAAGACTCACCCGTAAACCAAGATGATCATCAGAAAACCCAGTTAACTTATCACTGGTCGCAACATTTTTATAATCAATCTTTAGGAGCGAACGAATCAATGACGGCCCGCATGTAAACTGGGGCAACCATCGTCTGAACGTAAATCACTAGTCTTATAAAGGCACCATAGTTGGAGAAGGCTTGTCAATGATAACTCGCTGGTAAACCACACTTGCATCAACGACAGTAAATATCAATGCAACGGTATCAATAGCTGAAGACT
Source organism: Arabis hirsuta (assembly GCA_964056655.1). Classification (NCBI taxonomy): domain Eukaryota; kingdom Viridiplantae; phylum Streptophyta; class Magnoliopsida; order Brassicales; family Brassicaceae; genus Arabis; species Arabis hirsuta. The sequence continues at coordinate 25,361,485 of OZ053298.1, read as the reverse complement.
TAGCAACGAAACGATTCATCCAAAAGACAAGGACAAGAATCATAAAAGCTACTTCCATAAATTTTATCTCAAAAAGGACGTAAATCAAGACAAAAGGATAAACACCATCCAAGCTGAATCAAGTACTAAATCTGAAATCAAAATTACGATAAATCGCAAAAAACAAAAAAAAACTAAGACGCGATCTCCTCAGCATCATCAACAATCTCAACGGCCTGCTCAGAGTGACCTTCGGCCGCGGAATCATCACTCGAAGAATCAGAAGAACTCGAACCCGAAGCAGCATCCAACTCATTAGTTTGACCGTCGATGGTACTAATGGAAGAGGGCTTAAGGATCTTCTCAAGCTCGCGCACATGATTGGCAAACACTTTATCAGCAAGTGTCAGGCCCGCCTCCTGCTCCTTAAGAGCAGTGAGCTCATCGCCAAGATCAGGTGCCTGTTCACTCTGAAGCAACTCGACAAACTCAATGTTACTCCGCACTTCGGCAAGATCAATTATGTCCTTCCTTGGCTGGCCATCGATCTCTCCAACCTTCTTTCTAGCGTGGTCGATCTTCGCCTCGTACTTCGCTGACAGTTCGCGCTTCGCCTCTTCCACCGCTTTCTGCACAGCCGCATCCTGAAGCTTAGCAGCAACGCTTAAGTGGTTGGTGAGGTCGGCGACTTCTTTCTTCAGGCGCGTCTTCTCGGCTTCCGACTCTGTAAATGTTCCATTTATCTCACGATGCCTATCCTCAGTTTCTTTCAGCGCAGCTTCGAGCTCAACAACGCGGTCTTCCGCAACCCTTTTTTGCTTCTTAAAGTTGTCACAAGCCGTCTGAGTGTTAGCAAGCTGACGTGTATGCGATCGGGCAGATACCTCATAATCGATAGCAAGTTGGTTAAGTGAGGACAGAAACTGCGAGATAAAAAAAAAAAAGTTAATGGATTAGAAAGAACAAAAAAGCAGATCACGATCCTATGGAAATTGTCAAGAAGCCGTACAGTCGTGCAATGGAGAGCCGTGTCTGAGTAAGAGCCCCTTTTCGACATCTCTTCTGGAGGCAGAAATTCAGTGCCTGGAAAGACGATGTTGGACAAACGCAATGCCGCCCGTGCAGCGTCACCTAAAGATTCCTTTGTACTAGAGGGAACAGCCGAAGTCATCGCCACACGATCGCGTCGAGGAGATGAAATATGCCTCGATCTGTTCAAGTCATCTCCCCCAGCATTGTCTGTGTCCATGTCTTCTCGGGAACGCTTGCGGCCTGCCCCAACATCGTCATCCCTTCTCCTTACATCATCATGACGCCTCTGCAATGACTCAAGACGACGATCGGCTTCGACGGTAGTATTTCGCTCTAACGCAGGGCGACGCGGTTTGGGCGCAAGAGTTCCTGTAATACCTACTCTGGGGGCTGACATCGACAGTCCAGGTTGTTGGGAAACTCTCGCATTGGACTTTGCCTGATAGCTCTCCTTTCACGAGCAGACGGTTTCCTCGCGTTGCCTGACATCTCCAGTGAAGAATCCAGCAAAGTAACACCGAAGCGACGCTCACAAGCTTCTCTGACTCTGCCTAAAGAAAAGTCCTCCTTCCAGCTACACTTCTCAGCAGCAAGTTTGTCGCGAAGAACAAATAGGTCAATCGGCAACTTCGCAATGCGGCTCAAAACTGCAAAACAACAGACAAAAGGAAGAGTTAAAGTAAAAAAACAAAAGGAGTAGACAAGCAAGACTGCGCACAAAAGATATATCTAAGTCAAAAAGCAGTAGCACAGCAGGGTCGGCTACCGCGAGTCCCCCATCTCTCTCGAATTCTATCAAGGTGATCGCCGCCAACTGAAGCTTCATTAATTTTCACAAAGAAAAACTTTTCCGCCCAAAAGAAATCTCTGCTAGGAAGATCCACAATAATTTGGAAATCAGGTTTTCCCTGGAGAAAATAACAAGGTTTTCCCTTAGAACCAGTCTTGTTGGCCTTCAAGAAACTCAACAGATGATCGACCCCGACCTCGCTGTCACATTCATAGCCATGCACCATAATCCCAATCAAATGACGCATCCCGCAAGGCGTGAGCTGAGCAATAGCCATATTGGTCCTCCACAAGTAGTCAAGAATCGCACCAGGGATCGGAAACCACATGAAACATGCATGAAAGTAAGCTTCATATAAGGTGAAGTGGTCTCTTGGTGGATGATCAGCTCGTGCATCTGAGCACGGAACACCTAACTCGACCCCGCGGGGAATGCAGAAGCAATCGATAAGGGATTTCAAAGATTCCGGAGTTGACATTGTAGATCCTGGCGGGTTAGGTTCTCTTCGCCCTGACCTCCGCCTCTGAGCAGCCGGCGAAACCACGATCTCGTCGCTAACCTCTTCAACCACAACTAGAGCATTAGAGGAGGCCGATCTCGTCGAACTGCGAGTATCAGACTCTGGAGAGAGAACCATTTTTCATCCGAGAAGCCAAGGATCAGCAACCATATCTCCGGAATCATCTAAGTCACACGAACTGTCGAGCTGCGAGTCCACAGAATCGGAAACCATCCACTGTACCAAAGGAGTAACGGTCTGAATTAGTATCACTCCACGAAGCTAGCGATGTCACCAAGTCATCGAGTCGCTGAGTCGCCTTGAGTTGGAAGTCCATGGAACTTTAGGCAAAAAAAAAAAAAACCGACCGAGTTAACTCAGTGGGTCAACTCGGCCTAATCAACTCAGTGAGTCAACTCGGTCGAGTCAACTCGACAGATCTCAAAACAAAGCTTTTTCTCCCCGATCTCTCCTCGCCCACCATCGACTTCCTTCGCAAGCGCTTCAACGATCCCGCGAACCGCGATCCCAATCGCCGGAAAGCTCGATCCTCACCTCGAACCGCGAACTGATCTTCACCTCGATCCCGAACCGATCTTCACCTTGATCCCGATCTTCGCGAACCGCGAACCACGAACAGAAGGCGGCGAGTTCGACGACGGCGAGAGGTGGTTTGCCGGCGGTGAGTCCGACGACGGCGAGAGGTGCTTTGTCGGCGGCGACGGCGAGCGACGGCGAGAGATGGAAGCGGCAGCACGGAAAAGAAAAGAAAAAAAATAACAAAACTGAACAAAAAAAAAACCTAAAAAAAAAAAAGAAATAACAATAAAATAAAGAGGCAGAAGGGGAGAGGAATTTACCTTGCTATTAGGAAAAAAATGAATTGGTGGAAAACAACTCCAGGGAAGCAGGCTTATTTATACCTGGAGAATTTCCTGAAATCACTTTGTTCCAGGAAAATTTCCAAAAAATTTCCAACGGGCTTCGAGGCCCACTAACGCACCAAGGCTATCAACTTTGTCAGGCTTCTAAGTAAAAGAAAGGGCAACAACAAGAAGTCCAGGAAAACACGGCGACGTCAGCTCAATACGGAATAGCAGAAACTTCCCGAGTTCGATGATAAGACGTTCACGCCTGGCGACTTCGCTGTCGAGCATATCGATCTCCGACTACGACATTTTTTACCTTGGCACCATCGTGACTCGATACTGCCAAGCTGGGCGGCTAACTTTGGGGGTCAGATTTCTCCCTATGAGATCGATATAACGACGAGATCAACTTTGCAGCGTCCTGACGAAATCGGATCAAGTCTGCAAGGGCCCAATCTGAATCTAGGCCCAAAATGACATTAAACTCATTGACAAAATGGGCTTAATTGCTTAATGGGCCTAATTTTAGTATATTGCTTAATGGGCCAGACCCATTTATTAGCTGGCCCATTTTACTTAGAAGTACTATAAATAGTTCATTATATTCACCCAGAAAGGGGATCGATTCATTTTGTAACCAGAGCTTAACAGAAACAGCAATAACACATATCTTCGACTTTTGCTTTGTGATTCATACTCAGAAGACTCGTTTCTCCTTTCAACCCTTGACAAATTCAACTGTGTAGGATCCGCCGTCCACATTTAGTGTGACAATTGATTTCAACAATAAAACCTAATGCGACAACTGCTGCATCGGTTCAAAGAACCTGTGTCGATCGACACGGTTCACTGTGTCGATCGACACGGTCACATTTAGTCTACAACTCCGAACAACTCATGATCCGATTCAGACAACTCGTGTCGATCGACACTAAGGCCAACATTGGTAAACTTTTGTTTTCTATTCACAAGTTCATTTTTCCTCTTGATTCTTTTACCAATCTCAAGCTGGATAACACTAGAGACAGTGTTGTTTAAGTCTAGAGGAGGTAGTCGCTAACCTTGTGTTCGTTTTTTAGAGTCAGTCCAAAACGTTTTATTGAGTCAAAATAGTCAGTTGGAAACAATGATCCTTCTTTTGGTTTAGTGGATTGTCTCTTTCAGTTGTGTGACTATTTTTCTAGGATCAATTTCAAAGGCAGACTAATGGGAAATCCTAAGACTGACCAGTTAACTGGAGACATCTGTTACTTCCAGCATAATCCGCCAAGTTCAAGCTAATTATGCGGTCTCCTCGATGATTGATGTTCATAAGGTTTGACTCCTCATTCATACCTGACAAGTGCAACTTTTAGTGAAAATAATGGTACTCCTCTCTCTAAAAAAAATGAATGATTTGGGGTGATATGATAGTTCTTGATTATAAGGTGAGGAAATGAAATTTCTGTGAGTCAGTACTCAAGAGGTGATCACCTGGAGCTCAAAAGCAGCAGTCTGAGTCCCTTAGAACGGATGTAGAGGATGAGCGATCTCACGACCCTGTCTCCTCACAAGGAACAATAGTAGTGAAAGCACAGTTTTTGATTTTCTGAATCGAATAAGTCTGGGGGAGAGAAAGAGTACCAAAAGTTTTATAGTTTACTAGTCATGGTATAGTAAGGGAATGAGTCTAACAGGTTCTTGGCATTGAGATTTGGGACGAGACCCAGCAATGAGGACTAGCAGGTTATGTTGAGAAGTCGTGGGTGAATTTGGGAGGTTGCGAATGTCTATGGATAAGTACATGGTGGTCTGGTCTTGAGTTAGTTTTGCATTATGTGGATTACTTGTTGAAAGGGTCGGTCCGGTGCTCCAAGGGAAGGTAAGTTTCTGCATTTTCAAACATCTTTCACATTCTTAGTTTATGTTTGCTTGAGGGCAAGCAAAGGCTAAGTCTGGGGGAGTTGATATATCATGGTTTTTACACATTTTTTACCATGATATAAGTCCTTTTTATAGATTCTTTTTGTTATTTTTCGTCTTTTAGAGTCTTTGTAGGTTAATGAGTGATTGGAGCTTAATGGGAGCTTTTGGAGCTTTTTGAAGCATCGAGGAAAGAAGAGCCGAAGTGATCAAGTCGGAGTCGAGTTTTCACGTCTGTGTCGATCGACACAACCCTGTGTGTTGATCGACACACATTTCTAACATGAGAAGATTTCAAGTTTTGAAAAAATTCCGCTTTTGCCCAAAAAGCCCAGAAGTTATACACAAAGCCCGATCCGAATTTGACAAATTATATATAGTTTTTCCTTAGACTTTTATGTTTTTATCTAGTTTTTAATTGAGACTTAGAGTTTGATTTCCTTAGAGTTTCCTCAGACCTTCGTCGATTTCAAACCCCTTTTGTATCACATTCTCTATCTCTTTTATGAAAATTATTTATTTCATGATATTTTCTTCATCTATGTATGAGTAGTTTGCTTGTTAGGTTTTGGTTATTCAAAGGTTTGATGAGAAATTGATAGGATTTAAACTCTGTTAGGATTTATCTTTTTGTTTTTCATCTAGATTGTTTTAACTCTGATTTTAGGATTGATCAACTGAAATTGGAAATCCTAGGTTGCTTTAATAGATGCGAAAGTATTGTTAACAACCTGATATAATCTTAGATGAGCAAAATTTTGTATTCGCAAAGAAATTTGGCTTAGTAATTTTGTGAACAATTGAACCTGAACTTAATGCTTGATTTTATTCACTAAGTTTGCAAAGAAATTTGGAATTTAGGGATTTAGTCATAGATAATCTCTGCAACGAAAGTTGATTGGTTTTACATTCATGTTTGAGTTCTAGAACTGCTCTTAATAAAATTCTAACCGTTTTCATCCTTGTGTCGATCGACATATACTTGTGTGTCGATCGCCATGATCATATTTCGATTCAAACCTGCGAATTACCCATAGCCTAACTCCTTTGTCCAATTGATTACTATAACCTTTATCATCATTCACTTGTTTACATTTGCTGTTTATTTTACATTCACCACTATTTACTTAGCATAATTTGAATTCATTAGTCTTTCGTGTGAATTGATTCTTTGTGGATTCGACCCCTAAGTATTACATCGATCTCTTAATTTGAGAGAGTAGCTCAGGGCAAATTTGAGCATATCATCACTGTGAAGAACAGGTATCCTCTACCGCGCATTGATGAGTTGTTGGATCAGTTGCGAGGAGCTACCTGGTTCTCCAAGATCGACTTGGCTTCGGGATACCATCAGATTCTGATTGATGAGGCGGACGTTAGGAAGACGGCCTTTCGAACGAGGTACGGGCATTATGAGTTTGTGGTGATGCCGTTCGGGTTGACGAATGAGTCAGCAGCATTCATACGGTTGATGAACGGGGTGTTCCAGGAGTATCCGGATGTGTTCGTGATCATCTTCATAGATGATATTATGGTGTATTCGAGGAGTCTGGAGGAGCACGAGGTGCATCTGAGATTAGTTCTGGAGAAGCTGCGGGAGCAGAAGCTGTACCCGAAGTTGAGTAAGTGCAGTTTCTGACAGCGAGAGATGAGCTTTCTTGGCCACGTGGTGTCTGCAGAGGGAGTTTCTGTGGATCCGGATAAGATTGAGGCTATCAGAGGTTGGCCTAGAGCGACGAGTGCCACCGAGATCCAGAGTTTTCTTGGGTTGACGGGTTATTATCAGAGATTCGTCAAGGGGTTTGCGAGTATGGCGCAGTCGATGACGAAGTTGACAGGGAAGGATGTTCCCTTTGTGTGGTCTTCAGCTTGCAAGGAGAGTTTCGGGAAGCTGAAGTAGATGATGACTAGTACACCGGTGTTGGCGTTACCCGAGCCGGGTGAGCCTTATATGGTGTATACAGATGCTTTGGGGGTTGGTCTGGGATGTGTACTGATGCAGCAGGGGAAGGTTATTGCGTATGCTTCGAGGCAGTTGAGGAAGCACGAGTGCAATTACCCTACTCATGATTTGGAGTTGGCTGCGGTGATTTTCGCCCTTAAGATTTGGAGGTCTTATCTGTATGGCAGAAAGGTGCAAGTGTGTTCATAGACCACAAGAGTCTGGAGTATTTCTTCACTCAGCCAGAGTTGAACCATGACTTGGAGATAGGGTACCATCCGAGTAAGGCTAATATGGTTGCAGATGCGTTGAGTCGGAAGAGGGTTGCTTTGGCTCAGGAGCGAGATATGGAGGCTTTGGTGAGCGAGATCAGTACATTGAGGTTGTGTGTTATATCACATGAGCCATTGGGGTTTGAGGCAGCTAACTATGTGGATTTGTTGAGCAGGATTGGAGTTGCTCAGGAGAAGGATCAGGGATTGATTGATGCTTCTAAGGCGGCAGGTTCAGACTATTTAGTCTCGACGAATGGGACGATACTGGTGAACAGGCGGGTTTGTGTACCCAAGGACGAGGATCTGAGGCAGGAGATCCTGAGGGAGGCTCATTCAAGTATGTTATCGATTCATCTGGGAGCGACCAAGATGTATCATGATCTGAAGTGGTATTATCATTGGGTTGGGATGAATAGGGATATAGCTAACTGGGTTGCAGCGTGCAACGTGTGTCAGCTGGTGAAGGCTGAGCATCAGGTTCTGAGTGGTATGTTGCAGAGTTTGCCTATTCCGAAGTGGAAGTGGGATATGATTACCATGGATTTCGTGACGGGGTTGCCAGTGTCATGGACGTATGATGCGATTTGGGTTATTATGGATCATCTGACCAAGTCAGCATATTTTCTTGCCATCAAGAAGATCGACGGAGCGGCGGTGTTGGCTAGGAAGTATGTGTGGGAAATAGTGAGGTTGCACGGGGTGCCAGCGAGTATTGTGTCAGACAGAGATCCGAGGTTTACTTCAGAGTTCTAGAGGGCATTTCAGACTGAGATGGGCACTAAGGTGCATATGAGTACAGCGTATCATCCTCAGACGGATGGGCAGTCTGAGAGGACGATTCAGACATTGGAGGATTTGCTGAGGATGTGTGTGCTGGATTATGGTGGTCATTGGGCGGATCATCTGAACCTGGTTGAGTTTGCGTACAACAACAGTTACTAGGCGAGTATTTGGATGGGTCCATATAAGGCTCTGTGTGGGAGGTCGTGTAGGACACCATTATGCTGGACTCAAGTGGGGGAGAGGAGCATGTTTGGTGCGAATTTTGTTCAGAAGACAATGAGAAGATCCGTGTCTTGAGGCTGAACATGAGAGAGACTTAGGATTGCCAGAAGAGTTATGCCAGCAGGAGACGGAAGGAGCTGGAGTTTGAGCTGGGAGATCTGGTGTATCTCAAGGCAGTGATGTTGAAGGGTCCTAACAGATCCATTTCAGAGAATAAGCTGAGTCCAAGGTTTATGGGTCTGTTCAAGGTGGTGGAGCGGGTCGAACCGGTGGGTTATCGACTGGAGTTACCTCAGATTATGAAGGCTTTCCACAAAGTCTTCCATGTTTCGATGCTGCGGAAGTGTCTACATGAGTCCGAGGAGGTTTTGGCTAGGATTCCAGAGGATCTTCAGCCTAACATGACGTTGGCGGAAAGGCCTGTGAGGATTCTCGAGAGGAGAGTCAAGGTGCTGCGTCGGAAGAGTATACCGTTGGTGAGAGTTGTGTGGGACTGTGATGGTATTGAGGAGGAGACTTGGGAACCAGAAGCGTTGATGAAGACGAAGTTCTTGAAGTGGTTCGAGAAGCAAGCAGTGGCTTGAGTGTCTTTATGGTTTTCAGAGTCTGTTTTAGCATGTGGCTATGAGATGCATGTATTTTCATTTTGATGTTGTTGTAACGATTATATATTTGAGATTAATAAGATGAGTTTTTCCTTATTAATTGTGTTATAAGATGTGAGTTCTTATGGTATGACTGGTGGAATCGTGTGTTATGATGACTGGTAGGTCATGTGGAGGTCTAGCGATAGAGTTCTATGGGAGTTATAACTTGTCTATCGGCCAGGGAGGCTAGAAATGGAAGCTCTATGTTAGTTAGGGCTGTCAATGTTCTAGGAGGATTATCTGGGGATGGAGGTTCTATGTGAGTTAGGCCTTGTCTATTCCCTAGATGGCGCTGGAAAATAGAGGTTTTATGTGAGTTAGAGCCTGTATATTTCCTATGGGAAGTCTGGAATAGAAGTCTTATGTGAGTTAAGACTGTCTTTTCCAGGGACTCTATGGAAACACCCTGGTGATTGGGTTGTTTCGGATGACCACGAGAGGTGATTCTGGTCGACAGGTGCTTATGATGCACGTTACAGCGTGATTGCCCAGGGGATAGTGGTTCTCCTAGATGTACTTGAGGGGACAATGAGGTTCTCTCCGAGGGAAAGTGGTTCCCTTGCATATACTTTGAGGGGCCGAAGCCTCTCCAGGGGATGTGTGATTCCTCTGCAGTCGATAGCTTGATGGACTGTGTGTCCTGAGAATGGTAGGGGCTGGAGCATACCGAGAGCTGGATAGACGGCGGTCTTGAAGGTAGGGTGGTATGATATACATCGACAGCTTAAAGGGTGACGATCCTGAGAGCGGGGTGGTGTATATAGATATGGGTATGAGCAATAGTGTTTGTAGTGTGATTGTAAGTATGAGACTGGATGAACTTCAGGGATCGGGAGTGGATCTCAGGATTGCAACCATGGTGAGATGGTGCAATGTGGCTAGTATAAGACTAGTGGAGCTCGGGGATCAGGTGTGATCACGAGTGGTGTTGGCCGAGGGCCACGAGTGTGTTTGTCGACGTCGAGTCTAGGGTTGTTACTTGTGTTTGGAACCTTGGTTCGGACAACCTTGGTAGCATATGTAGTACCGTTGGTCGTGCATGTTCTTGTTTGATTGTTACGCGATCATTTGATCCAATTCGGGGTAACCGGTTGGTCTTACATATTTTTGTTTGATTGTTGTGCGATCAATCGGGCAGCCCTAATCTTGATCAGGGAGGGATCAGGGAGCGTTGCATTGTTGATGTTTCCGGGTGAATCTGGTCGGGTTTTAGACGGGAGTGTTAACCTTAGCGGGACAGGGTTGCATGATTCGAGGTCGAATCCGTGCTAGTGGGGGAGAATTATAACGCCCGTGAACCAAAAAGTGGATTTTGGTTGGGTGTCGATTGACACAGGGTGTGTGTGTCGATCGACATGTGTGTTTTGACTTGTGAGTAGTCGGGCTTTGGACGTTGTGTCGATCAACACAGGGTTAAATTGAACTGACAGGTTCGGTTTTTAATTACACATTTGGCGATCGGTTAAGGGAACCCTAGGGTTCGATATATAAGGAGAAATAGAAGCGTTTTTCAAAAGAAAACAGAGAGAATTGGGAGAGAATCAGAATCAGAGAGATTGAGAGAGTTTCTGGTGATTTTTGGAGAAGGATTGATCGATTAAGGCTTGTTCTTGAGGCTTATGAGCAAGAGGATTGTTGATGTGGCTGATTTCGGGTCTGTGAGGACGAAATCAAAGGCTATTCGTGTGTTCTTCGTGTTCTTCCTCTTTTTAATCCTTTTTCGAGGTGAGTGCGTGACCGTAGGTTTATCTGGATAAAGGAATAGATGGAATATGATTGTTTGTTGTTGTTTGTATTGGATTTCGTGTGTTTTGTGGATGGAATCTTGCAGGAGATCGACGAATCACTTTTGGGTTTAAACCATGAGAGGATAGACTCGTTCCCTGCGTATGCGATGTCGTGTCGATCGACACACTTGTTGCGTGTCGATCGACACAAGTGCATCGTGTCGATCGACACCATGGTGGTGTGTCGATCGACACAAGTGCAATCTGTCGATCGACACCTAGAGGTTGTGTCAATCGACACAGTGCTCCTAGACTGGTTCGTGTTTGATTGTTTCGTGTATGCTTGTTGTATGCTCATCCTGGTATTGTATCTCTTGGTTATGCCTATGTGTATAACCTGTAGACGGGATAACCGTGTCGCTGAGTATTTGTGATAATACTCACGCAACTCTTTTTGCCATGTGTTGCAGGTAAAGAGAAAATGTGATCGTGGAATCATGGCTGGAAAGAGGAGATGATCTAGGGTCTCGGTTGAGTGCATAACGTTGTTAGAATTGCTAGGTTGCTAGTGAATTCTAGAATTGATTCTTGGTTTATTGTTGGTTATCTTGTATTGGAATTGATTTGGCTATTGGTTGAACGGTTTAGTGAATTAATAAGTAGGGGATTTATTGATTGGATTGTTATTTGATTGTTCTATTTGTTTCCGCATTGGTTGTGTTGGTCCATTGAGGATTATTATCTGTAATGATAGTAATCTGAAGGGAAAAATTTTAAATTTTTGGGTCGGGTTGTTTCACGACTCATCATTATCAGTGGAGTAGATACAAGACTCGGCATGCTGGTAGTGTATGTTTGTTTGCTCTCGGTCTGGTGGTTCTGCTTCCATCTCTTCTATGGCATGCTCTTCACCATATTTTGAATCCGTATATGCATTGTCTTCCCATGGTTGTCCTCCATAGACAGCTTCTTCGTTGTAAAAAGTTTGGCTATCTTCATCACAATCAACTTCTGAGGTGTTGAACTCACTTAAGTCATCATCTTCATTCTCCATGGCAACGGATTTTTGGTTGCACCCTTGCAAGAAAAACAGATAAAGAATTTAGAAGGTGAATTCAATGGGAACAAATAAGGAAAACAATTCAAATTAACACAAGAAAAGGAAATTCTATTTGGTTTTTCAAATTTTATGGAAACAAAATTTTGAAACTACAAAATAAAGGAACAACTTTTTTTTTATTATTATTATTGAAAAGAAATAAAACGAAACAATGAAACAAATATTTGATGCTTCTGATTTTTTTTTTTAAAATAGAAAAACGTATTTAAACAGAGATAACACAATTTTTATGGATTTTTGTTTTTTGTTTTTAACTTGAAAATGAAACAAAAATGCAAAACAAAAAAAATCTATCAACGAGAACTTTTATGTGACTTTTTTTTGTGGATTTATAATAGATAAAAGTACTCAAATAGCATAGAAAAATTGTTATATTACTAGAATAACATACATCTTTTGGAAATTACTCAAAAGTTTTTAAAGCCTAGTAAATTACAATAAACACTCTTGGTTATTTTTTTTTAATTGAGGTTATTTCTAATTAAAAAATTATTAACTAATCCACATCACTAATCATTGTTTCACGTCACGAATAAGATTAACCGTGTTAAAAAGTTGGAAAAAGAAACTCAAAGGACGGAAAAATTAAAACTTTGTGTGTTGTCGTCGAAACTTCTACTGTTTTCTCTCTAGTCAATTTCTGAGAAACATTCACGGCTGTTGTCGTCGAAACGTCTGCTCTGCATTTTCACAGTCGGATTTTAGTCGAAGGTGAGTATAAACAGAGGAGTGGGGATTCTTCATCTTCCTTCGTTTTATTCTGAGGAATCGAAAGTGTTTGTCGCTTGTTAACGGTATTGTGGCTGATTTATTATTCTGTGGCGGTTTGTTTATCGTTGCTAGTGGCTATTTAAGTTATTTATTGCGGCTGATTTATTGTTATGTTGTGGCTGATTTGTGTTGTGTTGCGGCTGATTTACATGTGCAATGCTATTGTGGCTGAGTTTGTGTTATGTTTGATTTATGTGCCGTTGTGGCTGAGTTTGTGTTTGGTTGCGGCTGGTTTATTTGTTTGTTGTGGCTGAGTTTGAATTTTGTTGCGGCTGATTTATCATTAATATGTTATGTCTTCTATGTTCAGATGACTATTTCTGAATATCAAGCAAGGGATTACCTTCCAAGACTATGCGCTGAAGGGTCTTCTAATCTGGAAAATAAAAAAATTAATCACAATGTCCATTTGGGAGACTTCCCTCAAGTCAGAGACGCAATAGGACAGGATGTGTGGGAACACATGAAGCAGTTTCCTCTTGGAGTAGTTGCTAAGCTAGCTGATAGCCAATTGGTGTGGTCTGGGAAGCCTGTACACTATCTACTATGTAGACAGCTGCGAGTACATGACAAGGAGATTTGGTCTCTCGTTGTTGCTCAACCTATCAGGTTTAGCTTAATCGAATTTGGTGCGCTCACGGGTCTAAACACAGGTCCACTGCCAACAGAAAGTTTTGAACCTGAGCAATACAAAACGTTTTGGGAGGAGTTGAAGGTGCCGCTTGGGGTAGGACCCAAGTTAGATGAACTGAGGCCAGCATTAGAGGTCTGTCGAGGCTGGAGTTTTGAAAAGAGGAAATGGTTAGGGCTGTTGCTTCTTCAAGCCATGGGACTTTATGGCTTGCATCATAATTCTATAATACCCTTTGAAAGTGCAAAAAGAGTATTCGACGATGAAGCCTTGAGGACTTATCCGTGGGGTCGGACTGCATTCGAAGTTCTGGTTGGTTCAATTAAGATGTTGAATCCACAAGGAAAGTCATACACCATTAGCGGCATGAAGGACGTGTTGCTGGTTTGGGCGTATGAATCTGTGACTTACTTCAGAGAGCGTTTTGGAAGAGTAGTCAATGAGAACGAAATTCATTTTTTGCGATGGGGTGGAACCCGTACACGTAAAAGTCTTACTACAGCCATATCTAAGGAGATCAGAGATCATGGTGAGGTAAGAAGGTTGACTTGACTGAGTTATGAATCATTTGATGTCTGACTTATGTGTTACTTGATGGCTGAGTTATGAATCATTTTATGTCTGACTTAATGAGTTACTTGATGGCTGAGTTATGAATCATTTGATGTCTGACTTATGAACTACTTGATGGCTAAGTTGTGAATCATTTATTTGATGTCTGACTTATGAGTTACTTGATGGCTGATTTACTATGTAGGTGCGTGTGAAGAAAATGGTTATGAAAGAGGCTGTAGAAGAGTTGTTTCCGCAGTGGGCGAGTGAAGAAAATAACCCAGAAATTGTAAATCTGGTAACAGACATACATGCGGATAGGTTTGTTAGAGGTTTTTGGGATGTGAAGAGCAATGAGAAGAAGAAAAAAATGAAGGCTGCAGTTTTGTTAGATTCCGATCAACCCCACGCAAAAAAACAGATGAAAGCTAAGAAAAACCAGGAAGTAAGCAACAGTGAGATTGTGTTGCAGCATAGTAGTTACAAGGATATGGGGAAAGAGACGGATTTGACGACCGTAGTCAATGTCCTGGAAAACCTTGTCAGAAGATTTGACAAGTTTGACAACTTTGGTAGTAGAATAGAGAGTGTTGAATCGCAGTTAAATGCCTATAACACAAAAGTTGTAAGATTTGAAGAAGATGATTGGTGATACAGTCCGAGCTGATGTGGAAGAAATAGTTGCATCTATTGAGAATGATTGGATGCAAATGAGAGAGCGTCTGAATGCTCTCGAGGCACGGAACAGTACTCAAAAGGATGATAACCTATCAAAAGTCAACAACATCCCGTAGAAATCCGTTAATAGTCTAAAGGTACGTTACAGTTGAGTTATGTTTATTTTTGACGACTGAGTTATGGTTACATCACGACTGAGTTATCCTTATTAGTCTTGGCTGAGTTGTGTTTATATGTTAATACAGCCGAAGAAGGACGAGTTTAAAAGTCCTGAACCAGTCAACAGCCCCCTGCATAATGTACGTTACAGTTGATTTATGTTTATTTTTAACGGCTGAGTTATTGTTACTTTTGACGGCTGAGTTATTACCTATTTGACGACTGATTTATTACCTATTTGACGGCTGAGTTATAGTTACATAACGACAGATTTATTCTTTTTATTATGGCTAAGTTATGTTTATATGTTAATACAGCTTAAAAGTATTGAACCAGTTCATAAGACCAAAGTAAAATTGGCTGAGGAGTTTGGTAATGACGAAGAAGAAACAGTTGATTTCGTTACTGTTTCTCCTGCTAAGAAATTGGTTGAGGCAAAAAAGCAGGAGGCTGAGGTTAAAAAGCAGAAGGAGACCGATGCTTTAAAGAAGAAGGAGGCCGCTGCTTTAAAGAAGGAGGGCGCTGCTTTAAAGAAGAAGGAGGTCGATGCTTTAAAGAAGGAGGTCGCTGCTTTAAAGAAGAAGGAGGCCGATGCTTTAAAGAAGGAGGCCGCTGCTTTAAAAAATGAGGGGCAAGTAAGAAAGAGGATAACGAGGAATCGTAAAGGCAACGACAATCCGAAACCTACGGAAGTGACTATCCCAGCAAAGAAGAAACAGATTTTAAACGACAGTGAGATTGAGGATGTCACCGACAAAATTGTTGCAGAATATAACGAACTGTTGCCGGAGTCTGATGAGGAAGAAGAGGAAAGGATTAGGTCTGACAGAATTAAGGCTTATCGGGAGTCAAGTGTGAAATTATCTCCTGATGGGTCTTCAGCGAGGCTAGAAAATGATCCTCCTCAAGCATGAGTTTTTCCTTATATTGGAGACAATGGAATGATGTGCATGAGGAAAAATTATGAACCTTCACCGGCAATCTATGATCATCTCTCACCTGCTGATCCGGTTAAAGTGGATAAACTTTTGGATCACCTAAAGTCATTCAAGTATGACCCTTTAGAGCATGTGTTAATATAGCTATTAGCAATATTTGCCTAAACTAACTTGTGTTTAATTGTTTTAGGGACGTTCCACTTACAGGGTTGCTGAGGAGATCGAGTTCTACAGAATTCTAATGACTGAGAGAAAGTATTGGCCAACTACAGGTTATGGATGGTTGTATGATAATGTAAGTATACTGTTGGGGCTGAGTTAAATATACTTAATGTCTGAGTTATGTATTATATGTAGGCTTAAGTATGCTTTATGTCTGAGTTATATATTATGTGGGGCTGAGTTAAATATACTTAATGTCTGAATTATTTATTATATGTCTGAGTTATGTAGGATTAAGTATGCTTTATGTCTGAGTTATATATTATATGGGGCTGAGTTAAATATACTTAATGTCTGAGTTATTTATTATACGTCTGAGTTATGTAGGCTTAAGTATGCTTTATG
Source organism: Arabis hirsuta (assembly GCA_964056655.1). NCBI lineage: Eukaryota > Viridiplantae > Streptophyta > Magnoliopsida > Brassicales > Brassicaceae > Arabis > Arabis hirsuta. The sequence goes on along the minus strand of OZ053298.1, from coordinate 25,345,402 downwards.
TCTGAGTTATATATTATATGGGGCTGAGTTAAGTTTAATTTTGGGCTGACTTGATTCTCTTTGTACAGCATATTTGCGCGTATATGAGAATCCTCATAAAAAAATCCATGCTAGATCCCTCTCCATTCTACTCCAAGCGAATTGGATTTTTGGACTCTTGGTTTACTTCAGGATGGTGTATGGATTACCAACAGTTCAAGATCAAACCAAAGATGTTTAAGTTCAAAGGTGCTGGGTATGAGGATTTAGTAAACGGCAAAATTCTCTCAGACCTGCAAACAAACAAGAAGTGGTTAGAAGATGTCGATCACTTGTACGGAGTTCTACATACCAGAGGAGATCATTGGGTGGCATTTCACGTGGACCTTCTTAAGGAGAAGATCGAAGCTTACGATCCCATCATTGGACAGGTAACACCCGAAAGTGAACAGAAAATCCTATATGAATTTAGGCCGTTTACGCAAATAATCCCTGCAATGATGAACGAATTAGTTCCTGCCAATCTCCGAATATCTAGATTCAAGCAGTTTGCGTTCCGAAGGAGGAGAGGCAAATACATCCCACAAAACATCCAAGTTGGCAACTGTGGGGTGTATGCATTGAAGTTTGTCGAGTGTCTAGCGCTTGGCACTACTTTCGATGGGATAAATGATGCGAATATTTAGGGTATACGGGTAAAGATGGCATCAGATATCCTCCATGAAGGAAGTTATAATATGTTGGGGCAGTTCGAAATAACATGAACCCGTTTATTGTATTGTACTTATTTGACTTATGCATGATAAGCTTTCATTAAAAGTGTAAATTAAATAGAGTCCCAATTGCGACTATTTAAATCAGCCCTAACTAAATAGAGTCCCAATTAAAAGTGTATACAATATGAATGGTATCTAATTGGTGAGATAAATATATGTTAGTCAGCCTTTACTCTCATTAATAGCGACTGACTGATTGTGCAAAGAAGCGGCTGACCAAAATATTAGAGTTCCTAAAAGTTCAATCATAACTCCTAGTTCCCAAAAGATTAATAATTACACCTAATATATGAAGCGTCTCGAGAGTATTAATTTCAATATGATTACGTATTCATACGCAATAATAAATAATATATTCTCTATTATTAAAATTTAAAATCACATAACTGATCCAAAAGCAGCGGTCACACAAATTGTTCTCCTTACTGCCTTCAATTAGTGTGACACTTTCCCCAACCCCAGTCTAGAGATCTAACAATCTTGTCTATCCTCTGAACAGATTCCCTTGTGAAAAGATATAAATACTCCTCAGAATTCCAAAATACATTGCGTGTCATTGCATATGTGTACTAAACCCTAAACCCTAAACCCTAAACCCTAAACCTTAAACCTTAATTTCTAGAGGTATAGCAAAAGATACACATTGTTCTCACAAAACCCTAAACCCTAATTCCTAAAGGTCTAGCAAAACATACACATTGTTCTCACAAAACTCTAAACGAAACCCTAAACCATAATTCCTAGAAGTATAGCAAAAGATACACATTGTTCTCACAAAACCTTAAACCCTAAACCCTAAACCATAAACCCATAAACCCTAAACCTTAATTCCTAGAGGTATAGCAAAAGATACACATTGTTCTCACAAAACCCTAAACCCTAAACCCTAATTCCTAAAGGTCTAGCAAAAGATACACATTGTTCTCACAAAACTCTAAACGAAACCCTAAACCATAATTCCTAGAAGTATAGCAAAAGATACACATTGTTCTCACAAAACCTTAAACCCTAAACCCTAAACCATAAACCCATAAACCCTAAACCTTAATTCCTAGAGGTATAGCAAAAGATACACATTGTTCTCACAAAACCCTAAACCCTAAACCCTAATTCCTAAAGGTCTAGCAAAAGATACACATTGTTCTCACAAAACTCTAAACAAAACCCTAAACCATAATTCCTAGAAGTATAGCAAAAGATACACATTATTCTCACAAAACCTTAAACCCTAAACCCTAAACCATAAACCCATAAACCCTAAACCTTAATTCCTAGAGGTATAGCAAAAGATAAACATTGTTCTCACAAAACCCTAAACCCTAAACCCTAATTCCTAAAGGTCTAGCAAAAGATACACATTGTTCTCACAAAACTCTAAACGAAACCCTAAACCATAATTCCTAGAAGTATAGCAAAAGATACACATTGTTCTCACAAAACCTTAAACCCTAAACCCTAAACCATAAACCCATAAACCCTAAACCTTAATTCCTAGAGGTATAGCAAAAGATACACATTGTTCTCACAAAACCCTAAACCCTAAACCCTAATTCCTAAAGGTCTAGCAAAAGATACACATTGTTCTCACAAAACTCTAAACGAAACCCTAAACCATAATTCCTAGAAGTATAGCAAAAGATACACATTGTTCTCACAAAACCTTAAACCCTAAACCCTAAACCATAAACCCATAAACCCTAAACCTTAATTCCTAGAGGTATAGCAAAAGATACACATTGTTCTCACAAAACCCTAAACCCTAAACCCTAATTCCTAAAGGTCTAGCAAAAGATACACATTGTTCTCACAAAACTCTAAACAAAACCCTAAACCATAATTCCTAGAAGTATAGCAAAAGATACACATTATTCTCACAAAACCTTAAACCCTAAACCCTAAACCATAAACCCATAAACCCTAAACCTTAATTCCTAGAGGTATAGCAAAAGATAAACATTGTTCTCACAAAACCCTAAACCCTAAACCCTAATTCCTAAAGGTCTAGCAAAAGATACACATTGTTCTCACAAAACTCTAAACGAAACCCTAAACCATAATTCCTAGAAGTATAGCAAAAGATACCCATTGTTCTCACAAAACCTTAAACCCTAAACCCTAAACCATAAACCCATAAACCCTAAACCCTGAACCTTAATTCCTAGAGGTATAGCAAAAGATACACATTGTTCTCACAAAACCTTAAACCCTAAACCCTAAACCCTAAACCTTAATTCCTAGAGGTATAGCAAAACATACACATTGTTCTCACAAAAACTTAAACCCTAAACCCTAAACTCTTATTCCTAAAGGTCTAGCAAAATATACACATTGTTCTCACATAAATAATAAATAAATAATCATATAATCATATAAATAATAAATCATATATTCTCTATTATATAAATATGGCATGTGAATATATGTACGTAATCATATTACGCACGCGTTTGGTACTCTCGAAACGCTAATCATACTAACCTTTTCTATGCTATTTGAGTAATTTTATCTATTTTTTATAGTATTTTTGGCAACTACGCAGTAACCGAACATTTTCAGTAACCCAACAGTTTTCGTTTTTTTCTATAAATACCAAGTGAAACTCAGTAACCGAACATTCGTTTTTATTAACTTTGAACTTGTTTTATCCGTTTGCAATCTCAAATACAAGTTAGTTTTTCCTTGTTCTCCTAGTATATGTAATTCACGTTTTTGCAACTTGATTTGTTTATATGTTTACATTATATATTAACATCCTATTTTCGATATACATGCAGCATCAATGGCAGAATCGAAGAAGATGATGAAGCGTCTAATGGAGGATGACCATCAACGAAATGCTATTAAAAAGGCCAAAAGGGAAAACGAGGACCATTACAAGACGTTGATCCTCTCGCTCAAGGAACAGATTAATACAAAAGTCATGATGCTTTTGTGGAAGTTATGTTTATTTTTGCGAAAATGGATTTGCTTGAAGAATTTATCGGGAAGGAAAAGGTCGACTTCCTTGCTGAGTTGGACAAACTTGCAGCAGAACTCGTTGAAGCCAAAGAAAAGATGTATAACGCCAGCGTTGAAGAACTTGATTGGATGAAGTTTCATGCAAAATAGGGATATATGTTTATCTAATGCTTATGTTTTAGTAGTCTTATGTTTATGTTTATGTTTATCTAACTTTATCTAATGCTTATGTTTTAGTAGTCATCGTAATAACTCAGCCTAACATTTGATATAACTCAGCCGAAACTCAGCCTATAACTCAGCCTAACATTTGATATAACTCAGTCGAAACTCAGCCTATAACTCAGCCTAACATTTGATATAACTCAACCTAAAATTAATACTCTCGAGACGCTAAACTGACGAGCTATATGGCGCTTCCTATATTAGGTGTAATGATTAATCTTTTGGGAACTAGGAGTTATGATTAGGTATAAGTCAGTCATAACTCAGCCTAACTCAGTCATAACTCAGCCTAAACTAAACACTCAGTAAACGAACAGTTTTTAATTGTATTTTTGGTAACTACTCAGTAACCGAACAGTTTCAGTAACCCAACAGTTTTCGGTTTTTTCTATAAATACCAAGTGAACACTCAGTAACCGAACATTCGTTTTTATTAACTTTGAACTTGTTTTATCCTTTTGCAATCTCAAATACAAGTTAGTTTTTCCTTGTTCTCCTAGTATATGTAATTCACGTTTTTGCAACTTGATTTGTTTATATGTTTATATTATATATTAACATCCTATTTTCGATATACATGCAGCATCAATGGCAGAATCGAAGAAGATGATGAAGCGTCCAATGGAGGATGACCATGGAGCAAATGATGTTAAAAAGGCCAGAAGGGAAACCGAGGACAAGGAACAGATGAAAGCTAAAGGTGAATTGCATGATGCTATGATGGAAGTGAAATCTATTAATGCGAAAATGGATTTGCTTGAAGAAATTATGGGGAAGGAAAAGGTTGACTTATTTGCTGAGTTGGATAAACTTGCTCATAAACTCGTTGAAGCCGAAGAAAAGATGGCCAAAGTCGAAGTTCCAGAAATTGATTGGATGAAGCTTGGTGCAAAATATATGGCTGACTAAATGTTTATCTAATGCTAATGCTTATGTTTATGTAATGCTTATTACTCAAATGTTTACGTAGTTTTAGTACTCTAATGAAGAATTTGTTTATTTTATCATAACTCAGCCTAAACTTCGTTTATAACTCAGCCTAACCTTTGACATAACTCAGCCTAAACTTCGTTTATGACTCAGTCGTATGAGACCCTTTAGTTATTTGTGTTTTGAATATTTAAACCAATAAGTCAGCCGCTTCTTTTGCACAAAGTTGTCATAACTCAGCCGAAACACTAAACTGAGATGCTAAACTGACGGTCGAAAACGAAGAGTCGCTATTTTTTTTTTGAATCTATAAATACCATTTAAATACTCATTAACCAGTCATAAACCCTACTTGTTTTTCTACTTAGTTACCGACCAGTTGTTTTTCGTGACTACTCAGTAACCAAAAAGTTGCTATTAATGAGAGTAAAGGCTGACTAACACATAAGTCAGCCTTTACTCAGTAACCGAATTTTTAAATTTTTTAAATGTTTTAAATTTTTTTAAATCTATAAATACCATCTGTTTAGATTTTCATTAACTTTAAATCTCTAGAGAAATCCACACCATCTGTTTAGATTTTCATTAACTTTAAATCTCTAGAGAAATTCACTTTGTAATTGAAGTATTCTCTCTTACCGCCCTACCTGAAGAAATCCAAGCCTTAGTGGCCGAACGTGTGGCCGCTAACTCTATTGCAGATCTATATAGATTGAGAGCAACATGCAAGTCTATGAAGGAACTAACAGACCGGCCCGGAGTGTACACATCTATAGATGTGTTTACCTTCCCTTCGTACATACATCTATCTAGCTTGGTGATGCAAGTTTGCTACGCTAATGGAAACCCGAGTACACTGTTCTTAGAGGGTGTACAGAAGTTCTTCACGTTCGACCTCCAAGATGAAGGAATTGCTTTGATTAAGAGAGCAGCAGATTCAGGATTCGAGCGTGCTTTGTACACATATGCAATGACACGCAAGGTATTTTGGAATACTGAGGAGTATTTATCTCTTTTCACAAGGGAATCTGTTCAAAGGATAGGCAAGATTGTTAGATCTCTAGACTGGGGTTAGGGAACATCTCACACTGATGCGTTTCTAACGAAGAAGTATGAGTTTATGTCAAAGGAATTAACCTTGTTCTATGATTGTACATGTACTCCATTGTTGGACCGAGATTGAGATCTTTGGTACATTGAAGACAGTAAGGAGAACAATTTGTGTGACCGATGCTTTTGAATCAAAGAGTTAGGTCTTTTTTTACGGTGATTTTAAGCCGATTATATATTGGCCCGACACTAGGCTTTGGGTGTTGTAATATAAACTACTGTTTCCTCCTTTATAATGTAATTCAGATCAGTTATGTATTTTTGGTACTCTAATCCTTTGTTTCTTTGTTTATGACTTCACTTTTGACACGCATGAGATAAGTCATCATTCTGTTAAATATAATTCAGTCGTGTAGTAAATATAAGTCAGCCGTGTAGTATATATAAGTTAGCCGTGTAGTATATATAATTCAGCCGTGTATTAAATATAATTCAGCCACTTATGTTTTAGTAGTCTTATGTTTATGTAATAACTCAGCCTAAATTCTTCGTAATAACTCAGCCTAACATTTGATATAACTTAGCCGAAACTTCGTTCATGACTTCACTTTTACACGCATTAGATAAGTAACCCTTTAATCATAGACGGAAAAAAAAAAATCAGAACATATAAAATCTCCACCTTTGGCTTTTGTTTCTAAACCCTAGGTTGTGAAACAACGCGGCTCCTCTCTTTCTCCTCTCTTGCACCAAAACTTCTGACTTCCTCTGCAAACTTCACGAAAAAAGATCCATGTAAGTCTCTTCGATTTCCTCTGTTCAAGATTTTGAACCATGTAGAGAGTATACTCCATAAGTATTAGGAGGATTACGAACAGCACTCATAAACTTAGGGTTTTTCTTATCTTTGAAGCTCCTTTTCCAACTTCGACAATGGCGGATCAAGTATGTAAATCTCCTACAAACCCACATTTCTTTCAACCTCTTCTTCCCGGCTTCCACTCCCACCTCGTAAGTAATCTCCCTTCTTCCCTCCCTCTCAATGTCTTTCTTCTTCTTTACGGTTTGTGTTTGTTGCAGAGCATTCCGGTGAAGTTCTTTTCGAAAACATAGAAGGAAAAAACGAAAGAAATATGATTGAGCTTAAGTCGGACGCGTCTGAGAAAACATGGAAAGTTAATATGGAAGGTCGGACACTCACCTTTGGATGGAAAGAGTTCGCAGTTGCTCATGATTTCCGAGTCGGAGACTTCGTCATTTTCAGACATGAAGGAGATTTTTTGTTCCACGTCACTGGTCTTGGACCTAGTTGCTGTGAGATTCAATATGTACAGTCTAGCAACAATGTTGATGATGATGATGATGTGGAGGAGGAGGACAAAGTGAAGAAGAGAGAAACCAATGAGAGTAGTCAAAGTGAAAACCGATTTGTAACACTAACTATCACACTAGCTAGTCTAAAAGATTCTAGACTTGTAAGTTTAAGTAAACTCTCTTGAAGGAGTTTTGTTCCCTTATTTTTTTCGTTATTGATGTTTTGTCAAGAGCTTATTGTCTCTTTCTTATGCAGCATATTCCACTGAGCTTCACTAGGGCTCACCAGATGAAAAAAGCAGGAGGGAAGGAGATTACTCTTTTGGACCAGCATGGAGTAGAGTGGCCAGTGTATCTATGCCTGCCAGACATACGTATGAGGTTGCGCTTTGGTTCAGGGGTTAGAGAATTCTTCAAGGCTATTGACATTAAGGCGTACGAATCTTTTGTGCTGGAGTTGGTTTGGGAAGACAAAGCATCTCCTCCTATGCTCAAGTTCTGCTCCAAGATCGAGGAATGATGCCTCTAGTTTCCTTCCACCAAGTTCTTCCCTCCCTCTCTTTTTTTGTTTTGATGAAACTTGGGCTTGTTTTTTTTTTTTGGATGAAACTATATTGCTTGTTTTTTTTTCTTTCTTTTGGATGAAACTATTGCTTATTAACTTATAACCTTATAGATTAAGTACAACAATTTGCCAAATTTAAATATCAACAGTGCCATAGACTACTCGAGAAGTCTACATAACTCAGTCGTATTATAATTCATTTGACGGCTGATTTATCGATGTAACAAAAACAAAAATCAGCCTTTACTAAGACATACCGCAGCCCTGTCGTGTATATAACTCAGCCAAACCTCAAACATACCCTAAAATCGAGATAAATAATGTTGAGGTATAGGTTCTCTTTCAACATATAAGTCAGCCGAAACGTGCCATAAGTCAGCCATTAGGTGCATATAAGTCAGTCAAAACGTGTAATTTATCTCTTGACGATTCGTATTTTGGGCGGGAAAAAAAAACTCAATTTATTCAATTTTATCTCGCGACGTTAAGTGCATATAAGTCAGCCGCAACATGAAATTTATCTCGCGACGTTTCGTATTTTTGGCGGAAAAAAAAACATTATTTATTCAATTTTATTACGTTTCGTACTCTCGAGACGCTATACTGACAGTTATATGGCTCCCTATACTAGGAGTAATGATTAATCTTTTGGGAACTCTAATCTTTTTTAAATATTATTTGTTTTAAAATATTATGATTTGTTTTTAAAATATTACGCGGTTGGACGAGTTACCATCTTCATCTTCTTCCTCATCTAACCCAATCTCATCGTCGTTTATTGACAATCAGCCGTGTTGTAATCATAACTCAGTCGTTTATTGACAATCAGCTGTATTGTAATCATAAGTCAGTCGTTTATTGACAATAATTCAATCTTTACGGCTGATTTATCGCATTAACAAAAACACAAATCCATACATATCCAAACAACACTTTTAAATCGAACAAGTTTTTGCATTATGCCCAGACTGTTTACAACGGGAACATGCGTGTCGTTTCCTAGGACGTTTGTTGTCAAGGGAAACTTCTAAAGCAGATTTCATCCTACTTTTCTTAGGCCTTCCTGATTATTGACGAACAAGCGGGGGCAAGCACGGTTGGTTAGCAACGTTATTTGAAACTTGGAGCGCTAAATCTATCGGCATGATCGACTCAGCGTATGCGTTTACCAAATAACTGATGTTGTAGTAAGGACTACACAAGGATATACGACAAATTTGTCTGTCTTCGGCAGCTGCGATTGCATGCACGCATGGTAATTTCTCGTGTTCAAAACGCCGACATGTGCATTTTCTCGTTTCCAAATTCACAATATGCAAAGACGATCCATATGTAACTTCCGTGTGATAAGGATCAATCCTTTGTACCGTCATAAGTCTGGCGACAATGACACGGCCCTATTTATTCATAAAAAAATTTTAAACATTACGGCTGGCTTATCATAAAGGCTGGGTTATGGAACAATAAAGACTGACTTATGAACTGCAATGGCTGACTTACATGTAGTAGTTTCTCGACACCACGCGAACGCGTGGTTAGCTACGATTTCGCTTCCTCTCTCCGTTCTTCAAACCATCTGGTCATCATAACCCGTATCGATTCTAATAGTCGAACAATGTGAAGACTTCTAGCATTTGACAGTGCTTTGTTCATTGATTCCGCTATGTTCGTAGTCATCAAATTGTACCTTTGGCCCGGGAAATGAACACGCGCCCACAGTCGGACATCAGCTCTTTGGAGGTAGTCATGAAGTTCAGGATTAATCGCTTCAATCTCCTCGAACATCGTATTAAAGTCAGAAACCCTAAAACATTTTGCCGCTTTCTTCACCAGACGAAAGACATCTTTTCCTTTGTACTGTTGCAAAATGTTTTTATATAAATGGTAAGTGCAAATTCCATGAGAAGCCAACGGAAACATATCTCCAATTGCTTTTCCTATCGAATCATGCCTGTCCGAGATAATTGCAAGAGCCTCATCGTCAGGAATCAAAATTTTTAGTTGCATAAAAAACCATTGCCATGAATCATCATTTTCAGTGTCAACCACACCAAATGCTATTGGGAAAATCTGAAAGTTACCATCCTGTGCTAGTGCTGTGAGAAGTGTCCCTTTGTATTTACCGTTAAGAAACGTACCGTCGACAATGACAACTTTGTGCATGAAACAAAACCCATTTATGATCGCACCAAATGCAAGGAACACATACATGAATCTTCCAAACTCGTCAATTTGAAGACGCATAACCGTACCCGGATTTGCCCTTCTTATCATATATAGGTAAGGAGGCAAGTCTTCAAACCCATTCTCAGGAGTTCCCATATCGATTTCCCTTGCAAATTTTAGCGTCCTATGTGATTTCCAATAATCCATCTGTCCACATGGAAAACGTAAAGTACAAGTAAAGCAGCTGTAATAAACAAATAAGTCAGCCGCAACGTACCAATAAATCAGCTGAAATATAAAAATAAGTCAGCCAAAACGTACTAAAAATCATCTGAAATAGAAGTCAGTCGCAACGTACCAATAAATCAGATGAATTATAAAAATAAGTCAGCCAAAACGTACTAAAAATCAGCTGAAATAGAAGTCAGCCGCAACGTACCAATAAATCAGCTGAAATATCAAAATAAGTCAGCCAAAACGTACTAAAAATCAGCTGAAATAGAAGTCAGTCGCAACGTACGAATAAATAAGCTGTAATATACAAATAAGTCAGCCTAAACGTACTAAAAATCAGCTGTACTATACAAATAAGTCAGCTGCAACGTACTAGTAATTACCTTTACACCAAACTGCTTATTGATAGTTATTCCGACACTCTTAGGTCGAATTGACGGACCAACATCGCCGAGATAATCCCTGTACAACTGGCCTAAAATATCTGGTGTTGCTTGTCGAGATCGATTAGAACGCTCAGTTACAGAACATGTATGCTCCGAATCGTAAATACGAACATAAAATGCCGGTAATTCCCCTTGTGTAGAAGCACGAACTCTCCAGAGACATCCATCAACCCAACGCTTAACAATGAGTGTGTCCGAATCGGATACGTCTACATCAAAATCAAATTGATCTCTCACCGTAATAAGTTTCAGTCGTTTCTCCAAATCGGCTTTACTCTCGTATCGTTGCCCTACCGCGAGGTTTAGCGAAGACATCTCCAACCTTAGTATCTCTGGATTCCTTTCCGATCCGCTCACCGACATGTTGTGAGCTCTCTTGTTAGGCGGTAGCGTCGGTGAATCTTCGTCTTGTGTTGGAGACTCACCGTATGAACTGAAGTTATCATCTTCAGATGAAGCACCATCCGAGTCGTCGAACATATCAAATCGGCTTTCAAATTCATCATCTTCTTCATCTTGTTCGCCTACTTCGTATTCTTCACCTTCCATTTTACTTGCGCAATCCATGTCTTCATCGTCGCGTTTATCTTCGTATTTTGTTTCAACACCAGGACAATTATCATTACTTAAACCACCGTAATCTTCGTATGTAGATTCTACTTTTGAGCCATAACTGAATAACTTTTTCTTCTTCTCTCTCACTTTGTCATTCCGACTAATTTCGTTCTCCTTTTTCTCCGTAATCTCTACACAGAGACGTATCTGTTCGAATTTCCTTAGGCTTAGAAAACCTATCAACTATCGAGTATTGGAGACGTAAATTGGTGGAGTATCGTGCGCCATTGTTTTCAAAGTTTTATTCGAGAACATGTAGCTCAGCTGAATCTGATGGCTCGACTCGTTCAATCCGTAATCATCGAATACAGATTTCACAAGTTCGTCGTGTGTTGTTTCATCATTTAAATACAGAACTCTACACCCTCTACCGTCGGCGTTGAATACGTATTTATTTTTCTTGACCTAGTTACCGGAAACAATAATTACCGGATTCATAAGATCTCGAACAAAGATCGATGAAAAAAAAATAATGAGGAAGGAAAATAGATGAAGAGGGTGACGATTAAGTTTCTGGGTATCAGATGATAAAGAAGATAAATAGATGAAGAAGAAGAAGAAGACACAGCGTCACAACATAAAACTCTAACAATGACATGGAAAATGACATGGAAAATAGGAGCTAATGACATGGAAAATCGGATTTGATGTCATTAATTTTTTGCTTATATGGCAAGTGAGCCACAAAATGAAAACGTAAATCAACCTAACTAAATCAGTCATCAAATGCATATGTAAGTCAGTTGTAATGTGAATACTATTTCAGTAATAAAAACAACAAAAATCAGGTTCGAAAAGAGGCCATAAAAGGGTGTAGATCAGCTGGAAAATATTATGTCAGCTGTATCGTCTAATAAATCAGCCATCAAATGAATGCTATTGTAGTAATTAATCTTTCGCTAATAAATCAGACGTAATAAGGCCGAGTTTACTATTAATCAAGCTAAACACGGCTGATTTACGCTAATTATACTTAAATCAGCCATAACAATCTTTCATAGGTAAGTCGTCCGTTTAGTAACACAGCTAGTCGATGATCATTCCATCATCGTGAGAAACATATCTCAACCAGTCGATGTACAAATCAGCCGTCATATATGTACGTAAGTCAGACATTAGCTCATAAATCAGACAGATTTTTGTAAACTCAGCCGTCTCATAAATATTAAGTCAGCCAGAAGATCTTAAATCAGCCACGTTTTGTAACTCAGTCGTATCGTTTGGCTTATTTGTATATGTAAATCAGCCAATTTTTTTAAGTCAGCCACATCGTATATATAACTCAGCCGTCAATACCACCGTAATGCTTTACGGCTGAGTTCATGAATACACGTCAGTGATTTCCTATGTGGCGCCGGATTTTATCTGACGTGGCACTCAAAAGTAATGGCATGCTTGTAATTAGGTTTTTTGTCATAACGTAATTACAAGGGCACGCTGGGCATTTAAAATAAATCAGTAATAAAAAAAAGTTTCATATAATTCTAGTAATATTACCTAATTTATGTGCCGTTTAAGTTAAGTTCCCTTTATAATAAGATAAAAATGATGCAAAAACAATGAAAGGAATTTTTATTTCGTTTTTTTTTTTAAAAAGAAAAGAAAAAAATAGTAACAAAACAGATTTTTATGAATTTTTTTTAAACAAAACATATATAAAAAGGATAAAGGCCGGATGAACACAACCTTGGATAGGAGCTTTTAAGCTCTGATACCAGATGATATAAGATTGGAATCCACCAAACTTATATTCACAAGATGATCGAGAGTTTACAAGCTATGCACGCGGAAGATGGATGATGATAGAGATAGAGATGGAGGTTTTGTTGTTGAATCCACAACAACACACGAACTAGACTGTTTGAATCTCACAAAAAACCTAGGAACGCAATCATACAAGACAATGGAATCTCACCAAGGGCTTGAAATGATAAGAACACAAAAGACACACACTTTTGTAAAAGAAAACTTAACGTTTTTATTTAATAATTCAAGATGAAGGGTGATTTACAATGAGGAATGAACTGAGCTTATATAGGCTCGAAAAATAACATATCTAAGGTCTAAAACAAGAAGCAAATCGTGAAAACTAACTAAGAAACTAGCCGTTGGAGAATTGATGACAAAATCGACCAAATAAGGTAAGTTGGAGGCTCCTTGTATCTTGACAGCTTGTGGAGGAAGTGATGCGCCTTTGGAACATTTTTGATTATGTAGGGAGACTTTATAACGCATACAAGTTGATAGAAATGTGACCATTGTGGTTTAATGCTCCAAGGTTCCAAATAAGGCAAGTATGGGATCCTCTAGTTTAGAAACTTAATATCTTTCAAACCAAATGTGGTCTTGGGATGAATCCAATTCTTGGAGCATCTACGTTGGCTCAAGATTCCATAACAAGTTGATTCGTAGCTTAGTTCCTCCTGGTTTGGTTGGAATATTCTAATCAATGCGTATATGTCCAATTCAGTTATGTTCGGTATCACATGATTTGAAAACTCAATAACTCCTTCGTCTGAACTCCGATTGAGCTGATTCAACTTCGAGGCATGCTCTAGATGAGCTGAGAATGTTCTAAAAGTTATCTCATGCTCTGATTCTTCGTGATTAATCTGGAAGACGTTGAACAATGGACGTCCTCACTAACAAGGTAGTCTGGAATCACCATGTTTGTAAATTTAATCTCGGTTTGATCCGAGCTCCTATAGACCCAACTCTAGTTTGAAATGATTCTCTGATGAGTGACGTTTCTGGGAAAATTTGATTTGTTGCTTAACTCCTTCTGGTTGGTTCGGTAGGCTCCTTGAAATGCACATGTGTCCTTATCAAATCCTATGCGGCTCGAGTGGTAAGTTGGATGGAACTCCAATTCAGCTACTGGTTTGATGACCGCATCACAAAAGCTTATATCCCTTGTAACCAGAAGGATATCCCAATAGAATACAAGCCTTTGAGCGAGCTTCAAACTTGTGTATCTGCTTTGGAGATGTAGAAACATAGCAAAGACAACCAAAAATTTTGATTTTGAGAGAAATCTGGAGCTGATCCGGTGAGAAGTTCAAAGGGAGTCTTGTTGAGTAACAGCTGAGATGGAGTTCTGTTGATTAGGAACACTGCTTTGAGAACATAATCCCCCCCCCAATAAGATAAAGAAACCTGAGAGTGGAACATCAAAGCTTTGGCTATGTTCAAGATATGTTGGTGTTTGCGCTCTACCACTGAGTTTTGCTCTGGTGTTTTAGGGCAAGAATGATAGGAAAAATCCCTTTAAACTGATACAACTCTATAAAATGCAATTCAGGCGCATTATCTTATCTAACTGCTTTATCTGTCACTTTGTACTAATTCTCAACCATAGTGATGAATGGAGGAAAAATAGTCAAAACTTCACTCTTTGTCTTTAACAAATAAACCCAAGTTGCCCTTGAATGGTCATCCACAATTGTCAAGAAATATTTATAACCATCACGTGTAGCAAATAAGAAGGGTCTTCGAACATATATATGTAATAGATCAAAGATGTGATTACAAATATTGTTCTGAGATGGAAATGAAAGCTTATTCTGTTTTGTCAACTGACATACATGACAATAATGAGTCTTCTTATTCTTATGTGTATTAACCCCTAATACATTTGATATAGGGTTTAAACGAGTAAAAGAAGGATGTCCAAGTCTCTTATGCCAAACTTCAACATCCACTGCTGTATTCACGTAAAATTCTGGAATGTCCAACACATAGAGGTTTGCAATCTGTTTACCCTTCCTAATCGTTAACTCCCTGCTAATGTTCTGACTTTCACAAGAAGAAACATCAAAGACAACTCTGGAATGAAGAGTAGAACTCAATGACCTGATGTTTATAAATTTCAATCAAAATTCAAGGATGAACATAATATTATGCAAAGTAATGTCCTTGTTTATCCGATTCTCTCCAACTCCACTAATTTTGACTAATGGTCCAATGGGAAAATTTACTAAACTATCAACAGTAGTGTCCAAGGAAGTGAAAAGTGATTTATCATAAGAGACATGATGTTTGGCTCTAGAATCTATCACCTATGAACGCTTTGATAAAACACTCTTTGAAACAGTTAGAATTCCAACAAACTTGAATGTAGGGGAAAAGAATTCAATACCAGAAGAAGCATCCTAAGTTTCTGGTGGAGAAGGTATCTGAGATGTGCTAGCTTCAGTTGGAGAACTCAAGGTCTGATTCTGTAGATGAGAACTGAAGAAAGCAATGAAGTGTTGAATTTGTTCCTTAGTTAAATTCCCAACAAAAGATTATAAACCATGTTTATTATCAGAAGAAGAACTGATAGCAACCTGAGCAGTCACAGGGCGAGAGGCATGTTTGGTCTTTGGAGTGAATCCAGGTGGAAATCCATGTTTCTTATAACACCTCTCAGCAACATGGCCAACTCTGTTGCAGAATAAACATATTGGCCTATCCTTTGTTTGGACCATTCTGATCATAGCAAGTCATGGCCGTAATGCTGTCAACATTATTAACCTCAAAGACTTGGAAAGCAGCAGCAGGGACAACAACACTAGCTGAGAAACCTTTTTGACTGTCATCCTGATCCAAAATGTGGTAGACTTCAGCCAGTGAAGGTAGGGCTTTCTTTGCAATGATTTGGTGACGAATCACTGCATAAGATTCATTGAGATCAGCTAAGAAAAACCCTAAATCCTAAACCCTAAAACCCTAGAAAAAAATCTTCGTCTCTATCTTCTTTTTCCTCCCCAGCGCAGAGAAACGGAGTGAGCGGGAATCTTTGCTTTTCACCTTTCTTTCTTTCCTTTTCTATCTCTCAAGAAAAGAAGAATTTTTTTTTCTAATTATTTTGATCGATCCATTATAAAAAGTTTTTTTTTTTTTAAGGACGACAATTTCCCGCTTCACTATCTTAGCTCTTTCAGCCTTAAGCTGCATAGTGGCTGCCTTCCCACAAGTACAACGACCTTCAGGCTCATCATAATTCTCTAACTGATCCCATAACGTTTTCAGTTGAATAGTAATTAGAAAGAGACATAGAACCTTGACGTAGATCTTGTATTTGTTGAGTGAGAAGAAATGTGCGTGGGAGATTAGACATATGAAAACAACCATAGAGATCACGCCAGATATCATAAGCATCATTCATACGCAATATACTACAATAAATCTGTGGAGAAATAGAATTCAACAACCAAGTTTTGACTATACTATTGCATCTAGACCATAGACGAAATTGAGGGTCTTATTCTACAGGTCTGGGCAAAGTTCCATCAATAAATCCGTTCTTATTCACGGCATCTAAGGCAATCAACATCGCAACACTTCAGTCATCATAATTCTTACCATCAATATGATGAGAGATGATGTTTAAACCTAGATGATCTGCGTTGTGCATATAGAATCGGGATTGAGTCGAATCGGAGTATATCGGCACCGTAACAGCTCGCGAAGCTCCAAGAACGTCAGATTGTTCAGCGGAAGGATCATTCAGAGGAGAAGAAGGTACAATAGCAGATCTAGCTGATTTCCAAAGAGGAGTAGCTTCAGATCGAGTAGATATGCGAGTTCGAGTTGATCAGCGCAAAATGTTCTTCAAAGACATCATCGAGTATAAAATCGAGTGATCGGAAGACAAATTCGAGCTAAGAAATGGTGAAATTGAAGAGAAACAAAGAGATCTAGAGCTGGAATGGCTTTGATACCATATTACGAATGAGAGAGTATGAAGAAGATAGAGTTTGTTGTAGAAGATATTCTCATTAAGAAAAACAACAATGTTGTACAATTAGCTTATGTACATCTAACCAATGTACTACTAAACCGATATTTACATAGAACCGAAATAAACTTATAATCCAATATTCTTTCATGTTTTTACTTGTGAAATCACCGTATTAAAGAAGATGTGAAGAACGAATCGAATCGTTACCTAGTAAGAAAATTTTGATTTCCAGAAATTACTATGACTCATGAATTTGGTATGATTTGGATCACATCGAAAAAGAAAAATCGGAGACGAAAGCGTCAACGGAATACTTTCATAGTAATAGAGATGGTAATGGAAAATCAACGCGTTGTCCGAATAGCGAGTTGATCAGAATAGAGATATAACGTAAAAAAAAAGAATAGTTGTTCTTGCGTGTATTTTGCTAGAGTTCAAATGATCCCTTTCTCTTGCTTGACTAATAACATACATATATCATTAATCAACGCGTGAATCGGGCGTTACGTCGTTCGAATTTAAGATTCCCCTTTCCAGTTCTCCAGCTTTCCAACTCTCCACCTCGCAGACTTTTCAATTCTGAGGCCCATTATTGAATGTTCATTTCGTTTTAAAGACATCGTCTAACAAAATCATTAAACCTAATATAAGTGAATTGATTGGGTTTCGGGCACGTTTTGGCATTGTGACGTTACCGTGTTGCCACGTTCTCAAGTTGGTTTAATATATCTCTAGTTTTATTTCTCTACGAAAACAAATTCGTGTTAATCCGAAATATGAAGCCAACAATAACTTCAAGAATAGAATATTATGTTATTATTATTTATATAGTTATGATATATATTAGAAACAAACGCGTCCTAATTTTTCTTTCTCATATATGTATTTGGGGTAGCGAAAACTCCCAAAAAGTCCAATCGTGTCCAAGGAGTTGTGAATCTTGATGGAGTTGCCTCTCTGCCATGAATCCGTTGAGGAAATGACCTCCAAACAACTGATTGGGAGATTTCATGTAGATGGGTTAGGAAAGATCTCTCTTGCTGTTCCAGTCGGGCATCAATATTCAGACTGATGCATCTTGATTTTATGCCTTCTCGACTAACATGTAGAGCATCTGTTATCTTTCGGCTAGGTTTTCTTGGGAATGCCCTCTCCTCCCCGTAGGGAGTGGTGGGATAGGCGCAGCTGAGGCGTTTTTGGCACCTTGTGGCAGATTTCCTGAGGTGTCTTGTTGACGTAGCCACGCACTACGAGATAGCATTGAAGGGGTTACCGCAGCGGCCGGGGTGTTGGATTCAACAGTTTTGCGTTGATATACCATGCTCGCCACAACAGATTGTGTTTCGACTGACATCGAGGCATTTGGGCCGGTTTCGGTTTTACCAACAATCTGAGATTCAGATTGTTCCTGGCCTTGTGGAATCCTGGCTGGCGAGTCATCAACTCTCGAAGTTTCGGATATGTTCTTGTCCATTTTCGCTCTAACAAAGCTTATTAAATTTTTGTGTTAGGCGTATCTATTTCTTCCTCTTGGACGGCGCCAAATGTGGAAGCTGATTTCCACAATAAGAATTTATATATGAATTCAGAGAAGAAATTTTAGTTTTAAGAAAAATCTATAAATCTGATATGAAGTTTGAAATATAAGGTGAAATTATATTTATATTTATATGGATCGAATATACAAAGAGATCTCGAGTGAGATATATTTATAATCTAAAGTGTATTGTTATGCTTATCGTAGATGGGGAAAGTTGGCGCATTCTGCTTGCACTCCTTGTATTTATAGTTTGATCCAGCTCCTCCATCCAGCTCCACGTATCTCGGACACTTTCTAGGTAGATCCTCCGAAAATATCACAGTTGCAGTTGAGTCAAAGATTCCTTTGATTTGTTCTCAGCTCCTAACTCAACTCATGTTGATTCTATGTGTTTTGAGTTGACTTGGTTCCATCGTTATGGTCCATTTTATTTACATGATATTTGGGTCTAGGATTGGGCTTTCTTTTGTTATTATGCCCTCTTTATTTTGGTTTTGTTGAGCTTTTCGTAGATTAGATTCGGTGACGAATCTAAATTCCAATTAGCACCAAATTTAACTACAAAAAGACCCATTCAAAATTTTCATTAGAATCGAACTTGATCCAAACCGCATTTTTTTTTATCAGTATCGGTTTGAATGTTCGGATATGAATAATAAGACGAGGCCTATTCAAAACTAGAGAAAGCAAACCCTAAATCAACTTGGTAAAACAGACGGTAGCAAAGAAAAGGTTGACCAAGCTTCCACATAGTACTAGTAGAGGCGCCTTATTAGGTCCTATTAATAATATATCCCCTACAGTAATATTCGGTGCACCTTCCCGTAGACGATTATTGACGTTATTCTTTTATACAAAAGTTCAAATTATGCATTTTCTTACTTTGCCCTCCTCTCTCTTCTTCTTCCGCAAACTCTTTCCCTTTCTTTTCCCCCAAAAAAATCAGATTCGATTTTCTGTTTTCTCTGAATTTCTAGGGTTTCTTTTTCCAACGAGAGCGAGAGGCGATTGAAGGAGAAGAGCGAGATCCAATCAATCCGTTTCAGCTTCTAGATTTAGCGATGGGATGTTTCGGACGAACTGGGAAATCGAGCAAACGATCGGAGGCGAAAACCACGAAGAACAACGATTTCATCAAGAACAAACTCACCGTCGATGGAAACTGCGTCCGTAAGAAGGCAAATCGTGATGCGCAGACCCAATCCAGCTCAGGTATCGACTGGAATTTCGAAGCCGATTCGTTTTTTTTTAATTCATTTCTGGACTCGGATCTCGTGTGGATAGTAGTTTCGATCTGGATTCTTCGTTTTAGGTCATCCGTTTTTGCTACATTGCGAAAGCCGTTTCATGGAGACTCGCACTTTGCCTTTTGTCTTACCTTCTTCCGTTTCTGTTGAAATTCTTTTCATCATTTGTTAGAGATAGAGAGAATTATCTAGTTCCTGATCATGTTGTTGTGTTTGTATCGTTTTCTATGTGTTGGTTGTGTAGATTGCTTCAAAGTCAGTCCATGTGGAGATGTAAACAAGGAGGAGGATCAATTGACTTTGGATGCAAAGGATTTGAATGTTGAAGATGAATTTACAGGGAAGAAAGCACAGACTTTTACCTTTGAAGAACTCATTGTTTCTACCGGAAACTTCAGGTCGGATTGTTTCTTGGGGGAAGGAGGTTTTGGAAAAGTTTACAAGGGTTTCATTGACAAAATCAGTCAGGTAGTGTAGTTAGTGAGGATTCCATTATATATGCTTCTTGATCCGATCAAATTATTGAGTAATGTCGCTAGGTGAACTGAGAATTCAGCAAATCTGTTGTTAATGGTTTCTGATAGTTTGTTGCAATCAAGCAACTTGACCGGAACGGCGCTCAAGGAATCAGGGAATTCGTGGTTGAAGTGTTGACGCTAAGTCTTGCTGACCATCCGAATCTTGTAAAGCTTATCGGATTTTGTGCTGAGGGTGTTCAGAGACTATTGGTCTACGAGTATATGCCACTAGGATCCCTGGAAAATCATCTCCACGGTATGTTGTATACCTCAACTCAGTTGCTCTTTATCAAAAAGCCAAAGGATCATTCTATTAGTATGGATTCTCTTCCATTAGGTTTAAAAGGAAGAGAATGGGTCAATCAGATACTTTAATTTGTTGATTTTTCTAACTTTCTTCGTATTCTCTGTTTGGTTTAGATCTTCCTTATGGTAGAAAACCACTTGTTTGGAACACCCGGATGAAAATAGCTGCTGGTGCAGCGAGAGGTCTAGAGTATCTGCATGATAGAATGAAACCTCCTGTGATCTACCGTGATCTTAAATGTTCAAATATCTTGCTTGGTGAAGAATATCACGCAAAACTCTCAGACTTTGGGTTAGCTAAAGTCGGACCAAGAGGGGATGAAACCCATGTTTCTACAAGGGTTATGGGAACATATGGATACTGTGCTCCTGAGTACGCAATGACGGGTCAACTCACGTTTAAATCAGATATATACAGTTTCGGAGTTGTCCTTTTGGAGCTTATCACTGGAAGGACAGCGATCGATAGTACTAAAGCACGTAAAGACCAGAATCTAGTTGGATGGGTAAAGATAAATCTCTCATTTTATAACTTTTGCGTTTCTCCTTTTTCTAGTGATCATAATTCACATGCTTGACAAAATTTACAGGCGCTTCCATTGTTTAAAGATCGGAAGAATTTCAAGAACATGGTTGATCCGTTGATGGAGGGAGATTATCCGGTAAGAGGATTGTATCAAGCGCTTGCAATAGCTGCAATGTGTGTTCAAGAGCAGCCTGGTATGAGACCTGTGATATCGGATGTAGTAATGGCTTTGGATCACTTAGCTTCTATCAAATATGATTCTAATTACAAGAGAAACACAGAGACAAGAGTCGATGCTGAAGAGAAAAGACTGGCCGAATCTAAAGTTTGTATGGAGGAAAAACAAGAGATCAAGAAATGTTCGGATCAAGCAACATAATCAATAACGGTTCTTCTTCTGGAAACAAACAAAAAAAAAAAAAAAAAGTTTTTTCTTTTGTTTTTTTTCACATGTAGAATGATTCGTTTATGCGAACAACAATTTTGTTACTGTATAGGACTTAATCGAACCGGAATGCTAGACACTCGCTGGTAAACTGTGACTAGAGAGATTAACAATTTCTTCACATATTTCTTGCTATTACCTGGAGTGAATCATGACATACAGTACTACGAAGATAATATCTCTTCATATACTTGTATATTGGGAAAACGGTCATTTTAATACCGAATTTACTTCTCTCAATGTCATTACATCACTTATATAGGAAACTATCTTGCTAAGAACCCTAGAATACATGGTTTATGACATCATAGTGGGCTCGCTAGTTTTGTCTTGGGCTTATGTTTAATACTTCCCCGGAAACTTGGCGTCGGGTGAAAACAACGATGACAAGTTTGAAAGTGCACACTTGTTAACTTGGTAAGAGTTTGAGTCTTCATTGATGACTTGAAGACATAAACACATATCCCTATTCGCTTTAGAGATAGTTAAGTGAACTTTAGAACCAAATGAAAACTCTTGGTCTATACTTGGACATCTAACATTGTTTTATTATTGTATTATTATTGGAGATTTAATATTGTGGAAATCGAAATCCCGTGTAGGATTGGCTCGAAGATTTGAAATTTCTTGTGCCCATTAAAGGATAGGTATAATCCAAGTAGATTTCTTGGCTTCACAGAGAAAAAGTCTCTGCTTTCAGTCGTGAGAAGGCTAGAAAAAGCTAAAACTACTTAAAGGTTCTGACATTAAGAGAAAGATATTTGGATTTGGCTATATGAAGGGAGAAAGATAGAGACTTGGTGAGGTTAAAACCCAATAGATTTGAAATATATTGTGCCCATTGAAGGATAGAGATAACCCAAGTAGGTTTATTGGCTTCACGGAGACAAAGTCCCTACTTTCAGTCGTGAGAAGGCTAGAGAAAGCTAAAACTTCTTAAAGGTTATGACTTTAAGAGGAAGATATTTGGATTTGGCTATATGAAGGGAGAAAGACAGAAACTTGGTGAGGTTAAAACCCAATGAATCATCTATGCTTTGATACCATGTGAATAAAATCTAACTAAAATAGATTTGTGTTCTAGAAAAACTTCATTAAAAAAAACAAAAACAAATTGATAGAGAGAAATAGCTCAAAGAGCTTTATTAAGTGCAAGAAAGTAAAATGAAAGATGAAAGCTTTAGATTGTCACCAAGCTTCGTAAATATTTGATATAATCATAAAACGAGGAAGAAGTAGAGTTGCCTCTTTTGACAAGGTTTAGTTCATACAATGTCATTACAAGCCCCATATATATATGAATCTATCTTGTTTGGAAAACCCTAACTTCATTGGCCAATGGACTTATTTTGAGTTAATAGTATTGAGTTTCTTTGGATGCTCTAATATTGGATTCCTTGGAAATATTGACGTTGAAACCTAAAAAGAGCCAATTCTACGAAAGAACCTAAAACACAAAAACCAAAATACAATTCGAATCTGTTAGAAAATAACTTACATACAAAAAAATTCGGACATAGTCAGAAATCGAATTCGATTTAGAGTTAAATCAGAATCAAAGTAGAAGTGAGAAAATAGAGAGAGAGAGTTTTTAGTCGTATCGTTTTTAGATTAAGTGAAACAATCGCTTTAATTCAATTTTGTCTTAATTTTATAATAATTCAAAGAAAAAATTGTCATTCATCTAAAACAAAGCCCATTATTTCAAAAATTATAAAACAATGCCATAAATCACTATTCACAAAAGGTAAAATGACTATTTTGCTTTCTCTCGAAGAAGAAGAATTCGCCGAATCTCTCTCTCGCCGAATTTTTCTCTCTTGATGAAGAAGAAGGTGGTTGAAAAAAATGGTGATGGTGGTAGTCAAAGACCGCGATGGTGACTGTGGACATAGACGGTGTCGGCGGAGATGAAAACAGCGATGGACAAAAAAAAGACAGCGGTGGGGGACAAAATCGATTGTGAACAAAACAGGTGAGGGAAAAGGCGATTGTGAACAAAATATAGATGGATATGGTAGTGGGGCAAAATGAAGACGGTCAGTGTTGATAGAGACAGTGGTTGACGATGACGAAGACAGTGGCTATAAACATAAACGGTGACGGTGGACAAAAACGATATGGACGAAAATGTATATCATAAAATCAAAATAAAGGGTATAAATGTTTTTTTTTTAATTTCGTAAACAATGATTTGTGGCAGGAAATTTTTTTTGAACAAAGGTAAAATTCCCTAATTCAAACCCACATCATTTTGCAAAATGCCGGTGTATCAAGCTTAGGGACGTGTTTGTAAAAGTGGATGGTCCAAATGACAGAACTAGGCTCAGAACTTGTGTTAAATTACAAACGTACCATAGATATATAAGGAGAAAAGCCGTAACAGAAGCGAAGGCAAAGAGACCGGCCGCCGAAGAAAAGATGGCGAAAGGCGACGATGCTTTGGCGAGGAAGAAGAACAAATCGACGAGGAAGAAGATGAATCGAAAGAACGATTCCGCCACTGTATCTACTCGCATCGCTTCCATTATCGCCGCCAAGAAACGCCGCAAGTCTGGCAAACGCAGTATGTGTCAGGTACATTCTCTTCGTCGATTCCATTTTTAGGGTTGAACTAGTTTTCTATTCATTGAGGGATTCGTTTCGTATTATTTATTTATTTTGAACAAAGAATTCGTTTCGTTGAATCTTAGGGAATGTGCTTTAGCCTTCCTACACCTGAAGATCCCTTCAATGAAAGGCAGAGTAAAGTTGACATTACCAAAAAGAAGACGAAAAAGGTCAAGACTAGAGATGCTCTTCACAAAAAGGAAGACAAGAAACCAACTGTTATGTCAATTGACGCTATTGGCGAGAACATGGATGGTCCACTAAAGTTTCTCACGTCGTGTCTGACCGAGATAGAGAGCTCGTTTCGCAGTGACTGTACATACAGTGATGATCAGCATGACAAGTCTTTGTTTACTAGCACTTGGGGAATTGAGTTCTGGAAATGTTTTTGGTCTGGAAAAGACATTCTTGAGACTAGTGGGACATCTTCCTCGATGGAACAGATTGCTTGGATTGTCTCAACCGCAACAGATGCTATTGCTAGGCGGGAGAAAGAAGACCCGGAGGAGTCATTTAGAAACAGCCCTTTTCTCTTATTCCTTGTACCATCTCAGTCCAGAGCATCCAAGGTTAGGAGGATCAACGTCTAGTCTTGTGACTGCAGCTATTTTCATTTACTGACTTTCTTTCAAGAATTTGATAAGCCATATTTATCATGTTTAGGTCCGATCAGTTTGCAAGGCACTGAAAGGTCTTGGAATTCACGCAGTGAGCTTACACCAAGGAGCGTCACTTGATCATCAGATTGCTGGGTACATTTTATATCTCTCTCTTTTTCTTTTGTTTGCAATATAGACTGTTTTGCACAGATTGAGGCATGTTGCTATATGAAGGAGAATCTCGAATTATGACAAGCTGCCTTTTGACTCTAGATTGAAAAGCTGTGAACCTGAGTTTCTAGTTTCTACACCTGAGAGACTTTTAGAGATTGTTACCTTGAAGGGCGTTGATATATCAGGCGTTTCATTCCTGGTACGCTAAAATCCATATCTTGTCCTATAAATACCCTTCTATACCGACTTCGTACTTATTTGTTTCACTTTAGATTTTTATGTCAGCTTCTGTATTTACAAATGATAGTTTCTTAAAAAAAATTCCTTTTCGAGCTCCCAAGAATATACTAGAACCCAACTCTATAAACTGTCTACATATCTACTTATTCCACACCATTGCCCCTAAGTATCATTTTAATGGCAATTTCTCTGGCATCATAATTTTGGAAGGACGTATATCGGCTCTAAATATCTTTTTAGTAGCAGTTGCTCTGTAACTCCATGTAGCTATGGAGCCTCTTCATCCTATATTTAAGAAAGTTTAACACTGCTAATTCATATATCATACCTACACAGGTCATTGACGAACTAGGTTCTCTTTGCACTGCTGGTTATCTAGATGCGGTGAAATCCATTAAGCAGGGCATTTCCAGCAAACACCAATCGATAGTTTTCAACGACAGTTTTAGTGCTTCCAACATTCCGGCAGTCTGGAGTCTTTTAGAGGAATCAATTAGCAGAATTTCGCTCAGTGATTCCATTGCCAGCCAAGGCTCTTGTATTATCCAGACTGTAAATGTCTGTGCCTCGGAGGAACAAAAGCTGCACAAGGTACGTCATTTGATACATTATTTTTATCTATAATAACTATGGGTGTAAAGCTTTGTGATTGGAGGTTATAAGAATTGAAAGTGGCTAAAGTTTGGACATTCAAATCAAGCAATTAACAGAAGTAGCATTCACTAACAGATTGCTAGATCTCATACTCACACAAGTTCTTAAAACTATCATCAATGACGTACTTACCGAGTTGCTAAAGCTTCAATGTTAATTAGACTTCTCTTTTTACGTTAGCGTGATACAGTGGATATGAGTAACAAAGTGAAGAGCATGTAGAGTATAAGTGCTCGCTCTTCTATTGGGATGAATAATAACACATTGCCATTTATCAAGTTTTCTTGCATTTGGCTGTTAACAGTTATCTACGTAAAAGCTGTTACAGAAACCAAAACGCAATTTTTGTTGTTGTTTGCAGTTTGCAGAGATTCTGGATTCATCTTCTTCAAAGCTGATATACATTGTTACAAAGGAGGAAAGTTTCAGAAAGTTCAAGGCTCTACTTAAACTCAAGGGTCACTTTGTTTCAGCCTCAGCCAATAAGAACTCTAAAACCTCAGAGGTTAAAAAGAGGTAAGACCTTAATTTTGGTGCATTATTATGAAAGACCATAGATTTTGAAGTTCTTATGCTCTGTTCTCTTTTTTTTTTCTTGCTTTGGCTTTAGCCGGAAGCCAATGGCACGCTTGATTGATATCGAGCAGTTGGATACTACAGTTATGAGGGACTTTGAAACCGTTCTACTTCCAGATTTTGTTCCATCAATTGATACATATATCCAGATTCTGACAAGTATGGCTAGAGACAGCGTCCATGGTGTACTTCACAGCTTTTTAACAGAAAAGGAGGCAGCGTTCTATCCGGCTGGACCATTGGTGAATGTCCTGGAGGATTGTGGCCAGAACGTGCCCGAAGCTTGGAGGAATATGTATGCTTCTATGTCTGATTGATAAAATGTTGCCTTCAATTCTACCTTTTTAGTTCCAATGGTTTACATAAGCTTTAGCTACAGAAAATTTTGGTTTAAGTGATTCATTTGACTGTGGGTACTGACTGAGTAGACCAACAAAGTTTTGTGCTTTTTCTGTCATCTAGATATTTTTCAGTGATCTGGTTACATCTTTTTGAGACGCAGACTGGCAAGGGATGAATCCTTTCCAGAGACAGAACCGGCGAGTTTCAAGGAACCCTCAGAACCAAAAGCCACATATCAAGGAAATTAACAAAGGGATTTAAGCAAAATCAACAAGCAGCAAAACATAATTAACAACGTAAAACACAAATCCAAGTTAACACCATAGTAGATTTTTGTCCCGTGTCAGATACATGATTAGAATATTTGAAAAAAAATATCTTGAATTTTTTAATATGTTCGAAAAATTAGAAACAATAAATATCTAATAGAGCATCTTCCATATTGATAGATATAGTTTAGAGAAGTTTTGAGAAATGAATTTTCAAAAATACCACATTTTCAAAAATTTTGCAAAATACTACTTTTTAAAAATTATTTATTTATTATATCATTTATGTTTGGGTTAACTATGTTGTATTATGATTTAGTTTTGATTGTTTGGGGTTTTAGGGGTCAAAACATTTTTTACGGTTTATAATTTTAAGATTTAGGCTCTAAAAGTTCGTAATTTGTGGTATTTTTGCAAATGTGCAATACATAGTAGTATTTTTATAAATGTCCACACCAAAAATAACATTTTTGCAATTGTCCCTATATTTTATCATACAAACTTTAATTTGCATGACTTGCATGTAACCATTTTTTGTGTAACTCGAATACGTTAAGATTATGAGTTTTCTCAAACTTATTTGAGCTCACCAAACCCAAAAAAAAAATATCGCGTTAGTATGGAAATATATTTTAAAATAAAAAATCCAAAGAAATAATAAAAAGTGAAACTTATGATTTTTAAAAATTCAAACATTAATTTTTTGTTTTCATTTTTTTTGTATAAACTGTTTGGATTTGTAAAGAAATTGTAAAATAATTTATTTGTAATGTTGTACGTTTATAACAAAAAAACTCAACTCTAATGAAAATAATATGGATACAATTAAGTTATATTAAATAAAAAGAATTGTAGAATAAATTTATATTTTCAAATATGGTATCCAAATGAACACTAATACGATTTTTATAAACTAATTGATATTGGTAATGATTTATTATTTAAACATTATGTTATATTACATTTTAAAATATGAAAATGCTACATTTTAGTTATATTTAAATTTGTACCATGTATTTGCGAGTTTATGTTAAAAAATTAAAATATGTAGAGATTTCTACCATGACATATAAAATTAATTGGAATATTATGATTGATTAGTTTAATTGATTTGTTTTTTAAAATCTTCATTGAGTGACACATAGTATTTTGACTTATTGTCTCCTCGATTAATATATAGAGGATATGAATCAAGAGTACATCATTTCAAATCAGCCGAAACATAACTTTCGAGATGAAGATCGAACAAACGCAATTTGCTCGAGAAACTCGAAGAAGAACCATGGAAAAGACACATTGATGGGCGAGGTAAAACTATCCCCAAAGACTCTTTGCAATAAGAAATCATGACAGAGATCGGCTAAACCAGATTCCAACACAGTAAAAGCTTGTAGATGATGGCAACGAGAGATGCAACCAGACGCGACAAGAGAATAAGAATGCGAAACCGAGACCGATAATTATGAACAAACATCATGCCCAAAACAACAACTCAAAACCAAGGATGTTAAAACCTAATCACCACTGAAACAAAAGAGGTCAAACCTAGGACTAGAGCAGAAGAAATATAAGCGGAACGAAAGTGAGAGCAGTTATGCCGATATCTGAAAGATCAATTTATCAGGCGACTCCACGAACCTTAACTCTCCATCCCAAATACAAGACAACAACCAAAACAGAACTGAAAACTGCATGAAACAACTTACAAACCCAAGGGTTTGAACAAAGTTTGCGAATCAAAATTATCACCATAAACCACCGTCAACAACCCAAGCGGCTAAAAGCACCACCAGGACAGAATACCCTGAAAAGACATCGCCATTGCAAGACCAATCCAACCTAACAAGGACCAAAGCAAAGAAAAATGCATATATAAGAGAAGAGCGATACTTTAACAAAAATAAAATAAAAATAAAAAGACAAGGAAGCGGAAAAACCCAAACCAAATTTCTAGATATGAAAATTCAGATTCGAAATCCTTCATAACCAAGAAACCCGACAACAAGTCGAAAGGCAAACCACATAAACTAAAGAAAGAGACACAATTATGGCGCGCTAATATATCCATGCCCCCAGATGAACCAAACGACGAATATTTTTTCTTAGAGAAAGATTGTGCTTACGATTTTTTTCTTTCGTTGTTATTTTGTCTTACATTGGTGTATTAATTCGAGTATACCTAACTGAATTCAAACCAATTTTTTTATTTTTTATTTTTATCATTATCTAAAAGAAGTAGAACCAAGACTTAAGATTTTTAAATAATAACTTAATAAAATTATGTATTTGAATCTTAATCTATATTTAGAATGTGAAAGCCCCCTCAGTCTAGTGGTTTGACAGAGAGTTCATTAATGCTTCTACACCTACATGTATGAAGTTCGAGTCTCGGAGAATACAAATTATAATGAAGGTAAAATTTAGAAGAGATTTTCAGCGTGGTGCAAGGAGAGTCGTCCGGATTAATCCCGCAAGGCTAAAATTGTTCGTTGTATAATCGTCCGTGTAATTGTTCTCATAATTTGTATAATTTAAATAAATCTAGACGATTAAAAAAGAATCTATATTCAGAGGTGAGAATACACCACAATAATCTTTTTTTTATTACAATAATTTTTAATGTTGTCTTTAAGTTATATCTTTTAATGGATACATTCACATTGCTTTTTAATGTTGTCTTTAAATGATATTTTTTAAAATCGGATATATTCGATCATTATTTTATAATCTTTATATTATAGATATATATAACAATCGAATAACTAATGGATATATTTGATCATTGTTTAGGATTTTTTTTATTATGGATATATATTATCATTGAATATTATCATATTTTTGTTTTATCTTTATTAAAAAGTTGTGACACAATTCGGATTTTTAATAAAAACTATTGGGCTATGTTTTGTTTATCGGCCCATATTTTTTAGGTTTACAAGCCCTAAGTTACATTTGTATCAGTCCTTGTATATACTAATTCGTCTTTCATTCAACCACAATTGTTCTTCGGCTTATTCTTATTATTCGTTTAGGTTTTAGGGTTTTTGTAGCATTCATATTCAACTAATTTTTATTATTATTTCATAGTTTCTGATCTTCTTTTTTTTTCTGTTTCCAGATATTATATTCAGTGGTTTAGGTAACGAATTTTGATTCTCTATGTTTTTTCTGAATTGTTTTTTTTTTCTTTTTGTAGGTTTAAAATTCGTTTTGGTCTGCTTTATATTTTGTGTTGAACGTCAATTTTTGTTTTTTTTGTTTAATATTTTGGAGAGAAGATGCCGGAAATAAATATCAATAAAGGGTCAGCAAAACGTAGGTGGAGGAGAGAGAAAGAGGAAGCAGATGATAAAGCACATACTGAGCTAAGAATTTAGTTTTTTTTTTGTGTGAGTGGAAAAAATCGAGTTTTGTGTCTATTTTTTTTTTGGTATATGCGATACTCTCTTTTTTTAAACATTTCATTGCATTAATTAAATATTTTTGGATTTTTTTGGTTTTTCAAAACAAAATAAAAAAGCCTAACCAACAATCCCAGAATGGACCTGGTTAGATACCCAAATCTATTATGCAAATGGGTCATAAACCCTAGAACTCCGGCCCAAACTCGAAACCCGGTCCATACCGAATTCTAAGTTTCCAAATCCTAATCGAATACAACACAGGTCCGCTGCTTCAGAGGATGGCCAACGCCGATGCAAGACAATTCAGCGGCTCAGAAGACCGTCGCCGGAGCATGAGGAATAAGTCCGCAAGCAGAGCAAATGACCGGACTAAACAAACCTTTATTCGCGGCATGGGAGGAGACAAGATCTGGGCATACTCGCCAAAAATCCTGCGGCAACTACTTGTCGAGATCCGTCGAGAGATTAGAGGAGGACAAACACTGAGATCCGAGCCAACTCCATCGAATGAAGGGGAAGAAGACAAGCCATAAAACCAAATCCGCAGAGCGAAGGAGGCCAAGGAAGATGCGAATCTTCAGAGCACAAGACAAACTCTAGCAGGGGAAAAGCTAAGCCGGCAAGACCCATATGAGAAATGAAGCTTTACATAGGAAGATAAATCGCTGGCAGGAGGGGAAAAGACCTCCGGAAGAAAGATACGCCGGGGAAACTCTCCTAATTGGAATTACTCCCGTCCCCAAGAAGAAAACCTCCCAGGGGAGACATCCGACGGATCCCTATCCAAAGGCCACCTGCCGTTGAACTACACCAGCAACATCGGAGTCACCGCAACTCCGCCAGCAACATCGGAGTCACCGCAACTCCGCCAAACCAGAATGAGCCATCGCATGGACCATTAGAAGAAGACACAACGAGATCTTAGAGGGAGAGCCACTCTCACCAGAATTCACCACATATCTAGTGAGAGTGGCTCTCCGGTTTCTAACGATGCAAGTGTTTTATCGACCGAAAACCAAAGCTATCTTTGAAATCCTTCGGAAAAAAGAAACGGAATCTCCTTTGAATGCCTGATATAACGACCGCGAACCAAAATCATAGATTTTGAGGTCGTGTCGATCGACACAGGTAGGGTGTGTCGATCGATACGACTTAAATTGAACCGGGTCGGTTCAATTTGAGTGGCGGTTTGCGACCAGTTTAGGGTGAAAATCCTAGGGTCTCCCTAT
Organism: Arabis hirsuta; assembly: GCA_964056655.1. Classification (NCBI taxonomy): domain Eukaryota; kingdom Viridiplantae; phylum Streptophyta; class Magnoliopsida; order Brassicales; family Brassicaceae; genus Arabis; species Arabis hirsuta. The sequence continues at coordinate 25,313,740 of OZ053298.1, read as the reverse complement.
AACTAGGGGTTGGCCGCATTTTCTGAGGTTTTTCAGTTTCAGAAAGTTTCCAGAAAAGTTCCAGAGAGTTCCAGAGAGATTCGTCTGGGAGGTTTGGGAGATCGTTCTTGGAGTGATTTCTCGTGGGTGGAGTGTAGATCTCGGTGTTGGGTTTTGTTCTTGGCGTTTTCATCTGTTTTTCCTCATTTTCTCCCTTTAGATCCAAGGTGAGTGCGTGACCATGGCTTATCTGGGTAAAGGGGGTGATAGGATACGTTTGTTTGTTGTTGGTTGGTGTATTTCGTGCTGTGTTGAGTGGATTTGTGCAGGTGAATCGTTGGAATCGTTATTCGTGTCGATCAACACGAGGTTCATCGTTTCTAGGTTGGGAATCGCTGTGTTGATCGACACACTGAGCTGTGTCGATCGATACGTTGAGCTGTGTCGATCGACACGTGGCCAGTTTTGACGAATGTGTGTTGTTTGTTCTTGCTTGCCTTCTTGCGTGATCACCCTGGTATTGTATCATTTCTCTTATGCCTGTGTGTATAGCCTTGTAGATGGGATGACCGTCTCACTAAGTATTTATGATAATACTCACGCATCTCGTATAACCATGTGATGTAGGTAAAGACAAGGTGTGATCGTGGGATCGTGGCGAGGAAGAGGAGATGGTCTAGGGACTCGATTGTCTGCTCGTTATTGTAGAATTGCTAGAGTTTTAGTAATTCTGGAACATGTTTTATTGTTATTGACTTGTACGGTTAATTGGATTATGGTTTATGGTTGAATTGGGATTGTTGTTATGGGATTGACTTGGTATTGTTAGTGTTCAATAAGTATGGGATTATTGAATGTTGTTATTGGTTATTGCTCGTATTGTTCCGCAGTTGTGTTGTTGACCCGCTGAGGATTACTGTTTGTGATAATGGTAACCCGGAAGGGAATTTTTTTTTAAATTTACAGGTTGGGTTGTTTCATTTTGATATCAGAGCCCTTATGGTTCTAGGGCGGGTGCAATTGATTGATTATGCGAGTTAATTGATTGATTGTTGTGTGGGTTTGGAGTCCTAGATCATCTTCTCCGAGCCTTCGAAGAGATCCCACGGTATGTGTTTGGTTTTTGCGTGTGATTTTCTGTTTTCTAGTATTCTTAGTTCCGCTGGTAGTGCAGAGTAAGATGGCGAGAGGTGCTAGAGGCAGGGGCCGTGGAGGTCGAGTTGGCCGTAGACGTGGGCGCGGGCGAGGACTTGTGTTGGAGTCTGATGCTGTGAATGTGGCAGGTTCGCAGACGTGTCAGGAGGGGTCCGTAGGTGGGGCTATTATGAGTGCCAGTGTGGGTACTAGTGGGGCTGGTGTGGCTCCTGTTGTGGCTGTTGGTGCAGTGGGCCCGGGTGGGGGTGCTGCTGCAGGTGTTGGCCCGGATCACGATGATCGTTTGGCAGGCCTGTTACAGGTGATTTTAGAGTGGTTACCAGGTGGGGTGCCGGCTCCGAGTCAGGCTCCGGGTGTTCAGCCAGGAGTGGTTGGTGTGCAGCTAGGTGTGGCTGGTGCTCAGCCAGTGAGGGATGGTGAGCAGCCGGGGTTGGCGGTTGCTGAGGAGCTCCCATCCTACCTTAGGATGATGGGGCAGGTGCAGAGGATTGGCACCAGGTTCTTCTCGGGCGGAGCCAAGCCTGAGGAGGCAGACTTGTGGAGATGCAGATTGGAGCGGAACTTCCAGTCGCTCAGGTGCCCAGTGGGATACAGGGTGAACCTAGCGGTTCATTACCTTGACGGTGATGCGCACCTCTGGTGGCGAGGTGTGGTGGCTAGGAGAACTCAGGCGGGTATGACCTGGGAGGACTTTGTGGCGGAGTTCAACGCCAAGTACTTTCCGCCGGAGGCAGTGGATCGCTTGTAGTTGCGATTTCTGATGTTGGCTCAGGATGACCGTTCGGTCCGGGAGTACGATGAGGAGTTTGGGCGATTTCTGGTACATGCTGGTAGAGATCTGGTGGGCGAGCAGGCCCAGGTGAAGAGGTTTCTGAGGGGACTTCATCCAGATCTGAGAACTCATTGTAGGGCGAGCAGGTTCGCCACGAGGGCGGAGTTGGTTGAGACAGCTGCTGCGATCGAGGAGGATCTCAGAGAGTAGGCTGTGGTGGTTAGTCCATCGGTACAGCAGCAGAGGAGGTCGCAGTAGCAAGCGAGTGCGAGCAGGGGCGGCAAGCCTGCTCAGGGACAGAAGAGGAAGTGGGAGGGCACTTCAGGAGCCAATCAGAGAGGTCAAGGTGGTTCAGGATGCAACGGGTCAGGTAGCATGGATCACAAGGTAGCGGACTATCCGACGAGGAGAGAGGCTCGGGCGGCTTAGGTGTGCTTTCACTGCAGGGAGCCAGGGCACATCAAGCCCAGGTGTCCTAAGCTGCAGCAGATGGCGGTGGCGGTAGTGCAGTCGATGGCAGTGCAGCCGTTAGCTCAGATTACAGCGGCACCGCGGGTTTTCACTTCGGTGGAGGCGGAAGGTTCTAACGCCAGACCGATCACAGGTAATTCCGAACTTGACTTTTTTTAATTCGTTGGTGTTTGAATTGTTTTGTTTGTTTGGAAATTATGAGTCCGTGCTAGAGTGTTAGGGTTCTTAAGTGCATAGAGTTTGTACAGGGACCTTAGTCGTGGGCGGATGTGAGTCCCACTTGTTGTTTTATTCTAGAGCTACGAATAGCTTCATCACTCCGGAGTGTGCGGAGGCGAACGGTATCCGGAGCGATTCCGGTGAGTAGCTGGGAGTGGTGAGGGTTGCTGGTGGCAAGTTGTTAGCTACTTATGGGTGGGCTCGTGGTGTGGATGTTCTGGTGACGGGAGAGTTGATGCCCGCAGATTTGATCATTAGTCCGGTGGAGTTGTACGACGTCATTCTCGGGATAGATTGGTTAGATCGGTACAGAGTCCATCTGGATTGTCGTCGGGGCCGAGTGGTGTTTGAGCGAGAGATGGGGAGGTTGGTTTACCAGGGGGTGAGGTCGACTTCCGGGAGTCTGATAATTTCGACGATTCAGACTGAGCAGCTAACTGAGAAAGGCTGCGAGGCGTATTTGGCGACGATAGTGATGCCAGAGTCTGTGGGAGAGGTTGCAGTTAGAAAATATTCGAGTTGTTTAGGACTTCCCAGATGTTTTTCAGTCGTTGCAGGGATTACCGTCGTCTCGGTCTGATCTTTTCACGATTGAGTTGGAGCCTGGGACAGCTCCCATATCCAAGACGCCTTACCGCATGGCTCCAGCAGAGATGGCAGAGCTAAAAACGTAGCTGGATGATTTGTTGGGTAAGGGATTCATACGGCCTAGTGTTTCACCGTGGGGAACGCCGGTGTTGTTCGTGAAGAAGAAGGATGGGAGTTTCTGGTTGTGCATCGATTACCGGGGGTTTAACCGGGTCATTGTGAAGAACATGTATCCTCTGCCGCGCCTTGATGAGTTGTTGGATCAGTTGCGAGGGGCTACCAGGTTCTCCAAGATCGATTTGGCTTCGGGTTACCACCAGATTCATATCGACGAGGCAGACGTTAGGAAAACCGCATTCAGAACGAGATATGGGCATTATGAGTTCGTAGGTATGCCTTTTGGGTTGACGAATACGCCAGCCGCGTTCATGAGGTTGATGAACGGGGTGTTCTAGGAGGATCTGGATGTGTTTGTGATCATCTTCATTGATGATATTCTAGTGTATTCGAAGAGTCTGGACGAGTATGAGGTGCATTTGAGAGCAGTTCTGGAGAAGCTACGGGAGCAGAGCTGTACGCGAAGTTGAGCAAGTGCAGTTTCTGGCAGCGAGAGATGAGTTTTCTTGGCCATGTGGTGTCTGCAGAGGGAGTTTCTGTGGATCCGGCTAAGATAGAGGCTATCAAAGGGTTGCCTAGACCGAGGAATGCCACAGAGATTCAGAGTTTTCTCGGGTTAGCAGGTTATTATCGGAGGTTCATCAAGGGTTTTGCGAGTATGGCGCAGCCGATGACGAAGCTGACAGGGAAGGACGTCCCTTTTGTATGGTCTACAGCTTGTGAGGAGAGCTTCGGGAAGCTGAAGGAGATGTTGACGTGCACACCAGTGTTGGTGTTACCCGAGCCGGGTGAGCCTTACGTGGTGTGGTGTATACAGATGCTTTGGGAGTTGGTCTGGGATGTGTACTGATGGAGCAGGGGAAGGTTATTGCATATGCTTCGAGGCAGTTGAGGACGCACCAGTGCAACTACCTTACCCATGACTTGGAGTTGGCTGCGGTGATTTTTTGCTCTAAAGATTTGGAGATCTTATCTTTATGGCGGGAAGGTGTAGGTGTTTACGGACCACAAGAGCCTGAAGTACTTCTTTACTTAGCCAGAGCTGAACCAGAGATAGAGGCGCTGGATGGAGTTGGTAGCAGACTACGATTTGGAGATTGGGTACCATCGTGGTAAGGATAATCTGGTTGCAGATGCGTTGAGTAGGAAGAGGGTTGCTTCGGCTCAAGAGCGGGATATGGAGGCGTTACTGAGCAAGATTTGCACTTTGAGGTTGTACGTTATCTCACAGGAGCCGTTGGGGTTAGAGGCAGCTAACCAGGCAGATTTGCTGAGCATGATTCGAGTGGCTCAGGAGAAGGATCAGGATTTGATCGATGCTTCTAGGGTTGCAGGTTCTGAGTATGTGGTCTCTGCGAACGGGACGATACTTATGCGCGGCCGGGTTTGTGTACCCAAGGATGAGTATCTGAGGCAGGAAATCCTGAGAGAGGCTCATGCGAGCATGTTATCGATTCATCCGGGAGCGACCAAGATGTATCGTGATCTGAAGCGGTACTACCATTAGGTCGGGATGAAAAGGGATGTCGCTAACTGGGTTGCACCGTACAACGTGTGCCAGTTAGTGAAGGCTGAGCATCAGGTTCCGAGCGGGTTGTTGCAGAGTTAACCATTCCGGAGTGGAAGTGGGACATGATCACCATGGACTTTGTGACAGGGTTGCCGGTGTCGCGGACGTATGATGCTATTTGGGTGATTGTGGATCGTCTGACCAAATCAGCACATTTTCTGGCCATCAGGAAGACCGACGGAGCGGCAGTGTTGGCTAGGAAGTATGTGCGCAAGATAGTGAGGCTGCATGGGGTTACAGCGAGTATTGTGTCAGACAGGGATCCGAGGTTTACTTTAGAGTTCTGGAGGGCATTCCAGGCTGAGATGGGCACTAAGGTGCATATGAGCACAACGTATCATCCTCAGACGGATAGGCAGTCTGAGAGGACGATTCAGACATTAGAGGACTTGTTGAGGATGTGTGTGCTGGACTACGATGGTAATTGGGTGGATCATCTGAACCTGGTGGAGTTTGCGTACAACAACAACTACCAGGCGAGTATCGGGATGGCTCCATATGAGGCTCTGTATGGGAGGTCATGCCGTACCCCATTATGCTGGACCTAAGTGGGGGAGAGGAGCATGTTTGTGGCAGACTTTGTTCAGGAGACGAAGGAGAAGATCCATGTTTTGAGGCTGAACATGAAGGAGGCTCAGGATCGGCAGAAGAGTTATGCTGATAAGAAGAGGAAGGAGCTGGAATTCGAGCTGGGAGATTTGGTGTATCTCAAGGCAGCGATGTTGAGGGGTCCTAACAGATCCATTTCAGAGAATAAGCTGAGTCTGAGGTTTATGGTTCTGTTCAAGGTGGTGGAGCGGGTCGGGCCGGTAGCTTATCGGTTGGAGTTACCTCAGAGTATGAACGCTTTTCACAAAGTCTTCCATGTTTTGATGCTGCGGAAGTGTCTACATGAGTCTGAGGAGGTGTTCGCTAGGATTCTGGAGGATCTTCAGCCCAACATGACGTTGGCGGCGAGACCTATGAGGATTCTCGAGAGGAAGGTCAAGGTTCTGCGCCGTAAGAAGATACCACTGGTGAGAATCGTATGGGACTGCGGCGGTGTCGAGGAGGAGACTTGGGAACCAGAGGCGAGAATAAAGGCAAAGTTCTCAAAGTGGTTCGAGAAGCAAGTGGAGGCTTGAGTCTGTTCTTTCTGGTTTGAGTTTCTTGATAGCATGTGGCTATGAGTTGTATGTATTTTTCGTTTACGTTGTAACGATTGTACATTGTTGAGATTTAATAAGAGGGGTTTTCTTATTAAATGTGTTTATAAGACGTGTGTTCTTATGTCATGATCGGTGGGGTCATGTGTTACGATGACCGGTGGGGTCATGTGTTGTTATGACCGGTGGGGTCATATGTTGTGATTATCGGTGGGGTCATGTGTTGTGATGACTGGTGGGCCATGTGATGGCTAGGAATGGAAGTTCTATGCGACTTAGAGCTTGTCCATATTCTAGGAGTGGCTAGAAATGGAAGCTCTATGCGAGTTAGAACCTGTCTATTCCTAGGGAGAGTCTGGAAAAAGAGGTTCTGTGTGAGTCAGAATTGTCTTTCCAGGGACTCTGTGGAACACCCATGGTGGTTGGGTTGTTTCGAGTGGCCTAGTGATTGGTCACGGAAGTGTTGACATTCCGAGTTAGGGGATGTTATATTGGGGCCACGATGGCGATTCCGGTCGATAGGTGCTTATGATGCACGTTTCAGAGTATTGCTCCAAGGGACGGTGGGTTTCCTGCATACTTGAGGGATGGTGGTTCTCTCCAGGGGATAGTGGATTCCCTGCATATACTCGAGAGATGGTGGTTCTCTCTAGGAGACGGTGGGTTCCCTACATATACTTTAAGGGATGGTGGTTCTCTCTAAGGGATAGTGGGTTCCCTGTATACGATGACTCAAGAGGTGACGATCCTGAGAGTTGGTATGGTGTATATGTATATTAGTTATGAGTATGAGTTATGAGCAGTAGCGTCTTAGTGTGGTCGTAAGTTTGATACTGGATGAGCTTCAAAGATCAGGAGTGATCTCAGTGGTGCTGACCAGGTGGGGTCAGGGGGTGTGTAGGCGTCGAGTCTAGGGTTGTGCTCGTGTTTGGAACCTCGGTTCAGACGACCCTGGTAAACATATGTAGCGCCTTGGGTCGTGCATGTTTTTGTTTGATTGTTGCGCGATCAATTGGTCTAAGTCTGGGTATACGGTTGGTCGAACATGTTTTTATTTGATTGTTGTGCGGTCAATCGGGCAGATCTAGTCCGGATCAGAAAACGTTGCATTTTAGGTGTTTCCGGGTGAAGCTGGTTGGGTTTCGGACGGGAATGTTAGCCTTAGTGGGGCGGGTTGTGTGATTCGAGTGTGATCTCGAATGGTGCTAGCCAGGTTCTGGTCAGGTAGTTGAGACCGTAGTGTGACGGTGTCACAGGATTCGAGGTCGAATCCGTGTTAGTGGGGGAGAGTTGTAACTACCGCGAATCAAAATCGTAGATTTTGGGGTCGTGTTGATCGACACAGGTAGGGTGTGTCGATCGACACGACTTAAATTAAACCGGGTCGGTTCAATTTGAGTGGCGGTTTGCGACCGGTTTAGGGTGAAAATCCTAGAGTCTCTCTATAAATAGAGGTTGGCCACATTTTCTGAGGTTTTTCAGTTTCAAAAAGTTTCCAGAAAAGTTCCAGAGAGTACCAGAGAGATTTGTGAGAGGAGATTCGTCTAGGAGGCTTGAGAGATCGTTCTTGGAGTGATTTCTCATGGGTGGAGTGTAGATCTCGGTGTTGGGGTCTTGTTCTTGGCGTTTTCATCCGTTTTCCCTCCTTTTCTCCCTTCCGATCCAAGGTGAGTACGTGACCATGGCTTATCTGGATAAAAGGGGTGATAAGATACGTTTGTTTGTTGTTGGTTGGTGTATTTCGTGCTTTGTTGAGTGGATTTGTGCAGGTGAATCGTTGGAATCGGGCCATGTGAGGAATAGGCTCGATTTCCAGTTCTGTGTCGTCGTGTCGATCGACACACGTTACTCGTGTCGATCAACACGAGGTTTATCGATTCCAGGTTGGGAATCGCTGTGTCGATCGATACGTGGCCAGTTTTGGCGAATGTGTGTTGTTTGTTCTTGCTTGCCTTGTTGCGTGATCACCCTGGTATTGTATCATTTCTCTTATGCCTGTGTGTATAGCCTTGTAGATGGGATGACCGTCTCACTGAGTATTTATGATAGTACTCACGCATCTCGTATAACCATGTGATGTAGGTAAAGATAAGGTGTATCGTGGGATCGTGGCGAGGAAGAGGAGATGGTCTAGGGATTCGATTGTCTGCTCGTTATTGTAGAATTGCTAGGGTGTTAGTAATTCTAGAACATGTTGGATTGTTATTGACTTGTGCGGTTAATTGGATTATGATTTATGGTTGAATTGGGATTGTCGTTATGGGATTGACTTGGTATTGTTAGTGTTCAATAAGTATGAGATTATTGAATGTTGTTATTGGTTATTGCTCGTATTGTTCCGCAGTTGTGTTGTTGACCCGTTGAAGATTACTGTTTGTGATAATAGTAATCCGGAAGGAAATTTTTTTTAAAATTTACGGGTTGGGTCATTTTACCTGATACTTCTCAAAACTGAAAAATATGTTTCTTTTTATTTTTTAAATTATGCTTTTGTTTTCATTTTTGAAATTATGATTGAATTTAGTATTGAATATACACTTCTAAGGAATATAGAAAAGTTCATGGTTTATCAATGTTTATTGAGAAATTTTGAAATATGCTATTTTTAAAATATCACTTTTCAAAAATGTCATTTTTAAAAAATCTTTGAAAAAACCACTTTTTCAAAATTATTTTACTCATTATATCATTTATGTTTGGGTTAATTATATTTTATTAGGGTTTAGTTTTGAAGGTTTATGGTTTGTTAAGGCTCAAAACATTTTTTAGGGTTTAGAATTTTAAGATTTATAATTTAAAAATCTATAATTAAAGGTAATTTTGCAAATAGACAACCTAATACTTTTGAAAATATATACCAAAAATAAAATTTTAGCAATTGCCCATGTTTATTCTCATGTTAACCAACATATCGTGACTTGGTTTGTGCTCCAAAAAGAAGATAATAATATAAAAAAACGTTTTGTTTGTCTACATCAAAATTGTATTTGAGTTGGATGAATTCCGATTTATTGGAGTTATCTCTATTTAGAAACAATTACAAAAATACTATTTTTATTGTGCTACTTTTTAAAAATACCATAATGGATTGTCTATTTACAAAAATGTCACTAATTATAGATTTTTAAAACCTAAATTTTAAAATTTTAAACCTTATAAAATGTTTTGATCCCTAACAAATCCTAAACCCTTAAAACTAAACCCTAATACAATTTTGTTAACCCAAACATAAATAATATAATAAATAAATAATTTTGAAAAAATGGCATTTTTGCAAAGATTTTGAAAATATGTTATTTTTAAAAAAGTGGCACTTTAAAAATAGTATTTCCAAAATTTCTCTTAATGTTTATCACTTAGTTTACAAAAAAAAATACTTTTTAAAGTATAAGGGTGATTCTCATTGTTTTTATCTCAGTTGTTTTTGAAAAGTTAAATCGTTTAAAAATGTTATAATCTCTTTTTTTTTATAGTCTGTCTACATATATCTTCTTAAACTATATTTGAGAACCTCATGCTGAAAGTTGGGATCAAATATTTTTCAATACTTTTCATAAAAAACATTTTGCTTATTAAATATTTGCGACAATCGGATGAATATTCTCTTTGTTTTATTTTTGTAAAAAATTATTTTAACTATTTTTTAATAATTGCTAGTTGTTGAAAATTTTCTTTTAAAAACTTATTCGATAATTGCTTTTTCTTTTTTCAGCAAACAGCAACCCTAAATTCTCAACCCATATTTTTAATTTTATAAATACTACCATTGTCGACAAAGAAAAAAAAAATTAACATTCAACACACAGAAAAATCATCCACCCTTAAAACATATATTTAAGTTGTAACTGTAACAATGAATTAAGAAAATGTCGCAAACAGTGAAAATATGTAAAATTACATTTATACTCTCACCAAATCATTCGTATATATACAAATACAATTTTATGCTTTAAATTTTATCTCAGAAACTTTAATATCCGCACCTAACCGCGGGTACCTCCACTATTTGGATAATTAACGGGACAGACCAAAATTAACCGAGATTTTTGACTAAAAAAATGACTTTTTGATATATTTTTTAGTAAATTTTTTTTGTTTAACCTTACATGTTTATTTGATGAATTTTTAATTTGTTAAAAATATAAATGGTATATGTACAAATTATAAAAAGTATGATTGAAAACTTTTTTTTAACAAAAATTAAATATTAATCGATATCAATTTAAAATAGTGATAGATGATCATATGATATAAATGCTGGTATAAAGTTATATGAAAAGAATATATGCGACGTGAGTATAAAACCACGTGCCAAAACTAACCCAACACTAAATACGAGCTAGATTTCACTATAGTTAAGCTGAATCGAACCATACTTTTATTTAGTTTGTTAGGGTGAAAATTTACCTAGAATTAAAGTTTTCTTAGGGTTAATGTTCCCCACTTTTAGGATTTTTTTTCTTTTTAATTTCCAAAAAAAATGATTTTTTGATATATTTTTGAGTTTATTTTTATTGTTTAACCTCACATATTTATTTGATCAATTTTTAATTTGTTTAAAATATAAATTATATATGTATAAATTATAAAAAAAATGTGACTTGTGCCACTGGTTGCAAACCCTCTTCTAGAAAATTTATGGGCCTTGTGCCAAAATTTCTAGCTGGAGCTTTCGCGGTTGCAAACTCTCTTCATAACAGCCTATGCAAAAAGCGAGGAAACGATATGTCATGTCCCTTTCAACTGTACCTCTTTGCACGACATATTTGGGATGTCCTTTTTCACGAGGTGGTTTCTTGGTGAACACGGTATCTCAAACTTTTTTTTGTTTTTGGTAAAAGGTATTTCAAACTTTTACCATATATACTTGCAATATATCATATATGGAGAATAAAACGGTTTTCAACACATCCGCCAAACCATATAATGGATCTTATAGGCATCTATGGAAGTCGTGAAATGCCAAGGATTTAGATATGATGCTTGTGTGGTGGTTAACAAAGCCAAAAAATGTGTCACGAGTTAGGTCAACTTTAACCAAAAATAACCCATAGACAACTCATGTATCGAACTTTTAATGTCTATTGCGGGAGGGATGTCGACATGGCCATCAAAGATCAAACCATGGGTAGAATGTAACATTAGCAAGTCATGGACCAACCTGAGATACATCAAAAGACCATATATTTTCCGAGCATTAAGGTGCAAGATTCTTATACTTTAGAATTGTTTTTTATGATAACAATTTATGCAGTACACAATGAAGTCTGAGAAAAAAAATTCATGCGTGTAGATTTAAAATAATCCGAATGTGTAGTTTTACACCAAATTATGTCTTTATGAATTTTGTTACATGCATTGCTTATTTGTTTTTGTGTTTGGAACTGTTGTGTAAAGCTTTCTAAACGTATGCTTTTTCTTGTCGTTTGTAGTTCGTATAACAGTTTTTGTAGACGTTATCTCGTTTTAGGTTCTATTTTTTGTTCTCACTAAATTCTCCTATTATATTAGAAAGCAGGGTTGTTACATCACTTTTACATGACCAAAAATCAGAATCAAATACAATCATAGAGCCATAGTTCAGTGAAGGATTACACAGAAGTAATGTTACCTTCCAAACCAAAAAATTCCATGAGCCAAGATGGGGAGAGCCTGTGGCTATGTATGATTGAAAATGATTCCCGGAAGTTACATTATCCGCTATCTTTAAAGCTCCTAAGTTAGCTTGTTTAGCTTCCATCTTCATGTTCCAAAAGGGGAAATATCCCAAAAGATTTAGCAGGCTATCAGACTGGAAATTGGAGGACCAAGTCGGAGGCCTTGAGACTGCACCAAGCAAGTTTTGGTCTTCCGCTGAAAAAATCACTTTGGCATCTCGAAGAGACTTTTGCCCATAAGATACTTTGAAAAGAGGCCTCTTGCTTTGAGTTAATCAAGAGGAAGGATCTTCTACCATGTAACAAAACCTTGCCCTTGTGATTCCTTACCACCCAAGCCGCACCACTGTCTCTGGTAATTTTGTTCCAAGCAAACCCAATGTTGCATTTCACCCAATAGGGTTGACACTACAAGAAAACACAGTTTTATCATCGGCATTATTCGACGCTAATTTGATGCTAAGTCCCCTTAGCGTCGAATAATGATTCGACGCTAAAACGTCAACGCTAAATCTAAGTCGACGCAAAATTTTTTGATGCAAATTCGATGCTAACTTGTTCGACGCTAATTTGACGCTAAATTAGAGTCGAATTAGCGTCTAAAAGTTTTGATGCAATAAGTCGACGCTTATCGACTCTAATTCGACGCTATATTTTAGATGTATTGCATCGATTTAGCGTCGAATTGAATGATTTTTAAAAACATATATATATATATATATATATTTTTTTTAAATACGAAAATCAATTACAAAAATTTAAATATAAATCCAAAAATTATAATTTAAATTGTCTAAAATCAATAAAATAGAAACGTAAATCTAAATTCTAATGTTAGGCCCTTAAGTTATCGGTATCTTCTTAAATCTTAGCTTCGGCTTCTTCCTCGAACTGCGTTGGACCGGTAGGTGGAAGAGGCGGTGGAGGACGCGGCATGTTTTGCAAGGCAGCTGCTAAAGCCGGGTTACTCACTACAATAATGTCCATGAGATTTGTCAATGTCGAGATTTGGCCTTGCATCGAGGTGTTAGTGCTCTGAAGATCCGCTTGTTACGTCTTTAGCCAATCAATCTCAGCATTAGCAGCGGTCAATTGCGTTACCAACTGCGGCTCATAAGAACTCGAAGTATAAACATACCAAGCGGTCGAAGAAGATGCTGGATCATCCCTGATGGATCCAACACCCATCGTCCATACTCTCTTCTTCGGTGCAACCTATAAAATAAAAATGTTATACAATCAAATTGTTAAAATTGTAATAAAAAATAAGTTATAATATCATTTAGAAACCAAAAAAATTACCTCCTCGTAAATTCTATCCAAATCTTGGAGAACCAATATAGATTAGACATAACTACCATTCTGAGATACTGTGTCTCTAGCTTTGCCACTCGTACATTGTAGTTGTTGAACGTTTGTTCCGCTTGAGCAGTAACAAACGTCCCATCTTTGCGTCGATGAGTTTTCTCCATCACTTTAATCATCGGAGGAAGATCACCGCCATTAACCTGTTAAACAAAAATAAACATATATAAAAATAAATATAGAGTAAATAAATATATAAAATAAATAAATCAAATAATCTAATAAACTTATTTAATTAAAATAATACCATATCCAATAGTATTGTGGCGTATGATGATTGACCCGCACAATGCTTAGAAGGTCCATCTTCTTCGGCCACCGGCGTAAGACGAGATGCAGAACACTTCTCCGAAATAACCACCGAACGGGAATCCTCCCAATACCGTACTAGACCCGACCAAACATCGGGATCCATCCCTAAAGGCTTTACACCATCACATTTCACGCGCCATGCTTTCTTCCAATTACCGACGGTGCCGTTGAGACGCTTTGTGGCATTCTTCTTGACGGCCCCTCTCACTTCGTGTGAAATAATATCATCCCAGCGCCAATTTTTGCTACAAAAATATGCATAATATTATTAATATCTCTACAATCAAATATCAGCAATAAATAAAAATAAATAATATAATATGACTTATCGTCCAAGACTCAAACCAAATATCCCGAACAAACTGCGGCGTCTGCCTCCAATTTTATGCGACATAGTGAAATGGCCCATGATGATTTTGGTGACCGAACGAGAAACGCAGTTATCGCTAAACCTATAAAACAAAATTTTTCGATGTTAATAATTTATTTATAACTTGTAATTAAAAATTAATTAGCAAAAAAAAATTAATTAGTAATATTACAAACAATTAATCATACCAAAAAGTGCGTGGAGGCTTAAGCGGATGTGAAACAACCCAACCCGAAAAATTTAAAATTTTTTCTCCAGATTATTATCATCACGGATAATAATTCTCAATGGGCCAAAACACAAGCAATGCGGAACAACAAACGATTAAACAATTAAACCAACCATCATTCAATAATCTCATACTAATTGAATCGCTAAACTGTTCAAACCAATAAACCAATATTCAATTCCAATATCAAACAATAACCAATACAATTCCAGAATTTACTAGCAACCTAGCAATTCTAACAATACATCCACTCAAACGAGACACTTGATCATCTCCTCTTCCCGACCATTATTCCACGATCACACTTTCTCTTTACCTGCATCACATAGCAAAAAGAGATGCGTGAGTATTATCACAAATACTCAGTGAGATGGTCATCCCGTCTACATGCTACACACACAGGCATAAGCAATGATACAATACCAAGATGAACAAACAACAATGCATCACATATTAAGCAAACGAGAAAACAACACGTTCAATATGTCAAACTGACGGTGTCGATCGACACAAAGCAATTGTGTCGATCGACGCACAACGCAGAAACGCAGAATCGAATCTTCTCCTCTCTGGTCTGATTCTGACCTGCTCAAGAGTCGATCTCCTGCACAGAAATCGTCAACAAATACATCCAAACAACACATAACATATATATCAATGAGAATCAATCATCAAATCATCAAACAATCGTATCCTATCAATCCTTTACCAGATAAGCCTACGGTCACGCATTCACCTCGATTTTGGAAAGAAAAGGATGAGGAAATCATGAAGAACGCGATGAATTTGAAGAACACGGTCTCCAACACTCCCTGAATCCTCACAAACACGAACAATCCAACCCCCAACGATCAAGAACAACCTAGAACTTCCTCAACACTCTAAATCACTTAAAAACTCTCTGGTCTGTGATTTCTGATAGAAAAATTGGCCAAAACTCGACCTGCTCTGAGTTTATATACAACCCTAGGGTTCCGTAAACCGACCCACCAAACCGGACAATTGGAACCAAACTTGTCGGTCCAATTTCAACCTGTGTCGATCGACACACACACTCTGTGTCGATCGACGCAACGCCCAGAAACACGACTTATCACAAGTCAAAACACGTGTGTCGATCAACACACTCACCCTGTGTCGATAGACGCACCAACCAAAATCACATTTTAGTTCACGGGCGTTAAAATTCTCCCCCACTAACATGGATTCGACCTCGAATCACGCGACACCATCTCCCTAAGGTTGACAATCCCATCTGAAACCCGACCATATTCACCCAAAAACATCAACTATGCAACCCTCCCTGATCCAGATTAGGGCTGCCCGATTGATCGTGCAACAATCAAACAAAAACATGCACGACTAACCGTAGACCCAGAATTAGACCAATTGATCACGCAACATTAAAACAAGAACATGCACGACCAAAGACGCTACATATGCTACCAGGGTCGTCTGAACCGAGGTTCCAAACGCAAGTAAAAACCCTAGAATAAACGTCCACTTACACATCCTTATCCACACTCCTGACCACCCGGCCAGCACCACTCGAGATCACACCCAATCCCCGAGCTTCATTAGTCTCATACTAGCTACTTTGCACCGTCTCGCCACGGCTGCAATCCTGACCAAACCCGGTCAGCACCACCTGAGATCCACTCCCAATCTCTGAAGCTCATCCAGTCTCATACTTACAATCACACTACATACACTATTGCTCATACTCATATCTATATACACCACCCCACTCTCAGGATCGTCACCCTTTGAGCTGTCGATGTATATCATACCCCTCCCACCTTCAGGACCGCCGTCTATCCAGCTCTCGGTATGCTCCAGCCCCTCCCACTCTCGGGACACACAGTCCGTCAAGCTATCGGCTGCAGAGGAATCAAATATCCTCTAGAGAGATCCCTATCCCTCAAAGTATATGTAGGGAAACCACTATCCCCCAGAGAGAACCTCTGTCCCCTCAGGATATCCAGGGAACCCACTATCCCCTGGAGCAATCTTTTTGTAACGTGCATCATAAGCACCTGTCGACCAAAATCATCTCTCATGGTTTCATCCTGACATTCCCTATCCCGGAATGTCACCTCATGGCCAATCACAAGACCATCCAAAACAACCCAATCACCAAGGTGTTTCCATCAGAGTTCCTGGAAAAGACAACCCTAACTCAAATAAGACTTCTGTTTCCAGACTCCCCCTAGACATGTTCTAACTCACATAAAGCCTCTATTTCCCAGCGCCATCTAGGGAATAGACAAGTTTTAACTCACATAGAACCTCATCCCCAGATACTCCTCCTAGGACATGGACCAGCTCTAACTCACATAGAACTTCCATTCCTAGGCTCACTAGAAAAAAGACAGTCCTACTCACTTAGAACTTCTATTTCTAGCTCCCTAGCCGATAGACAAGCTCTAACTCCCATAGAAATTCTATAATAGACAAGCTCTAACTCCCATAGAAATTCTATCGCTAGACCTCCACATGACCCCACTAGCCATCGAAACACATGACCTACCAATCATCACAACCCATGACTCCACAAGTCATACCATAAGAACTCCCGTCTTCTAACACATTTAATAAGGAAAAACTCATCTTATAAAATCTCAAAATGTATAGTCATTACAACACAAAATGAAAAATACATCAACTCATAGCAAAATGCTATATAGACTCTGAAAACCAGAAAGACACTCAAGCCACTGCTTGCTTCTCGAACCACTTTGAGAACTTTGCCTTCATCCTCGCTTCTAGCTCTCAAGTCTCCTCCTCAATACCATCACAGTCCCACACGACTCTCACCAACGGTATCCTCTTCAGGTGCAGCACCTTGACTCTCCTCTCAAGAATACGTACAGGCCTCGCCACCATTGTCATGTTGGGCTGAAGATCCTCCGGAATCCTAGCCAACACCTCCTCAGACTCATGTAGACACTGTCGTAGCATCGAAACATGGAAGACCTTATGAAAAACCTTCATACTCTGAGATAACTCAACCCGATAAGCTACTGGCCCAACCCGCTCCATAACCTTGAACGGACCCATAAACCTCGGACTTAGCTTATTCTTTGAAATGGATATGTTAGGACCCCTCAATATCGCTGCCTTGAGATACACCAGATCTCCCAAGTCAAAATCCAGCTCTTTCCTCCTCTTATCGGCATAACTATTCTGCCGATCCTGAGCCTCTCTCATGTTCAGCCTCAAGACACAGATCTTCTCCGTCGTCTCCTGAAAAAAATCTGCACAAACATGCTCCTCTCCCCCACTTGAGTCCAACATAATGGTGTCCGACATGGCCTCCCATACAGAGCCTCATATGGAGCCATCCCGATACTCGCTTGGTAGTTGTTGTTGTACGTAACCTCCACCAGGTTCAGATGATTCGCCCAATGACCACCGTAGTCCAGCACACACATCCTCAACAAGTCCTCTAATGTCTGAATCGTCCTCTGAGGCTGCCCATCCGTCTGAGGATGATACGCTGTGCTCATATGCACCTTAGTGCCCATCTCAGCATGAAATGCCCTCCAGAACTCTGAAGTAAACCTCGGATCCCTGTCTGACACAATACTCGCTGGCACCCCATGCAGCCTCACTATCTCGCGCACATACTTCCTAGCCAACATTGCCGCTCCGTCGGTCTTCCTGATGGCCAGAATATGTGCTGACTTGGTCAGACGATCCACAATCACCCAAAAAGCATCATACGTCCGTGACACCGGCAACCCTGTCACAAAGTTCATGGTGATCATGTCCTACTTCCACTCCGGAATGGGTAAACTCTGCAACAACTCGCTCGGAACCTGATGCTCAACCTTCACTAACTGGCACACGTTGCAACCCAGTTCGTGACATCTCTCTTCATCCCGACCTAGTGATAATACCAGCTTCGGATCATGATACATCTTTGTCGCTCCCGGATGAATCGATAACATGCTCGAATCAGCCTTCCTCAGGATCTCTTGCCTCAAATCCTCATCCTTGGGTACGCAAACCCGCCCGTTCACCAGTATCGTCCCATTCGCCTAGACCAAATACTCAGAACCTGCCACCTGAGAAGCATCTATCAAACTCGCTCCTGGTCTGAAGCAACCCTCTTCCGACTCAACGCATCTCCAACCAGATTAGCCTTACCCGGATGGTACCCAATCTCCACATCGTAATCTGTTACCAACTCCATCCAGCACCTCTGTCTCTGGTTCAGCTCCAGCTGAGTGAAGAAATACTTCAGACTCTTATGGTTTGTGAATACCTGCACCTTTCCGCCATAAAGATAAGACTTCCAAATCTTTAAAACGAAAATCACCGCAGCCAACTCCAAGTCATGAGTAGGGAAATTGCACTCGTACGTCCTCAACTGCCTCGAAGCGTATGCAATAACCTTCCTCTGCTGTATTAGTACACAACCAAGACCAACTCCCGAAGCGTCTGTATACACCACGTACGGCACACCCGGCTCGGGTAATGCCAACACAGGTGTACTAGTCAGCATCTCCTTTAGCTTCCCGAAACTCTCCTCGCAAGCTAAAGACCACACAAAAGGGACTTCCTTCCCCGTCAACTTCGTCATCGACTGCGCCATACTCGTAAACCCCTTGACGAACCTCCGATAATAACCAGCCAACCCGAGAAAACTCTGGATCTCGGTGGCATTCCTTGGTCTAGGCTATCCTCTGATAGCCTCCATCTTAGCCAGATCCACAAAAACTCCCTCTGCAAACACCACATGGCCAAGGAAACTCATCTTTCGCTGAGAGAAACTGCACTTACTTAACTTCGCGTACAGCTTCTGCTCCTGCAGCTTCTCCAGAACGACTCTCAAGTGAACCTCGTGCTCCTCAGGACTCCTCGAATACACCAGGATATCATCAATGATGATGATCACAAACACATCCAAATTGTAACGCCCGTGAACCAAAAAATGGATTTTTGGTTGGGTGTCGATCGAGACAGGGGGTGTGTGTCAATTGACACGTGTGTTTTTGACTTATGAGAAGTCGGATTTTGGACGTTGTATCGATCGACACAAGGTGGGTGTGTCGATCGACACGAGTTGAAATTGGATCAACCGGTTTGGTTTCAATTATCCGGTTCGGCGGACTGGTTTAGGGAACCCTAAGGTTCCAGTATAAAAGCGTGAACAATCGCCTTTTTGTTGTTTTTGGGCAAAAATCAGAAGAAACTGAGAGGAAATCAAAATCAGAGAGAATTTGAGTGTTCTTGAGGAGGATTGATCTTGAGAGGTTGTTAGAACGAGAAGAGTTCTTTGCTGTGGTGATTTTGGGTCTGTGGGGACAAAATCAGAGGCTGTTCGTGGTCGTTCTTCGTGTGTTCTTTGTGTTCATCCTCTTTTCAATCCTTTTCGAGGTGAGTGTGTGACCGTAGGTTTATCTGGGTAAAGGATTAGATGGAATACGATTGCTTGTGTTTGTTTGGGTTGGATTTCATGTGTTTGTGAATGAATTTCGTGCAGGAGATCGATGAATCGCGATGGGATTCGAGCCATGAGAGGATAGGCTCGTTTCCTGGGTTCTGCGATGTCGTGTCGATCGACACCATGGTAGTGTGTCAATCAACACGGGGGCATGTCGATTGACACCATGGTGGTGTGTCGATCGATACAGTAGCTTTTGTACTGGTTCGTGTTGATTGTTTCGTGTATGCTTGTTGTATGCTCATCCTGGTATTGTATCTCTTGCTTATGCATGTGTGTATAACCTGTAGACGGGATGACCGCGTCGCTGAGTATTTGTGATAATACTCACGCAACTCTTTTTGCCATGTGTTGCAGGTAAAGAGAAAATGTGATCGTGGAATCATTGTCGGGAAGAGGAGATGATCTAGTGTCTCGGTTTTGTGGCTGTATTGTTAGAATTGCTAGGTTGCTAGTAGATTCTGGAATTGATATTGGTTATTGTTGGTTATTTGATATTGGAATTGAATTGTTAATTGAATTGAACGGTTTAGGGAATTAATAAACTATGAGATTTATTGATTGGTGTGTTATTGTTTATTTTAATTGTTTCTGCATTGCTTATGTTTGGCCCATTGAGGATTATTATCTGTGATGATAGTAATCCGAAGGGAAAATTTTTAAATTTTTGAGTTGGTTCGTTTCACAGATACTCCTGGAACACCCCGCTCATAAACCTCATAAACGCTGCTAGTGCATTTGTCAACCCGAAAGGCATCACCACGAACTCATAATGCCCATACTTCGTCCTGAAGGCAGTGTTCCTAACATCCACCTTATCAATCGGGATCTGATGGTAACCCGAAGCCAAGTCAATCTTAGAGAACCAAGTAGCCCCTCGCAGCTGATCCAACAACTCGTCAATCTGATGAAGAGGATATATGTTCTTCACAGTGACTCGGTTAAGTCCCCGGTAATCGATGCACAACTGGAAACTCCCATCCTTCTTCTTCACAAACAACACCAACGCTCCCTACGGTGAAACACTAGGCTGGATGAAACACTTTCCGAACAGATTCTTCAGCTCTGCCATCTCTGCTGGAGCCATATGGTAAGGTGCCTTGGATATAAGAGTCATCCCAGGCTCCAACTCAATCGTAAACAGATCCGACCTTGACAGCAGTAATCCCAGCAACGACTGGAAAAGTCCTGGAAATCCCGAAAAACCCGAATATCTCCAATTGCAACCTCTACAACAGTCTGTGGCATCACTATCGTCGCCAAATATGCCTCACAGCCTTTTTTAATCAACTGCTCGGCCTGTATCGCTGAAATCACCAAACTCCCGGAAGTTGGCCTCACCCCCTGATAAACCAACCTCCCCGCCTCCCGCTCGAACACTACTCATCCTGATGATAATCTAGATGGACCCTGTATCGATCCAGCCAATCCATCCCGAGAATGACATCGTACAACTCCACCAGACTAATGATCAGATCTGCTGGCATCAACTCACCCGCCACCAGAACAACCACGCCACGAGCCCGCCCGAAAGTAGCTAATAACTTACCACCAACAACCCTAACTACTCCCTGCTGCTCACCGGAATCACTCCAGATACTGCTACCCTCTGCACACTCCAGAATAATGAAGCTATTCGTAACTCCAGAATCAAACAACACGTGGGACTCACATCCGTCCACAACTAAGGTCCCTTCACAAATCCCATGAGTTTTAAGACTCTAACACTCTAGCACAGACTCACAATTCCAACAGACTAAAATTCAAACACCACAAGAATTTTAAAAGGTCAAGTCTTAAATTACATGTGATCGGTCTGGCGCTAGAACCACCCGCCTCCGTCAAAGTGTAAACCCGATGTGCCGCTGCAATTTGAGCCAACGGCTGCATATCCAACAATGCCATCTGCTGCTGCCTCGGACACTTGGGCTTGATATGCCCCGGTTCTCTGCAGTGAAAGCACACCCACGTATCTCGGGCTTCAACCCGCGTATCTCGAGCCCCAGTCCTCTTCGGATAGCTCGCCACCCGATGATCCGTGCTCCCACACCCGCAGCAACCCAAACCACCATGTCCTCTCTGACTCGGCCCGGAAGTGCTCTCCCACTTCCTCTTCTGTTCCTACGCAGGCTTGCTGCCCTTGCTCGGGCCCACTTACTGCTACGATCTCCTCGCTGCTGCACCGGTGGACTAACCACCACAGCCTGCTCTCTAAGATCCTCCTCAATCGCAACAGCTGCCTAAACTAGCTCCGCCCTCATGGCGAACCTACTCGCCTTACAGCGAGTCCTTAAATCAGCTCGAAGTTCCCTCAGGAACCTCTTCACGTCGGCTTGCTCGCCCTCCATGCCTCTACCATCATGCACCAGAAGTTGACTGAACTCCGCGTTGAACTCCTTCCCTGATCAGTCTCCCTGAGCCAACTCCAGAAACCTCAGCTCCTACCGATCCACTACCTCTTGTAGGAAATACTTGGCATTAAACTCAGCCAAAAAATCTTCCTAGACCATCTCGGCCTGCACCATCCTGGCCTCAACACCTCTCCACCAGAGATGTCCATCACCCTCCAGGTAATGAACCGCCAGATCAACTCGGTATCCCTCTGGACGCCTGATAGAGCGAAAGTTAAGCTCCTGTCTCAACTGCCACTCATCGGCCTCCTCAGGCTTGGCACCTCCAGAGAAAAACCCGGTGCCAATCCTCTGCATCTGCTCCATCATCCGCAACTGCCACACCTAGCTGCACCCCAGCCCTACCCGGCTGCACCCCAGCCACACCCAGCTGCACGCCAGCAATAATCGGCTGCACACCAGCAATAATCGGCTGCACACCAGCCACATCCAGCTGCACCCCAGCCATACCTGGCTGCACACCAGCCACGCCTGGCTGAACACCAGCCACACCTGGCTGCACTCCCGGGGCCAACTCAGAGCCGACATCCTACCTCGCAACCGCTCCAGGATCAACTGTAGTAGACCCACCAGACGATCATCTCGCTCCTGGGAAAAACCCGTGGCAGCACCCCCACCTGGGCATACCGCAACACCGACCACACTGTGACCCACACTAGCCCCGCCAGCCTTCACGTTGGTACTCACGGCCACACCCACGGATCCCTCCTGATACATCTGCAAATCAGCCACCTGCTTCTGCGTGGTCTTCTGGGCTATACTCGCGGCAGTAGACTGTTGGGGTCGAATCTCCCCCTGGAAAAATAGCAGTCACAAAATGGCTAAGTGTGGAAACCGTGTTGGCTCGCGAACGATGTCGTGCACATCGGGACACGAAGATCGCGTACCACGACACGAGGATCGTGCACCGCGACACGAGGATCATGTACCGCGATGCAAATGGAACCGATGTCAGCCAAATGTGGGACCGAAGTCAACCGATGTCAGCCAAATGTGGAACCGAAGTCGATCACGTGTGGAACCGATGTCGGTCACATGTGGCACCGAAGTCGACCATGTGTGGAGCCGACATCGGTCACATGCGGCACCAAAGCCGACCGTGTGTGGAGCCGACGTCGGTCACATACGGCGCCGAAGTCGGGCTCATATTGTTCCGAAGTCGGGGAAGTGGTGACGAAGTCGAAGACATGTGCACTAAAGTCAGGAACTTACGGGCCGAAGTGGGTTGCTCGTGAAGGCCGAAGTGGGCTGCGTATGAGGGCCTAAGTGAACCGGTATGATCAATCCCGGGAAGATTTCTATTATCGTTTAGGAATGGATTAGCCGACTTAGGTTAGTATATATACTCATGTACGTCCTTTGAGAAAAGGATCCGAAAATCAATTCACAAAGACTTGTACTCTAAAGCTTTCTTAACAGCAATAGAACGAGTTCTAAATTTCCTTGACAGTTGTTTGCGTTGGTTTAATCATACAAAGTATCTACAAATTTTGACTGTGCGGATTCCGACTCCCACAATTTGGCGCCGTCTAAGGAGACTCTTGAAATTTCTGACACGAAAAACCACCGCCAATCCGATACGAAAGAAGATGTCTAATGAAAAACGAACTCTGTGGGTACTACCGGGGGAGGAGAGAAGCAGCAGTCACCACCAGTAACCGTAGACACGATGCCCGAAGCCATGACCCAGATCAAGGCGATGCTTGAAACGTTGGTGAAGAGGATCGAAGATCACGATAAGCAACACGCAACCGCCAACGCCCGACTAGAAACCCTAGCGGCTGCCAACCGGAACCAAGCTGGGGGGTTGGGCCAAGATCGACCGAGGAGACCGGTACGACCAATTCCCCTCGAATTTACGACACCGCAGAGAACACAAATGGGGATACCTCCGACACGCCCTACAACCATGACCGGCGAGCCAAACCCTGAGGTTCAAAGAGCTGGCGCCCGGAACGAAACCGAATCAAAACCTGTGATAGATCTGGATGCTGAAAATCCAGCGCAAGATCGTAACGCCGGCAATACAGCCCCGACCCGCAATGAGCTACGACAATTTGAGGACGAGATCGAGGAAGAAGAGGGTCGTCTTCTGGCGCAACAAACTCGATTCGAAAGTGAACGAAGAGCCGCGATCCAGGCCCAGAAAGATGAGATGATCGCACTTCGGGCAGAGATGGATCGAACAGCTGCCAACTTGAAAGTTGTTCAGTCACAGATGCACAGGGCCACTAGCAAAGCGCCGGAAATCGACCGCATTTTGGAAGAAGCGCAAACTACTCCGTTCACATCCCGTATCACCGAAGTAAAAATTACAGATCCTGGAAAGATTAAGATCCCGATCTACGAAGGGAATAGTGACCCAAAAGACCACATCACATCGTTCGCAATTGCAATGAGTCGTGCTAATTTTCGGGAAGGCGAGAGAGACGCAGGAAAGTGCCTGTTATTCGTTGAACACTTGAAGGGACCTGCCCTTCAGTGGTTTTCTAGACTCGATCGGAATTCCATTGACAACTTCGGTCAGCTAACCGCAGCATTCCTGAAACACTACTCCATATTCATAGATCCTGGGGTTTCCGATGCGGATTTATGGACGATGTCACAAGGACAGAACGAGACGCTTCGGAGTTTCATCGGAAGATTCAAGACAATTATATCTAAAGTAGAGCACGTTAGCGACAAGGCCGCCCTACTCGCCCTGAAAAAGGCACTCTGGTACACCTCGGATTTCAAGAAGGAGATGACCGTGAACACTCCCTCGACAATAGAAGATGCCTTGCACCGGGCTTCCGGGTTCATCAATCAAGAGGAGGAGACCACGTTGTGCGCCAAAAGACACGAAAAACCGAAGCAAACAAATCAGCAACCGCAAGCTCAACAGCATCAGAGTACCAAAAAAGGCAATCACACGCCCGGTTTTGTCCAGCATGAAGGAGGATTCAAAGGAGCACATAGTTTTCAGGTAGAATCCGCTGGACGAGGTCAAGGACAGGGTAACTCACGAGGGAGAGGTCAGGTGCGTGGCCGTGGCCGTGGCCGAGATCCTAGGAACACCTGGGTAAGGAAGGAGAGTACTTACGACGAAGCTGCGTATTGCGAACACTATCGCGTCGTTGGGCACTCAACCGTGAATTGCCGGGTTCTAGGTTTAAAACTCGCTGCAAAACTAGCAGCAGGAGAGCTTGGAGGAAACGTTAGCATTGACGATTTCGCCATGGATGTCAACAATGATAGAACCGACCCAGCTGACAAAGAAGGTCAGAAGCGTCAGAGGCAAGAGAGCGAAGCCCCCACCACCAGAACCGCGAAGGCGCATTAACATGATTATGGGTGGATCACGTTACTGCGCAGACACTGTTTCCTCCATTAAAGCCTTCCAAAGGTGAGCTGATGTTAGTATGAACCTCCAGATCCCGTCTACTGTTAAAAACGATGTCATTACCTTCGAAGAAAAGGAGACGGTTGGGATTGATAAACCTCATGATGATCCTCTCGTGGTCGAAATAGTCGTGGCCAACTGTGACGTAGCTCGGGTGCTGATTGACACTGGAAGTACGATGGACATAATATTCAAGGAAACACTCAAGCGAATGGACATCGACTTAGCTGCGGTCAGACCATTCCCAAAACTGGTAACAAATTTTTCTGGAGAAACGACAATGACAATGGGATTGATCACACTACCAGTTCAAGCCGGAGGAGTAACGAAAAACGTTGAGTTCTCTGTCTCAGATCACCCTGCTATTTACAATATGATATTGGGGACTCCTTGGCTGAATTCGATGAGGGCAGTTGCATCGACCTATCATCTTTGCGTCAACTTTCCAACACCAGGCGGAGTGAAAACCATTCGGCGAAGTCAGAAGGAGTCCTGAATGTGCTTTCTGACAGAGCATAAACTCAGGAAACCAGTAACGGATCAAGTGTCAAAGCAAAAGAAGATGAAGACGGATAGAGAGCCGGTGAAAGGGCTCAGCAAACTATTATAGCAATTACAGATAACGGAGGGTCGCACAAAAGAAAGCAGACCACTCTGTGACCTCGTTATCACGGTCTGCATAGACGATGAACACCCAGAGCGGTGCATGGAGATCGGTTCCACACTAAGCGAAGACATCGAAAAGGAACTTGTCTCGTGTCTTAAGGAGAACGTCAGTACTTTCGCGTGGGCTGCCGAAGATATGCCGGGTATCGATATCAGTGTGACAAGCCATGAGTTAAATGTTGATCCAAGCTTCAAACCAGTCAAGCAGAAGAGAAGGAAACTTGGACCTGAAAGGGCGAAAGCGGTTAACGACGAAGTAGACAGGCTTCTCAGGGTTGGCTCAATCAGGGAAGTCAAGTATCCGGATTGGTTAGCGAATCCCGTCGTAGTCAAGAAAAAGAACGGAAAATGGCGCGTTTGCGTGGATTTCACGGATCTGAACAAAGCATGCCCAAAGGATAGCTTTCCTTTGCATCATATTGATCGCCTGGTCGAAGCAACAGCCGGCAATGAGCTACTGTCGTTCATGGATGCCTTTTCGGGATACAACCAAATTCTTATGAACCCCGAAGATCAAGACAAGACAGCTTTCATCACGGACCGAGGAACCTACTGCTACAAAGTGATGCCATTCGGGCTAAAAAACGCGGGAGCCACATATCAGCGACTGGTAAACAGAATGTTCGCTAACCAGCTGGGAAAAAAAATGGAGGTGTATATTGATGATATGTTAGTGAAGTCGTTGAGGAAAGAAGATCACGTCGAGCATATGCGGGAATGTTTTGAACGGCTGAACTTGCACAATATGAAACTGAATCCGACAAAGTGTAGGTTTGCGGTAACATCTGGAGAATTCCTTGGTTACTTAGTCACTCGCCGTGGCATTGAGGCGAATCCGAAGCAAATAGACGCACTAAAAAATATGGCTTCTCCGAAAACTAAACGAGAGGTGCAACAGTTGACCGGAAGAGTTGCAGCGCTTAACCGTTTCATTTCACGCTCAACCGATAGGTGTTTGCCGTTTTATGATACTTTGCGGGGGAAGAAGGACTTCAATTGGAACGAGAAGTGTGAGACAGCATTCAAGGAATTATAGGAATACTTGGCAAGTCCACCGATACTTGCAAAACCAGTAGATGGCGAGCCACTTTTCCTGTACATTGCGGTCTCTTCAGTGGCCGTTAGCGGAGTGATTGTTCGGGAAGAAATGGGAGAGCAGAAGCCAATTTTTTACGTCAGCAAGAGTTTAGTCACTGCGGAGATAAGGTACCCGCTAATGGAGAAGTTAGCACTAGCTGTGGTCATGTGCGCCAGGAAATTAAGACCTTACTTCCAGTCACACCCAATCGTAATTCTCAGCACTTTTCCCTTGAGATCAGTCCTTCATAGTCCGAGCCAGTCAGGAAGATTGGCGAAGTCGGCCGTCGAACTTAGTGAATACGACATCGAATACCGAGGCCGGACTTGTAAAAAGTCTCAAGTTCTAGCGGACTTCCTTATTGAGACCTTGGACGAGGGTCCCAAAGAAGACAAACCTAAACTGATTTGGAAGCTACACGTCGATAGATCATCATAAAAAAATGGTTCAGGAGTAGGGATAAGAATGGCATCTCCGACTGGAGAGCTACTGGAGCAGTCTTTTCGCTTAGGTTTTCATGCGTCAAATAACGAAGCAGAATATGAAGCTCTCATTGCTGGAATGAGGTTAGCCTTGGGATTGAAGATCGAAAACATACATGCGTTTTGTGATTCCCAGCTCGTTGTAAATCAATTCAGCGGCGAGTATGCGGTGAAGGAAGATCGCATGGGGTTATACTTATAGATTGTGAAGGATTTGGCCGGACAATTTAAAAAATTCACCCTGACGAGAATCCCTCGGGGAAAGAACACTTCGGCTGATGCGTTAGCAGTTCTTGCTTCGACTTCGGATCCGGATTTGAAACGGGTCATACCAGTCGAGTTCATTGAATATCCCAGCATCAAGACGGCCGAGACCGTAAACATAGTCACTCGGTCCCAGACAGCCAGACTCACGAAGGGAAGCACGAAGGATGTTTTGGCAAAAACGACATCGACTTCGGCTCCTTCAGTCACGACTTCGGCTTCATCAATCACGACTTCGGTTCCATTGGCCAAAGACGACATCGGCTCCGGACCCGAAGCCGACAACATCAGAACCTCAGGACATACAAGATCCGATGTCGGCAAAACCAACGTTCCCGTCAGTGGCCCGTCCACTTCGGCACCAGAATGCCCTTCCACTTCGGAACTCGAAACGAGTCGTGGTTTTCCCGGATCCGAAGTCACCATCCGCAATGATCCTAGTCCGGAACAAGAGGATGCAGTTATGACGGAAGCTGACGATAACCCACGTGATGACCCTGACGGATATCCCGATCTGACCGCTGACGAAGAGGAGATTATGGAGGGCCACGACGATGTGATCAGTCCAGAATACGGCTGCAACAAGCCATGGCTCAGTGACATTCGCAGTTACATCTATGATGGAGAACGACCTTCTGGCAAATGGGCAGCCCGTAAGCTCAAGGCTCAGGCCGCACGATATGCCCTGTTAGATGGAGAAGTTTTCAAGTGGTGTTTCTCCAGACCGTTGCTAAAATATGTTGAAGGCAAGGCAGCTCGGAAGATCATGGAAGAGGTTCATGGCGGGTCTTACGGAAACCATTCCGGAGGACGAGCATTAGCAATGAGGATCAAACGACACGGGTATTATTGGCCAACAATGATAAGGGATTGCGAAGTGTTTTCAGCTAAATGCGAGCAATGCCAATGTCACGCCCCGAAGATTCATCAGCCTACAGAGATGCTCTCATCGATCACCTCACCATATCTGTTTATGCGTTGGTCAATGGACATCGTTGGTCCGCTCCACCCGTCCCGGCAAAAACGTTTCAGGCTGGTCTTAACCGATTACTTTTCTAAATGGGTGGAGGCAGAAGCATACGCGTCCATCAAGGATGCCCAAGTAGAAAGTTTCGTATGGCGGAATATCATATGTCGTCATGGCGTGCCTTATGAAATCGTCACTGACAACGGATCGCAGTTTATCTCCGTTCGGTTTGGGGCGTTCTGCGATAAGTGGAATATTAGGCTAAGCAAATCAACGCCGAGGTATCCTCAAGGAAACGGATAGGCCGAGGCAGCCAACAAATCGATCCTTAAAGGGCTGAAAAAACGGCTCAAGGCGAAGAAGGGGAGATGGGCTGATGAGCTGGAAGGAGTGCTATGGTCGCACCGCACTACACCAGGACGAGCAACAGGCGAAACCCCATTTGCCTTAGTATACGGAACCGAGTGCATTATCCCACCAGAAGTGCAATTTCCGGGTGTGCGACGAAGACTTCTACCAGAGCAGGAAGGATTAAATCATCTTTTGATGCTTGATACATTGGATCTGGTCAACGAGAAACGTGACCAAGCACTTATTCGGATTCAGAACTATCAAAACGCTGCAGCAAGGTACTATAACTCGAAGGTTAAGATTCGTAGATTCCAGGAAGGAGAGTTGGCGTTGCGGGAGGTCTTTCAAAATACAGCAGAGCTAAACGCGGGCAAACTTGGTGCTAACTGGGAAGGACCTTACCGAGTCACCGAAGTAGTCAAACCCGGAGTCTACAAATTAGCCAACACGGCTGGCGATCCAGTTCCGCGTTCGTGGAACGCTAGACATCTAAAGAAATACTATCACTAAGTCATTTCTAAACGAACTACGAGGCGGCTTGATCCCTACAAAGGGTACGTAGGCAGCCCGTCTTCGGATGGGTTCAGCTGCCCCCTTCCCTAAAAAGGGGGGGAGTGGGGTACGTATACTCGTATACTCCCTATTTCTCAATACTTGAACATCCATCATGGATCAACCAAGTCAATACTTGAACATCCATCACGGATCAACCAAGTCAATATTTGAACATCCGTAACGGATCAACCAAATCAAAACAAGACACTTAAACCCGATCGTTGCTGCTGGCCACAGTAACACTTTGATCTGATTATCACATCCCAAAAACGGGATATTAAGCGCGCAACGACCATTGACGGAGCAAGTTCGGTTCACGGGAACCAGCTTGTAAACCAGAAATGATCGTCATAAACCCAACATACGAAACGTTGGTCATAATATGATTGCAGCCGGAACGGATATCATAGCAACCCCGTAAAGCCGAGTTCAATCATTGAAAACAAACCCAACAGACGAAGCGTTGGTCAAAAATCGGAACATAATCATATTGCTGAAAGCAAGGAACAAAATCTTACACAAAAGAAAATGAAGTCAAGGTACAAAGTTCGCATGAGCAAAGGCCATATAGGCAACAAAACAAAGAAAAACCAAAGTACAGAGAACATAGAGGCAAAGAACCGCTCAAGGAAAATCGACTAAGAGGCAGCGCCTCCAGCATCATACTCGTAGTCCTCGACCTCGGCTCCACCTCCACCAACGTCATAATCGGCACCAACTTCGTTCCCGTCGTTGTAGCCATAACCTTCAGTACCATCGGGCTCACCCCCGAACCCCGCGCTGATAGTATGGGAATCACGCGGGTCAAGCAAACACACACCGGAAAGACCCCAATTGGACCCAGAGGGGAAGTGAACACCAATCTCTGCGGCTTGATCTTCCAACAGATTAGAGTCGAAGGCGGGAACATCGTTATAAGAAAAAGGAGAGACAACCAACCCCTGTTGGATCTCGGCAAACAGCGCAGTGTACTCCTTGTCCCCGCCAACAAATTCCTCCTTCCATTCGGAAATTTGCGCGGCTTCGGATTCCAAAGTAGGAGCATCGTCGCTTTGGAGCTTCCGGATGAGTTCAAGATTGGCGTCAACTTGAGCTAGGTCATTCATCTTGTCTACCGAATTCCCAAGAGCCTTGAACTTCTCTTTGGTCTTCTCTATTTTCGACTTGAATTTACTCATCAAGGAACGCACGATCTTCTTCGTGGCAGTTTTAACCTTAGAGTCGGTAGAGCTTTTTTCCGACATAAGCTGGCTCTTGAGCAACTCGATTTCAGAATCTTTCAGGGCACCCGAGTCACGCAATTCATCATGAGTCTTTTCCAGTGACTCCATGTTGGCTTCCAACGCCTTTCCCCGCGCCACTTCGGCTTCCCACTTAGCTCGAGCTTCTTTGGCCGCCTGTTCGATCCTCTCAACCTCCCGCCTGGCGCGGCGAGCATATTTGCGTGCCACCCTGGTAACAGAATCGACGAACTGGGAAAATGACAAGTATAGATTAAAAACAGCAGTAAATATTCTAGGCAGTCATAAGAAGAAAGGATCACCTTGTTTCCTTCGAGCGACGACCTATCCTCGAAAGAACCTTCTTTCGGAGGGGCTGAGAGGGCTTCTTGTTCCGCAATCTCAGGCGTCATCGTGCCGCCTTGGGAAGCTTTAATCGTATATTGCATTGCTCCTTTTCCCTTCTCTGCGGCAGACAAGGTACGTTTTCGAGGAAACAAATTCCGCCTTATTACGGGTTCATTCACTTCGGCAGCAGCGCGGTCTGGAGCTTGGGAGACTGCAGAAAAGGATCGGCGTCCGCCTCTAGTTCCAGCGGCAGACTCAGAGCGACGCCTCGGATGATTCCCAGCCGAAGACTCAGAACGACGTCCGGGACAGGGGGCATCAGCGACATCGATCTTCATATTCTGAACACCGCCTTCGGACTCACCCGCTAAACGGCGTGCCTCGGCTTCCTTCCTTTCACGAACTGATAGCTTCCTCTCCATGGTTGATTGCGACGAACTACTTGATATGGCAGAACCGACGATGTAAAGGGCTCGAGCGTCTTCGATCCGTTTAAGAGAAAAGTCTCCTTGCCAATTGCAAGACGCAAGTAACTTTGCTAACGTGAGAAAATCTAGTGGAACCTTCGGAAATGGATTGATAACTGCGAAAACAACAAAAAGAAGAAGCGAGTTAGATAACGTCCAACGGATCAACAAAAACGAAGACACGACGACTTAGGCTCAACTACCCTTTCTTCTCCACTTCCCAATTATCTTATTGATCCACCGGGGACCAACTGATGCTTCAGTTATCGGGACGTAAAAGAAATGGTCAATCCAGTGGCTATCTTTACTAGGGAAGCCAATGATGATTGAACTGTTCGCTTTAGCCGAAACCGAGTAAACGAGTCTTTCTTTAGGACGAGATACTCGAACGTCCAGCCAGTTCAAAAGATGGAAGACAGTGACCTCTTCGCAACATTCAATGCTTCTCACGAAAATGCCCATCAAATGACGGAGACCACGGGGACTTATCTGAGCTAAAGCAAGCTGATACATCCATAAGAACTCGAGAATGACTTCCGGAATCGGAAAGAAATACAAGCACCAGTTGAAACAACTCTCGTACATAGTGAAGCAACCCGAGGGGGGATCCCAGGCTCGATCCGAAGATGAGGGGAGTATCATCTCGATCTCCTCTGAAATATTGAATTTGCGCCTCAACTTCCGCAGAGATTCTTCACTGCACAGTGTGGAATCCGGAGGATCAGGAATATCATGTCTAACTCTTATCCTGGGAGCCTTACGCCTCGGGGGCTTTGCCGCAGCACGCAACTCCGTATCTCGCCTAGCCATTTCCGCCAAAGAAACCGCGAATTCATCTTCAAGTTTCGCTCTCCGAAGATTCATAGTGTACACGTCATGGTCGTCCATACTGCTATCGAGATTACACGGAAGAGATCCGACTTCGGTACCGATCAACCTTGACTTCGGCACGTGATCAACTTCGGCACGCGATCAACTTCGGTCCGATTCACTTCGGTACCGTTCGACCGAAGTTGGGCCGATCGACCCGCGATCAACCTTGACTTCGGTACCGATCAACCTTGACTTCAGCACGCGATCAACTTTGGCACGCGATCAACTTCGGTCCGATCCACTTCGGTATCGTTCGACCGAAGTTGGTCCGATCGACCCGCAATCTACTTCGGTACCACTCGACCGAAGTTGGTCCGATCGACGTCGGTCCACGATCGGCCCGCGATCCACTTCGGTACCGATCGACCTCGACGCGCGGTCAACTCCACTTCGACCCACTTCGGTACCGATCGGCCTCGGCGCGCGGTCAACTTCGGTCCGATCCACTTTGGTACCACTCGACCGAAGTTGGTCCGATCGACGTCGGTCCACGATCGGCCCACGATCCACTTCGGTACCAATCGACCTTGGCGCGCGATTAACTCCACTCCGATCCACTTCGGTACCACGATCGACTTCGGTCCTGATCGACTTCTGTCCCGATCGTCTTTGGTCCCAGTCGATTTCGCTCGCGATCGTCTTCGGTCCCGATCGTCTTCGGTCCCGGTCGACTTTGCTCCCGATCGTCTCCGGTCCCGATCGACTTCGATCCGCAAACTTCTGGACTTCGGTCCGATATCGATGAGACAAAAAAAAAAACTTAAGCAAAAGATGGAGAGTTAGAGAGAGAAGGAGAGGGTACCTTCTAGAGAGAGAGTGGAGAAGTGAAGAGTGAAGGAAGAATGAGGAAAGAGTGGAATATTTATAGGAGAAGATGACTTTACTATTTCTTGGGAAACGTCCGATAGCTATAGAAGCGTCAGAAAAACTGGTAACGTTAAGTCATGAAGACATTAAGGTAATTCAACAGACAACAACAAAAGGACTGTTCGCGGGGCCCAGCTTAATTGAACAGCTTTTTATGACTGCTAATCACCTGATTAACACAAACCGCTTCGCCACTACTTCCATAGTACCGAGCTGGGGGGCAAACTGTTGGGGTCGAATCTCCCCCTGGAAAAATAGCAGTCACAAAATGGCTAAGTGTGGAAACCGTGTCGGCTCGCGAATGATGTCGTGCACATCGGGACACGAAGATCGCGTACCACGACACGAGGATCGTGCACCGCGACACGAGGATCACGTACCGTGATGCAAATGGAATCGATGCCAGCCAAATGTGGGGCCGAAGTCAACCGATGTCAGCCAAATGTGGAACCGAAGTCGATCACGTGTGGAATCGATGTCGGTCACATGTGGCACCGAAGTCGACCATGTGTGGAGCCGACATCGGTCACATGCGGCACCGAAGCCGACCATGTGTGGAGCCGACGTCGGTCACATACGGCGCCGAAGTCGGGCTCATATTGTTCCGAA
Source organism: Arabis hirsuta (assembly GCA_964056655.1). NCBI lineage: Eukaryota > Viridiplantae > Streptophyta > Magnoliopsida > Brassicales > Brassicaceae > Arabis > Arabis hirsuta. The sequence continues at coordinate 25,279,799 of OZ053298.1, read as the reverse complement.
GTCGGGGAAGTGGTGACGAAGTCGAAGACATGTGCACTAAAGTCAGGAACTTACGGGCCGAAGTGGGTTGCTCGTGAAGGTCGAAGTGGGCTGCGTATGAGGGCCTAAGTGAACCGGTATGAGCAATCCCGGGAAGATTTCCATTATCGTTTAGGAATGGATTAGCCGACTTAGGTTAGTATATATACTCATGTACGTCCTTTGAGAAAAGGATCCGAAAATCAATTCACAAAGACTTGTACTCTAAAGCTTTCTTAACAGCAATAGAACGAGTTCTAAATTTCCTTGACAGTTGTTTGCGTTGGTTTAATCATAGAAATTCAGTTCCGTACGAAAGTCTCTACAAATTTTGATTGTGCGGATTCCGACTCCCACATAGACTCACTCTCAAGTCCCTGCCCACACCCACGCCCACCACGACCACCTCGGCCTCCACGGCCCCCACGACCTCTGCCTCTAATACCTCTAGCCAACTCACTCTACCCTACCCAGCAGAACACTAAGACTACTAGAAAAACAGAAAGCCAAAACACACATACTGTGGAATCTCATTGAAGGCTCGGAGAAGATGATATAGGACTCCAAACCCACACAACAATCAATTAACTATTCACACAATCAGCCAATCAATCACCCGTCCTAGAACCATAAGGGATCTGATACCAAAATGAAACAACCCAACCCGAAAAATTTAAAATTTTCCCTTCGGATTATTATCATCAGGGATAATAATCCTCAATGGGCCAAAACACAAGCAATGCGGAACAACAAACGATTAAACAATTAAACCAACCATCATTCAATAATCTCATACTTATCGAATCGCTAAACCGTCCAAACCAATAAACCAATATTCAATTCCAATATCAAACAATAACCAATAACAATTCCAGAATTTACTAGCAACCTAGCAATTCTAACAATACATCCACTCAAACGAGACACTAGATCATCTTCTCTTCCCGGCCATTATTCCACGATCACACTTTCTCTTTACCTGCATCACATAGCAAAAAGAGATGTCTGAGTATTATCACAAATACTCAGTGAGATGGTCATCCATCTACATGCTATACACACAGGCATAAGCAATGATACAATACCAAGATGAACAAACAACAATGCATCACACATTAACCAAAAGAGTAAACAGCACGTTCAATATGTCAAACTGACGGTTTCGATCGACACAAAGCAATTGTGTCGATCGACGCACAATGCAGAAACGCAGAATCGAACCTTCTCCTCTCTTGTTAGATTCTGACTTGCTCACGAGTCGATCTCCTGCACAGAAATCGTCAACAAACACATCCAAACAACACATAACATCCATATCAACGAGAATCAATCATCAAATCATCAAACAATCATATCATATCAATCATTTACCCAGATAAGCCTACGGTCACACACTTACCTCGATTCTGGAAAGAAAAGGATGAGGAAATCACGAGGAACGTGATGAATATGAAGAACACGGTCTCCAACACTCCTTGGATCCTCACAAACATGAACAATCCAACCCCCAACGATCGAGAACAGCCCAGAACTTCCTCAACACTCCAAATCACTTAAAAACTCTCTGGTTTGTGATTTTTGATAGAAAAATCGGCCAAAACTCGACCTGCTCTGAGTTTATATACAACCCTAGGGTTTCCTAAACCGACCCACCAAACTGGACAATTGGAACCAAACCTGTCGGTCCAATTTCAACCTGTGTCGATCGACACACATACCCTGTGTCGATCGACGCAATGCCCAGAAACACGACTTATCACCAACCAAAAATCACATTTTGGTTCACGAACGTTACAAGGTGTAGGACCCTAACCCGTTCCTCATGACCAGGTTGGCGGAGAAGCTGACTAATCCGCATCATAAAAGACGGGTTTGGCGGTGGAGGCGGCTCATGGTCATCATCGGGATGGTCATCATCATCTGGTTGTGGCTGAACTGGTGGCAGTGGCGGTTATGGTGGTGGAGCTCGTGGTGGAGCCTGTGGACGATAGTTCGGAGTCAATTGCGAACCCGAACCTGATCCCGATCCGCGACGAGCCTCCATGGATCCGGGAATCATATAATCCTCGCCAAACAACTGTCTGTATGAAAGTCGACCCGTCTATAAAATAAAAACGAATTTATTAAATTTAAAATATGTAAAATATAAATATTATATAAAATAGCAATTTATTTAACTTGTAAATTTTTTTAATAGAGCAATTAATAAATTGATATATAAATCAATTACTAAATACCATATGAAAATATAAACTTTTTTCCTACAATTTTATCCCTAGATTCCATTCCAAATAATCAATAAAAAAATCTAATAAAACAGTATATAAAATCATATATAATCTAAATTCCATTCAATTCTACCATATCAAATCTAAATTTTTTATCAAATCTAAATTTCTTATCAACTCTAAATTTTCTTTCCTACAATTCTATTTCCTACAAATTCATCCATAAATTACATTCTTAATAATCCCTAACACTTATATGATAATACACACAATAAAATACAAAAAATAAAACACTTACTATAAAAATCCTAGAGAGAGAAACGGTAGAGAGAGACTAGAGAGAGAATAGTTTTTTTTTTGTGGTGGAATCAGAATATGGAGGAGAAGGGTCGTGATGGCCTTTATATAGGACCGCTTACCGACGCTAATTCGACGCAACACATTAAATATTTTTTTGTTTTCCCACCAAATAAATCTCGTGGCGGCAAACCCAAAAGTTTCAAAATAGCGTCGAATTAGCGTCGGTTTTTTTAAAGTCCGACGCAAAATCGTCGCAAACTATTAAATATTTTTTCCTTCACACCACAATTCGGTTTCCCACGCAAAGTATTCAATATTAAAAATATTTCCAAAATAGTGTCGAACTAGCGTTGATTCGTGGGGAAACCGACGCAAAACCGACGCTAAGTTGAAAACTTAGGAGTCAGTATTTATCTCGTACATCTCACTGCGGTATAACTTACATACTTTGTTAATATAAGTTAATGATGATACATGTAAAACTATATAGGTTTTTTGAAATCTTTATTCGTTACATTTGTTTTAAATTTTGAATACATACTTATACATTCGCAATTAAGATACAATATAGATAACATTTTATGTTTCACTGTCTGAATCATCATTTGAGTTATCGTCATCCTCATCGGTACTTTCAGCACTCTCAGTTGTAAACTCGTCTTCTGGGTTTTAGGCATCGGTAGCATCTGGAAGTATTTCAACTTCTCGATTTTGTGGATCTATAAAAATGATGTTGTCTATATCTTGTTCTGGAGTTGTTAGATCCACGACAGTTTCATATTGTATAGGCGCGTCTTCGGATTCAACTATAATTCCTCTCGGAGCTATTTTTAGCACAGATAACCATGACACCAAACTTTCCTATTCGAACCCCTCGACTGACAACTGGATCAAACCATTGATATTTGAAAAGTGTGCACTTTAAGTTAACTAAACCAGGATATTGTACTTCAACAATGTCTTGTATAATGCCATAAAAATCAGTGTCTTCGGCTCGAACGACCACACTGTAGTTCGCAGTTGCTCTATTTTTGCCACGTTCGAACGCATGGAATACAAAACCTCGTGTAAAATACATTGGGGATGACGTAACTTTCCCCAACGGACCTTCGATCAACTCTTTAAACCATACAGGGTATGACGTGTCTCCATAATCAACCTGAAAAATATAGTATAGACATTGTAAATAGGTTTGTATATATATATATATAGGTTTGCACGGAAACCATATATATAAAACTCCTTTTTAACTTACTTGAGTCCTCAACCAATTAGCAAAGTGTTGGTCTTTACGTTAACATGGCGAATGAATTCACTAAAAGAAAATATAGTTATAACAGATGTTTTCAAAGCATATATATGGTAAAAATAATCCTTTTGGCCTCAATCCCTAGTTTGTAATAATATGTACTTCACAAATAGGCTAACTTCGTCGCATTGTAAGAGAATATATGTGTGTGCACAATTGTAGTCTTTGTGTGAGGACCAGTCTTTGTGCGAGGACCAGTCTTCTTCTCTTATGATTCTGGCATGCCTACCAACTGCACATAATATATCTGAGACATCAGAAACTGGATACGTTTGTGCGATGCTACCATCGTCGTACCTACGTGGAGCTCTTTTTCGTGTCCGAACAGTTGGAGGGAAGTAATATGAGCTGAAATGAGAGGTTTCTTCGGTTAAACTTCCCACAACAATTGATCCCTCAACCCTAGCAAAGTTTTTTGCCTTTTATTTTAAGTGTTTCATGAATCTCTCGAAAGGATACATCCAAAGAATTGAACGGGCCCTCCTAAATCGGCTTCGTAAGGGAGATGAACATGAAGATGCTCCATCACATCAAAGAAAGATGGAGGGAATATCATCTCTAAGTTGCACAGTAATATTGCGATGTTATTATTTAGTTGTTGAATTCCATCTGAGTCAGAGTTCGCACACAGAGATCCTGAAAAAATGCACCAACACCTAAAACCAAAGTCCAGATATCCAATATCAACCAAAAAATACATGTAATTACACACATCATTTGTTTATATATTTATATATCGTCATAGAAAATATACCTGCAAGTGATTCATGCACGTTCGTTGGCAAAAACTCTGCAAAGGCGAAAGACAATAATCTCTGCATAAACACATGGCAATCATGACTCTTCATACCAGAGAATTTTTCCCTTGCTCCATAGACTTAGAGAGTTTTGACATGTATTCATCTGGAAACTTAACTTCGGTGGAAACCCAGTTGAAGAATGTTGATTTGCCTTCGCTTGACAATCTAAAGATAGGCACTGGAGCTCTCCCACCTCCTGTAAGATGTAACTCAACTCTAGAGAAAATAAGAGGTAAATCCAGTCTAGACTTCAAGTTGTCTTTAAACCTGCATTGAACGTTTAAGATGGTGTGCATGATATTATCGAAATTTTTTTTCTCAATGTGCATGACATCAAGATTGTGGAGCAATAGATGATCCTTCCAGTACGGTAGATCCCAGAAAATGCTCTTTTTATGCCAATTATGTTCTTCAAGGTATCCATCTGCTAGACTGGTCGAAATATTAAGCCAGTTACCACCACATGTTGCTGTGTCCTGAGCTCCATAATAATCAAGTTGACCTTCAATTTGTTCTCCTGAAAGATATGAAGATAGGGGGATACATACACGTTTATCCTTTGTGAACAACCTCCTGTTCTCCCGGCACGAATGATTCATAGGGAGAAATCTCCGGTGACAATCAAACCAACAAGATTTTCTACCATTTTTTAGTTGGAAGGCTTTTTGACATTTTGGCAATACGGACATGATAATTTGCCATGTGTTGTCCAACCAGATAACATTCTGTAGGCTGTAAAATCGCTTATCGTCCACATAAGCACAGCTCGCATGGTAAAATTCTTTTTCCTAAAGTAATCAAAAGTACGAACCCCATGAGACCAGAACATGTTCAACTCGTGAATCAGCGGCTGTAAAAACACATCAATAGATCTTCTTGGATGCTTTGGACCAGGGACTAAAATACTCAAAGACAGAAATTCCTTCTGCATGCACATATCAGGCGGAAGGTTATATAGGGTGTCAGTATAACCGGCCACAAATAATATTTCCTGCTAGACATACCGAATGGACTAAAACCATCTGTACATAGGCCAAGATAAACATTGCGCTTATCTTTAGCAAAATTAGAGTGTACCGATTTGAAGTGTTTCCAAGCTTTTGCATCAGAAGGATGATGAACTTCTTCTTCACTAGTTGAATGTTCCGCATGCCACCTCATTGATGCAGCTGTTCGTTCTGATTGGTATAGCCTTTGTAGCCTATCTGTTATGGGCAGGTACCACATTCTCTGGTACGACACTTTACTTCTACCAGCTCCTTGGGGCTTAAATCTTGGTTTGTGGCAAAATCGACATTCCTGTAGATCTTCATCATCTTTCCAAAATATCATGCAATTGTCAATGCAAACATCTATCATCTGCGAGGGCAAACCTAAACTAGAGACTAGTTTATGTATGTCACAATACGACTCAGTAGCTTGATTACCCTCTGGCAAATACTCTTTTATAAGAGCTGCCCAATCATCAATGCAACTCTCAGATTGATTATGATTAGACTTTATTGTCATCATCCTAGATGCCAATGATAATTTAAAGAGACCTTACCTACAACCTTCATAGATTGGTTATTTTGCATAATCAAGCATATCATAAAAAAATTTAGCATCTACATTGGGTTCCTCAGCAACATCATCAGGAGTAGACATAACTCCAAGAAATGCATCGGTTACCATTTCTTCGAACCTATTATTGTAACGCTCATGAACCAAAAAGTGGATTTTTGGTTGGTGCGTCGATCGACACAAGGTGTGTGTGTCGATCGACACGCGTGTTTTGACTTGTGAGAAGTTGGGTTCTGGGCGTTGCGTCGAACGACACAAGGTGTGTGTGTCGATCGACGCAGGTTAAAATTGGACCGACAAGTTTGGTTCAATCGTCCGGTTTAGCGGGTCGGTTTAGGAAAGGCTAGGGCTTCGATATAAAAGCGGATCAGACGAGTTCTGGTCGCTTTTTGGTGAGTTTTCAGAGAGAAACAAAGAATTTGAGTGTTCTTCTGAAGGATTGAAAGGAATCGACGGATTCTTGTGGATTTCTTTGCCTTTTCGATCCTGAGAACTCGCGTGAGTGATTGTGAGACTCTGGGTGTGAGTTTCCTGCTGGTAGATTGCGATTTGGGGAGAGGATTCTCGGATTTGGAGATCCGTTCATCGTGTTCTTCGCGTTCTTTGGGTTTTCCTCATTCTTTTCCTTCTAGAATCAAGGTGAATGCGTGACCATAGGTCTATCTAGGTAAAGGGTTGATAGAATGCGATTATTGTGTTGTTTTGGTGTGTTTTCGTGGTGATTTGAGTGCAGGATTGATGTGGTTCGATCCAGGATCGATCCGTGTGAGGATAAGGTTCGATCATGGATTCTGTGATGTTGCGTCGATCGACACGCCAGACAGTGCATCGATCGACAACGGGGTTGCGTGTCGATCGACACACTGGTTGATGCATCGATCGACACCTAGTGGTTGTGTCGATCAACGCATGCCTATGCATCGATCGACACCTAGTGGTTGTGTCGATCAACGCATGTCTACGCATCGATCGATGCATGGTGGTTGCGTCGACCGACCCATGTCTATCGAGGCAGACTTGGGTGTTTTGTTCGTGCGTTGCATGTTGTGTGTTCACCTTGGTATTTTTATTGATTCTTATGCCTGTGTGTATAACCTGTAGACGGAATGACCGTCTCACTGAGTATTTGTGATAATACTCACACATCTCTTTTTGCTATGTGATGCAGGTAAAAAGAAATTATGATCGTAGAATTATAGCTGGGAAGAGGAGATGTTCCAGTGTCTCGTATTTTATGGCTGTGTTAGAATTGATAGGGTGTAGTTTTTTTGGAATGTTGTGGTTGATTATTGGATTGTGGCACTACAAAAAAAATGTTTATTGATAGCACATTAGAATAGCTCGGTTTCTAAAAGTGCTATTAAAAATGTTTTGGTGGACTGAATTTAAATATCATAGCATTTTAGAAACGCTGATCCCGAAAATGACTAAGCGGGAAACGAAATTTGGTTCTGGAGCCTAAAAATGACAATAAGCGGTAACACTAAACCAAATATTTTTCATTTTGCGCCTAAGTATAAGAATAAAACATGAATTTTTTCGTCATTTACAAAGAATTGAAATCAAACAAAATTCTCTCTCTCTCTCTCTCGTTTTCTGCTTTCTCGATGGAGAGATTTCTCCCTTGCGGTGAAGTTTGTCAAATCTTCGTTTTCTTGGTGTGGTTTGTGACTCTGGTGACTTTCGTAGGACTTTGCGGTGTCTCCGGCTTGAAGAAATTTCAGATCTGGTCTTGAGGAGTTCTCAAGGGATGAACGGCAGCTCTGGTGGTGCTCGAAGGTTGTCGATGGAGTTTGGGTGGGCGTTTTGCAGTGGATCTTGCCGAATCTCCCTGCTTTCTTCTTATGGCTTCACCGCACCGCGAGATAGCCTCAGATCTGTTCTTACCTTAATTGATTGGAGAAATCGTGGCGCGGGCATGGTGGTGGTTTTTCTGTGGTCCCCCGGCTACAACAATTGTTTTTGTAGCTCGATTTGGGATTGGAGTTTAGGCTTGGGTCTGACAATGCCCTTTTACAAAAACTTCCAGGTCTTATTCTTCTTCTTCTTTGCATTGATCTATAGACAAATTTCTTCTTCTATATTTGCCAATTTACTGTGGATGCCTTTCGTTGTGGTTGTGTTCAAGAATGTTCTGCTTACTTCCTTACTCACTCTCACACTGATCATTTCACTGGTATCCCTTAATCCCTCGTAAGCTCTTTGCTAATACCATCTATAGGTCTCAATATTTCTTTCAAATATGCGTAAGTAGTTTTCATACGATCTGTCAATAGAATTACATTTACTACTTCTTCATATGTTTAATTGTTTTGTCAAATTGAGTAATACTTGTAGCTTTAGCAGTGAAATAATCATCTGAAAGTGAGGATAGAATGAACATCTTTGTGAAAGTGTCGTCTCTTCTCTTTGCTACTAGTTCTTCCTTATGCTGCTTTCTTTACATATGAAGCCAGAAATACATCAAATCTTGATGCTTGATGTCTTGCAGATAATCAAAGTAGTTGTTGCAAGATGATTTCACTCAGTCCACCCTATCCAATATTTTATTAGCTAAAAAAATGTAAGTGTTGATCAGTCAATCTTCCATTTGCGCTTAAATTATCAAGTCCTCATATTAAGACTAGTTTTATATCTTTTAGTGGTCCATGATCTATGTGATTGATATAATCTCTTGCCATTAATTATTTTTGTATTTTTTGTTATAAAATGAGAATCAAAAGGCTATATGGAAGCAGAATTTAGCGAATGAAAAATCTATGAAACTTGCAGGCAATAAGATGGCCAAGACTCAGCTAGAGAAACAACTCTCCAAGACAAAAACTCAAAGCTAGAGAATCTGATGGAACACCAAAGGTTTGGACTGTACTTTCAAATCTTAAACGATGGCATCTTTTACTTTTCATATAGTATATCTCAAGATTTCAGAATGTGACACGACGAGAAGTTGCTTAAGCTGAAGAACAAATGTAGCAAAGAAGTTTATAATGAAGAGGTAAGAGCAAAACTAGAGATAAAAGATAATAACTCGACTGGTATATATTTTAGGTTCTTGACCAAATTTTGGTTACAAATGTTGTGGACATCTTCTTCTTGAGATTTCGTGGATATCTTCCAAGTATGAACAGATAAAAATGGAATTGAGAAGTCTATTTACTATGACTGCAGTAGCCGTTCAGAATCTTAGTTTAGGTGGTTCTATATATGTTTATCTTTATCTTTGTTGTTGTTTGGGGTCTCATGTCTAAATATTGTAACACTTTACTGCAATGTAGGTTCCAGGACAAAACCAATGGACTGATGTTCTTTCGAATGTTCTTCCAAAGAGCTGAGGAGCTGGTTTTTTTTTATCTGACTGGCCAAAACAGAGAAAAGCGTGTGAGGGAGGATGAAGATATTACTGATTCCATGGAGTCAAACGTAATTTAGCTTCTCATATTTGCTTTACATGATTTTTGTTTTGTCGTAGAAATATCTGTTGAATTTGTTTGCTCCGTAAGGAAATTTTTTAAATTTTTGAGTTGGATCGTTTCAATTATGTTCTAACCCGACATCATGATCATACATTAACAAATTGATGTTGATCATATTGTTCATTCGAATAACCTTGATCCATAGGTTGGTAACTAGTACTATCCGAACTTTCATCTCCATATCCCTCTCAATGATAAAACTAAATATAATACTAAGGTGTAAACTTTCTATTAAATAAATGTGTACCAACTATATCAATTTTCTGTGGTTTTGAATTTTTGCACTTTTGACACGGGCATACCACATTCCGGTCCGTTGAATTGTAGGCACACTGCTTGAGCCATGAAAATTTCAAGCCCGTTGAGGTACACTTCTGAAATTTCTCTATTTTCATCTTTACATCGATACATCCAGCTTCTTAGTTTGTATATATTGTTTATCTTATTCAGAAAATATAACTAGAAAAATAGAGAGAATGATTTTCTTTTAGAAAGTTTTTTTATGGTGGTTAAAGTGGCGTTGGGTGGTGGAGTATATATAGGAAATTTTTGCATCGATTTTGCATCAAATGTTTAAATCGAAATATCATTGCATTAGCATCAAATAAGTTTGCATCGACTTTGCTTCGAATTTGCGTCACTTTAGCGTCGGTTTTAGGTGAAACAACCCAACCCGTAATTTTTAAAAAAATTCTCTTCTGGATTATTATTGTCACAAATAATGTTCTCAACAGGTCAACAACACAAACTGCGGAAAACAATATGATCAATATCCAATAACAACATTCAATAAATCTCATACTTTATTGAAACCACTAGCAATACTAAGTTAATCCCATAAATAACAATCCAATTCAACAACACAAGTCCATAACCAAACCGATAAGTTCCAGAATTACTAACACCCTAGCAATTCTACAATAACGATCAAACAATCGAGTACCTAGACCATCTCCTTTTCTTCGCCACGATTCCACGATCACACTTTGTCTTAACCTGCATCACATGGTTATACGACATGCGTGAGTATTATCATAAATACTCAGTGAGACGGTCATCCCATCTACTAGGCTATACACACAATCATAAGAGAATGATACAATACCAGGATGAACAATCAACACGTAAGCACAACAATCACACGAGAAACAGTCAATACGTCAAACTGACAGCAATCAAAATTGTGTGTCGATTGACACGCTCCTTGTGTCGATCAACACGGGTTGCGTCGATCGACACAACCTCCTTGTGTCGATCGACACACAACCCAGAAACGCAGAAACCCAGAATAATCGAACCTAGCCACCATGATCGATTCCTAATCACATATATCGATTTCCTGCACAAAATCCACCAAACAAACAACAAACAAACGCATCCTATTAATTCTTTTACCCAGATAAGCCATGGTCACGCACTCACCTTGGATCTGAAGGGAGAAAGAAGGAAAAATGGATGAAAACGACAAGAACAAGTCCCCAACTCCGGAATCCACACTCCCCACACGAGAAATTAGTTCAAGAACGATCTCCCAAGCCTCCCAGACGAATCTCCTCTCACAAATCTCTTTGGAAACTCTCTGGAATTTTTTGAAAACTTTCTGGAACTCTCAAAGTCCCAAAATGCGGCCAACCCTCTATTTATAGGGACACCCTAGGGTTTTGCCCTAAACCGGGTCACAGACCGACACTTAAATCGAACCGATCTGGTTCGATTTAACTTGTGTCGATCGATACACGACCAGAATTCACCAATTCTGGTTTGCGGTTGTTACAACTCTCCCCCATTAACACGGATTCGACCTCGAATCCTGCAACACCGTCACACTACGGTCTCAACTACTTGACCACAACCCGCCCAGCACCATTCGAGATCACACTCGAATCATACACACCGTCCCACTAAGGTTGACACTCCCATCCGAAACCCGACCAGCTTCGCCTGGAAACACCCATAATACAACGTTTTCTAATCCGGACCAGGTCTGCCCGATTGATCACGCTACAATCAAATAAGAACATGTCTGACCAACCGTAGACCCAGAATTAGACCAATTGATCACACAACAATCAAACACGAACATGCATGACCAAAGACGCTACATATGTTTACCAAGGTCGTCTGAACCGAGGTTCTAAACACAAGTAAAAACCCTAGACTCGATGTCCACGTACACACTCATGACCCACCCGGTCAGCACCACCTGAGATCCTTCCCGATCCCTGAAGCTCATCCAGTCTCATACTTATAATCACACTACAGATAGTACTGCTGATACTCATATCTATATACACCACCCCGCTCTTAGGATCGTCGCCCTTCGAGCTTTCGATGTATATCATACCCGTCTATCCAGCTCTCGGTATGCTCCATCCCCTCCCACTCTCGGGACACACACTCCGTCGAGCTATCGCCTGCAGAAGAATCATACATCCTCTGGAGAGATCCCTGTCCCTCAAAGTATATGCAGGGAAACCACTATCTCTTGAAGAGAACCTCATTGTCCCCTCAAGTATATCCAGAAGAACCACTATCCCCTAGAGCAATCACTCTGTAACGTGCATCATAAGCACCTGTCGACCAAAATCACCTCTCGTGGTCCCATCATGGCATTTTCTATCCCGGAATATCACCTCATGACCAACACTAGGCCATCCGAAATAACCCAATCACTAGGGTGTTCCATCGGAGTCCCTGGAAAAGACAGTTTCCATCGGAGTCCCTGGAAAAGACAGTTCTAACTCACATAAGACTTCTGTTTCCAGACTCCCCCTAGGAAATAGACAGGTTCTAACTCACATAAAACCTCTATTTTCCAGTGCCATCTAGGGAATAGATAAGTCCTAACTCACATAGAACTGTCATTCCTAGACAATCCTCCTAGAACATGGACAAGCTTTAACTCACATAGAACTTTCCTTTCTAGCCTCACCAGAAGACAAACAAGTCCTAGCTCACATAGAACTTCTATCTCTAGTCCTTCCTAGGCAATAGACACGTCCTAACTCACATAAAACTTTTATTCCTAGCCATCACATGACCTCACTAGTCATCACATAAGAACACCTGTCTTAAAACCACATTTAATAAGAAAACCCATCTTATTAAACCTCAGTATAATCGTTACAACACGAACGAAAATACATCAAATCTCATAGCAACATGCTATCACAGACAATGAAAACCAGAAAAGACAACTCAAGCCTCCACTTGCTTCTCCAATCACTTCGAGAACTTTGTCTTCATCTTCGCCTCTGGTTCCCAAGTCTCCTCCTCAATACCGTCACAGTCCCACACGACCCTCACCAACGGTAGTATCTTCCGGCGCAGCACCTTGACTTTCCTCTTGAGAATCCTCATAGGCCTCGCCGCCAACGTCATGTTGGGCTGAAGATCCTCTGGAATCCTAGCCAACACCTCCTCAGACTCATGCAGACACTTTCGTAGCATCGACACATGAAAGACCTTATGAAAGGCCTTCATACTTTGAGGTAACTCCAACCGATAAGCTACTGGTCTAACCCGCTCCACAAACTTGAACGGACCCATAAACCTCAGACTCAGCTTATTCTCTGAAATGGATCTGTTAGGACCCCTCAACATCGCTGCCTTGAGATATACCAGATCTCCCAGCTCAAATTCCAACTCCTTCCTCCTCTTATCGGCGTAACTCTTCTGCCGATCCTGAGCCTCTCTCATGTTCAACCTCAAGATACGGATCTTCTCCTTCGTCTCCTGAACAAAATTCGCACCAAACATGCTCCTCTTGCCCACTTGGGTCCAGCATAATGGTGTACGACATGGCCTCTCATACAGAGCCTCATATGGAGCCATCTTGATACTCGCCTGGTAGCTGTTGTTGTACGCAAACTCCACCAGGTTCAGATGATACGCCCAATGACCACCATAGTCCAGCACGCACATTCTCAACAAGTCCTCCAATGTCTGAAGCGTCCTCTCAGACTGCCCATCCGTCTGAGGATGATATGTTGTGCTCTTATTCACCTTAGTGCCCATCTCAGTCTGAAATGCCCTCCTGAACTCTGAATTAAACCTCGGATCCATGTCCGACACGATACTCGCCAGTACCCCGTGCAGCCTCACTATCTTGCGCACATACTTTTTAGCCAACACCGCCGCTCCGTCGGTCTTCCTGATGGCCAGAAAATGTGCGGACTTGGTTAGACGATCCACAATCACCCAAATAACATCATACGTCCGCGAAATCGGCAACCTTGTCACAAAGTCCATGGTGATCATGTCCCACTTCCACTCTGGAATGGGCAGACTTTGCAACAACCCGCTCGGAACCTGATGCTCAGCCTTCACTAACTGGCACACGTTGCACGCTGCAACCTAGTTAGCGACATCCCTCTTCATCCCGACCCAATGATAATACCGCTTCAGATCACTATACATCTTGGTCGCTCCTAGATGAATCGATAACATGCTCGCATGAGCCTCTCTCAGGATCTCCTGCCTCAGATCCTCATCCTTGGGTAACAAACCCACCCACTTACAAGTATCGTCCCATTCGCAGAGACCACATACTCTGAACCTGCAACCCTGGAAGCATCAATCAAATCTTGATCCCTCTCTTGAGCTACTCGAATCCTGCTCAGCAAATCTGCTTGATTAGCTGCCTCTAACCCCAATGGCTCCTGTGAGATAACGTACAACCTCAAGGTGCCAATCTCACTCGCTAACGCCTCCATATCCCACTCATGAGCCAAAGCAACCCTCTTTCTACTCAACACATCTACAACCAGGTTAGCCTTACCCGGATGGTACCCAATCTTCATATCATAATCTGCTACTAACTCCATCCAGCGCTTTTGTCCTTGGTTCAGCTCTGGCTGAGTAATGAAGTACTTCAAACTCTTGTGGTCTGTAAACATCTGCATCTTCCCGCCATAAAGATAAGATCTCCAAATCTTTAAAAAGAAAAACACCGTAGCCAGCTCCAAATCATGGGTAGGGTAGTTGCACTCGTGCTTCCTCAACTGCCTCGAAGCATATGCAATAACCTTCCCCTGCTGCATCAGTACACAACCTAGACCAACTCCCAAAGCATCCGTATACACCACGTAAGGCTCACCCGGCTCGGGTAACATCAACACTGGTGTACTCGTCAACATCTCCTTCAGCTTCCCGAAACTCTCCTTGCAAGCTGAAGACCATACAAAAGGGACATCCTCCCTATCAGCTCTATCATCGACTGTGCCATACTTGCGAAACCTTTGACGAACCTTTGATAATAACATGCTAACCCAACAAAACTCTGGATCTCATTGGTATTCCTTGGTCTAGGCCACCCTCTCATAGCCTTAATCTTAGCCGGATCTACAGAAACTCCTTCTGCGGACACCACATGGCCAAGAAAACTCATCTCTCGCTGCCAGAAACTGTACTTGCTCAACTTCGCGTACAGCTTCTGCTCCCGCAGTTTCTCCAGAACCGCTCTCAAATGCACCTCAGGACTCCTCGAATACACCAGAATATCATCAATGAAGATGATCACACACACATCCAGATACTCCTGGAACACCCCGTTCATCAACCTCATGAACGCTGCTGGCGCATTTGTCAACCCAAAAGACATCACCACAAACTCATAATGCCCATATCTCGTCCAGAAAGCAGTCTTCCTAACATCTGCCTCGTCGATAGGAATCTGATGGTAACCCGAAGCCAAATCGATCTTGGAGAACCAAAAAGCCCCTCGCAACTGATCCAACAACTCATCAATCCGCGGCAGAGTATACATGTTCTTCACAGTGACTTGGTTAAGTCCCTGGTAATCGATGCATAACTAGAAACTCCCATATTTCTTTTTCACCAACAACACCGGCGCTCCCCACGGTGAAACACTAGGGCGTATGAATCCCTTATCCAGCAAATCATCCAGCTGCTTCTTCAGCTCTGCCATCTCTGCTGGAGCCATACGGTAAGGCGTCTTGGATATGGGAGCCGTCCCAAGCTCCAACTCAATCGTAAAAAGGTTAGACCAAGACAGCGGTAATCCCTACAACGACCAAAAAACATCTTGGAAGTCCTGAACAACTCGAATATCCCCAACTGCAATCTCTCCAACAGACTCTGGCATCACTATCATCGCCAAATACGGCTCGCAGCCCCTCTCAATCAGCTGCTCTGCCTAGATCGCCGAAATCACTAGACTCTCAGAAGTCGGCCTCATACCCTGGTAAACAAACCTCCCCGCCTCTCGCTCGAACACTACTCATCCTTGACGACAATCCAGATGGACTCTGTACCGATCCAGCCAAACCATCCAGAGAATAACGTCGTACAACTCCACTGGACTGATGATCAAATCTGTGGACATCAACTCGCCCGCCACCAGAACATCCACACCACGAGCCCATCCGAAAGTAGCTAACGACTTGCCACCAGCAACCCTAACCATTCCCGGCTGCTCACCGGAATCACTCCGGTTACTGCTCGTCT
Source organism: Arabis hirsuta (assembly GCA_964056655.1). Lineage (NCBI taxonomy): Eukaryota > Viridiplantae > Streptophyta > Magnoliopsida > Brassicales > Brassicaceae > Arabis > Arabis hirsuta. The sequence goes on along the minus strand of OZ053298.1, from coordinate 25,263,640 downwards.
CCGTACACTCCGGAGTAATGAAGCTATTCGTAACTCCAGAATCAAACAACACGTGGGACTCACATCCGCCCACAACACGTGGGACACCTGAGAGACTAGAAAATCCACTCCAATCTGCTCCTCCACAAGTCCGCCTCCTCAGGCTTGGCACCACCCGAGAAAAACCCGGTGCCAATCCTCTGCATCTACTCTATCATCCTCAGGTAGGATGGGAGCTTCTCCGCAACCGCCATACCCGGCTGCACCCTAGCCATACCCAGCTGCACACCAGCCACACCCGGCTGCACCCTAGCCATACCCAGCTGCACACCAGCCATACCCGGCTGCACTCCAGCCATACCCGGATGCACACCAGCCATACCCGGCTGAACACCAGCCACTCCCGGCTGCACACCCAAAGCCTGACCCTGAGCCAGCGCTCCAACTGGCAACCGCTCTAAGATCAACTGTAGCAGATCCGCCATACGATCATCTCGATCCTGGGAAAAACCCGCAACAGCACCCCCACCTGGGCCCATCGCAACACCGGCCACACCGTGACCCACACTAGCCCTACCAGCCCTCACGCTGGTACTCACGGCCACACCCACGGACCCCTCCTAATACACCTGCGAATCGGCCACCTGCTCCTGCGTGGTCTCTTGGGCCATATTCGCGGCAGCAGACTCACTCTCAAGTCCCCGCCCGGTAAATTGTTCATCTTGGTAGTGTATCATTCTCTTATGCCTGTGTGTATAGCCTAGTAGATGGGATGACCATCTCACTGAGTATTTATGATAATACTCACGCATCTCATATAGCCATGTGATGCAAGTAAATACAAGGTATGATCGTGAAATCGTGGCGAGGAAGAGGAGATGGTCTAGGGACTCGATTGTTTGCTCGTTATTGTAGAATTGCTAGGGTGTTAGTAATTCTGGAACTTGTTGGTTTGGTTATGGACTTGTGTTGTTGAATAACTAGGATTTAACCCGTGGTACACCACGGGTCTATGTTTTTTTCGAAATTTTTATATCTATTTTATTTTAACGTTTGTATTGTTAGAATATCATAGTGGTTACTTTATTTTAACGTTTGTATTGTTTGTATTTTATCTTTGTTTTAATTGGTTTGAATCTCTGACTTTAATATAGATTACGATTCATTTTTGTATACATCAGTTTCTTATATGAGAATATATATGCTATGACGTAGTTCTACAGAATAGCGGATTATTCAGAATAGCGAATATATAAAGTTTATTACTAGGGTTTATGATTTTGTAGTGTAGAAGGTCGATTTTATACATCAAAATTCGATTTCATATGATTCTTATATGTTTGACGGATTTCAATTTCATAGTGATGTTTCTTGATTTTGTAAGTTCGAATCATGGGCACTGGATCTAGAGCTTCTGCACATTGATGATGTAAATCTAGTTTTACCCAATAAAAAACAACCTAGGCTGCAAGTGCACAACCAATCGATCGTAATACTTAAGGATGAATCCACAAAGAATTAGAAACACTCGATAGCAATTTAAATCAAAAACTACGCTAAATCAACAGGGTTTTAGAGTAGTCAAACGGTATTCAAATTCGATTTTAAACAATAATAAGAAGCGTTGGTGTTCGGGGATTCTCAAGGTTTTATAGTTTGAGTTATTCAGGTAATTCCTAAAGAAAATTGACTCAATTTTTTTCCTAGAAGATGAACGCATATTAAGCTAAATAGGCTCTCGCGATTATTAACTACTAATTCGAACTAACCCTATCAATATACTCTTGCAACGATAATGACTAAGTTCTAATGCAATTGCAAACATGTTCAATTGTTAATTCAATCCTAAAGGTCTAACTCATCAAACATCCTTTTTCAGACAAGTAATAGAACGGTTAGAACTCTATACCTTATCTAAGATCAGTTTTAAGGTGATCACGCCCTAAAACATGTATTAAGCACGGATCAAGATGAAAGAGTACTCTAAATCTAAAAAGAGTGCCTCCCTATTTCATGATTGTACCATGAAAACCGCTCGAATTGATTTCCCTAGAACCCAACAAGAGAACTACCCAGACATAGCAAAGCAATTCATATAAATACTTGTATTCATTAAGAACAATAGAAAGAGGCTTTGAGAAACTTCTCTAAGGGTTACAAAGAGAGTGAGAATCCTCTCCTAAAATCCAAACAAGCAAAGTAACAAGTTGAAAGAGATGAATGCCTTCAGAACTTGTGAAGAACTAAGAGCTTTGAAGTGATGATGGTGGTGAGGGTGGTGTAGATGGTAGTGGCTGCTTCTATTTTTTTATAGGTAAGAAGTCGACTTTAGGGTAAATCCCTTGAGAAGATGGAGATAATGTCGAAAAAGGAAAATTTCCAATTTTCTCGGATGTGGTGATCGATCGATCATTGTGTAAAAGCGTTTGACTATAAAAAAACAGTGTGTTTACGATCGATCGATCGTCTCTGTTGTTCGTCAATCATGAGTAGATATTCTGAACCGCCTTTAGCTTGATCCTTACTCGAACATATTTCAGTAGATCGAAGATATCTCAAGATCTAACCGTCGCATTGTGGCGATTGAATATTCATTTGAAGCTGAGATCCTCCTCTATCTTGTTGTAAAATATGAGATTGATCTGACGGTGGTAACTCATTCATCTAGGGCGAAATATTTGACGGTCATGATTTCACTTCTTTTAGGCCCAAAATGCTCCAAAAACCTGTATTGACTTCAAAACTCACAAACACTCCAAAAACCATTCATTTCTTATTAAAAACACACTAAAATAATAGAAAACGGATAAAATATCGTATATATCAAACATAATATGTCATACGAGAGATTTTGGTGTGGGCAAGAAATCATGGAATTGATTTCTAAATTTGAAGTTAATCCTATCGTAGGTACTTCCGATGTTCGTTTCCTGCAGCAAAAAGGCTTATCAATGACAACAATACAATCATATAAGTCGATGAGGCATTGCTTAATGAGATTGAAAAATTGAGTTATAAAATTTCGAGTCTTGAAGAACTGTGAAAGAGATTAGAGTAGAGAAGATGAAACTTGAGAAAACTGTGTTTGAGAAGACGAAACTGAAGCTGGAGAAAGAGATATTTGAGAGGGTTGAAGATGATTTGGTCGAAGCCAAATCCAGTACGAAGAAGATGTTGACTTTTGGAGTGTTTGGGTGTATGATCTAGTTTGGTCATATAAGACTAGCAGGTTGAATTGTTGATTGGTTTGGTTTGTAGGTTAAGAAGCTTATTGTGTGTTATGTCCATGTTTGTTTTGGTTGTAAGTCGAATCTCATGGTTGAATTGTTGTTTGGTTTGTATGTTAAGAATCTTATTGTGTGTTATGTGCTTGTTTGTTTTGGTTGTAAGTCGAATCTTATGTGTCCTTGTTTGTTTCGGTTGTATGCAGAAGCTAGTAGACAAAAAAAGGTTTCTTAACATATAGAAAACCAACCTGTACATAGATCTGTGACACTGCGAGTCCCAAACACAACATGCTTCACCTCAAAAACGAAATACACAGGTTCATGACATAGAGAAACAAAGACAACCTGTTTAACAAAATATTGAGGTCATGACACTATAGACTGCTTAAGAAGCTTGCCCTTGAGAAGCTTGCCTTGACACTACAGATTGAGAAGCTTGCCCTTTAGTACCCTACATTAAAAGGACAAATCAAAACACACACACACACACACCAAAGTTTATATAACACACAAAATCAGAGATATGCACATACCTTCTTCTTCTTTTTTCTTTTGAGCCTGAAAAGCTTTGCCTTGAGAAGCGTGGCCTTGAGATGCTTTAAAAGCTTGGCCTTGAGTATCATGCCCTTTAGTACCCTGCATTAAGAAGGACAAATCAAAACACACACACACATTGTAACGACCGCGAACCAAATCGAGATTTTGGTCGTGCGTCGATCGACGCAGGTAGTGTACGTCGATCGACGCAAGGTGGAATTGCACCGGTCTGTTCAATTTGAGTTGTCAGTTTGCGGGGCCGGTTATAGGGGAAACCCTAGGGCTTCCCTATATAAAGGGGGGTGGCCGCGTTTTTGAGGGATTTTTAGAGTTCCAGAGATTTCCATAAAGTTCCAGAGAGTTTCCAGAGAGTTTGAGGGAAGGAGAATCGTTTGGGAGGTTCTGGAGATCGTTACTGGTGCTTGTTCTCCGCGAATCAGGAGGGGATTTTGGATCTTTGGGGAGTGTTTTTCGTGTTCTTCATGCCTTTCTTTCCTTTCCTTTCCAGATTCAAGGTGAGTGCGTGACCATGGCTTATCTAGGTAAAGAAATTGATAGGATGCATTTGATTATTGTTATTGGTTGGATTCGTGCTTGTTTTTGGTGGATTTGTGTGCATAGATCGATGGGACGTGATCTGGGATTGAACCATGAGACGATAGGTTCGATTCTGGGTTCTGCGTCATTGCATCGATCGACACAGTATGCATCGATTGACACATGGTGATTGTGTCATCGACGCATGGCCTTTTGGGCGATTGTTTGTGGTGATGATGCGATTGATTGTTTGTGCTTGTGTTGTTGATTGCTCATCCTGGTATTGTATCTTTTGCTTATGCATGTGTGTATAGCCAAGTAGATGGGATGACCGTCTCACTAAGTATTTGTGATAATACTCACACATCCCTTTTAACCATGTGATGCAGGTAGAGACAGAGTGTGATCGTGGAATCATGGTTGGGAAGAGGAGATAATCTAGAGTCTCGTGTTGTTGCTTTATAAGTTGTGAGAATTGTTAGGATGTTAGTAATTCTGGTATTGTGGGTTGATTGGTTTACTTGCTTATTGATTTTCGCTAGTTTGTTGTTATTGAGAATTTAGCATGTTGAGAGTTAGTATTTATGGAATGTTAATTCGATACTATGTATAAAAAAAAAACGGGTCGGGTTGTTTCAGACATCAAAGACTAACATACACAAACAAAATCAGACAACGACATACATTATTTTGTTGCTTATGAAATCGAAAATTATGACCTGCTTGTTTACATATTCCACAATGCATAATCCGTTTCAACATCTTTGGTCTTCTTCAAGAGAGACTCATTCTTACGCTTCTTTCTTTTCTCTTTCTTACTCTTCTTTCTCCTACCAGGTTGTGGTGGCTTAAGAGGTATATGAACAAAAGGTTCTGAAACACTTGGCCGAAACCTTGCACTTCTCGTTGGAATAACTCCATTTGTGCAAGTTTCCTCCACATGTTCGTCCTAAACCAATGACTAACATAATCATCAGCCTGCAAATTCTTATTAAGGATAACCCCATCACTATAAGAAAACAACGATTTTGCGTCAAATATATAATTCTAAATAGAGACGAAAAATTTCAACTCAAAACCGACGCTAATTAGCATCGATTTACTATCGATTAGCGTCTAACTAACAACTTAGATGCTAAGCGTTGATTTAGCGTTATCACCTTAAAAGCAAATTTGCGTCAAATATAGCATCGACAATTAAATTTGACGCTAAATCGATGCTAATTCGCTACAACTTAACCGATCGAAAACATGGTTAAACCCGACTAACCCGATTACAACTACAAACCTATCCGAAACCTTAGGGTTTTTGATTTGGGGATTTTTTGGTTTCGGCTAGGTTTGTAGTTGTAATCCGGTTAGTCAGGTTTAACCATGTTTTCAATCGGTTAAGTTTCTGTAAAAATGGTTAATTATGGAATGGATTGGTATACTGTAAACGGAAACAAATCGGGGTCTGTGTGTAAATTGGAATTGTTTGGTGTGGGTTCAAGGATTTAACTTTCAACCTGTGGGAAAATAAATCTGTAACTTTTGATCCGTGTGTAAAGAGATAGAGGCTGAAATTCTGTGTAGAACTGGATCGATATGAAAGTTTTGGGGGTAAATAGATCATCGATCCTTATGTTTTTTGGTTAGTCTGAATATGTTCGAGTAACAAATAACCAAATCGAACCGAACCCAAAAATATCCTAGGTCGTTTTTATTTATATTTATCCAAATCAAACCATTTGTGTCAACAAGTATCCAAACCGAACCGCTTTTCATTCCTATATGAATCCTGCAATCTCATATACAAATTACCCGAAATCCAAAACAACCAATCCAAACCAAACCAAATATCCACATGCCAAGATTTCATAAAAATATTTTTAGAAATGCTAAGTTTAGAGGAAAACAAACATATATAGTAAATAATCGAAGTTTTCATTTTTCTTCCTCTTAAAAAAATTGGGACTTTAACGGCAAAATGTGATAAGGAGGAGGAAACAAAATGTTGTCGTCAGGCTTCCTAGCTTCTCCACACTTGTCTTCTCCTCTCAAATTGTCTCTCTTCTTATCCTATCATCCTTCGTCTTCTTCTTCTTTTCATCAGAAGTTGTATCAGTGGGAGAGAGATCATCAGGACAAGGAAAAGTGTATCAACTCGAATACAAAATAGATAGCACAAGAGGAGGAATCAAGAGGGTTTTCTCAGCTGCGTTTGTGAGCTCTAAGAAACTTTATCTATTGAACGTTGTTTCTAAGGATCCATTGGATTCAACAAGTACGTGGATCATGTTGGGACAAATTCTTCATTCCTTCCATGCTTTGCCTCTCACATAACCAATGATGAAACCCAATGTTCTTCTATGGCCCATTGGGTGTTGATGGGTTCAGTTTTCAGTTAATGAGCTTTTGTAGCGATCTTCTAAACTCAGTGAGTTTGTGTTTTTACGTGTGCCGAAAGGTCAAAAACAAATAAATCTTTCATATTATTAATTGATACATGTTGTAACAAGTTATGGTTTTGTGATTAATTTTTGTACAGAATTATCATATCTTAGGGCCTATTTTTTCTGTTTATCAACAGTAACTAATTAAGGAGACTAGACTAATTTTCTACAGTGATGATATTCACCCTAAATAATTCACCAAGTAGACAAACAAAGGGTAAACTCATAAGTTTCCCTATTGAAAATAATAAATTCTCTACATTTTGCCTTTGACCGTTCTTGTTGTGGTCATCTTTCGTTTTTTTTTTCAATAAAAAAATATTATATATACTAGATGAATACCTGTGCATACGCGCGAAATTGTTTATTTATAGTTTTTTCACGATTTTTGTGATATGTTATAGAAACAAATAAATTTATTCGAGTATGTTGTGTTTTTTCAATTGTTATCTTCTTTTGTTTTCTTTATTTTCATATTTCAAGGATAAAAGTTACCTAGTTAATTAGTGTTTTGTGTAGAGACAATACTCAACACCAAAGATGAAAACCCCATATAAACAGTTCTTTAATTTAATCAAACCTAAAACTTAATAGAAAGCTATTAGATGATAACTATTGGTTAAGTATAATTTGTTTGTTGGGGGAAAAAAGAGTTTAAAAAAAAAATGTTTAAGTAATCATGATATACTTCCGATAAAATGATAGAGAAAGGAAATTTAAACATGTTAATTCTATTGTCTTGAGTGATTAAATCTCTTTGGATCTGAGCTCCTCATTTACTTGGCTTTAAGATCCTCATACTATGCAACTGATTTTCTTTTAATCAGGAAGATTTTCTTGCAGGTTCACTGATCAATTCATTTAAGCTTCTTTTTCTTATATTGTTTTTGTCGGTCATTTTTTCTTGGTTTTTCATTTTCTTGATTGAAAATCTACAGGTTGGTTTGTTGATAAAAAAATATTTCATTTATTTTATACAATGCCTCAATCTTCTTAGGATAAAATGACTCCCTCTTATATTAATGGTCCAGAGTTTCCAGTAACATATTTTTTCATTATTAGAAGGTAGATTAGATACCATTGTTCACACGTGTTAAGAAAAATCGCTGTAAATAATTAAAATTTTGATTTCGAAAATATGATAAGATAATAAACCTTTAGTTGACGATATTACTATGTTAATCATTTCATAAGTACACTTCTCTATTGAGACCACAAAAAAAATTCACAAAATTGTCATTTTGACCTCCACAAATGACGTACATGTATTTGCACGTCAACCCCCATATTTCCATATTGTTCAAATCTTGAAATCAGGGCGAACAAACAAAAAGGATATTTTTCGTCTCTTACATCAGCACCTCAAGACCATTAACGATATATTATGCCAACACAACAACACCAGTGAATCAACTGAGGAACTAAGTTGATTAAACATGAAAAGGTAGTAAACAATTAGAATCGTATGAAGGTGCCAATGTATGAAGAAGGTGGTGAGACAATCAAGAGGATCCCTTGATAGGCATCCATCTAATCATGGTAACAAAATTCATCAATAAAACATTTCAAGTGTATATTTTCCTGGATAACAAACTAATTTAAAAAAATACTACTTATGAGATTAAGGATTACAAGCCTGTAAGTTATCACAACTCTCCGTGAGAGAATGTTAAGAGGGTCCAAAATGATGCATCCCTTATCCCATCTGCAAGATCAAGAAAAGTAAACTTATAAGGAAAATATTATATATACACAATACAGCAGAAAAATAATGTGAATTACAATATCCATGTACACATTGATTCAACTGAAAACTATACCAGCTAATCTGTTTCATATAGACCTTAGATCTTAATTTGGGGTTGAAAGGAGAGCAGCATCAACCTGTGAAAACATCACAGACATCAACAAACGTGCTCGGTTTCATTCACTTTCTTAACAAATTCTAAGTAGAGCATCAGCGAAGCCATGCTGTAATTTTCTTGAGGAACTAACTTCCAAGAACAAGGCAGTCTTTAGTAACCAAAAAAACTCTTGAGACGAAGATTATGGTAACAAGCTATATGAAAATTACATGTTCAGTGCTAACATATACCATGTTACCAGTCGAAACTCTAGCATGTCGCCATTGAATAGCATTCAAGCATATGCTTTACCAAACTATCAAATTTCCAATGTTAATGAAAATCACAAATTCTGGAATAGCAAAAACTTAGAAACCTGCCACTGATTGATTTACAGTTAGAAATTCCTTCCTTTAACACACTCATCTTGAAGATTCTTAGAATCAGTGAGTGCCTGATCCAACAGTATAACATCAAGCTTATGTGTTACCAAGCTGTAAAATTATGTATGTTTGTAAATTCCTAAGTTATCAAATAGCCAAAAGTTAGAAGCTTACTTCTCATTGACTCGTCATGGTACCATGTTTTTTACCCCTTTGATGAGAATCAAAGACTACTTGACTCTGCCATGCCACATTGCACAAACGAAAAAAGGTGTTTAGCGTTGAGTTTAGGCTCTCGAATTGTTTCTATTGACCTACACCTTTCTCTTGAATAAGATTTTTTCAACATGTCCACAGCTCAGAAACAAAGCAGGCAGGAGCTATTCAGTGACCTGTAAGGCTATAACACCCATAATAACATAGGCAGAGCGAGAAAAAGGCGAAGGGAAAAAGGTGAAGACCTTTTAAATTTTTTAAAAATCATAGATGGTTCTCCGAATGACATGTTCGCGCTGAGCCACACATGTCCGAGCAATCACTACTACAAAAACAACAATGCCAATGCCTTATCTTCCCTCTTTGGATCAAATAGTGTTTCTATGAATCGAAACCAGAGAATGAAAGACTACTTACTTTTCTCTGTTTTGGTCAGTTAGATTCTAAAACCGGCTCTTCAGAAGAACATTTAGTCGAGGGACCTACGCGTGTTACATTTGAAACATCCATGAGAGCTCAACAAGAAGAAAAATAAAGATCAACATCTAGAGAAAACGTATTGGAACACAGACGCTCCCAAACTCAGATTTCAGAATAAGAACTCTTAAAAAACTGTGAGACATGACTGTATTTATTGGTTCTCCACGTTGAGCCATCCATGTCCTGTATGAACAAGCGTTTTGGGCTGAACCCACTTGATAGTTGAAGAATCAAGACATGGAACCTAAGGTAGACAAAAGCAACCTTGCCCGAAGCTTTTTTCTACATGACACAATCAGACAATGAAAGGTGCATATGGTTAAAGATATCTAATTCAGAAAATCCACAACTGATCTGATAGTCTAATCGCGCTTTGGTGAAGAGAGAAGAGAGAAGAGAGATCTTAGTGTTTCGTTGAAGATGGAGAGTCGCAGCGAGAAGAGAAAGAAATTCTATAAAACGCGCCGTTTTTAGAAAATTGGGACAGCAGTAAGTAAAATGGAGTGCCACGTGTCTCTCTGTGGAGAGTGCTGTATATTATAGATATGACGATAACCTGCAAAATATCAAAAACGTCAAAAAATATCAAAAACCTTTCATTCTGTTTGAAATCAGTTAACCTTTTTCATACTATTTTTAATGCTATAAAATATTTTTTCTTCTCTTTTTTATTTCGTTTATTCTGCACTTAAATTTGTTTGGTCTTCACAAACTCAATTATCCTTAAACAAAACTATAAGTTACATACTTACATGATATATTATAATAATATCAGTCATGTACATTGGTGAGTTTTTCAAAAAGAGTATTTAGTGTATTTAATATTAATATAATTATAATATTTGAAAATAATTAATTTATATAATTAAATAATAAAGTTTGATCAATTAAATAGGTACATGTGGGTTAGAAAGTTCTTAATAAGGTCCTAACGTCTCTAGATTAAGAGACCATTCTAACTAATTTTTTAACCAGAGTACTAGCTGGGTCAACCGGTTGAATCGGGTCAACTGTGGTTCAATCGCGGATCAATTGATTAATGAATTTTAATAAATTTATATATATCTATATAGTTTTATAAATATAAAAATAAAATAAAATATATATATATCAAGTAATTATAGTAATCAAAATAAATATTTAGTGTTCATCGAAAAAAATATTTAGTGTTTTAATTACTTTTTATTTTTCAACTCTTAAATCTTTCTCATAGAAAAGTTATTATAAAATTTGTTAATTTATATTGATGATAAATAATAGTAATAAAGCAAACGATTAAAAAGTTGATGAAAACAAAAAAAATTAATTGTTAATTAAAAATATGAAAAATACTTGATAAAATCATACAAAAAATCAAAAATTCTAGCTTTTATCTTAATAAACTTTTTAACTTTGGTTGGTTCCTCTTCTCCTTCCATTGCCACTTAAATTCTCTGCACTATTTCGTTTGCTAAAGTTAATATTCCGTTGATGTAAAAAAATTTATCCATGAATACACTCTTAAATCCTTTTATTTTTACTAAAACCGGAAACTGTTTCGGTCGGATTTTTGCCGGTTCGCCGGGTTTTGGCGGATTTTTCCATGTTTTAGCGTTTCAATAGAATTTTGGATTTTATTTAAAACCCAGACCGAAAACTTTGCCGGATCGTGGTTCAATTGGTCGAATCAGCCGGTCCACTCCGGATCTGAAAACATTGATTCTAACTCTCTCTGTCTTCCCTTTTTAATTTATTTTTTTATTTTTTTAATTAAGATATTTAGTTAGAAACCTTTAACAATCTCCAATGTACATGGTCTAACTATTTGTTATTGCGATCCAATCTAGTTAGGATGATCAAAATATAATAGTACTAAAACGTTAAGCATATTTTCTCTTTTCAAAAAGTTAAATCAGTAATTTAAGAGTAGACAATACTATTTGAGAAATAACAAAGAATGTGTAATGATGTATGTGAAGAAGAGTGAAAAGTGTGTTGGGTCATGGAAATTTCAGGGATAAGTGCATTGACTCCAAAAGATTGGTAATTAATTGTATTTGGGGGACTAAAGAAAGAACAGAAAAGTCAGCAATTCATCAGAAATTAGAAAAGAAGGTACGGACAGTCTCTGCCATATTTTGATCAGTCACTCGTCAAATCATCTCTTTTATTTCCTTGTTTTTGTTCTATGTCGTCAAACGTCATTCATTATAAAGCCCAATCGTTATTACACAATTGTAGATAACGATCCCTAAGATTGTAATCGGAGCAGAAACGCCGGCACCACCGCCTTTCATCATCCTCAACCATTAGACGAAATCAAACGGAGCACCGACCTTTGCAGCTTTGATATTCACCAATTCTCCTTCGAAAAACAATCCAAGCATGGCTCCTCCGGAAATCATCTCACCACCAATAAAAACTTACCGCCGACCGTCACAAATACATGACTACATCACCCACTACCTACGTATGAGGCTTTCATTGGGGATTTAAGGGAGGATTAATCTCCCAGCCAGGAAGGACGAGTACTAGAAAAAGTGGCAAGAGATCCGAAAGCACCACCACCAAGACTTGGCTTTTCCGCCGAGACGAAGTCGAGCACAAGGAAGCCGATTTCTAGAAGGAGAAAAACAAAATCCGAACTAATTCGGAAGCCTAGATCCGCTGAAATGGAAATATTTTACAACAAAAGATCCGATAAACGGAAACCTAGATCTAGAACACAAGAATGAGAAATAAAGGAAATATTTACAATTCGAACCGGCGACGCCGGTCGAAAAACTAGATCAGATCTAGATATCTGAAAGTTCGAGAGGTTTTTCTTTTGGACTTAGAGAGAGGTCCTTTTTATTTCCTTGTTTGTTTTATTGTTTTGATAACTATTTTTCCTTTCTATTTGTTAATTAACTAATGAAATCGTCGTCTTTTTTTTTCTCTCTATAACATCTATCCAATGTATTTGGATAAATGAGGATTATTGGAAAATAAAAAAAAGGGATAAATGAGGATTATTATTTGTACAACTTTTTTTTCTTTTTAAATATGCATTAGAAATTATCCTTTCCCCATTATTTTGACTATTTAAAAGACAAAGACTATTTCATGTAATACTATGAATAGTTTTTAAGGGAGATTTTGTTGAAATACACCAAATATTTTGATAAATTGGTAAAATGTTTTCAATTTTATGGTAACTTATAGAATTTTGCCGAGAAGGTGATGGTCTAGTGGTAGGGTGGACTTAGGTGAAAGGGTGAAACTCCCACAATCCGGGTTCGATTCTTCTCATTCGCTGTTAACATCTTGCTGGAAAATTTGTCAGTTGGGCTTTGGCCCAATTGGTTTACCTGGTAGTCAGAAATCCAGGCGGCCTGAGTATTCCCTGGCAATAGTCAGAAGACACTCCAAACTCGGATCAAGCAGTGTGGTAGCCCCTCGGGGAGAAATCCACTCTTAGCACTCCGGTGTGTTTCTACCGGGGCTGACCAGACAGCCGATAGGGTTTATCCAAAAAAAAAAAAACTTATAGAATTTTCATTCAATTGGTGGCTTATTTATTTATGTGACTTTTTAACATCGGATGCCTTGATTTTTTGTATTATATGTGGTTGCCTTTTTCTTAAGCTAATAGTTTACACTCTCCCTTTCTTTATAAGATGTTTTTATGATAAATTTGTATTGTCTGATGTGTTACATTCCACAGCAAGAATTTACTTCATTGAAATTGGCTAATAAGAAGGACACGAAAAAAGTTCGAGAGCTTTCTCTCTTGAGGCGAGTTCACCCTAAAAACCAACAACTCCTGCTTAGCCTAGTTTTCACTGTCGTCCCTCCCATATCCGACGCTCATAGCCGATGCTGAGAGAGGCTACTTTGTTACTAACGCTTTGTTTGTTTGTTCTCCTTTCCCCTACGCCTTCGTCTTCAGTAGTGATTCTCTCTGAGTTCTCTCATCTTTGGCAGTGGCTTGGAGCTGTAGATCCGGTGTCTTCTGTTCGTTGGCTAAACCTATGCAAGTTGTGTGGCAGATCAATGTCTTTTTCCAGGAATCTCGACTAGATCTTGGTTGCGTTGGGCTTTGACTCTGGAAAAGGACAAATATCTCTAAATATGGTCGATTACCTACGCCTCCTCGACAGTGGTGCTCGTTGGTCCATGCTTTCTAATTGAGCTTGCTCGTCTCCGCTAGTTGATTATCTCCGTTTGCTTTAGTCTCAGTCTTTGACCAGCAATCTACTTGTTCTCGATTTTGAGCGGTAAAGTTAGCATTGGGTGTTCGTTTGTGTTGATTCTTAGGTTTTATTAATCAGGATTGTTAAGGCAAGCTTTGGGTTATGTTCGTTTGGCTCTGTTATTGCTTTTGGAGGACCTCGTAAGTCTAGGGTCTTTTTCGTTGCTTAGTTTACTCTTTGTGGCTTCGAGGATGGTCGTCATATAGTAATTTGGTGATTAAGCAATCTATGGGCTAGCGTATTCCCGCTTGAGTGCCAACTCTAAGGTTGGCAGGACATGTTTCGAGCCTTAGGTGTGGTAGCATCAACTGCCTCGATCGGCTTCTTGTCTTTTTCTTTGGTATAGGTTTTTTGTGCGGTTTCGGAATGAATATGATTTTATCGCGGTTTTGGAGTTGCTCGGCTTTTCCCTTTATCTTCATATTATTTCCTCTCTTTCTTTTCTTCCTCTCGATTGTTAGGTTGTGTATCGCTAGTTTCTTGGCTCAGTAGCTTTGGCACTATACGTTTTGAGAATGCTACTATACGCTTTGAGAAACTACTGATTGATTTATGCTTCCATGTTTTGAATAAAACATTGCTCATTTCTTAATTAAATAAAAAAAATTCCTCATTTTTTAATGATATTTACATTCTTAGCAAATAAAAAAAAATTTACTTCATTTTTCACATCTTTCTTATAATATCTGCTTATTATTTTTATAATCTATAGAAAATCAGTTTACTCACCTCATTGTTATATCATTTACACATCATAAATAACACGATATTCGTTAATTTATAAATGGTTATTTCTTCCCTTTTTGTCAACAACTTCATAAACTAAATTACCACATTTATGTTGTCCAAGTCACGAGTTTACATAATAGACACCAACATTAGCTAAACAAGCACAATTCCCAAGTTGAACTTCTCCCTAACCTTCAGTATTTCTTCGAGATACAGGTCGAACATTGGCCATTATGTCTGTGTATACACCATCTTTCCCACATCAAGAAAAGTATGTTGTGAAAGTTACCTCAGTCTTCTGTTGGGCTATCATGCATTGCATTGTCCAAGGTAGAGCTTCAATCTCCAAATGTAGGGGTGATAGACTCCTCAAATTCCTACCTCCCATCATGATCTCTGGATCATCCTAAAAAGCATACTATCTAAATCTTGAGAACGTGTCTGATTTGTTCCACGAGCCATCCATATAGCATTTTAGCCATGTATACACCGGTGGACATGCTAGTGGGCTAATATCGTGCATATGTATAATGGTCTTCTTCGATTGGTTATTTTTTTTCATAACAAAGCCTTCGTTTCCGCATTTTGGAATATAAGATGGGGGTCCACATCTAGCCCTCTAAAAACTTTATCATTATGTGTTTTCAAAATATACCATATGATCTATGGAAACTATTGCTCTTAATTTAGAAGGAGAAATTGCAAGAACAAAATTCCAAATTTGTGAAGACTGAGGATACCAAGAAAGAAAGCATCGCTTCCACGTTAACCAGCGAAAGGCGTTCACTCCCGTGGCCATGGGAATCATCGACAAATCCCTTGTTTGAAATATTGGTGCATTCAAAAAGGCATGGTTTATCGTCTCTTCCATGCCGCAATGAACACATTGTGTTTCACACCTTATTCCCTTATATTTTAAGTTCACACTAACCGGAAGGCATCCCATAAGAATTTTCCACAGAAAATGGCGCATCTTTGACAGACATGGAGTCTTCCATGCCTTTTTGTAGTGGTCGAACATAAGGGCCTATAAATATATTCTATTTTGGGACATACTGCCTTCTTTAATTTGATATCCGAACTTGACCGTGTATTTTTTGAATTTCGTATAATGCCAATCCAGTGAATTAGGTCTTAGTATATCTCCCAGTGAAATACTGCGGATCGGATTTAGCAAATCCATGTTCAGGTTTTTGTCTGAGGGTCCACAAAATGATTGACCATAAAAGAAAGATAATAATTGATTGTTTTACAAATGGTTGGCCTCGAACATTGAGTCGGAATCCAAAGATCATTCCATATAAAAATAGAGGTTTCCGAACAAACTCGTTTATTAGCCTTTTTTTAACCAAAGATCTTGTCGATATAATACTCAGCCATGCAAATGATGGCTAGTATGATTGACTTAAGTCCAAGGGATTAGATTTTCGATAGTATTGTCCCTTGAAAATTCTCGCAAAAAATGACTTCGGTTTATCCAATAATCGCCATATCTTTTTTTGTCAGGGGAGTAGTATTGAGAACTTCTATTTTCCAAAAGCCAAGTCTTCCTTCTTATTTACTTCGACATAGTTTTTTCCATGCTAACCAGTACATGCCACTTTGACCCCCATTACACCTCCACCAAAATTGTGTTATTGCACTTGTTAATTCGATGGTTATAGTGTTAGATTATAAAAAGTTATATCTGCATTTATCTATTATTATTAACAAAAATTGAAATTTTTTTTTAAGGTTGAGTGGTTAAACGAACATGACAAAAACCAACAAAGAATAGTCGTTCATTCCGAGTTTTTTGTATCATACTGAGCGAAGTTCTTCATTCTCAAAAGTGTGAAAGCCTTTAGGGAAGACTCAAAATCCTTAAGAGTTTAAAGTTAAAAGATATTCAAATATTCATTTTCGGTCCAACTAGTCAAAATATATTTACGCTTTGTATGTGATAGATAAAACATCTAAACTTTGCTCCACATAGATATTAAAACAACAAAGCAGACTTTGAAGAGCTCTCATCGCCTGATCTGTTACATCACACACAGTGCCCACTAAGATAATGACGTCACCCTTAGTCTCCTGACTAATTTGTTCGTTATCTGGCAAATAAGATAAGAATGGTAGGTACAAAGCATTAGATTGCTTTAGTACATATCATAACTAGTGAACCTGAATTCCACCCAACTCAGGATGAACAATCCGTTATCCTTGCCCGAGACAAGTACAACTTTATGAATACTTCTCGCTTTCCAACAACGAAGGGAGAAAATTCATGAATAATTTTTTTATCATTTCTATACCCTCTCTTTTTCAACCATTAGCATCTCTTGTTCCTCGAAATCTAATAACATTTGTTTTATGGCTATTGTGGTCCAACTGCACTTCAAATATTTAATTTTCTTTATTTTTTTGACATCAATGTGATTCCGAAGCCCATCTCCATTGAGAGTTTCTATATGAGTCTCTCATCAATATAAAATTTAAAAGTAATAAAAAGCTATGAGAGAAAATGAGATGGGTTTCTCATTTAAGAAATTCTCAATTTTTTTGAAAAATTCACTTAACACATGTTTACATGCGAGCGGTTTAATTTTTATATGTATTTAAAATTTTAATAAATAACTTTAGTACATTGAATTATTATAATAATATATGAGAATATATATAAGAGACTATTTGGGTATTTAAGGGATGAAGCTGCTCTAAATATCTTGACACACTGCATATCACCTTTTTCCGGCCCGGTGTCATTACACTATTTTTGTTTTTGATATTTTTCTATTTTTGACGATTCATAGTTGTGATATTTCTTCTTCTTATTTCATTTTGTGATTTAAGCGTTTGAGAAAGCGTTTGAGAATTATCCGAAAGCACTCCACTATAATTTTTTCCAGGCTTCAACGTATTTGTTACTTGTCTAAAAGACTTTCTCCCCAATAATTTGATTTACAAACGAAAAATCTACTAAACGGTTATGTTGTTCAAGATATTCATGACGTTATAATTTTCTTATTAATTTAAAAGTTTGATTTACACCTCGTTAATAAATTACCTATATGAAATCTGAAAATTTCTAATATAATCTTTGATTTCATGGATATTAAGAATAATAGTTTTACAAAATCATGAATACAATATTTATATCCTTCTACTGTTGCCAAAATCTGTCGACTACAAACTGGTGAATCATGTGCTTAAGAGGCTAATACTTTTAACAAAAACGCTCATAGTTCTACTCATACGGCTCTGTTTTTAAAACTTCCACGTCTTAAGTTCGATACTGTGGAAGAATTCTTTTGTTCTCTTATTAAAATTTTACTTAATGTATAAAAAAAAAAAAGAATTATGTTTGGAGACCACCGGACCAGGATATTCAGGTCGATTCTAACTGTTTTTTCATTTTTTGAGAAAAAAGCTTTCTAAGGTCGACTATAACTGTTGCATGCTTTTTTTTTTTGCATTGATCACTAATCTATAAGTTTTTTTTTTTTTTGCATGCTCCAACCTCCGCCGCTACTCATCGGCCTCCTCAGACTGGGCACCACCCGAGAAAAATCCGGTGTCAATCATCTGCATCTGCTCCATCATCTTCAGGTAGGATGGAAGCTCCTCTGCAACCGCCACACCCGGCTGCACACCAGCCACTCCCGGCTGAACCCCAGCCACTCCCGGCTGACCACTAGCCACTACTGGCTGCACTCCTGGAGCCTGACCCGGAGCCTGTACCCCACCAGGTAACCGCTCCAGAATCAACTGCAGGAAACTCGCCAAGCGATCATCTCGGTCCTGGGCCACACCTGCGGCAACACTCCCACCTGGGCCCGCCGCACCACCAGCTACATCGAGACCCACACTAGCCCCACCAGCCCTCACACTGGCACTCGTAGCAGTCTCACCCATGGACCCCTCCTGAAACGCCTGCGAGTCCACCACCTGCTCCTGTGTGGTCTCCTAGGTCACACTCGCGGCATAACCACACTCACGGCATCAGACTCACTCTGTACTCCTCACCCGCGCCCACCACGACCACCTCGGCCTCCACGGCCCCCACGACCCTTGCCTCTAGCCACTCTAGCCATCACTCTGCACTAACCAGCAGACTAGTAAGTACTAGAAAAACAAAAAGTCATAAAACACATACCGTGGAATCTCATTTAAGGCTCGAAAAAGATGATCTATGACTCCATACCCACACAACAATAATTCAATTAACTCACATAATCAATCAATTGCACCCGCTCTAGAACCATAAGGGCTCTGATACCAAAATGAAACAATCCGACCCAAAAACTTAAAATTTTTCCCTTCGGATTACTATCATCACAGACCAATGCGGAAAAATTAAAATAAATATTAACACACCAATCAATAAATCTCATACTTTATTAAAACTCTAACCAATTTCAATAACAATAATCAAATAAACCAATTCAACCAACATCAATAACAATTCCAGAATCTACTAGCATCCTAGCAATTCTAACAATACAGCTACGAAACCAAGACACTAGATCATCTCTTCTTCGCGGCCATGATTCTATTATCACATTTTCTTTTTACCTGCAATACATGGCAAAAAGAGTTGCATGAGTATTATCACAAATACTCAGCGAGGCGGTCATCCCGTCTACAGCTTATACACACAGGCATAAGCAAGAGATACAATACCAGGATGAGCATACAACAAATATACACGAAACAATCAACACGAACCAATGCAGAAGCACTGTGTCGATCGACACAACCACTAGGTGTCGATCGATACACAACCCCATGTCGATCGACACACCACCATGGTGTCGATCGACATGCTCCCGTGTCGATCGACACACCATCATGGTGTCGATCGACACGACATCGCAGAACCCAGGAAACGAGCTTATCCTCTCATGGCTCGAATCCCATCACAATTCATCGATCTCCTGCACGAAATTCATCTACAAACACATGAAATCCAATCCAAACAAACACAACACAATCGTATTCCATCTAATCCTTTATCCAGATAAACCTACTGTCATGCACTCACCTCGAAAATGATTGAAAAGGATGAGGAAAACTCGAAAAACGCGAAGAACAACCACGAATAGCCTCAACCCAGCCAAAATCCTAATGATTTCCTCTCCCACGTCACGAAAATCACCAACAAAGATCCCTCCCTTCGTTCCTCAAGCCTCATGCACAATCCCTCTCAAGAAAATCTCTCAAAAATCACCCAAAAACCCTTGATTTTAGATTTCTCTCTCAAAAAACTCGGCCAAAACGCGACTGATCACGTTTTATACTAGAATCGAACCTGTCAGTCCGATTTCAACTTGTGTCGATCGACACACACCACTCGTGTTGATCGACACACCACCAAAAATCCACTTTTTGGTTCACGGGCGTTACAATTCTCTCCCACTAACATGGATTCGACCTCGAATCACGTGACTCCGTCTCACTAAGGTTAACACTCCCGCTTACAACCCGACCAGATTCACCTAGGAACATCAACGATGGAACGCCTCCTGGTCCGGATTAGAGCTGCCCGATTGATCGCCCAACAATCAAACAAGAACATGCACGAGCAACCGTTGACCCCAAATTGGACCAAATGATCGCGCAACAATGAAACAAGAACATGTACGACCAATGGCGCTACATATGTTTCCAGGGTCGTCCGAACCGAAATTCTAAACGTAAGTAAAAGCCCTAGACTTGACATCCACTTACACACTCCTGGCCCTCGGCCAACACCACTCGTGATCACACCTGATCCCCGAGCTTCACTAGTCTCATACTAGCCACATTGCATCGTTTTACCACGATTGCAATCCAGACCCAACCCGGTCAGCACCACCTGAGATCCACTCCCGATCCCTGAAGTTTATTCAGTCTCATACTTATAATCACACTACAGACTTTATTGCACAATACGCATATCTATATACACCACCCCGCTCTCAGGATCGTCACCCTTTGAGCTCTCGATGTATATTATACCCCCTCTACCTTCAGGACTGCAGTCCATCCAGCTCCAGGTATGCTCCAGCCCTCCCCACTCTCGGGACACACAGTCCATCGAGATATGGCTGCAGAGGAATCACACATCCTCTGGAGAGGCTTTGGCCCCTCAAAGTATATGCATGAGAATCACACATCCCCTAGAGAGAACCTCACTGTCCCCTCAAGTATATCCAGGAGAATCACACATCCCCTGGAGCAATCTCTCTGTAACATGCATCATAAGCACCGACCGACCGAAATCACCTCTCGTGGTCATCCGAAACAACCCAATCACCAGGGTGTTTCCACAGAGTCCCTGGAAAAGACAGTCCTAACTCACATAAGACTTCTATTCTAGACTCCCCCTAGGAAATAGACAGGTCCTAACTCACATAAAACCTCTATTCCCCAGTGTCATGGTCAATCACTAGGCCATCCGGAACAACCCAAATCTCCTGGGTGTTCCCCAGAGTTCCTGGAAAAGACAGTCCTAACTCACATAAGACTTATTTCCCAGACTCTGCCTAGGAAATAGGCAGGCTCTAACTCACATAAAACCCCTATTTCCCAGCGCCATCCAGGGAATCACAAGTCCTAACTCACATAGAACCTCATCCCTAGATAATCCTCCTAGAACATGGATAGCTCTAACTTACATATAACTTCCATTTCTAGCCTCCCAAGCCGATAGACCAGTTCTAACTCATATAGAACTCTATCGCTAGACCTCCACATGACCTACGAGTCATTACAATCCACGACTCCACCAGTCACACCATAAGAACACACGTCTTATAACACATTTAATAAGGAACAACTCATCTTATTAAATCTCTAAATGTATAATCGTTACAACAACAAAACAAAAATACACCCATCTCATAGCCACATGCTAAAACAGACTTTGAAAACCAGAAAAGAAACTCAAGCCACCGCTTGCTTCT
Source organism: Arabis hirsuta (assembly GCA_964056655.1). Lineage (NCBI taxonomy): Eukaryota > Viridiplantae > Streptophyta > Magnoliopsida > Brassicales > Brassicaceae > Arabis > Arabis hirsuta. The sequence goes on along the minus strand of OZ053298.1, from coordinate 25,242,133 downwards.
CGAACCACTTCGAGAACTTTTTCTTCATCGGCGCTTCTGGTTCCCAAGTCTCCTCCTCAATACCATCAAAGTTCCACACGACTCTTACCAACGGTATACTCTTCCGATGCAGCACCTTGACTTTCCTCTCGAGAATCCTCACAGGCCTCGCCGCCAACGTCATGTTGGGCTGAAGATCCTCCGGAATCCTAGCCAAGACCTCCTCAGACTCATGTAGACACTTTCGCAGCATCGACACATGGAAGACCTTGTGAAAAGCCTTTATACTTTGAGGTAACTCCAAACGATAAGCTACCGGTCCGACTCGCTCCACAACCTTGAATGGACGCATAAACCTCGGACTCAGCTTATTCTCTGAAATGGATTTGTTAGGACTCCTCAACATTGCTGCCTTGAGATACACCAGATCAAACTCCAGCTCCTTCCGTCTCCTATCGGCGTAACTCTTCTGCCGATCCTAGGCCTCTCTCATGTTCAGTCTCAAAACACGGATCTTCTCCGTCGTCTCTTGAACAAAATCTGCACCAAACATACTCCTCTCCCCCACTTGAATCCAGCATAATGGTGTCTGACACGGCCTCCCATACAGAGCCTCATATGGAGCCATCCCAATACTCGCCTGGTAACTGTTGTTGTACGCAAACTCAACCAGGTTCAGATGATCCGCCCAATGACCACCATAATCCAGCACACACATTCCCAACAGGTCCTCCAATGTCTGAATCGTCCTCTCAGACTGCCCATCCGTCTGAGGATGATACGCTGTGCTCATATGCACCTTAGTGCCCATCTCAGCCTGAAATGCCCTCCAGAACTCTGAAGTAAACCTCGGATCCCTGTTTGACACAATACTCGCTGGCACCCCGTGCAGCCTCACTATCTCCCGCACATACTTCCTAGCCAACACCGCCGCTTAGTCGATCTTCTTGATGGCCAGAAAATGTGCTGACTTGGTCAGACGATCCACAATCACCCAAATCGCATCATACATCCGTGACACTGGCAACCCCGTCACGAAGTCCATGGTAATCATATCCCACTTCCAATCTGGGATAGGAAAACTCTGCAACATACCACTCAAAACCTGATGCTCAGCCTTCACCAACTGACACACGTTGCACGCTTCAACCCAATTAGCTACATCCCTCTTCATCCCGACCCAGTGATAATACCACTTCCGGTCATGATACATCTTGGTCGCTCCCGGATGAATCGATAACATGCTCGAATGAGCCTCTCTCAGGATCTCCTACCTCAGATCCTCGTCCTTGGGTACACAAATCCGCCCGTTCACCAGTATCATCCATCTCGCTGAGATCACATACTCTGAACCGGTCGCCTTAGAAGCATCAATCAATCCCTGATCCTTCTCCTGAGCAACCCGAATCATGCTCAACAAATCTGCCTAGTTAGCTGCCTCTAACCCCAACGGCTCCTGTGAGATAACACACAATCTCAATGTACTGATCTCGCTCACCAGAGCCTCTATATCTCGTTCCTGATCTCAAGCACCCCTCTTCCGACTCAACACATCTGCAACCAGATTAGCCTTACCCGGATGGTACTCGATCTCTAGATTGTAATCCGCCACTAACTCCATCCAGCGTCTGTGTCTCTGGTTCAGCTCTGGCTGAGTGAAGAAATACTTCAGACTCTTGTGGTCTGTGAACACCTGCACCTTTCTGCCATACAGATAAGACCTCCAAATCTTAAGGGCAAAAATCACCGCAGCCAACTCCAAATCATGGGTAGGGTAATTGTACTCGTGCTTCCTCAACTGCCTCGAAGCATACGCAATAACGTTTCCCTGCTGCATCAGTCTACATCCCAGACCAACTCCCGAAGCATCCGTATACACCACGTAAGGCTCACCCGGCTCGAGTAACGCAAAACCGGTGTACTCGTCAACATCTCTTTCAGCTTCCCGAAACTCTCCTCGTAAGCTGAAGACCACACAAAAGAGATATCCTTTCCTGTCAACTTCTTCATCGACTGCGCCATACGCGTAAACCCCTTGACTAGCCTCCAATAATAACCCGCCAACCCCAGGTTAGTCCTGATGTCGGTGGCACTCTTCGGTCTAGGCCCACCACTGATAGCCTCTATCTTAGCCGGATCCACAGAAACTCCCTCTGCAGACACCACATGGCCAAGAAAACTCATCTCTCGCTGCCAGAAACTACACTTACTCAACTTTGTGTACAGCTTCTGCTCCCGCAGCTTCTCCGGAACTAACCTCAAATGCACCTAATGCTCCTCCGGACTCCTCGAATACACCAGGATACCATCTATGAAGATGATCACGAACACATCCAGATACTCCTCGAAAACCCCGTTAATCAACCTCATGAACGCTGCTGGCGCATTTGTCAACCCGAACGGCATCACCACAAACTCATAATGCCCGTACCTTGTCCTGAAGGCAGTTTACCTAACATCTGCCTCATCAATCGGAATCTGATGGTAACTCGATGCCAAGTCAATCTTGGAGAACCATGTAGCCCCTCGCAACTAATCCAACAACTCATCAATGCGCGACAGAGGATATATGTTCTTCATAGTGACTCGGTTAAGTCCCCGGTAATCAATGCACAATCGGAAACTCCCATCCTTCTTCGTCACGAACAACACCGGCGCTCCCCACGGTGAAACACTAGGCCGGGTGAAACCCTTCCCCAACATATCATCCAGCTGCTTCTTCAGCTCTGCCATCTCTGTTGGAGCCATACGGTAAGGCGCCTTAGATATAGGAGTTGTTCCGGGTTCCAACTCAATCGTAAATGGAATCGACCGCGATGGTGGAAATCCCAACAACGACTGGAAAACCTCCTGGAAATCCCGAACAACCCGAATATCCCCAACTGCAACCTTTCCAACAGTCTCCGGCATCACTATCATCGCCAGATACGCCTCGCAGCCCTTCTCAATCAACTGCTCGGCCTGTATCGCTGAAATCACAAGACTCCCAAAAGCCGGTCTTACACTCTGATACACCAACCTTCCCGACTCTCGCTCGAATACAACCCGTCCTCGATGACAATCCAGATAGACCCTGTACTGATCTAACCAATTTATACCCAGGATGACATCGTACAACTCCACCGGACTAATAACCAGATCTGCTGGCATCAACTATCCCGCCACCTGAACATCTACACCACGAGCCCGCCCAAAATTAGCTAACGTCCTACCACCAGCAACCTTAACTAGTCCTGGCTGCTCAGCGGAATTGCTCCGGATCCAACTGACCTCCGCACAGTCCGGAGTAATGAAGCTGTTCGTAGCTCCCGAATCAAACAACGTGGAACTCACAACCGCCCACAACTAAACCCTCCACAAATCCCAAGTGCTTTAAGACCCGACACTCTAACGCATATTCATAATTTCCAAACTGACTAAATTCAACAACACAAGAATTAAAAAGAAAAGATCAAGTCTGGAATTTACCTGTGATCGGTCTGGCGCTAGAACCGCCCACCTCTGCCGAAGTGAAAACACCCGCGACATCGCTGCAATCTGAGCCAAGGGCTGCACCGCCAACGGCTGCACTGCCGCCACAACCATCTACTGCAGCTTTGGACACTTGGGCTTAATATGCCCCGGCTCTCTGCAGTGGTAACACACCAGAGCACCCCGAGTCTCACTCTTTTTCGGACAACTTGCATCCTTGTGATCCAAGCTCCCGCACCCAAAGCATCCCGGACCACTATGCCCTCTCTTACTCGGCCCTGAAGTGCTCTCCCACTTCCTCTTCTGACCCTGAGCAGGCATGCCTCCCCTGCTCAAACCCGTCTGCTACTGGGACCTCCTCTGCTGCTGCACCGGTGGACTCACCACCACAGCCTACTCCGCTAGGTCCTCCTCAATCGCAGCAGCCGTCTCCACCAACTCCGCCCTCGTGGCGAACTTACTCGCCCTGCAGCGAGTCCTCAAATCAGCTCGAAATCCCCCTAGGAACCTCTTCACCTGGGCCTGCTCGCCCTCCATGCCCCTACCAGCATGTACCAGGACTCGACTAAACTCTAAATCAAACTCCTTCACAGTCTGATCTCCCTGAGCCAGGTTCAGAAACCTCAACTCCATCCGGTCCACCGCCTCCTACGGGAAATACTTGGCATTGAACTCAGCCAAGAAATCCTCCCAAGCCATCTCGGTATGTACCCGCCTTGCCTCTACACCTCTCCACCATAGATGCGCATCACCATCTAGATAGTGAACTGCCATATCAACCCGGTATCCCTCTGGACACCTGATAGAGCGAAAGTTACGCTCCAACCTCCGTCGCCACTCATCGGCCTCCTCAGACTGGGCACCACCCGAGAAAAACCCGGTGTTAATCATCTGCATCTGCTCCATCATCTTCAGGTAGGATGGAAGCTCCTCTGCAACCGCCACACCCGGCTGCACACCAGCCACTCCCGGCTGAACCCCAGCCACTCCCGGCTGACCACTAGCCACTACTGGCTGCACTCCTGGAGCCTGACCCGGAGCCTGTACCCCACCAGGTAACCGCTCCAGAATCAACTGCAGGAAACTCGCCAAGCGATCATCTCGGTCCTGGGCCACACCTGCGGCAACACTCCCACCTGGGCCCGCCGCACCACCAGCTACATCGAGACCCACACTAGCCCCACCAGCCCTCACACTGGCACTCGTAGCAGTCTCACCCATGGACCCCTCCTGAAACGCCTGCGAGTCCACCACCTGCTCCTGTGTGGTCTCCTAGGTCACACTCGCGGCATAACCACACTCACGGCATCAGACTCACTCTGTACTTCTCACCCGCGCCCACCACGACCACCTCGGCCTCCACGGCCCCCACGACCCTTGCCTCTAGCCACTCTAGCCATCACTCTGCACTAACCAGCAGACTAGTAAGTACTAGAAAAACAAAAAGTCATAAAACACATACCGTGGAATCTCATTTAAGGCTCGAAAAAGATGATCTATGACTCCATACCCACACAACAATAATTCAATTAACTCACATAATCAATCAATTGCACCCGCTCTAGAACCATAAGGGCTCTGATACCAAAATGAAACAATCCGACCCAAAAACTTAAAATTTTTCCCTTCGGATTACTATCATCACAGATAATAATCTTCAATGGGCCAAACACAACCAATGCGGAAAAATTAAAATAAATATTAACACACCAATCAATAAATCTCATACTTTATTAAAACTCTAACCAATTTCAATAACAATAATCAAATAAACCAATTCAACCAACATCAATAACAATTCCAGAATCTACTAGCATCCTAGCAATTCTAACGATACAGCTACGAAACCAAGACACTAGATCATCTCTTCTTCGCGGCCATGATTCTATTATCACATTTTCTTTTTACCTGCAATACATGGCAAAAAGAGTTGCATGAGTATTATCACAAATACTCAGCGAGGCGGTCATCCCGTCTACAGGTTATACACACACGCATAAGCAAGAGATACAATACCAGGATGAGCATACACCAATCATACACGAAATAATCAACACGAACCAGTGCAGAAGCACTGTGTCGATCGACACAACCACTAGGTGTCGATCGATACACAGCCCCGTGTCGATCGACACCATGGTGGTGTGTCGATCGACACGACATCGCAGAACCCAGGAAACGAGCATATCCTCTCATGGCTCGAATCCCATCGCGATTCATCGATCTCCTGCACGAAATTCATCCACAAACACACAAAATCCAATCTAAACAAACACAAGCAATCGTATTCCATCTAATCCTTTACCCAGATAAACCTATGGTCACACACTCACCTCGAAAAAGATTGAAAAGGATAAGGAAAATCCGAAGAACGCGAAGAACAACCACGAACAGCCTCAACCCAGCCGAAATCCTACTGATTTCCTCTCCCATGTCACGAAAATCACCAACAAAGATCCTTCCCTTCGTTCCTCAAGCCTCAGGCACAATCCCTCTCAAGAAAATCTCTCAAAAATCACCCAAAAACCCTTGATTTCAGATTTCTCTCTCAAACTTCTGTTTTCTGACCAAAAACTCGGCCAAAACGCGACTAATCACGTTTTATACTGGAATCCTAGGGTTTCCTAAACTGCTCGCCAAACCGTGCGATCAAAAGCCGAACCTGTCGGTCCGATTTCAACTCGTGTCGATCAACACACACCACTCGTGTCGATCGACACACCACCAAAAATCTACTTTTTGGTTCACAGGCGTTACAGTTAAAATAATGGTGTTGAAATAATGGTGCCACATAATAATATTGTTAAAACAATGCATGAATAATCTTGATTTTTATTTTCTTAAAAACTTTCAAATAATTTTTGTATCTTAGATTTCTTTTGGTTTAAAAGCATTTGATTCAAATATAGATTTATCAAATATCATAGTGCAAAACTCCATTTTCACATATGATACGCTAAATACATGATATATCAAATTTTTTTTGTTGTTGTACCGTTCATGAATAATGTGATCATTAACTATTTCTTTTTATGTGTATAAATTTATACCTATTATATATTTCAATTAATGGTATTATGACACTTCCAAATATAACATTTTGAAAACAATCATATATTCTAAATTTTCACTTTATTATATCATCGTATATTCAAATTTTAACCTATTATCCCATCTTTAATGAGATGGTTCAATATTCTTTTATTGAAATAATATATCTTCTTTCTCTTTAAATCACGAGTTAATTAGTTGGATATCACTTTTGAAAGAGAAAATTAGGTAGTAACATATCAAAAATTAGAATTAGGTAAGTAGGAGAAAAATAAAAATAGGACAAAATTGCCCCTATAAATATAATTAAGGTAAGTACGAAAAAATCTCTAAAAGATATATTCTTTTTATTTCTGGAAAATTGCCTTTAAAGTTGTGTCATCTCTAAAAAAATGTAGATCGACTATCTGGCAAACAAAATAAATTTGTGTTAGAAAAAACACAAAAAATGACAAAAATTTTACGAGTTAACTATTTTAATAACATAGTTGACTATTTCTAAGACAACATATTCTATTGATTTCATAAGTTAGTTAACTACCTCACCCTATTTTGTAACTATGTAAAACATAGTTAAATACTTTTCAGAAAATAGTTACCAATTTAAAAGCATAATAAACTATTTTTAGATCTAGTATAGTTGTTTATTTTACCGATTTCAAAACATAGTTGACTAAATGAAAATGTTGTTGTAATAATTGCTTATTTAAACCAACATAGTTAACTATATTCATAACATAGTTACCTTTTATAATTTTTATAATAAAAAAGAATAGCATGCATAGTTAACTATTATCTTACGAGACATAGTTACCTATTATATTATACTGATTTTCAAACATAGTTAACTATATCGATCTCCGACGGGTCAATTTTGCAAGGAGATGGGACGATAGTGGGGAGTTCAACGGAGGAGAATAAACACCATATTAATCCATGATTGGAGATTTTCTATCCATAGCAACAAAATAAGACAAATTGATTGAGAGTTAATTTTGTGGATCGTGATCATGGATTAAGAGAAACGAGATCGCTTATGTTATTTGTGTAAGAAGAAGAAGAAGAAGAAGAAGAAACAATGGAACAAGAAGAAGACAATCAAGAAGCAATGGAAGAGGAGAAGAAGAAGAAGCGATAGAAGAAAAAAAAGAGAAAGAAGCGCGGGAAAAAAAACCCAATGAATTAGGGTTTTGCTTTTATTTGTTTTTTTATTAAGGGTAAACAGGAAAAATCAAGTCATAATAATGTTAGTTACTGTGGAAGCTGAATTCCGCACTGAGTATTTGTATGTGAATTCGGAGAAGAAAATTTGGTCTTAAGAAATGTCTATAAATTCAATGACTAAAAAAAGAGTAGAGTGGAGCTGGATTTATATTGATATGAATCGAATATACAATGAGATCTCGAGTGAGACGTATTACAAGCTAAAAGTGTAGTGTTTAGCTCTCGCGTAAGTGAAAAGTTGGCGAAATCTGCTCGAACTTCGTATATTTAGAGCTCCATTCAGCTCTTTGATCCAGCTCCACGTATCCAGGGCGGTTCTGCGTATCTCGGGCACGTTCTTGGCATATTCCCCGCAATCTCCCTTCTACGACTGTGCTAACCGCCCTGTTGACTCGTTCCTAGCTCCTCAGCTCTGCGTCTGTTGACCCAGCCTTGCAGAGCTGACTTGGGCCTTTGACCGAATTCTGTCTTGTTCCTTGGAATGGGCCTGGCCCATTCAGTCGGGTCAAAATGACATGTTTTGACTTGGACTTTTAGCGGACTGGATTCGGTGACGAATCCAACCCCAACATATCCTAAATTTTGATTTATTATATGTTAAATAATGAATTACATGTTCATTAGGTAATATAGAGCTTAATTCCCTTAAATCACCAACCTCTTAACAATCGTTTGATATTCAAATTATATTATTCGTCTTTGATGTCGTTTGTTTATAAATATATTTTTATGTATATTCATTTTACATATTTCCGATTTTTGATATACAAATTTTGATTGTTATTGCTCATAATAAAGTATATTTATTGTTGTAATTTTCTATTGACAACAATAAAATATTATTTTTAGTCATTTAGTGATTTATTTATTTTTTATTTAATTAGAAAATTAGTATTTATCATTAACAATAAATATATATATATATATGAATTAAATAAAATTTAAAATTAAAACTAATCGTAAAAAAAAAATGTTTTGCCCATGTGACACTTTTAAATGGAAAGAAAATTTTGCTATAATATATATAGATTTCTGTTGAAGTAAGTTTTGTTTTTGTTTTTAGTAACCAAAATACGTCTTGTTGCATCGTATTATATAGTTTGTTATGAGAATCCACCTGTGATATTCAAATGAATTTATTTTCTTTATATATATATATATTTTTTTAATCGTTCGTATTTATTATTATTCGATTACAAATTATGAGAATGTTACATCGACGATTCTACAACAAATCTTCCGTTTTGATCCATGCCAGATGATTCTATTTTGCTCCATCCAAAAGATCTCATGTAAGCTTGTTTTTATTAATCTGCATTAATGATAATAAATCGCATTTTCTAGGATTCGAATCTCATACTTCCTAGTGTATAAGCATTAATGAACCCATTGATCAAACCATTGGGTCAAGAGAACTTCCACAATTTTCTTTATATTTTACATCTGAAAAAATCATTATCTTGCCTAAACATAAATATGATAATGAGACTGTGTGGTACACCTGATAATATGCTATACTCATAATCATTATGTGGCGTATATAAAAGACCGATGGCATCACATTTTGGTTCTTCCATTTAAACTTCGATAAGGATGATAAAGTCTTGGAACTAAAATTATTATTCTCTTTATTTTAAATTAGTTGTTATTATAGGTTTTTTTTCACATAAATTAAAAAAACTATTAAATTTTCTATTTCATCCTTAATTGATACACTGTTTTATTTGATATGAGTAATTAATAAACTAAAAAATAAAAATAAAAATAGAAAAATTAGTCATAACTATGTATTGAAAATACAAAAAAACAAGTAATATGAAACAAATTAAGCCTCAAAATGGTAACTAATATAAAACGGAGAGAATATTAAGAAGTGACTTGATGATATATATCTAAGTAATAGTTTTGGGAAAATTTTTGTGATCAACAGTATAATTGTCAATTGAATAGGTGATAGTTTCCATTGAGGTAGCAAAACTTGTAACCTGAAAAAATATGAGTTTGACATTCTTTTTGAGATTACAATTTCATATATGGTCCACCTTGGCAATTACTTCATCTAATGGTACGTCGTTGTTGTAAGCTTACACATCTTAATTACTTTATATGCATACGTGTGTACGTGAATGAATGAGAAGTGAAACAACCCAATCCGTTTTTTTTTTATCGAATTAGTAATCCCATAAATAATAATTTCTAACATTTAGCAATTCAACAAACAACCAAATATAACCAAAAGAAATCAACTCAAACCAATCAAACGATTAAACTATCAAACCGTCACCAATTCAAAATCAATTTAACAATTCAATTTCATAAAACCAGCAACCTAGCGGTTTTAAATAATCACATAAAACAAATAAACAAGACTCTAGATCATCTTCTCTTCACAGCCTTGATTCCACGATCACATCTTTTCTTTACCTGCATCACATGGTTAAAAGAGATGCGTGAGTATCATCACAAATACTCAGTGAGACGGTCATCCCATCTACTTGGCTATACACACAGGCATAAAGAAATAACACAATATCAAGCGATCAATCAACAACGCATAGCACGAATAAATAACCAGTAATCATTCATCAATCCATTCCAATTCACAATCAAACGCATCATGAATACTCCAGTTACCCAGATAAACCATGGTGATTCTTGATCGATTCTAGACAAGGACAGTCACAAAAGAGACCTCTCTGACACCTACAGCCCATGCTCTATCTTTCCTTCCTCACGAACCAACAAAACCTCGATATTTTCTCTAAAAACCTCTTAAACCGAATTAGGGTTTTAGAAAACAGGAATGATACGCTGAATTCGAAAGCACACTGAGAACGGAGATTACCTCAGAATCAAGATCGGAAACCTGATCTGGAAACTATACAGTGATAGCTATCCAATAGTATGCGGATCGTCCTCTGAGTTCTTCTGGTTCGACGGGAATCCTCCTTTGACGTGGACTAATCGCATATCCAAAACTAAACAAACTTCTCTCGGTATAACAGTTATAACTCCTAGAATACACATCCGATTGACAAACCGTTTTCTCCTATATCAAGATCAGAGAGTGAAAAACTTAAACTGAAAGTTTCGCTCCGATCCGGTCTGTTCTTACTGGCAGATACCCTTCTCTTCTAAAATCAGACAGAACTACCTCCAAAGCCTCCTTTTCTTAGGCTTAAGGAACAAGAACGCTCAAGGATCTCTTTCTCTTCTCTCTGGAACTCTGAAACTCAGCTTTTCTCACCCAAAAACGCGACTGAAATACGGCTCCCTGACTTATATAGGCGCATGCTAGGGTTCCCTTAATCCAGACCGTAAACCGACGCTCAAAAACTGAACCAACCGGTTCAATTCTTAACCTATGTCGATCGACACACACACCCTGCGTTTATAACCACGTTTCAGACATTAATTGCTCTTAACTCATATCCACACCACTCACACTCTCAGGATCATCATCTCTTGAGCTCTCGGTGCACTATACCACTCACACCCTCAGGACATACAGTTCGTCAGGCACTCGGTATGCTCCATACCACTCATACTCTTGGGACACATAGTCCGGCAAGCTCTCGGTATGTAGGGAACTCACATCCCCTGGAGAGAACTCGTCATCTCTCAAAGAAATACAGGGGAACTTGTCATCTCCTAATGAGTTATTTAGAGAAATCCTCATCCCCTAGAGCAATCAATTCTTAAACGTCAATAAGCATCTCTGACCTGAACTACCTCCCGTGGTTTCATCTTGACATTCCACTCTCGTGGAATATCATTTAATCACTGACCAATCCACATGTCAACTTTAAACAGCCCACTCAGGTTGTTTACTAAAACTCTATCCGAAACATAAACAAGTTCTAACTCATCATAAAACTTGATATCCCCACACGTTCTAAATGTCACAATTCCATGACATAGATAGGCAAACATAAGAACTACTCATTCTTATCAACTCATCCCTAAGAAATCTTCATCTTATAAATCTCAAGAATGTAATAATCGTTACAACCTCAAACGAAAATACATAAACCAAAAACTCATAGCCACATGCTAACTCTGAAACTGAAAACCAGAAGACAAACTCAAGCCTCAACTTGCTTTTCGAATCACTTCAAAAACTTTGCCTTCATCTTAGCTTCTAGTTCCCAAGTCTTCTCCTCAACACCGTCACAGTCCCACAAGACTCTCAACAACGGTATTTTCTTCCGGCGCAGAACTTTGACTCTCCTCTCGAGAATCCTCATAGGTGTCGCCTCTAACGTCATGTTAGACTGAAGATCCTCCAGAATCCTAGCTAACACCTCCTCAGACTCATGTAGACACTTTCTCAGCATCGACACATGGAAAACCTTATGAAATGCCTACCTACTTTGAGGTAACTCCAAACGATAAGCCACTGGTCCAACCGGTTCTACAACCCTGAACGGACCCATAAACCTCGGACTTAGTTTATTCTCTGAAATAGATCTGTTAAGACCCCTCAATATCGCTGTCTTGAGATACACCTGATCTCCAATCTCAAACTCTAACTCTTTCCTCCTCTTATCAGCATAACTCCTCCGCCGACTTGAGCCTCCTTCATGTTCAGCATCCACGGATCTTCTTCGTCGTCTCCTGAGCAAAGTCTCCACCAAACATGCTCCTATCCCCCACTTGAGTCCAGCAAAATGGTGTACGACATGGTCTCCTATACAATGCCTCGTATGGAGCCATACCAATACTCGTCTGATAGTTGTTGTTATATGTAAACTCTACCAAGTTCAAGTGATCCGCCCAATGACCACCATAATCCAGCACACACTTTCTTAACAAATCCTCGAGTGTCTGAATCGTCCTCTCAGATTGGTCATCCGTCTGAGGATGATAAGTCGTACTCATATGCACCTTAGTGTCCAACTCAGCCTGAAAGGCTCTCCAAAACTTTGAAGCGAACTTCGGATTTCTGTCTAACACAATACTAGCTGGCACCCCGTGCAGCCTCACTATCTCCCGCACATACTTCTTAACTAAAACCGCCGCTCCATCAGTCTTTTTAATGGCAAGAAAATGTGCTGACTTAGTCAGATGATCCACAATCACCCAGATAGCATCATAAATTCGCGAAACTGGCAATCCTACCACAAAATTCATGATAATCATATTCCACTTCCACTCTGAAATGGGTAAACTCTACAACAAACCACTTGGAACGTGATGCTCTGCCTTCACTAACTGGCACACATGGCAAACTGTGACCCAGTTAGCAACATCCTTCTTCATCCCTGCCAGGTGATAATATCATTTCAGATCACGATACATCTTAATCGCTCCTGGATGGATAGACAACATACTCGCATGAACCTCTCTAAGAATCTCCTGCCTCATATCCTTATCATTCGGCACACAAAATCATCCGTTAACAAGTATCATCCCGTTTGCAAAGCTAGAAGCATCAATCAACCCTTGATCCTTCTCCTTAGCTACTTGAATCCTGCTCAACAAGTCTGCCTGGTTAGCTGCCTCTAACCCCAAAGGTTCCTGTGAGATAACACATAACCTCAAGGTACTAATCTCACTCACCAAAGCCTCCATATCCCACTCCTAAGCCGAAGCAACTCTTTTTCGACTCAAAACATCAACAACCAGATTAGCCTTACCGGGATGGTAACCAATCTCCAAATCATAATCTGCTTCCAACTCCATCCATCGCCTCTGCCTCTGGTTTAGCTCTGGCTGCGTAAAGAAATACTTCAGGCTCTTGTGGTCTGTGAATACTTGAACCTTTCCGCTATAAAGATAGGATCTCCAAATATTTAGAGCAAAAATCACTGCTGCCAACTCAAGATCATGGGTAGGGTAGTTGCTCTCGTGCTTCCTCAACTGTCTCGAAGCATAAGCAATTATCTTTCCCTGCTGCATCAACACACAACATAGACCAACTCCCAAAGCATATATATACACCACGTAAAGCTCATCCGGCTCTGGCAACGCCAACACTAGTGTACTAGTCAAAATCTTCTTCAACCTCGCGAAACTCTCCTCGCAAGCTGAAGACCACACAAAAAAATATCTTTCTCCGTCAGCTTCATCATCAACTGAGCCATACTCACGAAACCCTTGACGAATCTTCGAGAAAACTCCTGATTCATGGCATTCCTCGGTCTAGGCCACCTTCTGATAGCCTTTATCTTTGCCGGATCTAAGAAACTCCATCTGCAGAAACCACATAACCGAGAAAACCCATCTCCCACTTCTGCTCCTGCAGCTTCTCCAAAACAACTCTCAGATGAACCACGTGCTCCTCAGGACTCCTCGAATACACCAGAATATCATCGATAAAGATGATCACAAACTCGTCTAGATACTCCTGAAAAGGCCTGTTCATCAACCTCATGAACGCCGCTGGTGCATTAGTTAAACCAAATGACATCACCAGAAACTCGAAATACCCGTATCTCGTCCTAAAAATAGTTTTCCTAACATTTGCCTCATCGATAGGAATCTGATGGTAATCCGACGCCAAGTCAATCTTGGAGAACCAAGTAGCCCCTCGCAACTGATCCAACAACTCATCAATCCGTGGTAGAGGATACTTGTTCTTTACAATGACTCGGTTAAGTCTCCGATAATCAATACACAACCGGAAACTCCCATCCTTATTCTTCACAAACAACACCAGTGCTCCTCACGGTAAATTGCTAGGCCGGATAAATCCCTTACCCAATAGATCATCCAAGTGCTTCTTCAGCTCTGCCATCTCTGTTGGGGCCATTCTGAAATGCGCCTTAGATATCAGAGTCGTTCCGGGCACCAACTTAATCGTGAAAGGATCAGACCGAGATACTGGTAATCCCTACAATGACCGAAAAACATCCTCGAAGTCCCGAACAATCCGGATATCCCCAACAACCAGCTCTCCAACAGACTCTGGCATCATAATCGTCGCCAAATATGCCTTGCAACCCTTCGTGATCAGATGCTCAACCTGAATCGCCGAGATCACGAGACTCCCAGAAGTCGGCCTCACTCCCTGATAAACTAACCTCCCTGCCTCTCGCTCAAAGACAACTCGTCTCCGATGACAATCCAGATGAACTCTGTACCGCTCCAGCCAATCCATACCCTGAATGACATCGTACAGCTCCACCGGACTGATAATCAGATGTGCTTGCATAGAGTCCCCAGCCACTCGAATATCGACGCCTCTCCCCCGACCATGAGTAACTAAGAACTTCCCGCCAACAACCTTAACTACTCCCATCAGCTCCCCGAAATCTCCCCGGATACTGCATCCCTCCACACACTCCGGAGTAATGAAGCAATTCGTAGCTCCAGAATCAAACAAGACATAGAACTCAAACCCGTCCACTAACAAGGTCCCTGCACAAGTCACATGTGCCTAAGAACCCTATTCTATCACAGGACTCACAAATTCCAAAACTGACAACCATTCATAAATGCCAGAAATTTACCTGTAATCGACCTGGCTCTTGAACCACCAGCCTCCACCGAAGTGAACACCTGCGGTGCTGCAGCAATCAGCAACACCGGTTGCATTGCCGCCACTGCCATCTGCTGCAACTTGGGACATTTTGGCTTGATGTGTCCTGGCTCTCTACAATGAAAACACACCCGAGTATCTCAAGATTCATCCCTCTTAGGACAGCTCGCCAGCTTGTGATTCATGCTCCCACACCCGAACCATGCCTCACCACCCTAACCTCTCTGACTCGGTCACGAAGTGCCCTCCCACTTCCTCTTCTGTCCTTACGCAGACTTGCTGGTCTTGCCCAAAATTATCTCCTGCTGCGATCTCTTCGGCTGAATAGGCGGACTAACCACCACAACCTGCTCCCTCAAATCCTCCTCAAGCGCCACAACAATCTCAACCAACTATGCCCTCGTGGTGAACCTACTCACTCTACAGCGAGTCCTCAAATCCGGTCGAAGTCCCCTCAAGAGCCTCTTCACTTGGGCCTGCTCACCCTCCTCACCTCTACCAGCATGAACCAGAAATTGACTGAACTCCGCATCAAACTCCCGAACCGACCGGTCACCCTGAGCCAGCTCACAGAAACCTCCTGTGGAAAGAACTTGGCATTAAACTCAGCCAAAAATTCCTCCCAAGCCATCTTTGCCTGCACCCTCCTGACCACCACACCTCTCCACCAGAGATGTGCATCACCATCCAGATAATGCACTGCCAGGTCCACTCGGTATTCCTCTGGACACCTGATATAGCAAAAGTTACGCTCCAGTCTCATCCGCCACTCATCGGCCTCCTCAGGCTTAACACCTCCCCAGAAAAATCACATGCCAATCCTCTACATCTGCTCCATCATCCTAAGATAAGATGGGAGCTCATCTACAACCGAAACTCTTAGTTGCACCACTGCCCCTCCTGGTAACCGCTCCACAATCAACGGTCAAGATCCGCCATACAATCATCTCGATCCTGGGCTACACCTGCGGCAGCACCCGCACCTAGGCCCGCCGCACCACCGACCACACCGGGACCCACACCAGTCCCACTAGTCCTCACACTAGTACTCGCAGTGGCTACACCCACGGACCCCTCCTAAAACGTCTGCGAAGCTGCCACCTGCTCTTGCGAGGAACTTTGGGCCACACTCGCGGCGGTGGACTCACTCTCAATCCTTGACCGCGCCCACGTCCTCCACGACCATCACGACCGCTACCTCTACCTCCTCTAGCCATTTCTCTTGAGATACCACAACATAACACTAAGCATACTAGAAAGCCATTAAATATCAAACAAACACATACCGTGGAATCTCATTGAAGGCTCAAAGAAGATGATCTGGGACTCTAAACTCACACACAATAATTGACTAAACCTCATAATCAATCAAGTGCACCCGTCCTAAAATCGTAAGGGCTCACCAAACTGGAACAACCCAATCCATTTTTTTTTACCAAATTATTATTCCCATAAATAGTAATTCCGAATATTTAGCAATTCAACAAGCAACCAAACATAACCAGCGGAAGTCAACTCAAACTAATCAAATGATTAAACCATCAAACCATCACCAATTCAAAACCAATTTAACAATTCAATTCAATAAAATCAGCAACCTAGTGGTTCTAAACAATCATATAAAGCAAATAAACGAGACTCTAAATCATTTCCTCTTCACAACCTTGATTTCACGATCACATCTTTTCTTTACCTACATCACATGGTTAAAAGAGATGCGTGAGTATTATTACAAATACTCAGTTAGATGGTCATCCCATCTACTTGGCTATACACAGGCATAAAGAAATAACACAATACCAAGCGATCAATCAACAATGCAGAGCACGAACAAATAACCAGTAATCATTCATCAATCCATTCTAATTCACAATCAAACGCATCATGAATACTCCAGTTACTCAGATAAACCATGGTCACGCACTTACCTTGATTCTGGATTGATTCTAGATAAGGACATCCACAAAAGAGACCTTTCTGACACCTACAACCCCTGCTCTATCTTTCCCTCCTTACGAACCAACAAAACCTCGATAATTTCTCCAAAAACCTCCTAAACTGAATTAGGGTTTCTGAAAACAGGAACGATATGCTGACTTAGAAAGCACACTGAGAATGAAAATTATCTCAAAATCAGGATCAGAAACTCGATCTGGAAACTAGACAGAGAGAGCTATCCAACGGTATGCGGATTGTCCTCTGAGTTCTTCTGGTTCGACGAGAATCCTCTTTTAAAGTGGACTGATCGCAGATCTGAAACTGCACAAACCTCTCTCAGTAAAACAAATATAACTCCTAGAATACACATCTGATTGACAAACCGTTTTCTCCTATATCAATATCAGATAGTGGAGAACTTAACCTGAAAGTTTCGCTTCGATCCGATCTATTCTTACTGGCCTCTACCCTCCTCTTCTAAAACCGGACATAACTATCTCCAAAACCTCAATCACGCCTTTTCTTAGCCTTAAGGAACAAAAACACTCAAGGATCTCTTTCTCTTCTCTCTGGAATTCTAAAACTCAGTTTTTCTCTCAAAAAAAATGCGATTAAAATACGGCTCCCTGATTTATATAGGTGAACCCTAGGATTTTCTTAAATCAGACCGCAAATCGACGCTCAAAAACTGAACCAACCGGTTCAATTCGCAATCTTTGTCGATCGACGCACACACACCTTGCGTCTATACGTACTTGCATTGTGCAATGAAGTGTTCTCGTAGAATTTTATTTTGAAAAAGAGAGATAAGTGGGGACAAAAGAGAGGAAATGCCCACAGCAAAAGAGCTGTTTGGTATTTTACCTACAGTTTAGGATTTAATAAGAATGTTGACAGAACACAACGCATTTATGTGTATCCATACAAATACTAAAAAAATTTCAGAAATGAAATTGAAAAAGAGACAGAGTTAAAAGGAAATGCAGAGGCAAATTGCAATTTGTCTGCATGCATGCATTTATAGTCTTGTCTCTTAGTTTTTTTTACCCTATATATAATTATATATTTTACAAGGAAAGAACACAGAATAATATCAAAAATATTTTTAAGTTAATTTTACTAATCATATAATTAGATAGATGGGCATCACATAAGCGTTCGAGAAAAATAACAATAATTATGGGCTATGCATGATCAGATCAAAACCTTGTGATTTTTCTGATGTCATTTCAAATATATATATATTGGTATGAATGTTAAGAAAAATTATATATATATATATATATATATATATGTTTTCTGATTATGATAGTGCTATTTGATTATATTGTGAAGTACGAAAACAGTAAACCTAAACTATTTTGTTTTTGATAAACAATAAACCTAAACTAATTTTGAGATACATATTTTTGGTAGTTCAAGTATAGTTTGATTGAAACTCAAACTAATCCATAACATAAATGTAATCTTTTTTTTTGGGCAATTCTCACTTTGAAGTTCTTTGCCACGCTTCCTACCTGAGTTGATTGTACTAGCCAAACTACGGAACTTGTTTCCGGATTTCAAGGTGGTGGTGTAGAAACGTGAAAGTTAATCTGCTCGCTCAAAATGCTAGGGAATGCAATAATGTTTTTAATTTTACTAGCCTTTTATTCTATTTTGGTTTGTAGATGTAAACAATGTATTAAATTAGCAAAATGAAAAAGTGTGTTGTGATAAACAAAAAAAAAGTTTTGTGACTACAAATACTACTGATTTTCAAATGTTCCACAAATACCATAATTTTTGAAATATTTCACAAATATCAAAAAATTAAAATTAATTTTCAACATTCAAAACCAAATTCTAAACCTTAAACCCAACTCTACCCCTAAAACTATATTTTAATTATACAATAGTTAATCCAAACCCAAAAATTTAAATTCTAAAGCCTTGAAAATTAATTTTGTGTTTGTAGTATTTGTGAAATATTTGAAAAATAATTATATTTATGAAACATTTGAAAAATGGTGATACTTTTAGAAACATAACTTCAAAATGTGGTATCCTATAAAATTCCTATGTTTGTTTTTTACTAATACATTTCTTTTTGATCACTCAAAACTCTTTAAATAACGGAACTCGTTCGCTATAGCATTGACTCACGTTACGAATT
Organism: Arabis hirsuta; assembly: GCA_964056655.1. Classification (NCBI taxonomy): domain Eukaryota; kingdom Viridiplantae; phylum Streptophyta; class Magnoliopsida; order Brassicales; family Brassicaceae; genus Arabis; species Arabis hirsuta. Next base: position 25,222,832 of record OZ053298.1, on the reverse strand, counting down.
TTCTCTCACTTGAACAACCGCCGGACGACACCACCTTGGTTACTTAACTTTGGAAATTTTGAAATTTAGACACGTAATTTTTTTCGTTAGCACAGCCGTCCAATTAGGTTGGACTTTATATACATGACTTCCTAATTACTAATTAACGAATATGTGTATCAGAACCTACCAGAAAAAATTTCGACCAAGCGAATCAAATGGGAGTAAATTATAGAGGTTTTCATATAAATGTTATTGCTAATGTAGAATTTAAAATATGGAATTCAGTATTATGATTTCTAGATGAGAACATAAATATCCTTTAGCCCCAAAAAAAGTTGAATATCCAGAATCAAGAATGTTGACAGAGGACAGAGAGAGAGAGAGAGAAAGGAAGACAGGGCTTTGAGCCTATAGACAACTAATAGGTGCAAACGCTAATGCATGCAATGTTTTGCATGCAGACGTTAAAAGTCAAAATGCTCAGTTTCTGGAGATTCTAAACAGACAATTCTATGCGTGATTTGATTTTTGAAGTAACAAACACTATGAAATTATGCATGTTAACACTCACACATAATAAATACTTCATGAGTAAATTAAAAATAATTAACTATACATATGCGTGCTTATAACTGTATAAATTTTGTTCGTTGTGATTATAACGTATATATTATACTGAAAACTAACGTATATATATGCTTATAACTGTGTATATATATATTATACTGAAAACTAATTAATACATATATATATGTGTGGCTACATAGAACATGTACATTTTATTTCACATGGTTGTACTAATTTTCTTGTCCATGTAACGATTGGAGAAAATTTACCATTTTTCTTTTCTTTTAATATGATGTGTCAACGTCATTCTGTTGTGAGAAGTAAATCATAATAAAGTAATTATGACATAATCATTTAAGTTTCTCCTTTATTCTCCTTCCAGCTTCTCTCTATATACATGCTTACATTCACACACCAAACACAACATATATATGTATATATACATATTTATCTATTCTAGGTCATGATATGATAGATCATATTATGTGGACATTATCGCCTATTATTTTTTGTGGAACATTTGTAAACTACGAAATTGTATTTTAATTATATTGAATGAGAACTATCATTTCATTATGTTATGTTTTAGTATATCTTTATTTACAAAAAATAAATAAAACTGATTATTATTTGTGTTTTCATGTTTGTACAGAGACGGATGAGTCAAGGTCTTAATTAATTGTGGGAGAATTATATATATTTAAATACCTATTGAATGATCCACCTCAAGAACCCACCCATGCACTTTCCATTGTTTCTCTTTGATTTTTGTTCCTGTTCTATTTTCTCTCTCTTCTTAAGTTCCTATATTATTATTATTATTTGGAGAATTTCGCAAGATATTCAAATAAGGTGTATATTTCAGAGAGTGATGATATTGTTTAACGAAAGTGATGATTTAACGTATTTTTGTTTTAGTAAAGTGTTTAACGTTTTTTTTCTTTTCTATTTGAAGTTTGAACCCAGTGATGTTCAATTATTTGCAAAAGAATTAAAATACATTTTCATAGTTTACTATTATGTGCCATTCGATTATGTAAGATATACTGTATATGAAGGTGAAAACTTCCGACAAAAAACAATAGAAAGTGAAAACTATAGTTTATTCCAAAAACATATTCTTTTTTTACACATATACTACAAATTCAAATTTACAAAGTACGTAATAATTTTGGAGCATATGGAATGGGCCGGTATCAATGTAAAATGCATAGCATAAAAAACACTATAGTACAATGTTCTTTCTTTATGTTTATTTTTTGTCTAACTCTTCTCTATCTTACGTCCCTTTCCAATGCAGTTTTAAACAAATAAAATATACTAATTTCTCTCTAACCATATACACTCACGTTTCGGGTATAAATAACCTCATCCATACACATGTAACACATCTACATTATAATATATATACAACCCTAAGTGTGTGGAGATATCATAATCAGAAAACAGACACACACAAAGCATCATCTTTGTCTGAACGGAGAAATGAGTCCGGTGGCTTCAACGAGGTGGTGTCCGACGCCGGAGCAACTGATGATCCTTGAAGAGATGTACCGGAGCGGTATACGGACTCCGAATGCGGTGCAGATACAGCAGATCACAGCTCACTTGGCCTTCTATGGACGTATAGAGGGCAAAAACGTCTTTTATTGGTTTCAGAACCATAAGGCTAGAGACAGACAAAAGCTGAGGAAGAAACTCGCTAAGCAACTTCACCAACAACAACATCAACTCCAACTCCAACTTCAACAAATCAAACCCAAACCAATACCTATGATGTCTCAACCAATTAATAACATGATTGATCATCATAATCCTTACCATCATCATCATCATCGTCCTTATGATCATATGTCTTGCGCTTGCTGCTCTCAGCCTTCTCCCATTTGTCTTTCTCATCAGGTATGTAGTATACCTAATCGTCTGCTTTGCTTTGTTTTTTGGTTAAACCTTTTACATATGAAGTTACATTCGACGTAATGTACATGATCAGAATCGGTCTTAGATGGATATGACCAAAAAACAATTTGAACCTATACTCTGGTCTAGAATCTTATTGATATATAATTCCTTTTTAATAATCAGATATAATTTGAAGCCGAAAACTAATAACAACCTTCAAAAACACCTTTGCTATTTAAACCGTTTATGATGCTACTTGAAAAAGCTACAAGTGAGAATATTAACTTGTTAACATGTTTAATGCAATTTTTATATTGTTTTTTTTTTAGGATAAATTATCAAAATAATCCAAAAAAAATTAAAATTAAGAAAATAGACCGTATCTTTTATAATTAAAAAAATAGTCTAAACTTTACCTAATATTTTCTTCTTTAAATAAACATAAAATAGATTATTTATGTTTTAGAAAGCACACGTTTGATACATAATCTTAGTTTCCTCAATGTGGGAATACATTCAAGTTAATACAGATTTCTTAGTTACAACTTACAAAGATACATTTAGATTAACCTGCCATAATCAATTACAACTAGTTATTTGGGAAGAAAAGGAACCCAAATACAATTATAATGGAAGCAACACACAAAAAGCTATTCTCGTAAAGGACAAAAAATGTTTTAGATGTTGGAAATATGATTACCCAATCTGCATGTCACAAGGCCAGGATCTTCCATTTGCTTCACGACGCTCTCTCTCGTTGCCTATATATATAAACTAAACAAAATTTTATTATTTGAAATTACATGTCGAGAAAGTTCTTACCTATTCAATCACATCGTTCTCAAATGCTTTCATATGTGGTGTCTCAAGATTCATGACGTTCTGCTTCATCTCTTGTCCAAGTAAATTACTAGCAAATTTGTAGAGATTTCACAAAAGTCAGAAATGGTGATACATTCAAGTTAATACTTTACAATAGGTTTGTTTAGATAAATAGTCGTTATAAAAGAAAACTATTTTTTTTTAATTTTGAAAAATGTGGTCTATTCTTTTAATTTCCTATAAATTTTGGCCTATTTTCTTAATTTTCCCTTGTTTTTATATTGTGTGATGATAATTTTTAGATGGTTGTTTTGGAAATTATTTAGGGACTTGGAGGAGGAGAAGCTCAAAGCAAAATGGTGAATGAATATTATTGCAACAAAAGTGGAGGTGAAGAAATGTTGCTGCAAAAACCAATCACGGGTCCAAACTCATTGTACGGTCGAGATTGGATGATGATGATGGATATGGGCCCACGACCATCATATCCCTCATCATCATCATCCATTCCATGTTGCAACATGACGATGAGCAGTCCAAAGATACCACTAAAAACCCTTGAACTTTTTCCAATCTCATCCATCAACTCCAAACAAGACAGTACTAAACTTTAGAGAAAAGACAACAAATACAAAAGAGATTCTGCAGGTGTTTCATTCATGTATCATATGTCAAAGTGTAAGATGAAGACACGTGTATTAAGGGGGAAAAGTAGCAGCCGTTGGATCTCTCTCTCTCATGTGTCTCTATCTCCGCAGTTGAACTAATGGGCAGTTAATTAGACTTTTTTTTTTTTTTATTATTCACTTCTAAAAAGTATTATTTTTATAAAAAGATCTCTGATTTGGGGTTGGGAGTTAATATTATGAGTTGTTAAATTGTGTGTCTTGGTTTCTGTAGTTGCATGCATGCATGTGTAGGCTATTGTCTTTAGGACTAGACAGTGAGAAAGATCTCCTTTGTCTAATGTGTAACTTCACTCTTTAATTTGAAGTGGTCACCTTTCCTTTTGATTATGTACCATGATTCTTACATTTTCCCCCTTTTATTTTTCCATAATACTACAGAATTGATTACAAACTATTTTTTCTGCTTTGTTAATTAACTGATTACAAACTTCTCATCATATGTTATCAAATTTAGTGTATATATCCATCATACACATAAACACACGTTTTGATATATTCTTTTGATCTTTTGTATTAGTAGAGTCCAATAAGAAAAAGTAAAACCAAATCGCTTTGGTCTAGTGATAACTCTCAAGTGAGTAAGTCTTGGGTTCGAATCGCTTTGGTTATCTAGCCATATTTTATATTTGGAATATTTCCGAACACCTGGATGCAAAGCCTCGTGGTATTAGTTTTTCGGTGGGATTAGTCTTTCGGCCTAGAAAACATTTGCGATTCTCACGGTTATAAAAATATAAAATAAAAAAAGTATTTTTAACCAAAAAGATATGATCTAACAAAGAACTGACTTAATTTTTATAGAAAAGATTAGCCTATGTACAAAAACTTATGTTTTTAGATAAAACTATATAAGATTTTTTTATAAAGTTTTGAAATTTAAGATAATATTGGCTAAGAAATTGTGGAATCCAAACTTAATTAAGATAAGATTATGAAATTTAAAATTTCAAACTTAAGTACTTTGGTTCACGATGATTTTACTGTTATATAAAACGCATCATATGATATGGTAGATCTAACATATCGAAAGGTTTTTTGAAATCATATTTATTGCTGTAATCATTTCGTGGAGTAGAAACACGTTGTTTTACCTACCACATACACAAGGTAAATGATATTAACTATTTATCCGAAGACAAGTTTGAATATGTTTGAATATTTTGATGCATTGAAAGAGAAAGGTAATACCTTATATGAGCATCTGAGAGAAACTCGAGTTGTTCAAGCTGTCATATATCACAATTGGAGACAAAGGGATAATGTTTATCACAACCAGCAAGTCATCCCGGCTCGGACCATTTTCAAGAACTTGGACCGAGAAATTCGCAACACGATCAACTCTCGAAGACATCGGAAGCATTGGACAAATCTAATGCAATTTTGGATTAGGTAACAACAGTCATACCAAATCCAAATCATACCCAAATTATTGTAATCAAGTTTTAACCTTTTTTGGCCTTGGTTGCTTTGTACTTAGGTTTTACTCTTTTGTAAAACCAAACAATTCATTTCTTAAATGATATTAACAGTTTAGCAAAAAAAAGAGAAACTCGAGTTTTGCGTTAGGTTTTATATTTCGAATCATCAACATTATCTCGTTCATGTGCATTATGAAATATCAACCATCTATAACATGAGAATTGGTAAAGATTAGAGCTTGAGTCAGAAGACCTGGAATATGAGAACCCGTGAATGCCATAACCTGAGTTTGGAGATTTAGGGCGTGAAAACTCGTGAATGTCGCAGCTTGAGTCTTGAGACTTGGCAGTGCGTTAACCTCTGAGGGCTAAAGAAACGATTTCGGAGACCTGAGATATATGAAAACTACCTGAAGGCCAAAGACGTGAGTCTAGAGACCTGGAAAATCATGAAGACCTCCTCAAAGATTGCAATTAGCCTAAGTCAATAGACCTAGAAGACACGAGAACATACATAAAAGCGAAGAGCTTGAGTCTGGATACGACTATACCAGGATTTAGCATTCATTACTCTTGGTTTTGTTGATGTTTGCTAAACATGAAACCAATTCTACTTATTTGACTTAAATTGGACTTGAATTTCTTGCTTATGATCTTGAAATGCATGTTTTTTTTTTTTTTTGAAAATTCGAAATGCATCTTCATAGTTTTTAAATACACATTTGGAATTTTTTTTTGTTTTGTTTGTTACCACTCTTTGTTAACCCAGATGACCATTCTCTATTTTAGATGATTTTACCATCTTAACCCAAACCTTTCATTTCAAATCCACTGATATTTGCTTGAGTAAGGCATCTTACTTGACAATGCATACACGTCAAAATCTTGAAAAGTGAGAATGACAAAGATATTTTTCTATTAGGCTAGTATCTTGAGCTTTAAATTAGCAAATTAGGAGGGTGTTGTTATTGTTCCATTGTTGGTTGGGTTCAGCGACTGACTTATAAGATCAAAAGAAAGAGAGAAAAGTTGAGTTCAAGAAATCAAGAAGAAAAACTACTGGTTAGAGATATCTATTGGTTCTTTATCTTGATTGACGATTCCTGCATGCGCACTTGTGATCTTATTTTAGGTAGATTTACTTTCCGAAAGCTTGATAATTCTCCTAAATTGATGTAGATAAGCTAGGAGTTATAACTTGCGGGAGTAGAGTTATAAAGTCTAGTGAACATATCAAACTTGGTTACATGCATGTTTGATTTCTAATGACGAACAAAAGTTTAGTTTATTGGAGTATTAAACATAGTATTTTAGCATCACGAGAGTGTGGTAATCATATATTTGTGTTTTAAATTCAAGACGGTTGTTAATTAAATCTATAATCTGATTGTTGGGAATGTCCTGAAATCATTTGTACTTACTCTAGAAATTTAAAATGTCAAGGTTTGACAATCGTATAATATTAGATGGTTATAATGTTTTGCTAGAAACCATTTATAACTTATGGGTCTAAAAGCCCATTACTAATATTATGCGATCCTATTTGGTTACACACCTAAGCAAACTAGATCACTAATAAATTGGGTTTTAATATGATACAATATATATTATATATATATGATATATTTATATATTTGTGTATATATATATATATATATATATATGCATTTAGAATAATTATACATATGTTATATATGAGATATATACATACATATATTTATTAATGCACGTGAAGGAAGGAGAAGTAATTATGATTACTTGCTCACAAAGTTTATTCTTCTTCACGTATGGACTTTGGCCCATTAGGTCATATATACAAGACTTGTATATATATGTCACGTCTGATGATAATAGAATCATTCAGTAGCCGCACAAATAACCTAATAGCAAAAGAAACAGTTTCTCTTGATACTTGAGATTAGATCTTTACAGCACTAGCATCCTGTCTTGATCTAGTTTGTGTGCGTGTGGATACCGATAGAGGCACGATGTTTGGAGTGCTACATAACCTTGATCTTATTCGATTTATCTTTTCGCTGCGATCAATCCAGGTATATTCGAAACTATAGAATCTAGATCTAATTTTAGTATTTACACGAATCCTGAGAATTGAATTCTAAATTGATATTTATAAATAGTTATAAATTGTCTACGAATTCCAACAGTAGTATCAGAGCTTATGTGTATAATATTAAAATTGATCTAATTTAATATATATGAGATATATGTAAATTATGTGAATAGTTTGATCTGTTAAATTTATAAAATTATGTAAAATTTGTTTACGTAAGTTGATTTTGATAGTTGCAATCTCATAACAGTAAGATTTGCTTCTTTACGTTAAATTATGCATGATTTTGATAATTGCAATCTCATAACTTGATTATAATAAGTTACTGTGCACTTTGTCAAAAGGTGTGTCACTTTGAATTTTAGCCAGTGCATGAATTATAATTTAATCATATCCACTTACATACATAACACGTATGCATATAATCATAATTGTTGATGCACACTTGATATTATAATAACCACAGACGTAAAGATTTGTCATGTAGCACCTTCGACATATATATATATATATATATTGGATATAGTTTGATGCATATTGAATGGTGCTTGGTGGTTTATCACTTTGACTTAGGGTTTGATTGATTTCTGATTTAATTAATTTGATTAAGTTAAAATCCAAAACTTTTCTATGCTTTAATCTTTCGCTCAATTAAAATTCTAATTTGATTAGAATTTCTGAATTGATATAAATTAGTTATATAACTAATAACTTATAATTTTAATTAGATTAAAATTAATTATTATATAACCAATAATATATAATTTTAATTAGATTAAAATTAATTATTTAAGAGCCAGTTTATAACATATTAGATATGTATTATATTATATATATTTTATATTTGATATAAATTTATAATATAAATATAATTTGGTTTAAATTAAATCCTCAATTTAATTTCAAGTATTATTTATGTCTATCCAATTTCTGTCAACTGTCAAGGTTTATTTCGTTGTGTGATGGGCCTGTTAAGCACGGTGTCGACTTCTACATAAGTGAGGCAGATGGTAATAGTTACCATGTGAAATGAGATTGGTTTACTTGACTAGGCTATCAAAATGGTTTTGGGCTTAGAGGCATATGTCGGATTGACATAAGATGTCATCCGACAACCAAGAGTTATATTGGATATAATTAGCAAAGTGTGTTGCTTACCTAAATAGCTAGACATTCGGGCGATGAGCCAAAGCTCACTTGAATTCTAGTAAAATATGGATCTTGGATCATTATATTCATTTTGAGGATAATATTGTTTTGAATATAATGTGAGTTTTCTTAAATGTTGAGACTTCTCAAATTAATAAACATCATATTAATCTTTACTCTTCTTTCCGACAGCTATGTCAACCCCTCACAGTTCATTTTCATTGCGCTCCGTCCTTGAGAAGGATAAGCTGAGTGGATCGAACTTCCTCGAATGGTATCGAAATCTGAGAATTGTTCTCAAACAGGAGAAGAAGGACTATGTCCTGGAAAAGAATCTTCCATCTGAAAAACCTAAAACCAATGCTCAACATGCAGAAAGGACTGCTTATGATAAGCATGTCGCTGACAGGGTTGATGTGTGTTGTCTTATGTTGGCTACCATGAACTCAGACTTGCAAAAGCAATATGAGAATGTGGATTCGCCAATTGACATGATCACTAGCCTGAAAGGAATGTTTCAGGAGCAGGCACGAACTGAGAGATACTAGACGGTTAAGGCTCTCATTGAGTGCAAGCTGCCTAAAGGCAGTCCAGTTAGCCCACATGTCATTAAGATGATGGGTTATATTGATAACCTGGCTAAACTGGATGCTCCTATTAGCCAAGAGTTGGCTACTGATATCATCCTGCAGTCATTGCCGTCAAGTTATGATCAGTTTGTTATGAACTACAACATGAACAACTTGACAAAGACTTTGACTGAGCTGCATGGAATGCTCAAGACAGTTGAGCCAAACATCCAGAAGGACACTCCGCATGTACTCATGGTACAAGGTGGTAAAAAGTTCAAGAAACCTGGTAATAACAAAGGAAAGGGTAAGGCAAGCTGGGTTAAGAATCCGGGCAAGCCTGACCCTGCTCCTAAGTTCAAGCCTGGTCTTTCTGGTGAAGACAAGTGCCATTATTGTAATGGTTCTGGGCATTGGAAGAGAAACTGCAAGAAATACTTGGAACATCTGAAACAGAAGAAGACCTTCGAAACTTCTTCTAAAGGTATTTATGTTATAGAAGTAAATGTTACTACTTCTGGTTCTACTTCTTGGGTATTGGATACCGGTTGTGGTGCTCATATTTGTACGAATATGCAGGGCCTAAGCAACAATAGAACTTTGGAGAAAGGACAAGTGGACCTGCGCGTGGGAAATGGAGCAAGAGTTGCTGCATTAGCTGTAGGAACATTTCATTTGTCTTTACCTTTGGGCATGGTTTTAGAACTTAATAATTGCTACTATGTACCTACTATAAGCAGAAATATTATTTCTATTCCTTGTTTGGATTTGGAAGGATTTCATTTTTCGATTAAAGACAAGTGTTGTTCATTTGATCGTGGTGACATTATTTATAGTAGCGGTCCATTGGAGAATGGACTTTATATTCTAGACCAAAGTGTGCCTGTCTATAACGTTAGTACTAAGAGATTAAAGACGAAAGACTCTAATCCTACATTTCTTTGGCATTGTCGTTTAGGCCATATAAATGAGAAACGCATTCAAAAGCTTCATAGTGATGGACTTTTGAGCTCATTTGATTATGAATCATATGAGAAATGTGAATCTTGTTTATTGGGAAAAATGACTAAGGATCTTTTTACTGGACACAGTGAACGGGCCAGTGACTTGTTGGGCCTTATACATACTGATGTGTGTGGACCAATGAGTTTAAGTGCTAGAGGAAACTACCAGTACTTCATTACATTTACTGATGATTACAGTAGATATGGTTATGTTTATCTAATGAAACATAAGTCTGAATCTTTTGAAAAGTTCAAAGAATTTCAGAATGAAGTACAAAACCAGCTTGGCAAGACAATCAAGGCTCTCCAATCAGATCGAGGAGGAGAATATTTGAGCCAAACTTTCCAAGATCATCTGAGAGAATGTGGAATTGTTTCACAACTCACTCCTCCAGGAACACCGCAATGGAATGGTGTGTCTGAAAGGAGGAATCAGACTTTATTAGATATGGTTCGATCAATGATGAGTCGTACAGATCTTCCATTATCCTTTTGGGGATATGCTCTAGAAACTTATGCGTTTACGCTAAACAGATGTCCATCAAAAGACTCCATATGAGATATGGACTGGAAAAGTTCATAATTTATCTTTTCTTAAGATTTGGGGTTGTGAAGCTTATGTAAAACGTTTAGTTGCTGATAAGCTTAGACCCAAATCAGATAAGTGCTACTTCGTTGGTTATCCTAAGTAGACCAAAGGTTATTACTTTTACAACCCTGTTGAGCACAAAGTGTTTGTTGCTCGAAATTGCGTCTTTATCGAAAGAGAATTTCTTTCTAAGAAAAATAGTGGGAGTAAAGTACAACTTGAAGAGGGTTGAGAAACACATGAGATTGTTGAAACTTCTCAGGAAGAGCATCAATTAGATCTACGAAGAGTCGTAGAATCTGCACCTGTAGAACCTAAGATACGTAGGTCCGAGAGGACTCGTCATGAACCTAACAGATATGGGGTTTGGGTGACGGATCATCATGATTTATTGATTGTAGAGAATGATGAACCTACGTCTCACGAAGAAGCAATGATGGGCCCTGACTCCGATAAATGGCTAAAGGCTGAAGAATCCGAAATGGAATCCATGTCAGAAAACTAAGTATGGACTTTGGTTGATTTACCTGATGGTGTTAAAGCTATTGAGTGTAAATGGGTTTTCAAGAAGAAAATTAACATGGATGGTAATATTCAGATATACAAAGCTAGATTGGTGGCTAAAGGTTACAAGCAGATTCATGGTATAGACTATGATGAAACCTATTCCCCAGTTGCAATGCTTAAGTCCATTCGGATTCTCCTAGCAACTGTTGCTTATTATGATTATGAGATATGGCAGATGGATGTGAAAACAGCTTTCCTTAATGGAAATCTGGAGGAGGATGTGTACATGACACAACCTGAGGGTTTCACAGATCCTAAAAATGCTAGGAAAGTATGCAAGCTTCATCGTTCCATTTATGGTCTGAAGCAAGCATCTCGGAGTTGGAATCTTCGTTTTAATGAAGCAATCAAAGAGTTTGATTTTATTAGAAACGAAGAAGAACCTTACGTTTACAAGAAGACTAGTGGGAGCGCAGTTGCATTTCTGATATTGTATGTAGATGACATACTGCTGATTGGAAATGATATTTCTTTGCTTAAGTCTGTTAAGACTTGGCTAAGTAGTTGTTTCTCAATGAAAGACATGGGAGAAGCCGCTTATATTCTTGGAATTAGAATCTATAGAGATAGATTGAACAAAATCATTGGACTGAGTCAAGATACTTATATAGATAAGATCTTACACAGGTTTAATATGCATGATTCCAAGAAAGGTTTTATTCCAATGTCTCATGGCATAACTCTCAGCAAGATACAGTGTCATTCGACACATGATGAGCGAGAGCGGATGAGTAGAATCCCATATGCTTATGCTATAAGGTCTATCATGTATGCCATGCTCTGTACTCGTCCAGATGTTGCATGTGCTTTAAGTATGACGAGTAGATACCAATCAGATCCAGGTGAGAGTCATTGGACGGCGGTCAAGACCATTCTAAAGTATTTGAGAAATACTAAGGATAAGTTCTTGGTCTATGGAGGAAGTGATGAGCTTGTTGTGAGTGGTTACACCGATGCCAGCTTTCAGACAGACAAAGATGATTTCCGATCACAGTCTGCATTTGTCTTTTGTCTTAATGGAGGAGGTGTGAGCTGGAAGAGCTCCAAGCAAAGCACTGTGGCAGAGTCCACAACCGAAGCTGAGTACATTGCTGCTTCTGAAGCAGCAAAGGAGGGTGTTTGGATTAGGAAGTTCATTACTGAGCTTGGTGTGATTCCTAGTATATCTGGGCCAGTGGATCTCTATTGTGACAACAATGGAGCAATCGCTTAGGCGAAAGAACCCATATCACACCAGAAATCCAAACACATAGAGAGACGATATCATCTTATTCATGATATTGTTGATAGAGGAGATGTAAAGATTAGTAGAGTCTCGACGAATGCAAATGTTGCTGATCCTTTGACCAAGCCTCTTCCACGGCCTAAGCATGAGAGTCAAACTGCTGCTATAGGCATTAGATTTCTTAAGATGTGATCTTTATTCTAGTGGGAGAATTTTATTTTTATGATATGATGTTCATGTATACATACATTTGATTTTATTTTCAAATTAATGAAATTTGTTTCAGTATTATTTTTATTGGATAATTAAATAATAGTCCCAAAATAATTTATATCATTCTTATAGGTCATCAAGTGCGTGACTTGATCATGAAACCCTATAAGTGAAAGATGAGATGAATTATAGAGGTCCCCAGTCAAAGTTATTATCATGGGACATTAATAACTATATATGACTGGTATGTGAGGTGACTGATGACTAAGTTTTGTGGAGTCATTGATATGTTGTATTAAAGTCAATCACATAGATATGTGTTAGAGAACACAGTATTGGACTGATCCGCTATGAGAACTCTACAAGATTGTTATATGAGTGTCATAAGAGTTTCTTTTCACAACTATAGAGTATAGTCCTTTGACCTGAGTTCATCATGATTTTTTACATAGGGATTGGTTTGTTTTGACTCTGTCAAACGTCAGCCGTAAAAGGTGATTATAAAGACAGTGCTTGGGCATACTATGAATTGTGTAAGGAACAGGGATGGAACAAGATGGGATTTGTCCCTCCTATATAATAGGAGATAAGTATCTTTGGGCCTATCAAAGATTTGATACTGAAAATGCATGGCCGTGCTCAAACGAGGTGATAGTCAATCGTTTGTTTAATCAGTATAAATCGAAGTTCGATAAACGTGATCTAGTTTAATAAGGATGACGTAATTTCTTGCCTTATGCTAAGATCGAGATACAGAGACGAAGGGATTATAGGAATAGATGATTCCAGTACAAGTGGGAGATTGTTGGGAATGTCCTGAAATCATTTGTACTTACTCTAGAAAGTTAAAATGTCAAGGTTTGACAATCGTATAATATTAGATGGTTATAATGTTTTGCTAGAAACCACTTATAACTTATGGGTCTAAAAGCCCATTACTAATATTATGCGATCCTATTGGGTCACACACCTAAGCAAACTAGATCACTAATAAATTGGGTTTTAATATGATACAATATATATTATATATATATGATATATTTATATATTTGTATATATATATATGTGCATTTAGAATAATTATACATATGTTATATATGAGATATATACATACATATATTTATTAATGCACGTGAAGGAAAGAGAAGTAATTATGATTACTTGCTCACAAAGTTTACTCTTCTTCACGTATGGGCTTTGGCCCATTAGGTCATATATACAAGACTTGTATATATATGTGACGTCTGATGATAATAGAATCATTCAGTAGCTGCACAAATAACCTAATAGCAAAAGAAACAGTTTCTCTTGATACTTAAGATTAGATCTCTACAGCACTAGCATCCTGTCTTGATCTAGTTTGTGTGCGGGTGGATACCGATAGAGGCACGACGTTTGGAGTGCTACATAACCTTGATCTGATTCGATTTATCTTTCCGCTGTGATCATCCAGGTATATTCGAAACTATAGAACCTAGATCTAATTTTAGTATTTACATGAATCCTGGGAATTGAATTTTAAATTGATATTTATAAATAGTTATAAATTATCTACGAATTCCAACAAATTTCTATTATTGATGATTCTCTGCAATTACTCCTAATTCCTAACGCTTTCCCCGTTGATTTTGCATCCATATTTATTATTGTTTTCGTCACCTTTCATATCATAAACAACAAACCCCCCACCTTTAAGCTTTATCTTAATTCAAATCTCATAAATTCGTAGCGTAATTCTTTAGTTTATAGTGGATTCGACCCCTACATATTAACACGATTGCCTGTGCAGCTTATTTTCTAGTATTAAAACCTGAGATATTAATTTGTCCCTTTCAAACCTCTTTCTTGGTTTGTTCTTGCTTGTTTGTGAAACGATCCGACCCAAAAATTTAAAATTTTCCCTTCAGATTATGATCATAACCGATCATAATCCTCAATTGGGCCAACACAAGCAACGCGGAAACAATTAAAATCAACAATAACAACCAAATCAATAAATCTCATACTTTATTAATTCCCTAACCGTTCAATTCAATAAAACAATATTCAATTCAATCAATTCCAGAATAATCCAATGACAACAATTTCATAATCTACTAGCAACCTAGCAATTCTAACGCTACAACCACTCAGACGAGACATTAGATCATCTCCTCTTCCCGGACATGATTCCACGATCACATTTTCTCTTCAACTGCAACACATGGCAAAAAGAGTCGCGTGAGTATTATCACAAATACTCAGCGACGCGGTCATCCCGTCTACAGGCTATTTATACACAGACATAAACAATAGATACAATACCAGGATGAGCATACACAAGCATTCATGAAACAATCAACACAAACCATTCCCGGAACTCTGTGTCGATCGACACAACCTCTAGGTGTCGATCGACAGACTTCACTATGTCGATCGACACACCACCATGGTGTCGATCGACACACCACCATGGTGTCGATCGACACGACATCGCATAACCCAGAAACGAGCCTATCCTCTCATGGCTCAAATCCGTCGCGATTCATCGAGTCTCCTGCACAATTTCATTCACAAAATACACCAAATCCACCAAATAATCGCATTCTACCCATTCCTTACACTTATGTAAGCCTACAGTCACGCACTCACCTCGATTCGGGAAGAAAAATAATGAGGTTTCACGAAGAACGCGAAGAACGCGATGAACACATCCTCTAATCCGGAAATCTCCAACAAATCGAGCAGAACACGAACCCCACACACCAAAATCAAGCCTCCAATGCCCAAGAACAAACAAGAATCTCCCCAACACTCAAGAACACCAAATCTCTGTTTTTCTCTCTAGTTTCTGCCAAAACCCGACCAGAAACACGGCTGAAGGCTTTTATACTCCAACCCTAGGATTTCCCTAACCAGTCGGTCGAACCGGACAATTGGAACCAAACTGGTCGGTCCAATTTTAACTCGTGTCGATCGACACACACCACCTGTGTCGATCGACACACCACCAAGAATCCGACTCCTCACAAGTCAAACACTCGTGTCGATCGACATACACACCTCTGTCGATCGACACACCCAACCAAAATCTACTTTTTAGTTCACGGGCGTTATAATTCTCCCTCACTAACACGGATTCGACCTCGAATCATTCGACTCCGTCTCACTAAGGCTAACACTTCTGCCTAAAACCCGACCAAATTCTCCCGGAAACATCAACGATGCAACGTCCCTTGGTCCGGATTAGGGCTGCCCGATCGTCCAACAATTAAACAAGAACATGCACGACCAACCGTTGACCCTAAATTGGACCAAATGATCGCACAACAATCAAACAAGAATATGTACGACCAATGGCGCTACATATGCTACCAGGATTGTTCGAACCGAGATTCTAAACGTCCGCAAAAACCCTAGACTCGACATCCACATCCACTCTCCTGACCCTTGGTCAGCACCGCTCGAGATCACACCGATCCCCGAGCTCTACTAGGCTCATACTAGCCATATTGCACCGTCTCACCACGGCTGCAATCTTGACCCCACCCGGTTAGCACCACCAGAGATCCGCTCCCGATCCCTGAAGTTCATCCAGTCTCATACTCACGACCACGCTCAGACGCTACTGCTTATAACTCATACTCATAACTTATATACATATACACCACACCCACTCGCAGGATTGTCACCCCTTGAGCTATGTGTGCAGGGAACCCACCCGCCCCTTGGAGAGAACCACCATCCCTCAAAGTATATGTAGGAAACCCACCATCCCCTAGA
The DNA here is from genome assembly GCA_964056655.1 of Arabis hirsuta. Classification (NCBI taxonomy): domain Eukaryota; kingdom Viridiplantae; phylum Streptophyta; class Magnoliopsida; order Brassicales; family Brassicaceae; genus Arabis; species Arabis hirsuta. The sequence goes on along the minus strand of OZ053298.1, from coordinate 25,206,303 downwards.
GAGTACCACCAACTCTCGAGTATATGCAGGGAACCCACCTGTCCCCTAGAGAGAACCACCATCCCTCAAGTAAGCAGGAAACACACCCGTCCCCTGGAGCAATACTCTGAACGCGCATCATAAGCACCTGTCGACCGGAATCACCTCCGTGGCTCCATCATGACATCCCCCACCAGGAATATCATCACATCCATGACCCCCACTAGGTCATCCGAAACAACCCCCACTAGGTGTTTCCACTAGAGTCCCTGGAATAGACAAGTTCTAACCACCATAAAACCTCTATTCGAGACTCTCCCTAGGAATAGACAAGTTCTAACTCGCATAGAGCTTCCATTTCTAGCCACTCCTAGAACATGAACAAGCTCATTTCTAGCCACTCCTAGAACATGAACAAGCTCTAAGACTCATCGAACTTCCATTCCTAGCCATCACATGACCCCACCAGTCATAAAGTATAAGAACTTACATCTTATAACACATTTAATAAGGAACAACTCATCTTATTAAATCTCAAAATGTATAATCGTTACAATAACGCCAACGAAAATACATACCACTCATAGCCACACGCTAAAATAGACTCTGAAAACCAGAAACGAAATTCAAGCCTCCGTTTGCTTCTCGAACCACTTCGAGAACTTCTTCTTCATCGACGCTTCTGGTTACCAAGTCTCCTCCTCAATACCGTCATAGTCCCACACGACTCTCAACAACGGTATACTCTTCCGACGAAGCACTTTATCTCCTCTCAAGAATCCTCACATGTCTCGCCGCCAACATGATGTTGGGCTGAAGATACTCCGTGATCCTAGCCAACACCTCCTCAGACTCATGCAGACACTTCCGAACATCGACACATGGAAGACTTTGTGAAAAGCCTTCATACTCTGAGGTAATTCCAACCGATAAGCTACCGGCCCGACCCGCTCCACCACCTTGAACGGACCCATAATCCTCGAACTCAGCTTATTCTCCGAAATAGATCTGTTAGGACCCCTCAACATCGCTGCCTTGAGATACACCAGGTCTCCCAGCTCAAACTCCAGCTCCTTCCGTCTCCTATCGGCGTAACTCTTCTGCCGATCCTGAACTTCTCTTATGTTCAGCCTCAAGACACGGATCTTCTCCGTCGTCTCCTGAACAAAGTCTGCACCAAACATGCTCCTCTCCTCTACTTGAGTCCAACATAATGGTGTCCTACACGGCCTCCCATACAGAGCCTCATATGGGGCCATCCCGATACTCGCCTTGTAACTGTTGTTATACGCAAACTCAACCAGGTTCAGATGATCTGCCCAATGACCACCATAATCCAGCACACACGTCCTTAACAGATCATCTAATGTCTGAATCGTCCTCTCCGACTGCCCATCTGTCTGAGGATGATACGCTGTGCTCATATGCACCTTAATGCCCATCTGAGCCTGAAACGCCCTCCAGAACTCTGAGGTAAATCTCGGATCCCTGTCTGACACAATACTCGCTGACACCCCATGCAGCCTCACTATCTCCCGCACATACTTCCTAACCAAAACTACCGCTCCATCGGTCTTCTTGATGGCCAGAAAATGAGCTGACTTGGTCAGACGATCCACAATCACCCAAATCGCATCATAAGTCCGTGACACCGACAACCCTGTCACGAAATCCATGGTAATCATATCCCACTTCCACTCGGAACCTGATGCTCAGCCTTCACCAACTGACACACGTTGCACGCTGCAACCCAGTTAGCTACATCCCTCTTCATCCCGACCCAGTGATAATACCGCTTCAGGTCATGATACATCTTGATCGCTCCCGGATGAATATATAACATGCTCGAATGAGCCTCTCTCAGGATCTTTTGCCTCAGATCCCCATCCTTGGGTACACAAACCCGCCCGTTCACCAGTATCATCCCACTCGCTGACCACATACTCTGAACCGGCCACCTTAGAAGCATCAATCAAACCTTGATCCTTCTCCTGAGCAACTCGAATCCTGCTCAACAAATCCGCCTGGTTAGCTGCCTTCAACCCCAACGGCTCCTGTGAGATAACACACAACCTCAAGGTACTGATCTCGCTCACCAGAGCCTCCATATCCCGCTCCTGATCTGAAGCAACCCTCTTCCGACTCAACGCATCTGCAACCAGATTAGCCTTACCCAGATGGTACCCAATCTCTAGGTCATAGTCCGCAACTAACTTCATCCAGCACCTCTGTCTCTGGTTCAGCTCTGGCTGAGTGAAGAAATATTTTATACTCTTGTGGTCTGTGAATACCTGCACCTTCCCGTCGTACAGATAAGACCTCCAAATCTTAAGGGCAAAAATCACTGCAGCCAACTCCAAATCGTGGGTAGGATAGTTGCACTCGTGCTTCCTTAACTGCCTCGAAGCGTATGCAATAACCTTCCCTTGCTGCATCAGCACACATTCCATACCAACTCTTGAAGCATCTGTATACACCACGTAAGGCTTACCCGGCTTGGGTAACGCCAAAACCGGTGTACTAGTCAGCATCTTCTTCAGCTTCCCTAAACTCTCCTCGTAAGCTGAAGACCATACAAAACGGACATCCTTCCCTGTTAACTTTGTCATCGACTGCGCCATACTCGCAAACCCCTTGACGAACCTCCGGTAATAACCCGCCAACCCAAGAAAACTCCTAATCTCGGTGTCACTCCTCGGTCTAGGCCAATCTCTAATAGCCTCAATCTTAGCCGGATCCACAGAAACTCCCTCTGCAGACACGACGTGGCCAAGAAAGCTCATCTCTCGCTGCCAGAAACTGCACTTACTCAACTTCGCATACAGCTTCTGCTTCCGCAGCTTCTCCAGAACTAACCGCAAATGCACCTCGTGCTCCTCAGGACTCTTCGAATACACCAGGATATCATCTATGAAGATGATCACGAACACATCCAGATACTCCTGGAACACTCTATTCATCAACCGCATGAACGCTGCTGGCGCATTCGTCAACCCGAACGGCATCACCACAAAATCATAATGTCCGTACCTCGTCCTGAACGCCGTCTTCCAAATATTTGCCTCATCAATCGAAATCTGATGGTAACCCGAAGCCAAATCAATCTTGGAGAACCAAGTAGCCCCTCGCAATTGATCCAACAACTCATCAATGCGCGGCAGAGGATACATGTTCTTCACAGTGACTCGGTTAAGCCCCCGGTAATCAATACACAACCGGAAACTCCCATCCTTTTTCTTCACAAACACTACCGGTGCTTCCCACGGTGAAACACTAGGCCGGATGAAACCCTTCCCCAACAGATCATCCAGCTGCTTCTTCAGCTATGCCATCTCTGCTGGAGCCATACGGTCAGACGCCTTGGATATCGGAGCCGTCACCGGTTCCAACTCAATTGTAAAAGGATCTGACCGCGACGGTGGCAATCCCAACAACGACTGGAAAACCTCCTGGAAATCTCAAACAACCCAAATATCCCCAACTGCAACTTCTCCAACAGTCTCCGGCATCACTATCGTCGCCAAATATGCCTCACAGCCCTTCTCAATCAACTGCTCGGCCTATATCGCTGAAATCATAAGACTCCCGGAAGTCGGTCTCACACCCTGAAACACCAACCTCCCTGTCTCTTGCTTAAACACCACACGTCTTCGATGACAATCCAGGTGAACCCTGTACGGATCCAACCAATCCATACCCATGATGACATCGTACAACTCCACCGGACTAATGAGCAGATCTTCTGACATCAACTCCCCCGCCACCAGAACATCCACACCACGAGCCCGCCCAAAAGTAGCCAACGTTCTGCCACCAGCAACCTTAAATACTCCCGGCTGCTCTTCAAAATCGCCTCGGATCCCGCTGCCCTCCGCACACTCCGGAGTAATGAAACTATTCGTAGCTCCCAAATCAAACAACACGTGGGACTCACATCTGCCCACAACTAAGGTCTCTGCACAAATCCCATGTGCTTTAAGACCCAACACTCTAACGCAGACTCACAATTCCAAACAGACTAAATTCAATCACCACAAGAATTTAAAATAACAAGTCTAAAATTATACTTGTGATCGGTCTATCGCTAGAACCGCTCGCCTCTGCCGACGTGAAAACCCGCGACGTCGCCGCAAATCTGAGCCAAAGGCTGGACCGCCAACGGCTACACTGCCGCCACCGCCATCTGCTGTACCTTAGGACACCTGGGCTTGATATGCCTCGGCTCCCTACAGTGATAGCACACCTGAGCCGCCCGATCCTCTCTCCTCTTCAGACAGTCCACCACCTTGTGGCCCATACCACCACACCCGTAGCATCCTAAACCACCCTGGCTTCCCTGACTGGCTTCTGAAGTGCTCTCCCACCTCCTCTTCTGACCCTGAGCAGGCTTGCCACCCCTGCTCGAACCCGTCTGCTGCTGAGATCTCCTCTGCTGCACCGGAGGACTAATCACCATAGCCTGCTCTCTGAGATCCTCCTCGATCGCAGCAGCCGTCTACACCAACTCCGCCCTCATGGAAAACTTACTCGCCCTACAGCGAGTCCTCAAATCTGCCCGAAGTCCCCCGAGGAACCTCCTCACCTAGGCCTGCTCGCCCTCCATGCTCCTACCAGCATGCACCAGGAGTCGATTAAACTCTAAATCGAACTCCCTCATAGTCCGATCTCCTTGAGCCAGGTTCAGAAACCTCGACTCCATCCGGTCCACCGCCTCCTGCGGGAAATACTTGGCATTAAACTCAGCTAAGAAATCCTCCTAGACCATCTCAGCCTGTACCCACCTGGCCAATACCCCTCCACCAGAGATGTCCATCACCATCCAGATAGTGAACTACTAGATCGACCCGATATCCCTCTGGACACCTGATAGAGCGAAAGTTACGCTCCAACCTCGGCCGCCACTCATCGGCCTCCTCAGGCTTGGCACCACCCGAGAAAAACCCGGTGCCAATCCTCTGCATCTGCTCCATCATCCTCAGGTAGGATGGAAGCTCCTCCGCAACCGCCACACCCGGCTGCCCCCTAGCCACTTCCGGCTGAACCCCAGCCACTACTGGCTGCACACCAGCCTCACCTGGCTGAACTCCCGGGGCCTGACCCGGAGGCGGCACCCCACCTGGTAACCGCTCCAGAATCAACTGTAGCAAATCCGCCAAGCGATCATCTTGGTCCTGGACTGCACTTGCGGCAGGACCCCCACCCGGGCCCCCCGCACCACCAGCTACCTCGGGACCCACACTAGCCCCACCAGCCCTCACACTAGCAGTCTCACCCACATACCCTCCTGAAACGCCTGCGAGTCCGCCACCTGCTTCTGCGTGGTCTCCTGGGCAACACTCGCGGCATTTGATTCACTCACAAGTCCTTGCCTGCGCCCACTACGACCACCTCGGCCTCCATGGCCCCCACGACCTCTGCCTCTAGCACCTCTAGCCATTACTCTGCACTCACCAGCAAACTACTAATTAATAGAAAACAGAAAATCAAATAACACATACCGTGGAATCTCATTGAAGGCTCGGAAGAGATGATCTAGGACTCCATACCCACACAACAATCAATCAACTATTCACACAATCAGTCAATCAATAGAACCATAAGGGCTCTGATACCAAAATGAAACGATTCGACCCAAAAATTTAAAATTTTCCCTTCAGATTATGATCATCACCAATCATAATCCTCAACTGGGCCAACACAAGCATCGCGGAAACAATTAAAATCAACAATAACAACCAAATCAATAAATCTCATACTTTATTAATTTCCTAACCGTTCAATTCAATAAAACAATATCCAATTCAATCAATTTCCAGAATAATCCAATGACAACAATTTCAAAATCTACTAGCAACCTAGAAATTCTAACGCTACAACCACTCAGACGAGACACTAGATCATCTCCTCTTCCCGGCCATGATTCCACGAGCACATTTTCTCTTTACCTACAACACATGGCAAAAAGAGTTGCGTGAGTATTATCACAAATACTCAGCGACGCAGTCATCCCGTCTACAGACTATTTATACACAGACATAAATAATATATACAATACCAGGATGAGTATACACAAGCATTCATGAAACAATCAACACGAACCATTCCCGGAACTCTGTGTCGATCGACACACCACCATGGTATCGATCGACATGATGTCCCGTGTCGATCGACACACCACCATGGTGTCGATCGACACGACATCGCAGAACCCAGAAACGAGTCTATCCTCTCATGGCTCGAATCCGTCGCGATTCATCGAGTCTCCTGCACAATTTCATTCACAAAACACACCAAATCCACCAAACAATTGCATTCTACCCATTCCTTACACTTGTTTAAGCCTACAGTCACGCACTCACCTCGATTCGGGAAGAAAAAGAATGAGGTTTCATGAAGAACGCGATGAACACAGCCTCCAATCCGGAAATCCCCAACAAATCGAGCAGAACACGAACCCCACACACCAAAATCAAGCCTCCAATGCCCAAGAACAAACAGAATTCTCCCCAACACTCAAGAACACCAAATCTCTGTTTTTCTCTCTAGTTTCTGCCAAAACCCGACCAGAAACACGGCTGAAGGTTTTTATACTCCAACCATAGGGTTTCCCTAACCAGTCGCCAAACCGGACAATTGGAACCAAACCGGTCTGTCCAATTTCAACTCGTGTCGATCGACACACACCACCTGTGTCGATCGACACACCACCAAGAATCTGACTCCTCACAAGTCAACACCCGTGTCGATCGACATACACACCTCTGTCGATCGACACACCCAACCAAAATCCACTTTTTGGTTCTTAGACGTTATAGTTTGCTTGAAGAGCAAGTCCGTCGGAGTTGATGTACTCATATATTTAGCATTCTTATCATGCATTTTACTTAACTTAAATCGATGTTCGACTTGCATTTTATATATTTTCCTTCAGTTTAGTTTCCATTTAATTTGAATTCGGTCTTAGATTCATAGACTACATTACTTACATTTGCATTGCATATTTGGCCCTTTATAGGTCCAGTGGAAGTGTAGGATCAAAAGGTAACCAATGGAGGATAAAATCCACTAAGTAGAAGAAAGAAAAGCCAATAATCCATCTGATGCATGATGGGTTTAATATGTCTACCATCAGGTTGACCGGGTACATTTATCATTTTCTATAAATAGTTTGAACACATTAAGACCCTATGTCATAACTCTTTTATCCGTTCGCCAAGAAAAGAAACTTCATGCTCTTTGAATATTTGGAGGATAAAGTCTCCACCTTTTTTGTTTCTTTAGTGAAGTTTCTTAATCTTTTCATTATGTCTTCTTTTACTTTTGCTTTTGTTGTTTTCATGATAATGAGTAAGTAGTCTCTTTAGTTGCATCATTCCATTTAGGTTGCTAGAATTTAAACTAAAACAAAACCAGTTTAAATCGAAGTTTCAATAGTTTTTTTTTGCATTCTTATTAACTTAACTGTACTTCTTGTAGAAAAATAACCGAAGTATTAGAATGATATTGCTATGCACTTGTGATAGATGCTTAAATATTAAAGCTAAGTAGTTGAATCTCACGCTATCTATAATGATATTGCCATGCACTTGTGGTAGATGCTTAAATATTAAAGCTAAGTAGTTGAATCTCACGCTACTAGACACCAAAAGCTTGACATTTACCAAGGTAAGGTGGTGATCCTTTTTGTAGTTGTTGGAACGAGATGCATTAAAGGAGTTTCCAGTCGAGTTTGGTTGGAGCCAATTGTTTCGACTCCGAGTGGTGACTTGATTAGCCGTGATGGGCATGTGTGACAAAGGCGAAGACATGTTGCACGGACAGAACATAAGTGAGATGCTCTCACAATTGATGTGTTTCTCATGTAACTAAAAGAAAGAGATGGGAACATCACGACTTTGTATTGACTTGATGATTGATTTGTAGTCATCAGCAGGGCCGTGACTTAGGCCATGAAAATAAAGCACTCGCCTAGGACCCCAATTTCACATCAATAACTTTAGGACCCCAAAATTTTATATAATTAGTAGTTTAATTGATAAATTTTGTATATATGTTTTTAATTTTAATTTTAATTATTGATTGTAATAGTCTATAAATTGATTTGGATTAAATTGTATCATATCCATATTTCATATTTTAAATACTTAAATCATTATAAGCTGAGAATTTTTGGAAAATGCTAATTTTGAAATGCCACTTATCAAAAATGCCACTTTTTCAAAATCTTTTAAGAAATGCCATTTTTTCAAAATCATTTACTCAATATATCATTTATATTTGGGTTAGCTATGTTGTATTAGGGTTTAGTTTTGAGGGTTTGGAATTTGTTTGGGGTCAAAACTTTTTAGTGCTTAAAATTTTAAGATTTAGGATTTGAAGTCCTTAATTAGTGGCATTTTTAAAAATAGATAATTCATAATAATATTTTTGAAAATGAACACACCAAAATAATATTTTTGTAACTATCCCTTATAAGTTTTCCATTTCAGATTTTTAGATTTTTTTTTTAATCTCATTTGATATTTTAATATCGCCTCGGGTCCCCGAATGGCTAGACACGGCACTGGTCATCAGCAAGCCCTTTCAACACGACCTGTTTGATCTTTTCTGATGAGGAAACTCTATCAAGATAGGAGGAGTCGAGGGAAGAAGCTTACTCACTTGAGGAGCATGAGACTTGATGATAAGCCCGTGAGCTCTTCACCATCAATAGGAAATCCAAGAACCACAAGTGAGCCTGATTTAGATTTGATGAGCTGCATGTACTCATTAATGGAGAAAGTGACTTTGATGCGTTGCATGAGCTAAAGCTTCAACTGTTTGATGTGGACTCGAGCGGGTTTCCTATAAGTCCATGCAAGAGCCTGCCATGCTTCAAGAGAAGGGTTCGTAGTGGCGATTATAGACTGATGAGTCATCTCCATAGAGCCTATGATGACACTATAAACCAAAGAGTCTTAACGAACCCACATTATTCTGGGTTGGGAGCATTAGTGATGTTGGTGGTGATCATTACTATTAGTGGAGAGTAGGAGGCATCGATGAACTTGAGAGCATATCATTTGAGAAAAGATTTCACTTGAAGGTTCCATGTTAGATAGTTGGTAGATTTGACCATTCATGAACAAAGAAAGGGAATTTGTGAAATACTTTTCTTATTAGATCTCAATCGAATGTACAAAGGTTATATACACTTGTTAAACCAAGTCAGCCGAAATGAAATGTATTCACTATCTATAACCAAAATCTGGTACACTAAACCGGTGTATACATAATCTTGATAGCCCCCCTCAAGATGACGGTGGTGCATAGATATTAAGCACTCGCATCTTGCTAATGTTATCTTGGAAAGGAGCAGGATGCAAAGCCTTTGTTAGTACATGAGCAAGCTGATTATCTGTCCGGACAAACATGGTTTTGAGAACTTCATTAAAAATAGCTTCACAAACTTTGTGACAATTCGACTCTATGTGCTTAGTGTGGAAGACAAAGTTACTAGCAATGTGAAGAGCCGATGTGTTATCACAGTAAAGGTAAGCATGAGGGGAGAAAAGAACCCGGAGAGACCCCAAGAGACCACTAAGCCACATGATTTCTTTATTGGCCATGCACATGGCACGATACTCGGCTTTAGCAGAACTCAAAGAGACCGTGTCTTGCTTCTTTGACCGCTGGAGATGAGAGAATCACCAAGGAACATAGTATATCCAGTAACATATTGCCTTGTATCCGGACATGCACCCCAATCCGAGTAAGAGAATCCTTTGAGATCAAAATTAGAATCAGAACCATAGAAAAGACCCTGGCCTACAGTCCCTTTGAGATACCTCAGAACCTTGTGAATCGCCTGAAGATGAGTATCTCTAGGTGCTGCTGAGTACTGATCTAACTTGGAAACCGCAAAAGATATGTCCGGACGAGTAATGGTAAGATATTGAAGCTTACCAACAATCTTTCTGTACTATTTAACATCAGTAATCAAAGCTCCATCATCTTGAGAAAGTTTCTGCTTAGGCTCCATGGGGATGGTAGAAGGTTTGTAATCCGAGAAACCACTAGATGCCAATAAGTCCAACACATACTTCCTTTGACAAATGGTGATTCCAGCCTCTGATCTAGCAATCTCAATGCCAAAAAAAAAAAAATTAGAAGGACCAAGATCTCGTAACTGGAAAGCAGAACTAAGTTGAGACTTCAATTCAACGACTGCATCATCACTAGTGCTAGCAATTAGGATGTCATCCACATACACCACAACCATAAAAAACACATCATTATCTTCCTTAACAAAAAGAGTATGATCTCCATGATAAGTTTCAAAACCAAATTTGGCCAAAGTGGTAGAAAACATTAAGAACCACTGTCTTGAGGCCTGCTTCAGTCCATAAACTGACTTGTGAAGAAGACACACAGCATCATGAGCCACATTCTCTCCTGTGATTTCAGCATACCTTGGGAGGAAGTTTCATATAGATCTCTTCATCTAAAACTCCATTCATGAAAGCATTGGAAATGTCTAATTGATGTAAAGACCATTTCCGCTTCGGAGCTAGAGAAAGAATGAGCTTCACAGTAGCCATCTTAGCTACAGGAAAATATGTGTCTAGATTATCGATTCCTTCTTGCTGTGTATAACCCTTAGCTACAAACCTTGCTTTATGTCTCTCAATGACTCCATCAGATAAAAATTTGATAGTAAATACCCATTTACAACCAACTGCAGTCTTCCCAGGAGGCAAACTAGTAATACTCCAGGTTTCTGTTCTAACAAAAGCATCAATCTCCATTCCAACAACATCAACCCATACCTTGTCTTTCTTTGCCTCTGAATAGTTTTGGGGTATATAGGTAGTGGTAACAATATTAATGAAGGCACAAAAATGCTGAGATAGATATGAATAAGAGATATAATTTGCTAAAGGATATGGACTTGTTTTGATAGGATCAGGCGTACTATGAGTAGTATTATAACATTGAGAATGAAGATGAAGGAAGAAAAGCTTTGTATCTTCTGAGATATTAAAAGATACAAAGGGAAAAATCTCCTCATAGAATATGACATGTCTAGAAATAGAAACTAAATGTGTCTCTATTCTAATAGCTTGTAGCCTTTATAACCTGCAGGGTAACCTAAGAAAATACAGACCTTAGCTCTAGGTTCAAACTTATTCCTAGACTAAGTAGACGTAGACCTATAGCATAAGCAACCAAAAGCTTTAAAGAGCTGTGTAATCTGGGATCTTCGAGGTTAAATGTTCATAAGGAGATATGTTATTTGTAACTGGAGATGGTAATCTATTGATTAAAAAAGCTGCAGTTAACACACAATCCCCCAAAGCTCTAAAGATAAACCAGACTGAAAAAACAAAGCCCTAACAACATTCAACAAATGCTGATGCTTTCTCTCTACCACAGAGTTTTGCTCTGGAGTTTTCGGACATGAATGAAAAGATTTAATGCCTTTAGTTAAGTAAAGTTCAGTAAAATTTAATTCATGTGCATTATCAGATCTCGCAGAACAAATTTTAATGTTAAATTAAGTTTCAATCATTGCAATGAATCCAAGAAAGACATGCAAGACATCAAATTTCTGTTAAGCAAGTAAACCCATGTAGCTCTACTAAAATCATCAACTATTGTCAAGAAATACTTAAAGCCATCTTCCGTTGGGACAGAAAAAGGACCCCAAATATCAATAAGAACTAATTCAAATGGGTTGTCACAAATATGATTCATAGAAGTAAAAGGTAAATGTTTTTGCTTAGATAAATGACAAACAGAACAAGGAGTAGACGAGTTTACATGTTTTTCTTTAGGTAATTGCAACAAGTGAGATAAAGATTCTATCTTAGTCATAGATGGATGACCTAGTCTTCTATGCCATGTATGAGAATCTACTTTAAAACTTGAACAAATAAGAGAAGTACCTGGACAACTGGGACCAGATACATTTACAAGTGATTATTTAGATCCAGAACATAGAGGTTGGCAACTTGACTACCTTGATCAATCATCAACTCCTGAGTAAGAGCTTGAATAAAACATGCATCAGATGTGAAGCTGACTTGAGAATGCAATGTTTTAGTTAAGACACTAACACTCAAAAGATTAAATTTAAACTCAGGAATGAATAGAACATTATGAAAAGAAAAAGCATGAGTAAGTTGAATGTAACTAGTGTCTTCTATCTTAACAGTAACCCCATTAGGTAACTAAACATAAGTTCTATCTAAGGCTTTGTAATCTCTATACAACTCCCTGTCATGAGTTACTTGATGGCTAGCTCCTAAATCTATGACTCAAGCTCTAATAGACAACTTAGTTTCATGAGGTATAGATGAAGTCAACGTGTCATAATAGGTATAGTCATATAAAGAAAGGAACGTACCAAATATCTGTGAGACATAATGTACAGAAGTTGAGAGCGAGACACTTTGAGGAGTAAGGCATGAACCAGTGCTAGTTGATTGGAGTTTGGTACTCAAGTAAGAGATCATATCCTAAAGCTGCTCCGTAGACATATGCTCAGGTTCTCCAACAACACTTCCTTCTTTGTGACTGTGACCTTGAACAATTGAAGCCATATTAGTACTACCAACCAAGTTGGTCTTCTTAGCTCGAGGATGACCAGGTGGATAACCATGCATTTTGTAGCACTTGTCCACAGTATGGCCAATTCTGAAATAGTGAGAACACCTTGGTTTATGAAAACCTCCTTGTGCCATCAGGGATTGGACTTGGTTCAGGAGCAGTGACTTGAGTATGAAAATCAGTAGGGTGAATTGGCTTAGAAGCAAAACTCACAAGCCTTTGACTCTCATCCTGATCCAAGATATTATAAATTTCATTTAGTTCTGGTCTTGGTTTCATGTTAAGAATCTAAACACGGATTTTATTGAAATTATCATTCAATCCCATAAGGAATTGAATAAATCGGCTAGTTTCAGCATCCTCAAGCAACTCCTTTACTTGATCACAGTCACACTTCTTCACCACACAAGAGTTCGTGTTAGCTAGTTGTTCTCACAAAATTCAATATCCACGATTTGACCATGCTATTACAACGACTCCAGATCTTGAATGAATAATCATCAACGGAAGGTCGAGGAAGAGATCCATCAACAAAACTAATCTTGTTCTTAGCATCAAGAATAATTCGCATAACAATCGACCAACTATTATAATTAGATCCATCAAGAGTATGAGCAACAATGGAAAAACATGGATGATTCGACGAATGGAGGAAAAATGGACTGTGAGTGTTATCGAACAATTCAATACTCTTCAACAGGGAACGTTGATCTCTATAGCTCATCGGTCGATCAGATTGTTGGTCGTTCGCCATCGCACCTTCAGGTTCTTCGAGAATACCAGATCCATGGCGAATTTTAGTACTCGAAGCTTCATCTTCGAACCTCGAACCACGAGTCTTCTGCTTTCCCCCGTTTTCACCATTTTCGTCAAAATCAAAGACAGCGGAAATACAATCGATGAAGATAGATACGATCAATCGGTGAAATCAATAAGAAAAAGTCGAAATCGCAGAGAAAAGCTTTGATACCATATGGCCGTTCATGAACAAAGAAAGGGAATTTGTGAAATACTTTTCTTATTAGATCTCAATCGAATATACAAAGGTCATATACACTTGCTAAACCAAATAAACCAAAATGAAATGTATTCACAATTTATAACCAAAACCCGGTACACTAAACCAGTGTATACATAATCTTGATAGTAGAGGATAATTTCGTGACATTGAGCATATTCACAACAACTAGTAAGCTCTGCGCATGAAGCACAGCGGCGGTGGCTAAAGATTAGCGACGCAAAAAGTTAGGTTTAGATCAATCTAGGATAGACTGGTCCTGATACAATATATAATTGTGTAAATTGTTTTTTATTATTGAAGACTGATAATACAAGAGTACTATTTGTACACACATAGAGATAAATACAAATCGAAGAACAATGAATATACAAAGATATAGAAATATATATTAATTGAAATATTTGTTAGAGCGTTTATTGACAAGCTCAATACAAGCTTAATGAAGTATTATCAACCCATAAATTTTAGATTTACAAGCAAATAGTATCATCATATAAGTACTCTAGTTTTGAGATATTGTTTTTTTAACTTTGGAAGTTGACAATAAGAGCAACTCTCTTCTGTTATCCTTTATGAAATTAAATATAAAATTATTTTGATTTTGGTTACAATCTTTAGTTTTCTTCTTTTCTTTTGTTTTTACATTTGAATAAAGCTCTATGAGCTATCTATTTTATGAATTTTTTTCAATCGTTGATTATGTTCTTATGAGTTTGGATAAACACTTGTTTGATTTTTGCTAACACACCAATTTGGGACTCTTCTGGACAAGAGGAAGAAGGGATTGGTTGGCGAAAGAGAGAAGGGCAATGTCACACAAGTGACTTTTCGACACTTTATTTTTGGGTTACACTTTTGAGTGTCTTTTTAATGTGTGAGTTGGGCTCATTCTGTTTATCAAAATCTTCGACCAAATGAAAAAAAAAATGATGTAATGTATACGAGAAAATTTTGACGAATAAGTTAATTTTAATATATAATCATACGAATTTTATCAAATTTAAAAAAAAAACATTTTACCTGATTGCAAGTTTAAACTTACATACATGTAGAAATATATGTAATATGCGTTTGGATGGTATTTTTAATCTTTTGAGTGTTATCTTGAAATTATGTGTATTATATTTTAATATTTGTAGTTGTGTTGAAATAAAACACAAACGATGAATAAAAATATATAAATTTTGCAGTTAGTGAAAAGGTGTTTTAAAATATTACAAAAATTAGATATGGCTGGAAAATAGAGGGGTAAAATTAGATATCTCTCTAGTCTTGGGAATAAAAATGGTTTTTTCCTTAAAAAACTATAAAGCATAATAATTTGTTTTAGTTAAAGATATCGCATAAAAGAAAAAAATTGTAATTGATTTTGACTAATTGATTCAAATAAAACACTAACTCGCAAAAAAAAATACAAACATGCTATCATAGTTGTTTCATGAACAACTTGATCAATCTCATAACTTGTCACACCAAAGCGAACCATTCCAGCCGATACATCCAATACACATCACAAATGTATTTTTTTGGCTAAAAAAGACATCAAATTAAAAAAACAATAAAAAGTGAGTATATGAAATAAAAAATCAACATAAAACGATAAAAAATGCATGTTAGAACTTGAGACAAAGCATCTGACAGTGATTTCTATAAGACAAGTTATGGAAAGAGAAATAGTTAGCCATCCAAAAAATTCAAAAGATTCACATTTCAAACATAATCTAAAATTTTTTAGCGAATCATGTTTTGATCAGATGTGTTGACAATGGAGAATTGGGTTCATTATATAGCGAATGATGATTGGTTGATAGGGTAAAATCAAATCTTTGAGAATCATCACATGTAGACCTAAAAGAAAATTCAAATTAGGAGAAAATTGCTACACAATTTTAAGAAACGAATTTTTGAACATTTTGGAGTTAATATAGGATATTTGTTTATTATTTCTTTGTGAATTATTCTCTCATATATTTAAGGGATATTGGTGTTTGAAAGATTTGGAGAAACTGGTTTGTGAAATTTAAAAAGTTATCGAAAACTAATATTGGAAACTTTGTTATCAAAACAAAAAAATCTTTGAAATTAATAGATACTAGGTTAATGCCCGCGCGATGTCGCGGGATTGTTGTTTAAAAACGTTAAGATGAGCTATCTTCCATTTAACGACAAATCACATGGTTCAGCTGGTGGTTTCTATCACTTTAGACATCTAATAATGGAAGATAACCCGGTTAGTCTCCAAGGACCTTATTTTTATTGAATCATTCAGTTGAATTAAGTGTATCTTCTCACATCGGAGTTCTTGTGTCTCTACTTCCTTGCAGTCTCATATCTTCCTGCTTAACTGTGATGTTTGCTGCAGTTTCCCCTTGCCTGAAATGCTCGGTATATACTTTTTTTAAGTCTCGGTATATACTTTTTTAAGTCCGAATCTTGTGCGGATTCAGCTTTTGGTTTGGAAGATCCTTCTTACTCTTGATACTTATATTCCACAGAGGCTCATAGGGGATATGGTGGAATTGGAACACTTCTTGGGATCAAGGTTTATGATGGCATATGATTAGTTTGCTTTTTGCTTCTGGTGGATTTATTAAACTTGCTTTTGCATTTTTGGGTTTTAAGGTCTCTCCCGAGTCGGCCAGCCAATTTGGAGAATTGGTTGCAGATCTAGTTACTAACGAGCTGCTTCATTACACCGAGAAACCCGAAACTTTTGTATGTATATATAACACTGAGATGATTCAAATCTTTAGCATCTTCGAGATTTGATTTTAATGTTTTATCTTGGAAACACAAGTCAGTGAGCGTATTAACTGCGGTGTTTATGTATTTACACCTGAAATTTTTACTGCCATAAGAGATGTTTCCTCTCAAAGGAAAGATACAGGTAAAATAGATCCAACGCCATTTATTTTATTGTTTTAAAAATAATAATTATTATATATTTTTAAACGATGTATATAATATAGTTTTATCGTTTATTCAGGAACGGCGTCGTCTTAGGTTGTGAAAGCTTCTGTTTCTTTTCTGGGAAGAGATAGAGAGAGAAATGGCGGAGTTTAACGTTTATCCACCTAATGATTGTTCGGCTGGACCAAAAGGAGATAATCTCTACCATTGGATCGCAGCCATTATTGGACCCTCGGGTTGGTTCCTATTTGATAGAAGATCCGATTGAAATCGTTAGGTTTCAACAGGTCTTTTGATTTGGGATTTACAGGTACTCCGTATGAAGGAGGGATTTTTTTTTGTGGATATAATTTTTTCTTCTGATTATCCCTTTAAACCACCTAAGGTCTGAGCTTGGATTCTCTGTGTCTGATTTTTCTGATTTAAGTGGTAATGATTTGGGGTTTTAGAGGTTTGTTTACAAATTTTGAGCTTGATGTCTTTAAGAAGAAGTATTTACTGTATATCATCTATGAGTACTCTCTTCAACTTTAGCATCTCTATTGGTATTTGAGTAAGGCTTCCTGCAATTACTTCTGGGTTCCCGCAATTCCCGATTTCTCTGGGATTGAGTTCGAACTTGTAGTTGTAGGCGATTACAAATCTGAGATCGTATGATGTTATTTGGATTTGTAGGTACAATGAATCAGACCAGCATGTTTGTCGAGTTTGCAATGTCGTATTGAAATCGGAATCACTATGGGATGTACACCAAGCTTCTCGTAAGCATCACGAGGTAATTTCCAATTCCATGGTCTCTCTACTCTATAAGCTTACCTCACGTTCTGTTTACGGAAATTTGATGATTACCAGTTTACCATACATTGTAGATTCATGGTATTATATGGATTGCTACTGAAATTCTGTAACTTGTAGTGGTTAGCCTTTGGAGTCTCTGTTTATGTTGTTGATGTTTATGTTCAATGACCTGATTAAAAAAAAAGTATAATGGTAACTACATATAATTGTATTACAAACCACCAAGAAAATATAATATAATATTGGAGAAATAAAAAGAATTAAAAACGTTGAATATATTACAAATTTACGGAAGTTTTATGAAAAAAAATGTTTTGGATGAGTGTTTAGTGTTAGATGTGGCTTTTATTTATAGTGTTTGTGTGGTAGAAATTTGTGAGTTAAACGATATTGACTTTTTGATTTTAGAGAAGTTTAATAAACGTTATACGGAAAACTATATATTAGTTGAATACGTTTTTTAGTACATTTGTGAAGATGCATCCCCTCGTGTATTCGGATTTGTGAGTAATTTTTTATGTTAATATTTAATTTGTCAAATTTTGTTATATGAATGATTTATTACTGGGGATTTTTTTTTAATTGAAGCCATGAGAAGAAAATGTTAGCCTATAGGCCCAGCAGCTAGGTTTTTTCTTAAAATGTTAATACTGCATTTGTCGAATTTTGTTATATGAATGATTTTTTATTGGGGAGATATAAAATTTTTTAGTGAAACCATGAGAAGAAAATGTTAGCCTATAGGTCCAGTACCTAAATCGCCCAGATACACATAACAGACCTTAATTGAGAATGAAAAATCTACGTTAGATTATAAGGTTTAGTGAAAGTGGCCCAATGGAGGGAAAAGTCTATTCCATCGTCTTCCCGATTTTTTAAAACGGCGATGAGTTTTGGGATTAGTTGATATGAGAGAGAGTAGGACCAATGAGAGAAGATCCGTCACTGTAAGGGAAAGGCATCAGTCTTCTTATCCGTTTGACATTTCCATTTGCCTTGTTCTCTTTTTCGTTCTTTCTCTACCTGCAATGCTAGAAAATCAGTTTTTAAAACTTATTAGCCCAGAAGTTCTCAATTTGTTTGGGAGAGATCAGAACTGAATAGGTTTTTTTATTTTTCTTTAATTTGATAATGTGAAGTTATGTTATATCATCAGGATTCTAAATTTGTGTTTTTAAAAGTTATGATTCAGTATAACTTAATCTGAATATGTAGTTGTTTAATTGATGTATGTTTAATTGAAATATAGTTTGAGAAGGGAAATCTTACATGTTTTCTTTGATTCGGATTAAGCTTTGTTTACTATCTTTTCCTGCATTTCAAATTTGTTTGGTAATTATAAGTATTATAAAAAAATTAAATCAAGCTATACGATTTATTGATATACCTGTCTCTTGATAGTGGAGATTGTTGAAGATCTTTCTGTAAACAACATTCTTGACTGTTGGTTTTTTTCTTTGTGTGGCCCATTTACCCAAATCCGCAATCCATTTTTTGAAGTGACTCATGACAATGCAACATAGAGTTGACCATGACTGAAAACTGGTTTTGGTAGATAAATTCCTACATGTTCCAAACTTTGCCCTTGACTCTTGTTTATTGTCATAGCATAACAAACCCTTACTGGAAATTGTCGTCTCTTCATCTTGTATGGACAATTGGTATCAGCAATAGTTGTAACGATCCTTGGAATGATGATTTTTTCCCCTATATTTGTGGTTGTTGTGGCTGTTAGTATCTCTGCTTTGAGTACTTTTTCCCCCAAACGCGTAATCCTCGGTCTAGTTCCATTACATAATCCTTCTTTCTGATTTATGTTTCTTAATAGAATGACTGGTGCATATTGCTTTAATATGAAGCGATGATTTGGTCATCCTGAGCATTTGACTGCATTTAGATACTCCGTTGTGTAGAGAAGATTAACTCCGTCCACATCACTCTCATCTTCCGCAATACTGTCAGCACTGAGATATTCTTTCATCTCGGTGTAATTATAGTTTCAAAGACATGAATACATTTTCTCAATGGATACACTTTCTTTGAAACTTTTTATTTCCCTTGAACACATTAAAAAGGTGAATCTACAAAGTTTTCTTACAAACGTTGTAATAACTCATGTTCAAATGTACTTTATTTATTAGAGTCAAAATGAGTACATGTTTATTTTTATAACTATTAATGATTAATATGGCCATTCATTACTAAAATGTGAAACGAAAAATATGACTATAAATAGATCATTATGGTTCTTCCTTTTGAATCACTCAGATCACTAAACAAACTACTAAATCATGTGTAAGAGAAGTTTCAATCAAGTACTTACTGATCTACCAGATGATATGTTAGCAGTCATACTTGAAAAACTTGGAGAAGAATCTGCTCTTGATTTTAAAGCTGTTATCATCTCATGCAAGACATTGGCTAGAATCTCCAAATTCCCAGATGTTTTGAAGAAACTTAATATCAATGAGATTTTCCCAGCACCGTGGAAGAAGGAGAGGATCCCTCCTAAATCTGATTTGCTATATGAATGTGCAATGCATGGAAATATGGATGCTATATTTTTGTGTGGTTTGATTGATTTCTATTTTAAAAAAGAATTTCCTACAGGGATTGCTCAACTATCTTATGCGGTAGAAGCTACTCATCCAGAAGCTATGTATCTATATAAGATGCTCTTAATCAATCAAGGGAAACTGGCTAAAGGATCCAACTACCTCACTCAACTATGGAAAAATCAAGGGATGTAAGTTGTTAGCATGTGTCGACAAAACTATAGGCCAGTTGTTCTAGAAATCACTATGAGGGAATATCGAAACTATGATATGCTACTTACCGAAATTCTGATTGAGGATGAATGCGTCATTGGAGAATATGATGAGGTCTGCGACAATTGTTTCATCTACAAAGAAATTTTCCGTTTCATCGATTATATGCATTATGTTTAATTGTTTTTCATTTCTTAAGTAGACACATTTTTCCTTTTAAACACATTTTTTCTTCTAAATGTTCTTATAAGTTTCTTAAGCATTTGTTTTATTCACATCTAAGAATATTATTTATTTGTATTCGTTTCGTTAGACAATTTTCCTCTTAGACTCATTTTTCCATTTAAAAAAATTATCGTAATATTCTTTTAAGTAACGATATTCCTTACAATTTAAAACATTCCACCAATTGCTATAGACGGTAAGATCCGACTTACATAATGTAATGAACCAATGATATAAAGAGTTCGTACTAACTAAATGACTAACCTCGGACAGCAAAATCTTGGATTTTGTTTGTGTTCTTCCGTGGTAACTCTCCCTTCTTTCAATTTGTAAACCCGTTTCTTTCATAGCAAGTACTTCTTTTCTTAAATCTTCATGTCTCCATCCAATTCGTTCAGACCAACGGAAATGAATTCCTCAAGATATTAAAAAAAATGAAAGATGTATGATTGATTCACAGAATTTTAAAGTATAATGAGAATGTATGCTTTGTTTATCGTAGTTTACCTCCCATAAGTCACGAGCATTGACGTTTCTTGCTTAGTGGCCCTGTCATACCTGCATTGCACCACATATGTTATGTTTCTATGTTCATATTATTTGTGTTTGGCATGTGCTTACATATAGATAAAAAGTACCTCAAGATCACCCTCTTTCTTGATTTTCTTTCCCTAAATCCCAAGTTTGTGTAAAGATAAACTGCTCAAAAGACCTCATCACTTTTGGATTTCATATGAGCAGATTATGGAAATGTTCAAGACTTCTTTTATATATTATTATTTACCTTGATTAACAGCAATCACTTCTTTGTTGCTAAGCAACTCAAAGGTGACTTTGTCCATCGATCTAAGATCGCACCCGATCAGTAGAGGAGCCTGCAAGAGAGAACACAATCCAACATTGGTTTAAGCAGGGATAACAATTACACTCTTTTAGAGATATCAGGTAAACAAAATTCATACTTTTGCCAGTGCCCAAATGCTGAAATGCGACCGGTATTCTTCCTTAGTCATGCCTCCATTCCCCACTTCAAGAATGTCTGGATCTATTTCAGTTTTACCCGTATACCGATAATACTTTCTTCGAGTTTTGATAAATTTGATTTCCATCCGTTAATAAACACCAAACTATTTACCATTCCACGATAATGGTCTTGCGTAAGACGCCCAATGATCATTCTGATCCTCTATCCTTGTCATGCTAACACAAGCCAAGAAAGAAGAAACAATCATCTTCAAAGTTCTTATTTCACTAAGATTGCAAAAACAACCATTGAAGAACAGAAACCTATTACAGTTATCTTGAATATCTCCTGTTGTTCTCCAACTGTTGCCAATATCTCCTGTCCATGTTGCTGGATCATCTTGTCCCCTGCACTTAAAATCAGTTTTAGCATCAGACCAAAGTTTGTCTTGAAAATATCTTTTTCTTCTTACTATTCACACAAAGAGAAGAATATGGATCTTCCTGAATTGATCAGAGCTTTACTCATCTTTGGGTATCTTTCTTTTGGACAAGCTGGTCTGATTCATTGTATCGATACTTATTTGGAACTTGTGGACAGTGGCCTTTTTCTAGACCGCTTTCGCCGGAAAATCCTTTTCTCCCTTTCCAACCACCTCTCCCACCACGGCGTCTGAGACCGCGTCCAAAACCAACTCCACCACCGTTGATTCCACCACCACCACGACGACGTCGTAGACCGCGTCCCAGACCGACTCCACCACCGTTGGTTCCATCTCCACCGCCACCGCCTTTGGTGCCGTCTCCTCCACCACCACCGCCTCCGCCGCTAGTTTCTTCACCACAACAGTTACCGAATTCTCCAACGTCATACCAAATCTCACCAAGAAATTCACCATTTTCAGCTTGTGTGATCGGAACTAAGTCAAAACTCGATCTGAGACCGAGAAACTGGAAGATTGGGCAGAGTCCGATCTCGATCTCGAAACTCAATGTCGGTCGATTCTTAAAGATACCGAAGGTTTATTGTTTTTTATGATTTGGCAAAAATTTTAATTATCTGTATTAATCTTATAATTTAATTGGTTGTTTTTTAGCTAAGGTGTCATCTCCTTATAACACAAATCAGCTGATTTGGCACTCCTGGAGAGACAAAGTGAGGTTTCATTGTATTGATTCGCGGCATATTTTTGTGCATCCAAGATTTAATCAATTTAAACTATTTGAATTCTGACCAAATAAAAAAAAACTATTTAAATTAAATAATCATTTATTATTTAGATTTATATATTGTTAAAAATATATTGTAAAAAACGTATTTAATGCTAATGAAATTTGCATAATATTTTGCACTTATTAAAATAAGTAAATTAATATGATTATTATATATAAGATACAATAATTAATAGAATTTATTTTAAAATATATATAAAACTGTTAAAATACTAACAATTAGAAGTCACCTAGCATTTTTGTTGTAATATATTGAATCAAACAAATCGACAACCAATTACAAATAATTTATTCCGAAATTAAATAAATGTTTTTCTTTTATTTTTAAAAAGATGGTTTCTAAATGTTTATTGTTGAGATTGATTAGAGATAATGAAACAACCCAACTCGTAAATTTAAATTTTTTTTTCTTTTCGGATTATTATTATCACAAATAGTAATTCTCAACGGGTTAACACAAGCAATACGGAAAACGATAAACAATTGAACAACTAAACCAATTCAATAAATCAAATCATCAATTCCAATAATAATAAAACAGTAGTTCCACAATCACTAACACCCTATCAATTCTAACACAATGGCCACAAAACGAGACACTAGATCATCTCCTCTTCCCGGCCATGATTCCACGATCACATTTTCTCTTTACCTGCATCACATAGCAAAAAGAGATGTGTGAGTATTATCACAAATACTCAATGAGGCGGTCATCCCGTCTACAGGTTATACACACATGCATAAGAATCAATACAATACCAGGGTGAATCAAACAACAACGCAAGCATGAACAAACAACACAAGTCCGTCGCAAACAGACATGCGTCGATCGGCACAACCACTAGGTGTTGATCGATGCATAGACCTGCGTCGATCGACACAACCCCATGTGTCGATCGATGCATCAGCCAGTGTGTCGATCGACACGCAATCCCGGTGTCGATCGATGCACTGTCTTGTGTGTCGATCGACGCAATATCACAGATGCCAGGATCGAACCTATCCTCTCATGGATAGATCCTGGATCTAATTGCATCAATCCCTGCACGCAATCAACACGAAATCTACACAGAAACAACACACAATTCGCATCCTACCAATCCTTTACCTAGATAAACCAACGGTCATGCACGCACCTCGATTCTGGAAGGAAAAAATGAGAAAAAACCTGAACAACGCGAAGAACACCGTCTCCAAATCCCCAAATCTAAACCCAAACACGCAGAACACAGCCTCCAGATATCAAGAACATCCCAGAACTTCTACAAACACTCAAAATCTCCCAAACTCTCTCTGATTTCTCTCTGAACACTTATGATTCTGATTTCTGCTGGAAAAATCAGCCAAACCTGCATGTTCTGCGTTTATATACAACCCTAGGGTTCCTTAAACCGACTCGCCAAATCGGACAATTGAAATTGAATCGGTCTGGTTCAATTCACCTTGCGTCGATCGACACACGACCAAAATCCACATAAATTGGTTTGCGCTCATTACAATTCTCCCCTACTAACATGGATTCGACCTCGAATCACGCGACACCATCTCCCCAAGGTTGCCACTCCCGTCCGAAAGCCGACCAGATTCTCCCGGAAACATCAACAATGCAACGCACCTGATCTAGATTAGGGCTGCCAGATTGATCGCGCAACAATCAAACAAGAACATGCACGACCAACGCCGCTACATATGTTTACCAGGGTTGTCTGACCCGAAGTTCCGAATGCAAGCAAAAACCCTAGACTAGACGTCCACTTACACATCCTATCAACACTCCTGACCACCCGACCAACACCCCTCGAGATCACACCCGATCCCCGAGCTCCACTAGTCTCATACTAGCCACATCGCACCGTCTCACTACAGATACAATCCTAACCATACCCGGTCAGCACCACCTGAGATCATCACCCGATCTCCATCACAAACACCGTCTCACTACGGCTACCAACCTGACCAAACCCGGTCAGCACCACCTGAGATCCACTCCCGATCCCTGAAGTTCATCCAGTCTAATACTTACAATCACACTACAGACACTATTGCTCATACTCATATCTATATATACCACTCACACTCTAAGGGTCGTCACCCTTCGAGCTCTCGATGTATATCATACCCCTCCCACCTTCAGGACCGCCGTCTATCCAGCTCTCGGTATGCTTCAGCCCCTCCCACTCTTGGGACGTACAGTCCGTCAAGCTATCGGCTGCAGAGGAATCACACATCCTCTGGAGAGATCCCTGTCCCTCAAAGTATATGTAGGGAACCCACTATCCCCTGGAGAGAACCTCACTGTCCCCTCAAGTATATCCAGGAGACCCACTATCCCCTAGAGCAATCACTCTATAACGTGCATCATAAGCACTTGTCGACCAAAATCACCTCTCGTGGTTCCATCCTGGCATTCCCTATCCCGGAATGTCACCTCATGGCCAATCACCTGGCCATCCAAAACAACCCAATCACCAGGGTGTTCGCATCAGAGTCCCTGGAAAAGATAGTCCTAACTCACATAAGACTTCTGTTTCCAGACTCCTCCTAGGAAATAAACAGGTTCTAACTCACATAAAACCTTTATTTTCCAGCTCCATCTAGGGAATAGCCAAGTCGTAACTCACATAGAACCTCCATCCCTAGATACTCTTCCTAGGACATGGACAAGCTCTAACTCACATAGAACTTATATTTCTAGTTCCCTAGTCGATAGACAAGCTCTAACTCCCACAGAACTTCTATTGCTAGACCATCCACATAACCCCACTAGTCATCAAAACACATGACCTACCAGTCATCACAACCCATAACTCCACCAGTCATACTATAAGAATCACATCTTATAAATACATTTAATAAGGAAAACCCATCTTATTAAATCTACACATGTATAATCGTTACAACACAAAACAAAAAAATACATCCATCTCATAGCAACATGCTCTACAGACTCTGAAAAACAGGAAAAGATACTCAAGCCACCGCTTGCTTCTCGAACCACTTCGAGTACATTGCCTTCATCCTCGCTTCTGGTTTCCAAGTCTCCTCCTCAATACCGTCATAGTCCTACACGACTCTCACCAACGGTATCCTCTTCCGGCGCAGCACCTTGACTCTCCTCTCGAGAATCCTCACAGGCCTCGTCGCCAACATCATGTTGGGCTGAAGATCCTCCGGAATCCTAACCAACACCTCCTCAGACTCATGTAGACACTTCCGTAGCATCGAAACGTGGAAAACCTTATGAAAAGCCTTCATACTGGTCCCACCCGTTCCACAACCTTGAACAGAACCATAAACCGTGGACTTAGCTTATTCTCTGAAATATATCTATTAGGACCCCTCAACATCATTGCCTTGAGATACACCAGATCTTCCAGCTCAAACTCTACCTCTTTTCGTCCCTTATCGGCATAACTCTTCTGCCGATCCTGAGCCTCTTTCATGTTCAGCCTCAAGACACGGATCTTCTCCATCGTCTCCTGAACAAAATCCACACCAAACATGCTTCTCTTATGACTCATTTGAGTCCAGCATAATGGTGTACGATATGACCTCCCATACCGAACCTCATATGGAGCCATCCCAATACTCGCTTGGTAGCTATTGTTATACGCAAACTCCACCAGATTCAGATAATCCGCCCAATGACCACCATAATCCAGCACACACATCCTCAGCAGGTCCTCCAATGTCTGAATCGTCCTCTCAGACTACCCATCCATCTGAGGATGATAAGCTGTGCTCATATGCACCCTAGTGCCCATCTCAGCCCGGAACGCCCTCCAGAACTCTGAAGTAAACATCGGATCCCTGTCTGACACAATACTTGTTGGCACCCCATGCAGCCTCACTATCTCCCGCACATACTTCATAGCCAACACTGTCGCTCTGTCGGTCTTCTTGATGGTAAAAAAATGTGCTGACTTGGTCAAACAATCCACAATCACCCAAATCGCATCATAGGTTCGCGACATTGGCAACCCCGTCACCAAAATCCATGGTAATCATATCCTACTTCCACTCTGGAATAGGCAAACTCTGCAACATACCACTCGGAACCTGATGCTCAACCTTCCCTAACTGACACACGTTGCACGCTGCAACCCAGTTAGCGACATCTCTCTTCATTCCGACCCAGTGATAATACCACTTCAGATCACGATACATCTTGGTCGTTCCCGGATGAATCGACAACATGCTCGAATGAGCCTCCCTCAGGATCTCCTGCCTCAGATCCTCATCCTTGAATACGCAAACCCGCCCGTTCACCAGTATCGTCCCATTTGCCGAGACCGAATACTCTGAACCTGTAACCCTAGAAGCATCAATCAAACTCTAATCCTTCCCCTGAGCTACCCGAATACTGCTCAGCAAATCTGCCTGGTTAGCTGCCTCTAACCCCAATGGCTCCTCTGAGATAACACATAATCTCAACGTACCAATCTCGCTCACCAGAGCCTCCATATCCCGCTCCTGAGCTGAAGCAACCCTCTTCCGACTCAACGCATCTGCAACGAGATTAGCCTTACCTGGATGGTACCCAATCTCCAGATCGTAATTTGCTACCAACTCCATCCAGCGCCTCTGTCTCTGGTTCAACTCCGGCTGAGTGAAGAAATACTTCAGACTCTTATGGTCTGTGAACACCTGCACCTTTCCGCCATAAAGATAAGACCTCCAAATCTTTAAAGCAAAAATCACTGCAGCCAACTCCAAGTCATGAGTAGGGTTATTGCACTCATGCTTCCTCAACTGTCTCGAAGCATACGTAATAACTCTCCCTGCTGCATCAGCACACAACCCAGACAACCTCCCGAAACGTCTGTATACACCACGAGGCTCACCCGGCTCGGGTAACGCCAACACAGGTGTACTCGCCAACATCTCCTTTAACTTTTCGAAACTATCCTTGCAAGCTGTAGACCACACAAAAGGGACATCCTTCCCTGTCAACTTCGTCATCGACTGTGCCTTTCTCGCAAATCTCTTGACGAACCTCCAATAATAACCCGCCAACCCAAGAAAACTCTGAATCTCGGTGGCCTTCCTCGGGCTAGACCATCCTCTGATGGCCTCTATCTTAGCCGGATCCACAGAAACTCCCTCTACAGGCACCACATGGCCAAGAAAACTCATCTCTCGTTGCCAGAAACTGTACTTATTCAACTTCGCATACAGCTTCTGTTTCCGCAACTTCTCCAGAACCACTCTCAAGTGAACCTCATGCTCCTCAAGACTCCTCGAATACACCAGGATATCATTAATGAAGATGATCACAAACACATCCAGATACTCCTGGAACACCCCATTCACCAACCTCATGAACGATGCAGGCACATTCGTCAACCCGAAAAAGCATCACCACGAACTCATAAAGCACATACCTCATCCTGAAAGCCGTCTTCCTAACATCTACCTCATCAATCGGTATCTGATGGTAATCCGAAGCCAAATCAATCTTGGAGAACCATGTAGCCCCTCGCAACTGATCCAACAACTCATCAATCTGTGGCAGAGGATACCTGTTCTTCACCGTGACTCGGTTAAGCCCCCGGTAATCGATGTACAACCGGAAACTCACATCCTTCTTCTTCACAAATAACACCGGTGCTCCCCACGGTGCAACACTAGGCCGGATAAATCCCTTATCCAACAAATCGTCCAACTGCTTTTTCAGCTCTGCCATCTCTGCTGGAGCCATATGGTAAGGTGCCTTGGATATGGAAGTCGTCCCAGGCTCCAACTCAATCGTAAATATATCCGACCTCGATGGCGATAATCCCTGCAACGACTGAAAACATTATGGAAGTCCTGAACAACCCAAATATCCCCAACTGCAACCTCTATAAGAGCCTCTGACATCACTATCGTCCCCAAATATGCCTCGCATCCCTTCTCAATCAGCTGCTCAGCCTGAATTGCCAAAATCACGAGACTCCCGGAAGTCGGTCTCACACCCTGATAAACCAATCTCTTCGCCTCTCGCTCAAACACCACTCGTGCCCGATGATAATCCACATGGACCCTGTACCGATCTAGCCAATCCATCCCTAGGATGACATCATACAACTCCACCGGACTAATGATCAGATCTGATGGCATCAACTCTCTCGCCACTAGAAAATCCACACCACAAACAGACATGCGTCGATCGACACAACCACTAGGTGTTGATCGATGCATAGACCTGCGTCGATCGACACAACCCCAGGTGTTGATCGATGCATCAGCCAGTGTGTCGATCGACACGCAATCCCGGTGTCGATCGATGCACTGTCTCGTGTGTCGATCGACGCAATATCACAGATGCCAGGATCGAACCTATCCTGTCATGGATAGATCCTGGATCTAATTGCATCAATCCCTGCACGCAATCAACATGAAATCTACACAGAAACAACACACAATTCGCATCCTACCAATCCTTTACCCAGATAAACCTATGGTCACACACTCACGTCGATTCTGGAAGGAAAAAATGAGGAAAACCCGAAGAACGCGAAGAACACCGTCTCCAAATCCCCAAACCACACCCAAACACTTAGAACACATCCTCCAGAGATCAAGAACAGCCCAGAACTTCTACAAACACTCAAAATCTCGCAAACTCTCTCTGATTTCTCTCTGAACACTTCTGATTCTGATTTCTACTGGAAAAATCGGCCAAACCTGCATGTTCTGCGTTTATATACAAACCTAGGGTTCCCTAAACCGACTCGCCAAACTGGACAATTGAAATCGAACCGTTCTGGTTCAATTCACCTTGCATCGATTGACGCACATCACCTGCGTCGATCGACGCACGACCAAAATCCACAGAAATTGGTTCGCGGTCGTTACAGATAATGTTATGTCATTTTTTTTCCAAAGATATGTCATCATTTATGCTTGTCATGTCATAATTTTTTTTCTATCTAAACCAATAAAATTAAAACAAATAAGCAATTTTAATAATTATACTTCCTTTTTAATAGTAAGGGGATTGCTTTTTTCTTGCAAAAGTATGTATACAAAGTTTGAATTACGTTAAGAAAAAATTTGGAAAAATACCCTAATATAGGATTAAAATTTGAAAACTACCCTTTCTTTTATTTTTTTTGAAAACTACAATTTATTTTCAGTAAATTTACTTAATTATCATTAATAATGATTCGTAGTTACTTCAACTTCAATATTAAGATTAAGTTTTTAATTAAAAAATAAATGTTCGGGTATAGAAAAACTTTTGTCTTTTGTTTTAATTATATGTCCAACTAAACAAGTTGGACATATAAAATAAACGAAACAATAGTTAGAGAGAAAAACAAGCCAACGATAGTTTAGCCATTTGAAAATCAAATATTTAGAAAAAAGTATAAGGAGAAGCGAATCAATATGGCAATTAATGTATTGGCGGAAAAAAGTGAATCATTTGATGATTTAAAAGTCTATGTAACTTCATGAATGCAGTTTATTGTAAAAATATGTTTGATTTGTTCTTCAGATATTATTTGAGGAAAATTTCTTGTTTAGTAAGTTATTTTTTTTTTGTTAGATATGTATGACATTTTTTTTTAAGAAAAAGATGAAATAATTTTTTTATTCCATAAATCTCAAACTTAGGGTCTAAATCATAACAGCGGAATGTGGCTGAATAATGCTGAATTGCAGATTTGGCTGAATTTTTGGTGATTTCTTGCGGAATCTAGCAGAATAATTTGAAATGTAAATGGTAACTGCTGAATCTATATGTTAATTTATGGTGCAGCTCGTCAAAACTATATGTTAATTTATCTTACAATCAGAGTAAACTATTCCACACTTTTGTTTTCAGCAAAATTTATGCCAATTGCTTAATTTTGTTTTTCAAAAAAAACTTTCAAAGTTTTTCTTAAATTATAAGTACTAACAATAATTGAAAATTTTTAATCTTACCAAACAGAAAATTTTAAACTTAAATCGAAATACAGCTGCATGATATATTTTCTTAAATAATAAAAGTACATAGTTATCTAAATTTTTTTATCGAAATTTCTATAAATTATCTAAAATTATTTTTATTTACCTGAAATATCCGAACACGATATGGTTCCTACCCGTTTGATAATGATTTTAAATATCCGGATTATGGTTGTAAATGGTGATGCCTTAAAAAAACATTTTGTCAGATTTAGCTAGATTCACCAATTCTGCAGTTACCATTTGCAATGTAAAAATTTCTGCCAGATTTAGCTAGATTCAGTTGAATTCAGCTAGATTCAATAAATTTTTTCAACACCAAATAGTGTATAAATATGTTTATTTTGGATAATAGATTGGATAAGATGGATATTTGATTTAGAAAGTAAATCAGATATATTTTTTTAAAAAATGAATTAGATAATATGAATATTATATATGTGATTTCGGATATTTAAAATTATTATCAAACATGTAAAGACTTTGTAATATTTGGATCTTTCATGTAATTACAAATCATTTTGGATAATTTATAGATATTTTTGTTTGAAAAAATTAAAACAATTTTTTTAATTTTAGAATTTTTAGGTAGTTTAATTACTTTTAAAGCAAATGTCTTGTTCATGTATTTTAAGTTTAATTTTTTGGTAGGGTTCAATTGGATTTTTCATAATTGTTTGTACTAGTATAATTTAAAGAAAACTATAAAAATATTTTTTCTTAACATAAAATTCAACAATTTGCTTAAATTTTACTGAAACAAAATTTTGGATTAATTTACTCTATTTGTAAGATAAATTCATCTTTAATTTTTTTGAATTGCAAGTTTTCTTGTTATATTATGTTGTTATTTTATGTTTGATAAAATTATTAAATATAAATATAAAATATAATATTTTGTTAGTTTATTTAACAAATAAAATTATTTAACTAAATTTTATAGGTTTATATAAATATTAATTTTTTAAAAATAATCAGCCAGATTCAGCTGTTACATTTCAAGAAATTCTACCATATTCTGCAAAAAATCACTAAAAATTCAGCCAAATTCTGCAATTCTGCAAAATTTTGCCAGGTTCCGCTATTACCATTTAGACCCTATATATACTATATCCGTATTATCAATCCATTTTTAAAGAAATATTTCAAATGTAATTATAATATCCTTACATAACTCTCATATTCTTATCCGATTTTTTTACCTCAAATAAACATATTATCTATCACTTATTGTTCAAAGAATTGTTGAACTCTAACTAAATTTCTGATTTTTTTACGGAATTGCTGAATCTAGCTGAATCTGGCAGAATTTTATTAAATAGCAAATGGTGTTAGCAGAATTGCTAATCTAGCTGAATGTTGCAGAATTGTAAAATTGTGTTACCATTTACAACCTTAGTTTTGCTTTGTAAATATATATGTTATGGAGAATTATACAAAAACTGAGCATTTGTGAGAAATAAAAGAATTCATATCCAATAATAATTTATATGTAATTTGATAATAAATTATTTTAGCAAATATGTAATTTTAGTGGTCATTAAGGAGATAACAAACTTTATACAACACAAAAGAGTTAGTTTTCAAAAAACTTATAAAATAGGGTAATTTTCAAAATATATAACATAAATAGGGTATTTTACAAAATGTCCCGTTAAGTTAAGTAGTAGCTAACGAAACGACCTTTTGATTAATAAATTATTGCTAAATTCAGCAACATAAATATATTGGCCTCTGCATAATTATTAACATAAAAGATGGATCAATAAAAGGTGATCTATTTATCTCTATGAAAGAAGCATAAGAGAGTTCAGCTTTTTTAGTTGGCCTTGCACCTTCCGATAAGCAAGGCACGCTTGATATATTTTTCTCCGTCAAATGATTCTTAGTAAGAATTTCTTAGAGATAAATCAAAATTGGGATTTTGATCTTTATCATAATAAAAACGTAACATAACTAAAATAGTGGGTTCAAAAAAATATAATAATGGAGATATAATTTTTTTTTGGCTATACAACTCCTTTTCACGAAACTCAAAAAACTTTGTTTGTTTTCTCAGTTGATGGCCGTTAACGGAGGTCGACCGTTACTAACGTGTTTAGCTTCTCCGTTAGATTGCTGCATTTGTTTGGATGACTTAAACGCTTTCAACAATTCCTCAAACGACGGCGTTTTAAGTTCTTCGATCGATCCAACAGTAGGAATGTTGTATTGTCTCTTCCTCGGCGTTGAGCTCGTCGCTTCATCCAGCTGTGGAGTTTTTGTTTTCAGTAAACATTTTAATTTAGTGTCTAACTCATCAACGCATATGATTTTGATCATAATCGTTTACCTTGTACTCGTGACCAAGACTTTTCCCTGTCTTCTGTTTGATTTCGACAACGTTGTCATCATGGTGGGTTCTTAGTTCTTTTAAGTTTCCAGAACAAGGAGCGATTGTGGAATTGATGTCCGCTGATGCGTCTTTATCGAGTTGTAACGAGTCTGCCAAATGGAAATTTTTTTAAACCAAGTGTGATTATAAATGGATACATACGCGGGAAACAGAATCATAATTACTTACAGTCAATGGATGAGAGGATATCGCTGTTTGCGGAATCTACATCGCTTAAAGTAGTTTTGACCGCAGAAGAAAACTGAGCTCGTAGTTTATCCTTGTTTTCTTTGGCTCCTCTGGTTTGTTGTTAACATGGGGAAGAAGATTAAGTTTCAAATTTGGAGGATGTAATCAATAACATTTGCAAGGGAGAGTAATATAAGGAGCATTACCGGATAATGGAATCTGCTGTTGCAACATTCCTTCTTTCTAGATCGACCAATGATTCTTGAGCGATCTTCCATTGTTGGGTTCCGCTTCTTGAGTTCTCCAGGCTAGGTAATCAATCATGGCTCACAAAGGGTTAATAACACGGTTTAGATGATTTCTTTTTGGCTTAACAAAAGAGAAAGCAAGTGACTACCATTTTAGAAGCAGTTTCTGCATATCTTCCTTTGCATCTTCAACTGCAGAAATGTTATCGAGATGATGAGATTCTGCTTGGTCCATGTGAGCATTCCATTGGAGTTTGATGGACGAAGCTGAATCTTGCACCGCAGACATTTCTTGCTGCAGTGCACCGGTTTGGGAAGATGATCCTTCACGAATATCCTGCACAGCTATCTGAACCAATTCTTTCTTCCTAGTGTGTGAACTTGCTAGTAATTCGGCCACTTTTTCAAGCATTTGTTTTTCTTCATTTGCAATGGATTCCTGAATGACCAAAGTAGAAACCATATCGTTATAAATCTAGATTTGTATAGTAAAATGTGGCGAGGAGTAGCAAAACCCACCTCAAATTTCTTTGTAAATGCAGATAGTTTCTGCTCGTTGACATTTTGAGCTTCTTCTGCTAGCTTTGTTAGCTTAGTGAAATGCGTGTCTAGCGTCTTGAAGAAGTCTAACATCACCATGGAGACGGACTTAGCGGACTCCATTGATCGGGAATGCAATTCGCGCTGTTGCTGTGTGAATGCAGAGAGCTTCTCCTCTTGATGGTGAAGGCTACCTTGAAGCCCTTCAAGTAGTGCGTAAGCCTCTGATGTGAATCCTTTAAAGATCTGATTACACAGCGGGTCGAAAGTCAATTATAAGAATACAAGTGTCTTTATGAAATTGAGTACATGATTGATTCTCTTCTTACATCTTCCAATGCACAAGAATGTTTTGTCACTTCCGAGTTCAAGTCATTCAAAGTCGATTGGCTGTCTTTATCCAGATTCCCTGCTATATCATCTAAAGACTTGATGCCTGAATTGTACCTTTCCTTCAACTGTGCTAAAGTTCCCCGTAGTGTTTCAGTAGCCTGCAGAGAAGACGAGAAAAAGTTAGTTTTTGTTTGTGTAAACATGAACGTAGATCCACATTGTTTTTCATGTTACCTCTATCTTTGCAGATACGAAAGATGCCATAACGTTTTCCATGTCTTGCAATTGTTTTTCTTGCTGGCTCACTGAAGCTGCCACACTGCTGTTTAATAGCTCAAGTTGCTGTAGCAATTGTGACTGGAAGGCTTGGATAAGCGATCTATTACTGTTTTCAATTTTGTCCTTCCTCTCTGGAATCAATAGCTCAGTGAGTTTTCAGAATGTGATGGAAATTTTGGGAGAGAAGAGAGAGCAATACAAACCAATTTTGGCGAACAAGTTGGAAACATCAGATGCTGCATTTTCCAATTCTGCCTGAAGCTCGACAGCACGGTCAACAAGTGTTTTCTCTAAGAAAATGTGAAAAAGGTTAACCGAAGTATCATCTGAAAGACACTACAATCCAAACTCAGCTTGTATCCACATGGAAACCAACTTACCAGACTTAAGAAGATTGGATATCAAGTACTCTTTTTCCTTAATTGTTGCAACTGCCTGTCTATGTTTCTCTTCGAGATCTAGCAATGCTTGTTCAGTTTCCCAGAGCTTTTTCTGAAATCAGAAAGAGTACAAGTAGGTAATCCTTCAATGTCAGAGGAAAGGGGAACTGTGTTCGATAACAAGCTAGAAAAAAAACTTGGTCGTACCTCAGTCTTATCAAGCTTCTCTCTTAATCCAGCAGCTACAAGCTGTTCGGAGTTGTGCAGCTCTTGAAGCTCAACAATTTGCTACATTCAACAATCAGAATAGTGAGCATAACCTACTGTAATATAATCTTACAGCCAAAAAGCAAAGAAAAAACTGCACAATAATCTTTTGCATTTGAACTGCACACCTTGTCTTTAGCTTCACCGTCTACTTCCATTTGCTCTATCTTTTCAGCCATAGCCTGCAGTATCCGATACAAAATGAAGTCTGTATCTATCATATAAAATTGTTAAAATGACTGTGGCACTTAATTGTTAAAAAGAACTGTACCTTTTTCTCGGCTTCTTCTTGAGTATACCTCTCCTTTGGAATATAAATTCCATTTTTCTCCCTTGCGGCATAGACCTCTGAACAGTCACGTAACCCAATCAGCTTACTGTAAGTATTTGATAAACAAAGGAGGAGGTCAACATGTGACAAATGTATACCTTGCTTCAAACGTTCAATTTCGAAATACAAATCTTTCATAATAGCTGATTTCATCATCTTCTGGTTAACCTGAATGCAGAAGGAGGAGTGTTATATAACTAACGTAGCAGAAATAAAAGAGCAGCATATATTTGACGGACCTCTGGTTTATTTTTGATGTGTTTTGCACGGTGTGCATAATCAAGGGTACTGAGTGTTTCTTCCAAGCAATGGACAGAGGGTGAAACTGTAGCAATTACGCATGTTTTTGTTTTTCCTCCCAGAGAGTCTCTCAATAATCGTGTCAACTTGCTTTCTCTAAAATTTAAATGCATATAATCATATGATTAGAAACCTGTAGATCTGTGAAGGCAAAATCTTTATGTTACCTATATGGAATATGACCGGAATGTTCAACCAAAGCATTTATGACACGTCCGAGTGTGAGCAAACTTTTGTTGATCTCGCCAGCTTCCCTGGCTCTACCCTGCAATATAGTAACTCTCATATTGTTTAGTAAAATCATCAAGGTAAGACTCATTATTTTTTTTTGTCAATCTAAAAATCATAGTTCTTTAGCAACCTTAACAGAAGTACATGTGTTATTCACAGCATTGGTAAATTAAAGAAGAGAAAGTCTTTACTGTTAAGTGTACCTCTCGAGCACCAGATCGTGAAATATTCTCTGAACCAGCAAGATCAACTAGATTTAGCTTTCCACTTTTGACAATCTCTTCCCCCTCTGGAGTACATTCCTTAATGTGGATTGTAACCGAAAATATTGAATGAGATCTACTACTTTGTTTGTTGAGAAGAGTCTCTGCTGTGCGTCTCTTGGCTGACCCTTTCTCCAAGACTTTGTAAATCTCATCAGCAGTAGACACTATTTCTTCTTCCAATCCTCGGACAAAAACACCACCTTTTCCATCTTCCATAAGGGCCAGAGGTTTCTTTGATTTATCATCTGCAAATTTTGTTTCTTCCGGTGCTAAAAGATCCGTTAATTCTTCATTGTAGAGCTCAAGAAATGAAACTTTCAAGCTGTATTCAGCAGCACTTTGTGCTTCCAGTATATCAAATATCTGTTTTACTGCTCTAGGGATAACACCAGCGTCACTCGGGATTTCACCGTTCTGGCAAGAAAGAAATAGGTTCCATCAAATGAGAATTCAGTTACCATCAGTGAAAGATGCTTCAAATGATGTTCTTAAAATGGACGTTGTACCTTTTTTCTTGCTCCTCCTTCCATTGTGTATGTCTTTCCAGTTCCTGTTTGCCCATATGCAAAGATTGTGCAATTATACCCATCAAGAACCTCAAAGACAATTGGAGAAACTGCCTGATGATACAGGTCCTTTTGTTGTGATGTTGGCCCAAAAACCTAACAGATTTTCATACAATTAGTAAGCAAGATCCAGATACAGTTTTCCCAATCTTTACCAACCGATGCTTTCTTTCAGTTTGGAACATAATACACAAACTTCTCATTATGCACACTATCCAAAAATCCCTAAAGATTCAACCAAGAACTTAAAATGAGATTAAACTAACATAAAAGACTTCACAGTTAACACATAAGAAAGTTTAGAATGAGATGAACTAAAACCTTGTCAAACAAAAATGTTTTATCAATCTGCTTCCCAGCAATATTTTGTGCAACCGCCACTTCCCTTTTCCGGTCATTGCAGGTAAGCACCGCAGGTGTTTGTAACCTCGTCTCCTCCGAATTAAAAGGTCTGAAAACACACCATTACATTAAAGCAATAAAAAGAAGGTAACTACCGTCCTGCCTAAAAAGGAAATTATCGAAATGTACCTGCAACGAACAATAACTTGTATATTCACACCCTTTTCTTTCTCATTCTTGGTAGCTGGATTCGAGTTTGAGTCAAATGTTCTGAGATCTCGATTTGACTTATCAGTAGAACGTGGAGTCTGACATGGAGATTTCGTTGAACCTCCTCTTTTCGATTGGTTAGAATCCATCTATTCGCCTTCTTATAGTTCTTAAGCAACAAAAACTATGTATCCCTGCATAGTTTAGAGCGCAATATCAACCGCCATGGTAAGTCAAGGATCCACACAGATAAGTCAGGAAAAATCAAACCTCCATTGACCTAATAAACAGATCTAATACTCGAGAAGCCATGAAAAGGATCAAAAAATTTATACGGATTCAGCGAATCACGCCCTAAACGAGTTCGTAATTTCAAATTCGAAATTCCTACCAACAAATCATAGATGTATACAGGTTAAATCCCAAAATCGCGATTGGAATCGACAATGGAAGATATGAAACTTGAAATGCGACTCCGAATCACCAGAAAATTTGAGGAAACAGGAAATTACCAGCAAAAACTGTGCCGATCGATCGAACAGAGAATTCAGAGTTTAGGTTCCGATTCCTGGAAAGAAATCTCGTAGAATCAAGCGATTTCAAGCATATCGATTTGTAGGCGATGATGGTTTATCGTCCGACGAGAGAGAGAGAGAGAGAGAGAGAGAGAGAGAGAAGGAGAAGAATATGAGAGAGTTCTTTCTCTGAAAAGGTTAAACTAAACGAAATAAAAGTGGGGGAGAAAAATAAAAATGAAATTCGAAGGATTAAAATAAAAATATAAATGAGACCGTTACGGCAGCGCTGGCGTTTGACTTGTTAGTCGCTACGGAGCTAACGGCGTTAAATTTTGAGCCGTTATGTTGTAAAATCCGTGATCCGACCGTTGTGAAAAAGGACAACACACAAAAAGAAAAAAAGAAAAAAATAAACTAATTTGAAAATATTCGAATTTTGACTTTCGAAGTTTTAGCTTTTTGACCCTTGATTTTTCTTTCGAGTATGAGGGTTTGTTTTACCCATAAGCCAAAATGTTTTACTTTGTTAATTGAACATGTCATTTTTGTTCTCGTCTTTGAAACTTACGATTTATTAAAGTTGATCAACTGTATAAGAAGATCATTCGACGACAAAATGTTCATATTTATGCATTTTGATGCATAATATTATCACATTTTAAAGTTTATTTTGATTAATTCAGTAAATTAACGATTGTTACACAAATATATATGGACTCGTATACTTTTTATATTTATACGTGCGTTAACGTTAACAAAATTGTAAGATTATGACTAAAATTGGGATGGGTTAATTTAGCCGAAAATTGGTTAGTTGGGCTACAAAATTGGACCAGAACTTTAATAAAAAATTACTCCAAAAATAATAATTTTGATGGACCTTTGGTCCAAAAGTCCAAGCCCACACCGAGCCGAGCGGCAGCGGCGCGCGCACGTGTGTGGTTTCCATTTCACACATGCCTCATGCACTATACTACTTATTTGTAAACATGATAAGAGAAGGTAATATATATACCACTCAACTCTTTTCTCTTTTAGCAATGTGGGACTTTAGTAAGTGGGTTGACTTTAATTGTCACACACACCACACTTTGACCTCACATTTCTCATTCACTAATACTTTAATTTTAATTTATGAGCATTCCAAGTTGTAGTCTAAACTGCAAGCTTTCCAATGAATTCATAATCCGGTAATTACAGGCAACGACCTTGCCGGAAAAGTCACGGGAAAGTGATGAAAATCACTTGTTAAATTTTAGTTCTAACATATGTAAGTGGACTCAAATAGTATCACGATTCAAAAAAAAAAAAAAAAATATATATATATATATATATATATATTTTAAAACTATAGATAAACTAGATCTATCATTTTTAAAAACTTTTTCTCTCATGTTATATATTTTTTATATAAAAAATAGAACATTTCATACAAATAATTTGAGATAACTATTTTCCAAAAACATTTTTGATCATATTATATACTTTTTATTAAAAAAATTGAACATGACCGACAAATAATTTGAGATAACTCTGTGTAGGATATGCAACTAACATTGGTACATACTACATAGTTACAAATAATTTGAGATAACTCTGTGTATGATTTACTATTAGCTAGGTACACAGTTACATTTTTTGTTTACATTCTAACTATATATATAAGTATTTGATATATATAATACTTTTTTTGTAAATCTATATAACAAATAAAAAAATTGTTTTTTGGTTTTTTTAAAAGAAAGTTACAACAAAATGAAGTGTATTTCGAAATCCATATGTAAGAAAACAGATCCCCATTTACACTTGGAATTTTCGGAGTCAAATTTAATAAGCCCTAAAATATAATATTACTAACCCATATAATCTTAATCAATACAAGAAAATATATATGTCAAGTGAAAGAACATGGCCTCACGTCGAGGGAATAACACGCAGGTATCTCTAGATGTAAAACCACACGCGTGACTTAAGTTTACGTGGTGCCTAGAATATATGCAACATACAGTCTGACTATGATTAAATCTGACGATAATTCTTTGAATGGCTGAAAAGTTAAAGGATTAGACAAAATATCTCTTGAAACAATGCAACCATCACTAAAAGGGTGGTGTGGTGGCTTAGTGGTAACACAAGGGAGTTCTTTGTATCCCAGATTCAAATCTCTTGTAGGACGGAGAGTTATTCTTTAAATCGGAATATCCAAAGACTGTTTCCGGATACCGAAAAGATTATGAGCCAAAAGTTGGGAACTCCCACAGTGTATCAAAAAAAGCAACAATCAACCATCCGACTAATCCTCTATGATGAATGTAACTATCAAGTTGTCCATCTTTTCAGAAGTATCTCAGGAAAATTCTAATGGTGGTAAGAAACAAATCTTTGGCTTTTCAAAATATAGGTTCAAAGCATGATGAAGCTTTGAGGCTTTGTTGGTCTAGAAGTTAGATACTCCATCTTTTTAGAAGTATCTCAATGTAACTTATTGAGATATTGTGTCATACATCGTATCACGTATATTTAGGAATTTCAGCAATCAATTCCCTAATGATCTATAATATATATTAATCATGATCTTTTGTATTTAGAGCTAAGATACGCTCTCTGCATATATATGTATGTAATTATTCTTCTAAAAGAGATATAGAAATATCTTTCATGCTCTCTTTGTGTCTTCCTCTATTTCTTCATGGTATCAGAGCACAACAATTCATTGATCTAAAAAATTTCTGTTTCTTTAAACGAATTCGATGATGGCCAATTTGACATCCATCAACAACAACATGACTGATCCAAGAAACCCAACGAACCAAACGACGGTGGAGGTGAGACGCACTATTTCACCCTATGACTTGACGGCTGCTGATAATCCCGGAGAGGTGATATCACATCCGTTGTTGAAAGGAGCGAACTATGATGAATGGGCCTTTGGAATGAAGACATCACTCAGCTCGAGATAAAAGGTTGGCTTTCTTGATGGGTCAATCAAACGACCAGTTGAAAGATCTCCAGATCTGGAGGATTGGTGGACGATTCAAGCTTTGCTTGTTTCGTGGATAAAGATGACTATTGATGCATCTCTTCGCTCCAACATTTCACATCTTGATGTAGCAAAGGATCTTTGGGATCATTTGAAGAAGAGATTCTCTGTCACCAATGGACCTCGCATCCAACAACATAAAGTGGAGCTGGTCTTTTGAAAACAGAGAGGACTTGCGATTAAAGCTTATTATGGAAAGCTTAATTGCATCTGGGATAATATGACTAACTACCGACCTGTGCGTGTGTGCAAGTGCGGCAAATGTGAGTGTGATTTGGGAACACTCCAAGAACAAGACTGTGAGGAAGAGAAGGTTCACGATTTTCTTTGCGGGCTTGATGATAATTATCGAAATGTGAGATCCAGTCTTGTATCTCAAGTTTCGATTCAATCTTTGGAAGAAGTCTACAATGTTGTAAGACAAGAAGAAGATCTCAAACACAATATGAGAAGAAGTGAAGAAGCACCAGAAGTGGCTGCATATGCAGTTAATGCCACGTCACGTTTTAATCAAGTAAGAAGTGAAGAACAAGACAAAACGGTTGTTTGTAAGCATTGTCACCGTAAGGGTCACTCCTCAGACAGCTGCTTCGCCGTAGTTGGGTATCCAGAATGGTGGGGTGAGCGTTCAAAAAGTAGATCGATGCAAGAAAGGGGCCGTGGCGAAGCGCCTACGGCTCCAACCGTGGGACGTGGCAAGAACATATGCTATGCCAATGCTGTTCATGTTCCTACCATAACAAATCAGGAGC
The DNA here is from genome assembly GCA_964056655.1 of Arabis hirsuta. NCBI lineage: Eukaryota > Viridiplantae > Streptophyta > Magnoliopsida > Brassicales > Brassicaceae > Arabis > Arabis hirsuta. The sequence continues at coordinate 25,164,711 of OZ053298.1, read as the reverse complement.
ATGTTAACTATGCACTAACAGAGAAAGACAGCGACGGAGTGACTGGTTTGAGTGAAAGTCAGTGGAAGACACTCGTCAATCTCTTGAATGGTGGAGCAAGCACTAGCAACGAAAAACTTTCAGGTAAGTCTTATGATCCGTCTTGGATAATGGACACAGGTGCCTCACATCATTTGACTGGAAAGTTTTATTTACTCACAAATGTGAGACGAATGAATCCACTGTTGGTTATCTTGGCCGATGGTCGAGAGAGAATTTCTGTTCAAGAAGAAACAGTTGTGTTGGGTTCGAATCTGGATTTGAAATCTGTAATCTGTCTCGAAGAATTCACTACTGATCAAATCTCAATTGGGTAATTGATGGATGAGAATCGTTGTGTCGTACAATTGGCTGATAAGTTCCTTGTTGTTCAGGATCGCGATTCGAGGATGATGATTGGAGTGGGTAAACATGAATCTGGAACCTTCCTCTTTTCCAGAATGGAGATGGCTGCGTGAGTTACATCTCAAGACAAAAAATCTTACAAGCTGTGGCATAAGAGGATGGATCACCCGTTTGATAGAATAGTTGGTTCACTTCCGATTCTTAATGTTTTTGTTGTTTCTGAAATTTCAAATAAGGCATGTGATGTTTGTCTCCGTGCAAAGCAGACGCGATCTTCTTTCCCGTCTAGCAGCAATAAAACTTCATCTTATTTTGAATTAATTCATTGCACTCTTTGGGGACTGTATCGAACACCAGCGTATTTTGGTGCTCGCTATTTTCTTACGATTGTAGACGACTAGTACAAGAAAACACAAATTTAGCGTCGAAATTTAGCGTCGAATTTGCGTCGTAATTGTGTCGCTTACAATTTCCGACGCTAATTCGACGTTTATTAGGGACGACACCGTTCGACGCTATTCCAAAGCTATATAGCGGCGATTTAGAATAAACTTCAGTCGAGAGATGATTTCGACTCTAAATCGATGCAATTTTAGCGTCGAACATGTAGCGTCGAATATAGCGTCGCATATTGCATCGAATTTGGTAGGTAGGTAACACATTAAAAACGGGTTCACCTACCTATTTAGCATCGCTTAAAAACGACGCAAAAACGACGCTAATCCGATGCAAAATCGATGCAAATCTATTCGATGCTAATACGATGCTAAATAATCGATGCTAAATCACTGCTAAAATCTCCTATATATACCTGAGCAAACCCAGCCCAACAAATCATTCCACATTAAATGCAAAACATTTTCAGAATTTTTTTTTTCTTTTACTAAATTTAGAAAAAAAAATGGGCGATATATACGAACTCAGACGCTGGATGTATCGACGTAAAGATAAAAATGGAGGGTTTCAGAAGAGTTCCTGAACGACCTTGAAGTTTTCATGGCTCAAGCGAGTAGTGTGCCTACAATTCAACGGACCGGAGTGATGGTGTGCCCGTGTCGGAAGTGCAAAAATTCGAGGCCACAGACAATTGATACAGTTGGTACGCATTTATTTAATAGAGGGTTCACACCTGAGTACTATGTTTGGTTTTATCATGGGGAGGGATATGAAGATGAAACTTCGGGTAGTACTAGTTATCAACCTATGGATCATGGTTATTTAAATGAGCAATATGATCAGCATCAATTTGTTATAGAAAATGCTGATCATGATGTCGGGTTAGAGCATAATAGGTTCGAAGAAATGGTAACCGATGCATTTCCTGGAGTTATGTCTACTCCTGATGTTGCTGAGGAACCCAATGTAGATGCTAAATTTTTTTATGATATGCTTGATTCTGCAAAACAACCAATCTATGAAGGTTGTAGGGAAGGTCTGTCTAAATTATCATTGGCATCTAGGATATTGACAATAAAGTCTGATCATAATCAATCTGAGAGTTGCATGGATGATTGGGCAGCTCTTCTAAAAGAATATTTGCCAGAGGGTAACCAAGCTGGTGAGTCATATTACGACATACATAAACTAGTCTCTAGTTTAGGATTGCCCTCGCAGATGATAAATGTTTGCATTGACAATTGCATGATATTTTGGAAAGATAATGAAGATCTACAGGAATGTCGATTTTGCCACAAACCAAGATTTAAGCCCCAAGGAGCTGGTAAAAGTAAAGTGTTGTACCAAAGAATGTGTTACCTGCCCATAACAGATAGGCTACAAAGGTTATACCATTCGGAACGAACACCTGCATCAATGAGGTGGCATGCGGAACATTAAACTATTGAAGGAGAAGTTCATCATCCTTTTGATGCAAAAGCTTGGAAACACTTCAAATCGGTACACTCTAATTTTGCTAAAGAGAAGCGCAATGTTTATCTTGACCTATGTACTGATGGTTTTAGTCCGTTCGGTATGTCTGGCAGGTAATATTCTTTGTGGCCGGTTATATTGACACCTTATAACCTTCCGCCTGATATGTGCATGCAGAGGGAATTTCTGTTTTTGAGTTTTTAGTCTCTGGTCCGAAGCATCCAAGAAGATCTATTGATGTGTTTTTACAGCCACTGATTCACGAGTTGAACATGTTGTGGTCTCATGGGGTTCGTACTTTTGATTATTCAAGGAAAAAGAATTTTACCATGCGAGCTGTGCTTATATGGACGATAAGCGATTTTCCAGCATACAAAATGTTATCTTGTTGGACAACACATGGTAGGTTATCATGTTCGTATTGCCAAAATGACACAGATGCCTTCCAACTAAAAAATGGTAGAAAATCTTGTTGGTTTGATTGTCACTGGAGGTTTCTCCCTATGAATCATTCGTACCAGGGGAACAGGAGGTTGTTCACAAAAGGCAAACGTGTACGTATCCCCCCACCTCCATATCTTTCAGGAGAGCAAATTGAAGGTCAACTTGATTATTGGGGAGCTCAAGACACAGCAAAACGTGGTGGTAACTGGCTTAATATCCCGACCAATCTCCCAGATAGATAACTTGAAGAACATAATTGGCATAAGAAGAGCATTTTCTGAGATCTACCATACTGGAAATATCATCTATTGCGCCATAATCTTGATGTCATGCACATTGAGAAAAACTTTTTCGATAACATCAAGGACACCATCTTAAACATTTCAGGCAGGTCTAAAGACAACTTGAAGTCTAGATTGGACACCATCTTACATCTCACGGGAGATGGGAGAGCTCCAGTGCCTATCTTTAGATTATCAAGCAAAGGCAAATCAACATTCTTCAACTGGGTTCCACCGAAGTTAAGTTCCCAGATGGATACGTGTCAAAACTTTCTAAGTCTGTGGAGCAAGGGAAAAAAATTTATGGTATGAAGAGTCATGATTGTCATGTGTTTATGCAGAGATTATTGCCTTTCGCCTTTGCCGAGCTTTTGCCAACGAACGTGCATGAATCACTTGCAGGTATATTTTCTATGACGATATATAAATATCTAAACAAATGATGTGTGTAAAATTACATTTCTTTTTTGGTTGATACTGGACTTTGGGTTTAGGTGTTAGAGCATTTTTTCGAGATCTGTGTGTGCGAACTCTAACTGAGGATGAAATTCAACAACTAAACAATAACATTGCAATATTCCTGTGCAACTTAGAAAAGATATTCCCTCCATCTTTTTTTGATGTGATGGAGCATCTTCCTGTCCATCTTCCTCACGAAGCCGATTTAGGAGGGCCAGTTCAATTTCGTTGGATGTATCCTTTCGAGAGATTCATGAAACACTTAAAAGGAAAGACAAAAAATCTGGCTAGGGTTGAGGGATCAATTGTTGTGGAAAGTTTAACCGAAGAAACCTCTCATTTCAGCTCATATTACTTCCCCCCAACTGTCTGGACACGAAAAAGAGCTCCACGTAGGTACGACGATGGTGGCATCTCGCAAACGTATCCAGTTTCTGATGTCCCATATATATTCTATGCAGTTGGTAGGCATGCCAGAATCACAAGAGAAGAAGATTGGTTCTCCTACGAAGACTACAATTGTGCACACACATATATTCTCTTACAATGCGACGAAGTTAGCCCATTTTTGAGGTAAATATTATAATTACCAACTATGGATTGAGGTCAAAAGTGTTATTTTCGTACTTATATATGATTTGAAATTTTTTGTTATAACTATATTTTCTATTAGTGAATTCATTCGCCAAGTTAACGAGGCTTTCCCAAATGCATCCACCGGTGAGATTGACAAACGTAAAGATCTACACTTTGCTAAATGGTTGAGGACTCAGGTAAGTTAAAAAAAACAAAAGTAAATATATATCTACTTTTCGTAAAAACCTATATATACAATTTGTGTATACTATATTTACAATGTGTATACTATATTTGCCAGGTTGATTATGGAGACACGTCATACCCTGTATGGTTTAGAGAGTTGATCCAATGTCTGTTGGGGAAAGTTACGTCATCTCCAATGTATTTTACACGAGGTTATGTATTTCATACGTTCGAACGTGGCAAAAATAGAGCAACTGCGAACTATGGTGTGGTAGTTCGAGCCGGGGACACGGAATTTTATGGCATTATACAAGACATTGTTGAAGTACAATTCCTTGGTTTGGTTAACTTAAAGTGCACCCTTTTCAAATGCGAGTGGTTTGATCCAGTTGTCGGACGAGGGGTTCGAGTAGGAAAATTTGGTTTCATCGATGTTAATGGATCGCGTTCTTATGCAAAGTACGATCCATTTGTCCTTGCATCACAAGCTGATCAAGTTTGTTTCATTCCATATCCACGTGTTAGAAAAACAGGGATTTCATGGTTATCTGTGCTTAAAATAGCTCCTAGAGAAATGATAGTTGAATCCGACGACGCTCCTATGCAATATGAAATTGTCGTGGACCTAACAACTGCAGAACAAGATATAGACAACATCATTCTTATAGATCCGCAAAATCGAGAAGCTGAAATACTACCGGATGCTACCGATGCAGAAAACCCCGAAGACGAGTTCGCAAACGAGAGTGGAGAAAGTACCGATGAGGATGACGAGAACTCAAATGACGATTCAGAGTGAATCATATATTAGTGTTTTTATTTGCATTTGTGGATTAGCGTTTTTAATTCATTTATTTCCAATAATTTAAATTTGCTTTTGTATATATTTTTGAAATTTTTTAATTTTTAAAAAAAAATTATGCTCAATCGACGCTAATTCGATGCTATATTAGTGTCAAATTAGCGTTGGAATACATCTGGTCGACGCTAATATAGAATCGAATTAGCGTCGATTAAGCATAATTTTTAAAAAAAAAATTAACATTGTCGAAAATATATACTAAACCAAATATATGTTTGTATCTTAATTGCGAATGAATAAGTATGTACAAATTATATATGTTATCTACATTGTATTCTCTTATAAAAGAAATTAGCATCGAAATACATTAATTCGACGCTAAATGAAACATAATTTTACATTTAAGGTTTAGGGTAAATGAATAAAAGATTATAGCGCCGACTATTCAGAGTAAAGAATAAATGTTAAATCTATTGAAATATATAATTGCAACCAAATAATTATATATTTATAATTTAAAACAAAAGCATGTAATGCCTTTGATTTCTAAAAACTAAATAGGTTTACATATATCATCATAACCTTATATGAACAATATAAGTATTTTAAAACTTCAACTTTTAAAATTACTCGGTAATAACAAAGATTGAAATGGCTAAGATAGTTTTCGTACCGGTGGCGGTTTCGTTACCATAAACCCCAAACTTAAAATTATGTTTCATTTAGCGTCGAATTAGCATCGACATACAATAATTCGACGCTAATAGCAACGATTTAGCGTCGAATTAATGTATTTTGATGCTAAATGAAACATAATTTTACGTTTGGGGTTTAGGGTATAGAATGGAAAACGTATTGGTTTTTTGGGATTCGATCCAAAATCGACGCTATAATGAATTAATTTGATTTAACCAATGGCGGTAAACCGAAAAATTTCATATTAATTTGATTTAACTGGTAAATAGATTTAACGTCGAATTAGCATCGAATAGATCTTTCAATTCGACGCTAAAGCAAAAAATTTCCTGACTCAACCCGCGGAAAACATTTATTTAGCGTGGGAAACTAAAAACTACAATTCCCCACAAATTTAAATACGATCCATCGCTATTCCGACGCAATTTTGCATCGAAATAGCGTCGGAATAGCGACGGATCACGTAACATTAAAACTCCCGATAATCTTCTTCCTCCTTCTTCCTCTTTCTTCCTCGTCTCTTCTCTGCAAATCCTCTTTCTTCCTCTTTCTTCCTCGTCTCTTCTCGAATCATTCCCGCCGGCGAAAATCTCTCGGCCGCTCCCATCTCGGATCCGCCGCATCCCTCTCTCTCCGCCGCGCGTCGAGTTCTCCGCCGATCTCTTCTCTCTCCGCTGGACATCAAAACCTCCACCGGGCGTCGAAACCTCCGCCGCCGGTCGCCTGCAAAATACTCCGCCGGTGAAAGATTATGGTATAAACAATTTTTTTTTCCAATTTTCAAATATTATAGAATGGATTATGGTATAAAAACATCATTTTCTTGATTAGTAGGAAATAGAATGGATTTGTAGGAAATGAAATTTCTAGGAGGTAAATTTTTAGGAAAATTGTTTTAGAAAATGGAATTGAATTTACATTTGATAGAATGGATTTATGTGTTTGTATTGATAAGTTATATATAAATTTAAAAATTTATGAATTTATGCCTCATAAAAACGAATTTATGAATTTATGAATCTTTTATGTAAAATAGTTTAAAAACGAAATTAATGGATTTTTACATTTAAAATAATAATTAAATTAAAATAAATATCGATTTTACAATTTATTTTACAAGTTGTTTATGGAAAATATAAAATTATTTTTGAAGTTAAATTTATGGATTTATGTGTTTGTATTAATATTATATATATAAAATTTATAAATTTATATTTTTCATATTTTAATTTAATTAATTTATTTTATTTTATAGGCGGATCCACCACCTTCATACAGACAGTTATTTGGCGAGGATGCGACGATTCCCGGAGCCGATAGATGTCGCGGATCAGGATCAGGATCAGGATCAGGGTCGGGTGCGCAGGCTGCGACCTATCGTCCACGGACTCCATCGTGAGCTCCACCGCGAGCTCCGCCACCGCCTCAGCCAGAACCAGAGCCACAGCTAGAAGAAGACGAAACAGATCATCCCGATGACCACCCTGAGGTCCCTTCACCTGCAAACGCTCCTCTTATGATGCTGATTACCGAGCTTCTCTGCCAACCTGGACGTGAGACACGGGTTACGGTTCTCCAGCCGATTATGCTTCCTGGTACATTATGGTATGATTAATTTTTTTTCAACATTACTAATTAATTTTTTTTAATAGTAATTAATTTTTAATATTAACAATTTAATACTTTGTTTTACAAGTTTAGTGATAACAAAGTTTTGCGGTCGGTCACCAAGGCCATCAAGGCCTATTTCACTCAGCCGCATGCTAATTGGAGCTAGACGCCGCAGCATGTTCGGAACATTTGGTTCGAGTCATGGGCGGTAAGTCGTTTTATATTATTTATTTTTATTTATTAAAGTATTTGATTTTAAATATATTCATAACATTATTCGTATTTTTGTAGTAAGGGTGGCACTGGAGGAATTTTATACTTTCGAAGTGCGAGTGAAGTTCGAGCAGAAGGCCCTAAAGCATCTCAACGGTTACATCGGTAACTTGAAGAAGGTGTGGCGCGCGATAGGCGATGAGGCGAAGCCGATAGGGATGGATCCCGATGTTTGGTCAGGTTTAGTGCAGTTTTGGAAGGATCCCCATTCGGTGGTTAAATCGGGGAAGTGCTCTGCATCCCGTCTCACGCCGGTGGCTGAAGGAGATGGACCTTCAAAGCATTGTGCGGGTCAATCATCGTACGCCACATTACGACTGAATATGGTAATATTTTAATTAAATTAATTTATTTGATTATTAGTATTTTAAATATTTTTTTATTAAATATTTTATTTTTAGCTATGTTTATTTTTGTTTAACTGGCTGATGGCGGTGATCTTCCTCCGATGGTTAAAGTGATGGAGAAAACTCATCGGAAGAAAGATGGGACGTTTGTTACCGCTCAAGCGGAAAAAACGTTCAACGCATACAATGCATGACTGGCAGAGCTAGATGAGTCTGTCCAGTCTACGATGGGTGTCGAAGATTTCGATAGACTTTGCGAAGAGGTAATTTTTTTAAGTTCTTATATTATATTTAAACTTTTTTTTATTACAATTTTATTGTATAACACTTTTATTTTATAGGTTGCACTAAAGAAGAAAGGACGAACGATGGGTGTTGGATCCATCAGGGATGTCCCAGCAGCTTCTTCGTCTGCTCGATATTCTTACACTCCGGGATCGTCTGAGCCGCAATTGACCAGACAGTTGGATGCTGCTAATACTAAGATTGCGCAGCTAGAGACTAGTCCCTCGTCAATAACCGGTCTCTTTGACATCATTGTAGTGGATAACCCGTCATTAGCAACTGCCTTGCAAGGGTTTCGCCGTCCTCCAGCGCCTCCTACACCTCCCGGTCCATCGCAATTCGAGCAAGAATCCGAAGAGATGATTCGAGAAGATGTCATCAACCTGAGGACCCAACAACATCAGTGATTAGCGTTTTAATTTAATTACGGATAGTTTTTTTTTTATAATAGTTTAAATTTTTAGTATATTTTATAATATTTTTTATAAAATTTTCATTTTTTTTTTAAAATGTTATCAGATTGAAGCGAAATCGATGCTATTTCGATGCTAATTTAGCGTCGAATTGGCGTCGTAAAACTGCATCAAATTTATTTGACGCTAATTCGACGCTATATTGCATCGAAATAGCATCGAATGTTCGACGCTCATTAGCATCGAATAAGCGTTGACTCCATCGAAACTTGTCGACCTTAATTCGACGCTATTTTTGCATCCAATTAGCGTCGAAATCTTTGACGCTAAAATAGCGTTGAAATGGCATCGAAAATAATTTAGCGTCGACGATTTAGCGTCGAATTACGCTAAAACTGTGTTTTTTTGTAGTGGACTTCTCGCGAAGTGTATGGAATTGAGTTTACAAGCTTCTCAATGACAAAACAGAAAACATCTCTGCATCTCAAAAATTCAATCTCCATGGCTAGCCAACAATTTCACAAGAAAGTGAAGCCTATTCGAAGCAATAATGGAACTGAGTTTACAAGCTTGACCGGATACTTCTTTAGTCAAGGAATAATCCATGAAACCTCTTGCGTGGGAACACCACAGCAAAATGGAAGAGTCGAAAGAAAACATCGTCATATTTTGAATGTGGCTAGAGCATTACGATTTCAAGCAAATTTGCGTATAGAGTTTTGGGGTGAATGTATATTGACTGCTGGGTACTTAATTAATCGCACACCGAGTTCGGCTATGAATGGATTGACACCGTATGAGCAGTTGCATAAGAAAGTGCCTGACTATGATCATTTAAAGGTTTTTGGGAGTCTTTGTTATGCTCATAACCAAAGACACAAAGGAGATAAGTTTGCTGCTCGAAGTCGAAAATGCATATTCGTCGTATATCCCTACGGGAAAAAGGCTTGGAGATTATACGATATGGAAAAACAGGAGTTCTTTGCGTCATAAGATGTGATCTTCCATGAAGACGAATTTCCTTTCTCAAAACATGTACCTGATATCTCTTGAAACGAATTAGAAGAAGAAGAAGAGTTATGGGATCCAATGTCACTAAGCCCAGTTCTGATACTGAAAACCAGGCCCGTGTCTCTACACTTTTAGTAGGCCCAACAACTTTTGGCCCAAATGAAGCCTCACCTACATCATCGAATCCTTTTTCAACAGAGACTACTTCATCGACATCTACACATGTCTCGACGACGACATCTGAATCACAAATTGATTCACCGACGACCTCTACAACGATTCCGGCCAAATAACTCCAATTCCATCTCCGACAGTGCCTCCTTCTCCGGTAGTCACTCTGGATTTGAATCCAATGGTTGACAGCGAAGCACCTATTAATTCGTTGCCTGTGGAATCTCAACCTGGGAGAGGCCACATGAAAAAGACTTTGCCGGTAATTCTTAAAAACTATGTTGTGAATACGGTTCAGAGTAAGCTTTTGACAAGTTGCACAGGTAAATCTGCATATCCTATTGCAAATTACGTGAATAGCAATCGCTTCTCTGCCACACATTGAGCTTATCAAGTCGCAATAACAGTTGCTTATGAGCCTCGCACATTTAAGGAAGCCGTTCAGAAACGGGTGTGGAGGAACGCTATGGGGAATGAAGTTGAGGCTTTTGAGGAAAATTTGACTTGGACTCTTGTAGATTTGCCGAAAGGGAAACGTGCAATTGGTTCAAAGTGGGTCTACATAATTAATCATAGTTCAGATGGTTCCATTGAGCGTTATAAGGCTAGATTAGTGGCTCTTGGGAATAACCAGATCGAAGGTGAAGATTATGGAGAGACTTTTGCACCTGTTGCAAAAATGGGAACTGTTCGATTGTTTTTGCAAGTGGCTGCAGGTAACAACTGGCCCGTTCATCAAATGGATGTCCACAATGCGTTTTTGCATGGTGATCTTGATGAGGAGGTTTACATGAAACCTCCACCCGGATATTACTTAGAGAGTGAAACGAAGGTGTGTCGATTGTACAAATCTATTTATAGATTAAATCAAGCACCGCGGTGTTGGTTTGGGAAATTGGCAAAAGCTTTGCGAACATATGGTTTTCAACAAGATCATTTGGATCAATCGTTGTTCACATTTGAAAAATGTGGCATTTGAATCAATATTTTGATATATGTTGATGACATGATCCTTACTAGTAATTCATTGGAAGCGTTGAATGTTTTCAAAGGGTATTTGGCTTCTTGCTTCAAGATGAAAGATTTAGGTGTTCTGAAATACTTCTTGGGAATTGAAGTGTCTAGAAGTTCCTCTGGAATGTATCTCAATCAGCGTAAATATGCATTGGATATCGTCTCTGAATGTCGCCTGTTGGGAGCGCAACCATTAGCGTTTCCCTTGGAACAGAACCACAAACTAGCACTCTCCACTTCCCTTTTGCTAGTTAAACCTAAACCTTATCGCCGGTTGATTGGAAGGTTGATATATCTCGCGGTAACGCGACCAGACTTGGCTTTTTGTGTAAATGTTTTGTCACAGTTTATGCACTCTCCAAAAGAACACCATTGGGAGGCAGCTCTACGTGTAGTGCGATATTTGAAAGGGAATCTAGGACAAAGAATTCTCTTGCGCGCCGAGACTAACTTTCAAATAACGGGATGGTGCAATTCAGATTGGACCAGCTATCCTGTAACCCGTAGGTCCATCACTGGTTATTTTGTTCAACTCGGACCGTCTCCAGTCTCTTGGAAAACACGCAAACAACCTACTGTTAGTAGATCTTCTGCAGAAGCAGAATATCATGCTGTTGCTTCTCTTACATTTGAACTCTTGTGGGTTAAACGTGTTCTCAAGACTATGGGTGTTAATCATGACCAACCAATGCGCGTTTGTTGTGATAGCAAGGCAGCTATACACATTGCCACAAATCCAGTTTTTCACGAGCGAACAAAACACAATGAAGCCGACTGCCACTTTGTCCGAGATGAGATTCAATCAGGTACCGTTCTTACTACTCATGTTGACACTCGCTCTCAGTTAGCTGACATATTCACCAAACCTCTCGGTCGACAAGCTTTTCTAGACTTTCGTACCAAGCTGAGCATTCTTGATTTGCACGCTCCAGCTTGAGGGAGGGATATTGGGATATTGTGTCATATATCGTATCCCGTATGTTTAGGAATTTCAACAATCAATTCCCTAATGACCTATAATATATATTAATCATGATCTTTTGTATTTAGAGCTAAGATACGCTCTCTGCATATATAGATATGTAATTATTCTTCTAAAAGAGATAGAGAAATATCTTTCATGCTCTCTTTGTGTCTTCCTCTGTTTCTTCATAACTACTTCTATATATCTGTTTAGTGTTGTTCCGCACCTAATCCTCCTCATCCTATTTGCGTTTTTTGTTGTTGTTGTCGTTATTGTTTTAGTGTTGGTAGTACTAGTTCTCACATGATCACTGTATCTTTTCAATTTTTAGATTAATAAAAATCTTTTAATAAAAAAAAAAAAACTATTCAGTTGTTCACCCGCTAGAGGTTTTTAATGAGCGTAAAATATAATGTGACATAATTCCGACTGACCAAATAAATGTACAAGTGTTTTTAGAGGTAATTGAATTTAGATTAGAAATGTTTATTTATTTTGTCTGAATCACCTTAATGAATAAGTTACACATACAACTAAAGAAAAATTATTTAGCACTATTAAACTTTCAATATAAAAAACATTGATTATTAAAGTTTGTAAATAGTAAGAATTTTTTGTTGAATTAGATATATTTAATCAAAATGTAAAGGTATTATTTTATATATAAAATTAAAAAATAACTTAAGAAAATTATATGATAAAGTCATATAAACAAATGAGAAAAATATGAAAAGAAAACAATCAAAAGAAGCAATGTTTTTACCGATGAAAATTAAAAACATGAGAGCATAGAAAAAAGATAGATAAAAAATGAGTTTTTAAAAAATATCATTTTTGAAATGCTATATTTCAAAAATACCACTAATATTATAAAAATATCATTTATATATGTGTTAAGTATGTTATGTTAGAGTTTAGTTTTGAAATTTTATATTAGTATTAACTATGTTATGTTAAAGTTTAGTATTGAAAATTTAGGGTTTGTTAGCGTCAAAATATTTTTAAAAGTTTAGTTATTTAAGGTTTAGGGTTTGTAATTTTTTTAATTTGTGACATTTTTGAAAATGGACAACTTATGATAATATTTTTGCAAAACAATATTTTAAAAGTAAAATTTTTACAGTTGTCCCTAAAAAAAATAAGTCATGGAACATCTAACCCTAATAAAAAAAAAAAATATATATATATATTACTTTTTCTAGTACTCACAACTTAGAAAACCAAATAACATAAGTTTTGACCAATTTAACCAAATTAAATCTGAAATAAGATCTTCATAATTTAAGGAAATTAGGCTTTATATTATCGAATGAGCATCTTATTCATTATCTAACGTATAATGAATCAAAATATAGTGACTAACAATTGTAGGTCCTGATTTCCTCTTAATGAAAAACAATAAAAAAAAATGAATTTTACAAAATGTACCACCTTTTTATAAGTCTTATAAGTCACATTTTGGACTATAGCATATGACAATTGACATAATTGCCCCTGAGTTTGCTTATGTCCTTCGCTCCATCTCTATCCACCATCATCCATTATCGATTCCGTTTTTGTCCACAACCATGTTTGTCCACCGCCATTCACCACCGTTTTCGTTCACAACCAACGTCATCATCTTCGTCCACGACCATTGTTATCGTCTTCGTCCACAACCACCGTCGCTATCTTTATCCACCACTGTCTTCGTCGCCGTTTCTGTCCACGACCACTGTGTTCATCTTTGTCTACCATCATCACCAACCACCGTTACGTTTTCGGCCATAATTTGTTTTTGTCTTTGTCCCTCTTTCTCTCTCTTCCCATCTACAACCACTGTCGCCGTATTTGTCCATGATTACTGTCTCTCATGTTCTTTGTCCACCCTCTCTCGTCGTCTTTCTTATTCTTCTTCTTCTTATTCTTTTATCCACTCACCTACCAACTTATTTTGAAAGATTTCATCACATATAATTACTATGTTTTATACTTCCATTAATACAATCTATCCAGAAATATCAAAAACTGAGAACATTCACCACATAATTCAAAGACATGCATTAGTTACCAAATACATTTGTGAGCAGATCATGACATGCAGGGATAAATCAACACTTGACTCAATGAGATCTAGTCATAAACATGCGTGAGTGAACCAACAACTAAAGCATCTAACTCTATCCAAAACATGCATGCTTGGTTTGACATTTTATCTCAACTATCCAAGCATTTTTTTCACACAACATACATCACCAACTCTCACGAATTGTGTTGGTGGAGTGGATTCCCAATGTGAACAGATCTTCCTTTCCGTAACTCGATCAACCTGAAGCTACAAACAAATATCTAGCATAGAAATTGAGCCAAATAAATCTAGGCTAAAATCAAGAAAAAAATCTAGATCTAACCGTGATTTTTACCCTTGACTATCCACATAATAAGTCGGCTCAAAGATTTTTCTAGACTCGGGTCTGGGTAAGTTTCAACAAGGTTTGGATAATAGAATTCGAGAATGGGTACAAAAATTTATGGAAAAGGTGATATTTATAACCCATACCATGGAAAACTCCCTAGACTTCTTTATGCCAAGTGTGGAACATGTTGGCACGTGGCAAACTGCTACCAAATCTCAGCCCAGATGCGCATAGCATGTGTAGATGCATGCATGACATGTGTTTGTTTGGTTGTGCTGATACAAAACACCCTTCACGTGCCAAGGTCGACCACCCCTCGACTCGCAGTCGTATTGCCTTGACCCGCGGTCATATTGACTTGACCCTTAAGCATTTATCTCGACACGAATAGAATTTCCTCAACCCATATTTGTTTTCCTCGAACCAAACTGGATTTTATCGACCCAAAATCCATTTGACATGTTGTTCTAAATTTTCCAAGTTGAAATTTTTTGGTTTCGATACTCATTTGTATCCCGAGCATTGGTACTTGATGGGCAGTTGCAACTAGAGTGGTCAAGCTAGCTTGACAATATGCGGCTAACTCAACTTAAGCTTATTTATTCTTAATTCAGATCGTTCTCTTAATTTTGGCCTAAGTAGTTTTTCCACTGATTTGAATGCTAGTGTCTTTTGTTAGCTCGATTTGGATCGTGGTTGCTCGTACTGTTCTGTTGGCCCACTGCCTTGTTCCATCTATTAGAGGTTTTTTTTTAATTGAATTTTCTATTTAAGTTTTATATGATCGTTTTGACTCTTCTTTTTTAGGATCGGCTCCTTCGGCTGTCTTTAGCCCCTTATCAAGGTTATTATAGTATCAATCATGATGCATGACCAATGCTAGAGTATCAGTTTGAAGAGTATCGACCCTAGGCCTAGGGTGAGCCCGTGACTGGTACCTGCCCCTTCTTGAGTTTGCTACATGCGCATGCTTCTTTTGCAAACTAGAAGGATACGTCTTTACTAAAACATGTGTAACTCTTCAACCACAACTCTAAATGACTTGAAAAAAACTCGATTAGAAAAATGTAAAAATCTTTGGATCGGTTTGACATATATATGCCAAACCGGTCCGAACATTTCTAAATATATATATGCCAAATCAGTTCAAAGATTTCTAAATTTCAGTAAAAATACTAATTATAAGCTTTTAAGTAAAGTACAGTTGTAAAGAAATATCCCATAGTAAAATACAGTTGTCAGAAAGTTTATTTCCTTCAGAATTACAAAGTAGTAACAGAGCCAATAACCGTTTTCTCTATTTCAGACTTTTAGTAAGGAATGCTATAAGAAATAACTTAATTTGCATACTTTAGTGGGAAATAATATCTCAGATAATTTCATTTTTTTAATTTTTGAGAAATATATAATTGACAGATAAGATACAGCGTAACAGGTAAAATAATAATATTGTATGTAAAATATATAATGTTTATACCTTATACGTAAATAATAGGGATACTTTTAAAATTCTTAAAACGCTAATAAATCAATTCTATGATAATAGAATGTATTAAAAAATAGATTTACTTTATAATGACTTATGGTGTTAAAGTTTCAAGGTTAATATTTCTCTATAAATACGAAACATATTTTTGTTCGCCAACATCAACATTTTTGTATTATTTGTAAAATTACTTTTAGGAATGGCGGAAAACAAAGGAGGTCGTAAGAAAATAGAGTTGGTGAAAATGAAGAAGGATAGCAACCTTCAAGTTACTTTTTCAAAAAGAAGATACAGTCTTTTTAAAAAAGCTTGTGAACTTTGCACATTATGTGATGCAGATATTGGAATGATTGTGTTTACACCTTCTCAGAAAGCTTTCTCATTTGGCAATCCAGATATTAAATCTGTAATTAACCGTTTCAACAATGGTTTTCATAACCCTCTTCAACTTATGGGAGGCGGTCGGAACGCATTTATCCAAGCTCACAACGAAAAACTCACAGAGGTAAATTTCAACTGATTTCTTTTCCTTTTCTTATTTCTATGTTTTATTAAAATATATAAATAGATGATCAATTTTTATATATTCCAAACCATTGATTATACAAAACCAACTCAATGTATTTTATATATATATACAATTTTTTTGTCTTATATACACAATAAATGTTGTGGTTAATTGATAAATTATACATTGCAAAACAATTCGCAGGTGAATATATGCCAATGTACATGCATAAAATTGGCATGAAAATCATTTCACCAAAATTGTTTTACTCGTTTATATAATGAGACTGTGTTGTTTCAGAAATTCTGAACATGTAACACATACACAGCCGTTTATTTCCCTCGACAAATTAATATGAAAGCTTATAATTAAGGTTCCCTTTAATTTTTATTTTTATATAAACATATTGATTACAGACGGTAAATATAACTGCAGGAGTTAGCAAAGCTTGAAATGGAGAAAAAAGGTAAGAAAGTTTTGGATTGTATACAAAATAAGAGAGAGCAAATAGCGAAATGGTGGGAAAAACCTCCGAATGAGCTTGACCTTACTCAAACCACTCATCTAATAATTGCTTTGGAAGATCTGAGAAAGGAGTTGGGAGGTCAAACGTTGCAGACAATTGTGCCTCAAAATTACCAGAGAGGAAGTCAAACTGTCCCAAACGGTGGTAGTGATAATACCGATATTTTTGGCAAAAGAAGAATGATGGATGTGAATGTATTCAACTCTAATCCGAACATGATTATTCCTAATCGTGGACCAATGGTTGCACATAACAATAACAACGTTTCTGAGTTGTTTGATCCAGAATACAATATGAATAGGTCAATGTACAACCACAACCATCGCTAGGAGCAAGGTCAGGAGCAAGCACAAAGATTGAATATCAACATCATCCAAATCATGGTTCTCATCACTTTAGACAAGCATTTTGGTTGTATTGTGTGTGTTTAAATGATTAGATCTTTGGATAATAAATTGGTTTAGCTATTTCTTTTTCTTTTACTTTTTCAACATTTTCGTTGTTGCTGTTTTCTGTTTCAATTTAATTGATGTCTGAAGTAATTTTATTTGTTTTACATTATTTGATTTTCTCATATTTCTAGGCATAGTTTTCTTCACTTTTAATGTTTAAAACCATTCATATTATGCAGGCTATGTTACTATTGATCAAATACTTTTTATTTATGATAAAAATAATTATTTTATATTGGAAAAGATAAAAAATAGACAATTTATTGAGTTTCTTAATTTATGTGATTTAACTTTAAACATTAAATAAATTGAAACGGAGTGAGTATTTGAATAATTATTTTTGACATAAATTTCAAATTTAATTTATTCACGACCATTTTAGTTTTTTTTCTGGATTTTGTTTGGTAAATAAGCTAAAAATGAATAAAATTAACAAAAAATGATGTGGTGATAAATCATAAATAAGTAATATAATTTTTCGCACGTGATACAATAAAATAGTATGACATTATGAAACTAGCATGTTATCAGATAAAATAACATGATATTTGTTGTAAAAAAGTGAGAAATCTATGATATTTTTAAAAGTACACCTGATAAATAAAACAATTTATTTACTATTTTACCATCAGTTATTTTTGAATATAAAATAGTGATATATGATTATTTAGTGTATCAAATAACTATGATATACACCATCCATTTCAAAATGACTGATTTTCTAGAATTTTCATTCATATTAAGAAAATAAATTAATGTTTAACTATGAATGTATTATTTTTGTGCTAAACGATTTTCCATAATTTTTAAACCAATAATATTTTAATAAAATCAACGAATATGTCTTAAAACTAATAATTCATTATCATTAATTCATAAAAACTGCAGAGAAAATGTAAAAAATCAATCTTTATGAAACAAATTTTTATTTTAGAACATCAAACATTTTGAAACGGAAAAAATAATTTAGAAGTAACCACCGTTATCGGGCTTATCTTTCTCCTCTTCTCTCTCTTTCTCCATTAATGTTTATAGTGGTAAGTTCTTGCTCTTGATGACGGCATGTTAACATGTTGTTGTGACCGAGTTTCAACTCACCGAAATCAACGATTAAAATGGCTAAGTATAAGAACTGTGCCTAGCCAAAAATCTCGGGTCGAACTGATAAATTGTGGGCTGAACCGAAGGCATCTTTGGCTAAAGTTAGAAGAGAAATTGAAACTTTATTGGAACTTCCACGAAGAAAAACATAAAATATGAAATCAAAAATGTTAACTATAAATAAAATAAAATTAAAACTTTAAAATCGATATAAATTTATAATTTTTGAAATATAATCTACATGGAACAAGAATTATACTCTAATAAATAGTTGCTCAGTCAGAACTACACAAGTTATAATTACGCGGGTTATTAATTTCAAAATTTAAATATATTTAGTAACTATTTTCTATATACTTTTAATCACGTAATACGGGAATCTTAATTTCGTTAATACAGTATGAGAAGTGTATTTTTTTACAAAAATTGTTAGTTAATTTGTTTAACTAATAAAAAAGATTATGGAGTTTTAAAATATAAACATTTTTGATGTTTCTAAACAGATTTAGTAGAATTGAATTGTTGTTTCCCAAAATGCATAACTATGAATTCAGTGTAAAGTTGTCTTCCAAAATTATAGTCACCTCATTTTTTAAAACAATTAGACTTTAGTGTTTATTCTCCTTGGCATTGAATGTTAATATGACCAGATCAAAGTTTGTTTTCAAAAAAATATTCTCTCTTCTTAATATATGTTCTTCATTTTCTTTCATATACGTTGGATAGGGTGAAGTGTCAGAGAGATTAGAACAGTTGGTGAGATCATTGCTCTGTTCTGTAGATTAACAGTTAGTTGATGACCGTTAGGTCTAACACCTAAGTTTCAAAAAGTTCCCGGGAGACAGATTAAAAAACACACTAGGAGAGAGAGAAAGAGAGAGGATCAATGTAAAAATGAAGGAAGAGGAGAGAGTTGACTCAACCTCTAAGTCGTCTTCTTCATCTTCTCTTCCTGTCAGCTACGGAGTTGACTGTGAAAAATACGACTTTTCTTCCTCTGCTTCTTCTCTGTCTCAACCGTTGTCTCCACAAGGTTCAAGCAACCAGAGTTGTGTTCTTGAAAGCAATATATCCTCTGTTTTCTCTTTTGACCATAACAACAGTCTGCTCATGTTGTCCAGAGACAGACCATGTTCTTGTCTCCATCATCTGTAAACACTCTCAATCTTTCTCTCTCGATGGTGATATAGTTTCGTTCTTTGTGTTTTAATTTCTTGGTTTCTTGCAGTTTCGAGTGGATTCTGCAGAGATGTTGTGGCTGCCTCTGCTAGCATTCTTCTTCCTTTTTATATTTCATTTGGTTTTGGCTTATTTTCATATCACCAATTGTAGGTTGTATCAGTTCTACTTTTTCAATCTTCTTAGGTCTTACTGCAATTTAAATGATTTAAAGGAGATTCTAGAATGTCAAAAAGACTAAGACCATTCAATTTATACTTTGAAAATGTAAATTGTGTAAGATATGGTTTAGTATTTTGATTTGCTTTGAAAATGGTGTGGGGCACGAACTAATTGATAATGGGAGATTCTTAAAAACATCACAATTTGAAGTTTAGTTTCTAAAAATACTATTAAAAAAAAATTATATTCTAAAAATATCACCAAAAGTTTTGATTTTCTGAAAATATCACAAAAAAAAAAATTTAAAATCTTTAACACTAAATCCAAAACCCTAAAAACCAAATCCAATACTCGAAACCAAAAAACTATACCCTAAACACAAAATAGTTAACCCAAACTCAAAAGTTTAAATTCTTAACACTTAAAATTTTCTTTTATGTTTCTGGTATTTTTGGAATATAAAATTTTTAATTTTATTTTTGGAAACACAAAGTCAAAATGTGGTATTTTATAGAATTACTCATCGATAATTATGTTAACCAAAGCTATAAACCCAACACGAATGATGAATCAGAACAATCGTCGCGTCATCCGACCGATCCGAGTCAACCACAAGTTCATGAATCGTATTTGTTATATTATTTAAAGATATAACAAGATAATAGTTCTATTAAAAATAACAAGATAATAATTAAAAACTGCCATTAGGAGATCTCTACTGTTGCACAGTCAACAAACACATGAGTCTTGGAGACTGTTTTCCGATGGGGGAGGGGTGTTTCCCAATGACTCTCCGACGCTCAAGTCAGAGCATAAGACAAAAGGGAGAAAAAAAATAGAAAGACCAGGATGAGTCGTGGAGAGCAAGAAAAATGAAGGTCAGAAAACGAGATTCGAGAAGTTGTCACTACTGGCTGAACGAGGGTGCTCTGCGGAATATCACGACCTTTGGTGAAAGAAATTTGGTGGTCAAGTAAAGAGAAGAAGGAAAAGAAAGTATTTGAAGATGATTCCGACCGCGCAACTGTCAAAATCAAAGAGAAATCTGGTTGAGTCCGAAAAGAATGGGTCCTAAACAACTGAAAAGAGACTTAAGATGCAAGGACATGTGTCTCATACTCAAGAAACAGAGGCTTTGTGTGTAGGATTTTAGTCCAAATTTTTTGAATCGTCTTTTACAAAGAAAATAAATGGGTATTTATAGACAGTTAGTTGCCCAAGTTTGGATACCGACCTCTGCATGCTTAAGTGGTTTGGGTATGGGATTTTGGGTATGAACCGGCTCGACGTAATCGAGTTCTTTTCATCTACTTTCTTTGTCTTCTCCCACCACTTAACTAACCATACGACCTTTCTATGTTGCGTCTGACCCTCTGCGCTGCTGTTAGCAACTGACATGCAAGATCGAATGTCGGGATGCTCCCTCGAAATTATCTCCTTTGTTGTTAAATCATTTTCTTGAGAATGGACCACTTGTTATTACCCTAGCATGCATAAGGTGAAAGTTCCTTTATGCTTTGACAAAGAACTCAAACATTTGAACAAAGGAAGAATGTGAACTTAATTAGTAAGGTGCCAAGATATTTATTACTTTGCATAGTTCAAGTTACGAGAAATTTGGCTGAGTACTTCGTTTTCAGGTAGTGACAATCGGCTCCTGCTTCTATTGTTCTCAGTTTCGGGCCTTCTCCGGATGACGAAGTTTGCTACCCGAGATCTTAAGTTGGGCTCAGATGTCTTTATCTTCTAGTCTAGGCAGTTGTAGATTCATATCCAAACTATTATAGGGCTTTCGTTGGAGGATAAACTCCACATGAGGTGTTAAGGACCCACCTTGCCATACAATACGTGGCACCCAATGATTCACTTAACTTAAAAGAAATTATTTTATCTCCAATAAATTTATATAAGCAATATTATTCTCTAACAAACATAATGAACAAAGAATAAATTTAACCCCTAAAAAAATGAACAAGGAAGAAAAGTAAAAAGAATTATAGTTTCATGTCGGATTCTATGAAGGAAAAAATACAGTATTTGTTCAGTAAACATTTATGTCATATTATGAAAATTGATTGGGCCTACTATTTGGTTACAATTCTGATTTGGATCCGATTGTTGGTTTCCGTTTATCGAAAGTTTGTTTTCCAACTTTGTTTGGAGTTTCCTTTTCCAGTTTATTCGGATATTCTATTGTGTTTTCTCATTTGCAGATATGAGCTTGCAATGGTAAAATCATTCGCCAGAAATAATTTGTTCACCTTCTACCTTAGGTATCATCTTTTCTCTATGAGAGAGTTATATCTCCTCTTGGATCTCTAATGATGGACCGAGTTGTAACGCCCGTGAATCAAAGATTAGAAGTTTTGGTATAATTTTTGGAGGGTGTTGATCGACACCAAGAGGGGTGTCGATTCACACTAGTGATTTGCGGTTCGACCGGTTTGATTTTAAATCGTTCGGTTAGCGAAGTTTGGGTTTGGGAACCCCTAGGGCTTGTGTATATAAACCGAGCAACCTCTCTTTTGGACAAAAAGATCAAAGAAAAGGTGATTTTTTTGGTGTCTGAGAGTGTTAGGAGGAGATTTCTGGTGGAGTTGGGTCTTTAAGGCTTGATTAAGGTTGTAGGAGCAAAGGAAAGGATTGAGTGTTGGGATTTCGTGGGAAGGAGGGAGGAATCAGAGGTTTTTCGGGCTGTGGAGGGTCTGATTTCGTGGTCCTTATCGTTTCCAATCTGAAATCGAGGTGAGTGCGTGACCATGGCTTACCTGGGTGGATGGTTTATAAAGCTAGGTTGATGTTTATGTGGATTGGATGATTGATGGTTCTAGAGGATGTTCCTCTGTGATTTCGTGTTGTTTTGGTGTATTTGTTGGTAATACAGGTCGTGGACGTGGAGGGCGTGGTGGTTGTGGGCATGGGCGGGGACATGTGAGTGAGTCCGCCAGAAGTATGGCCTAGAGCTCCACGCATGAGTAGGTGGCAGATTCGCATACGTTTCAGGAGGGGTCTGTGGGTGTGGCCAGTGCGAGTGCCATTGTGAGGACTAGTGGGATGGTGTTGGTCCTAGTGGGGCCGGTGGGGCGGTAGGCCGAGGTGCGGGTGCGCTGCCGCAGATGTAGCCCAGGACCGAGATGATCGTCTGGTGGATATGTTACAGTTATTGTTGGAGCGGTTACCGGGAACGGTACCGGCTCAGCTCTAGTAGTGCTCCCTATGGCAGATGTGCAATCGAGGGTTGCGGTTGCGACGGAGCTCCCATTTTACTTTAATATGATGAAGTAGATGCAGAGGATTAGCACGGGATTCTTCTCGGGAGGTGCCAAGCCTGAGGAGGCTGATGAACGAAGGATGAGGTTGGAGCAGAATTTCTGCTCTATCATGTGTCTAGAGGGATACCGGGTTGATCTGGCGGTTCATTACCTGGATGGTGATGTACATCTCTGATGGAGGGGCGTTGCGGCTAGGAGAGTTGAGTCATATATGGTCTGGGATGATTTTTTTTGCAGAGTTTAATGCAATGTTTTTCCCACAGGAGGCAGTGGATCGCTTGGAGTCGCGGTTCTTGGAACATGCTCAGGGAGATCGATCAGTTCGTGAGTATGACGTGGAGTTTAACCGACTCCTGGTTTATGTTGGTTGGGCTATGGAGGGCGAGCAGGCCTAAGTGAAGAAGTTCTTAAGAGAACTTTGGCCCGACTTGAGGACACGATGGAGGGTGAGCAGGTATGCTTCGAGGGTGGAGCTGGTGGAGATGGCTGCGATGATCGAGGAGGATCTGAGGGACTAGACTATGGTGGTCAGCTTAACCGTCCAACCAGGAAGTCGCAGCAGCAGATGGATCTGAGCAAGGGCGGCGAGCATGCATAAGGACAGAAGAGGAAGTGGGAGGACACTTCGGGGTCGAGTCAGAGTGGTCAGGGATGCTTCGGGTGTGGGAGCATGGATCACATATTGGCGAGCTATCCTAGGAAGGATGAGTCTCGGGACACTCGGGTCTGTTATCACTGCAATGAGCCGGGACACATCAAGCCAAAATGTTCCAAGCTGCAGCAGATGACGGGGTAGAGGAAGAGACTTGGGAATCAGAGGCTAAGATGAAGGTAAAGTTCAAGAAGTGGTTCAAGAAGCAGCTCGAGGATTGAGCTTGTTTTCATTGTTCCCAGTTTCAGAGTTTAGCAGTGTTGCTATGTGGTTATTGGATTATGTATTTTCGTTTGAGGATATAACGATTATTGCATTTTGAGATTTATAAGATGAGTAATTCTTATGGTTTGACTTGTATTGTCATGAGTTATGTGTTTTAAGGGTTTGGAAATGGAGGTTTTATGAGGATTTAAAACTTTTTTATTTTTGAAGGTCTAGGAATAGAAGTTTTATGAGGATTTAAAACTTGTCTATTCTGAGAGACCTTAGTGAGGAACCCTGGGTAATTAGGTTGGTTAGAGTTGACCTGAGTATTGGTCATGGATAAGATGATATTCTGGGATAGTGGAATATCATGTTAGAGTTGACCTAAGGATTGGTCATGGATGAGATGATATTCCGAGATAGTGGAATGTCATGTTAAAGTCGACCTGAGGATTGGTCATGGATGATATGATATTTCGGGATAGTTGGATGTCATGTTAGAGTCGACCTGAGGATTGGTCATGGAAGAGATGATATTCCAGGATAGTGGAATGTAATAGTGGGACCACAAGAGGTAGTTCTGGTCAGAGATGCTTATTAACGTTTAAGAATTGATTGCTCTACGGGATGAGGATTTCCCCGAACAACTCATTGGGAGATGAGGATTTCTCCTGAGGGGATGAGGATTTTCCCTGTATGTTATTGAAAGATGAGGATTTCTCTCGAGGGGATGAGGATTTCCTCCGCATACCGACTGCTCGAACGACTGTGTATCATGAGGGTGTGAGTGGTATAGTGCACCGATAACTCAAAGGACGTATTCCTAAGAGTGTGAGGGGTGTGGTTATGAGTTGGGAGCAACTAATGTCTAAAACGTGATTATAAGTAGGACTAGATGTGAACCTCAAAGGTCAGGGGTGTTGATCACAGGTGGTGATGGCCGGGTGGGTCAGGTGGTTGAGACCGTAGTGAATGGTACTGCGTGATTCGAGGACGAATCTAGGTTAGTGGGGGAGAGTTGTAACGCCTGTGAACCAAAGATTGGAAGTTTTGGTATAATTTTTGGATGGTGTAGATCGACACCAAGAGGGGTGTCGATCGACATTAGTGATTTTCGGTTCGACCAATTTGATTTTAAATCGTTCGGTTAGTGAGGTTTGGATTTGGGAAACCCTAGGGTTCATGTATATAAACCAAGCAGCCTCTCTTTTGGACGAATAGATTAGAGAAAAGGTGATTTTTTTGGTGTCTGAGAGTGTTAGGAGGAGATTTTCTAGTGGAGTTGAGCCTTTGAGGCTCGATTAAGGCTTGATTAAAGTCGTAGGAGCAAAGAAAAGGATAGTGTTGGGATTTCATGAGAAGGAAGGAGGAATCAGAGGTTTCTTGGGCTGTAGAAGGTCTGATTTCATGGTCCTTATCATTTCCAATCCAAAATCGAGGTAAGTGTATGACAATGGCTTATCTAGGTGGATGGTTTATCAAGATAGGTTGATGTTTATGTGGATTGGATGATTGATGGTTCTGGAGGATGTTCCTCTATGATTTCGTGTTGTTTTGGTGTGTTTGTTGGTGTTTGTTTTGCAGGAAATCGACATGGTGCAGACTAGAATTGAACCAAAGAGGAGAAGGTTTGATTCCGGAGACTCTGCGGGTGAGTGTCGATCGACACCATACGTTGTTTCGTTGTTGTGTGCTTGTTTGATGAGTTGATTGATTATGTGTCTTGGTAATTCATCATGCATGTGTGTATAGCCGATAGATGGAATGTCGTCTCACTAGGTATTTATGATAATACTCACGCATCTCGTTTTTGCCATGTGATGCAGGTAAAAGCAATGTGTGCTCGTGGAATCATGGCTATGAAGAGGAGGATGATCTAGGGTCTTGTTGAGTTGTCATTCGATGTTGACTAGAATTGGTAGTTAGGTTGCCGGATATTCTTGGAATTATTGAATTGGAATTGATTATCGAATTGGTTTAATGAATTGGTTATTTGAATGGTTTAGTTGATTTATGATTTTTTCGCTGGTTGTTTGATGTGTTGAATTGATATTGAGGATTATTATTTATGGGAATAATAATATGAAATTAAAAAAAAAAAATAAACGAGTCGGGTTGTTTCAGTGTAGGTCGTGGGGTGTTGTCATGGGAATTGATATGATCAGAGAAAATTTATAGTGAAGGTACAAAGTTTCTTGGCCTTAAGCTTCACTCAGATTCAAGGTGCAAAGGGAGTTTGTGCAAGATGATACGAGAAGATAGCTGATGTATTGCGTTTTTAACGCATTCTAACATGTGTTTCCGGAGTTTTATCGAGACTTTTCTTTGTTTTCAGAGTCTTTTCAGGTCGAAACACGTTTGAGACAAGTCTAATGCAAAATGGAGCAAGGAATCGAAGAAAATGAGCAAAAAGCATCAAAACAGGCCAGATCGATCGATCCACATCTGGATCGATCGATCCAGTTATGTTCAAAATATCGGTTCGTCTCAGGATCGACCTGGCTGCTCGGATTGAAGATTTGAGGAGCAGATCGATCGATCCACTTTTAGGATCGATCGATCCACTTACTAAAATCAAGAAAAAAGGGGAATTCAGATTTCCTTATTTTACTGGGCTTTTGCAAGAGATTTCGACCAAGACGTTTTTTAGACCTATTTACTCGTTTTTTTTTAGCTATCGTGGGGATTACACTTTAAGCACCAGGGAGACGAATCTCTGACTCTACGATTATTGAGAAGATTTCTGAACCCTATTGGATTTCTATTTTATTAATCATGAGTTTTTCTTCATCTTCTTGTTGTTTATTCATCTCCATGTCTGAGTAGATTTATAGTTAGGTTTTAGGGTTTCAAGGGATTTCATGAATCGATGAATTAGACATAGATAGGGATTTGTATTTGTCTTCATCTATCGTTGTTCTTATTGCTTGAATTAGATTGATCACCTAGTTCCTGATGTTAGGATGTTTAATGCACCAAAAGTGTTCGATTAAATGCCTGAAAGAACGTAGATGAGCAAATTGTCCTTAGCCAACGAAAGCTGATGCCAAGGCGATTTGTGAACATATTAAACCTGCTCGTTAATG
Source organism: Arabis hirsuta (assembly GCA_964056655.1). Taxonomy (NCBI): domain Eukaryota; kingdom Viridiplantae; phylum Streptophyta; class Magnoliopsida; order Brassicales; family Brassicaceae; genus Arabis; species Arabis hirsuta. The sequence goes on along the minus strand of OZ053298.1, from coordinate 25,137,898 downwards.
CTTGTCTAGAATTCTAAGTTCAAACGACAGTTTAAAATCTTAGGTAGCTAGATAAAGTGATTGATATCACGAAAGTGGATTGGTTATAAATTTATGTTTGAGTTCGAGACTGCGCTGAATTGTTCCCTGAATAATTGTCTGATTCATGATTTCTGATTTCCTGCGAATATTCCTAAAGCCTGACGTTTTTAATTCATAAGTTCACATCGTTTATTTGTCATTCTTATTTTATTTTGCAAACAACCACATTTTGTCATCTTAGCTTAATTTCAATCTTATACTTTCGTAGTGTAACACTTGGTCCTTGTGGATTCGATCCCATAATTACCACTTCGATTGCTGTGCACTTGCAGTGTTATTTAGGGTTAAAACCTCTGATATCAAGTTTTTGGCGCCGTTGTCGGGGAACAATAGCGTTACCTTCGAATTTTAGTTTGAAGTTTAGTCTAAGAAGTTACTAACGAGTTTCATTTTGTTCTTTTGGGTGTTTCAGGTGTATGCAAAGAAGAAGTAAAGGCTCTGACAACCTTCTCTACTTTGAGAACCTGACTCTTGGAAGAATAGAACGAACAAACAGAGCGAAAGCAAAGTCGAAACAAGTCAACATGGTTGATTCAGACGACGAACACAATGCACCGATGGCTGTAGGGGTTACTAGGGCTGAGTCTGATAGACTGCAGGAACGTATGCAAGAACAGCTGAGATAGATGCAGCAGGTTCAGCCTGGGATTGGCGATGCTAACACGCCTCACACATTTTATCAGAATCGATCTGCCATATGTCCGCCTCCTCTCGTCAGGAACGACTATCAACTGCACCCTCAGTTAATTGGATTGGTGAAGAATTATATTTTCCATTGGTTGCCTGCTGAGATCCCAATGGATCACATAGAGAATTTTGAGGAGATTTGCAGTACTACCAAGGCAAATGGAGTCCCTGAGGACTGGATCAAATGCAAGTTGTTCCCTTTCTCTCTGGCAGACAAGGCATCGAGGTGGCTCAAGTCTCTACCTCCTGGATCTCTGACAACTTGGGATCAATGCAGAGCTGCATTCTTGGAGCATTTCTACACCAAATCCAAGACAACTTCTCTGAAAAACAGGATAGTATCTTTCCAGCAGTTTTCAGGGGAGTCATTCTGTGAGGCTTATGAGAGGTTTAAGGAATACCGGAGAGAGTGTCCTCACCATGGGTATTCGGAAGGACAGCTCATTAGCATCTTTTATGATGGAGTTGACAGAGAATCTAAGAATCAACTCAATGCTGCAAGCAATGGAAATTTCATGACCCGAGGGGAGCAAGCAGCATCTGAGCTGATCGAGAACCTAGCTGCAAGTTCTGTTAATTGCCCTTCTGAGTATGACAGGTCGAAGCGGGTCAGTAGCAGTGAGTCTCAGAAGTACGATGAGCTGAATGAGAAGTAAAATCAGTTGCTGAAACAAAATCAGAGGAGTGTACAGTTTTGTGAAAATGAAGCAGAACCAATTGTCTACCAGGAGTACACTGAAGAAGGGTCTAATGAACAGCAGGAAGTAAACTATGTGAATGGACAGGGTTTCGTGCAAAACAAGGGTTTCTACCAGAATTACAGAAATAATCCAAATGTGTCCTACAGGAGCACAAACGTTGAAAATCCCCAGGATCAAGTTTATCCACAGCAAGTGGTCACTCAGGGAAAGGAAAAAACGTACGTGCAAAACGCGGGCGTTTCTGGTTCTCAGGGATTTTCAGGACAGTTTGGCGTGCAAAATCCGGGTTTCCAGAAAAAATTTTTGCAGGGTTTTCAGAAACAGTTCGTGCAAAATCCGGGTCAGAGCGGATTTCAGGGGGAATTTTAGCAGAAACAGCCATTCAATAATTTCCAAGCTCCTGCGAGCTCTGCAACCAACTCTCAAGATGATCTAAAGGTTCTGATGCAGCAACTTCTACTGAATCAGCAGAAGTCTTCTAACGAGATCAATGTCAAGGTGGATAGTATGTACAATGATCTCAATGGTAAGTTCGAAGCTCTCTCTTCTCATGTGAAGAAGTTGGACACTCAAGTAGCTCAGACTGCTGAGGCAATTAAGAGACCGCAGGGGGTTCTTCCTGGGAAAGGAGAACAAAATCCTAGGATGGAGAACGTGAATGCCATTACAACTAGGAGTGGAAAGGTGTTGAATCCTATTGCATCACAAGGGAAGAGTCCCGAGCTAGCCATCGATCTGGAAGAGATTGATAATGCAGAGCCTGAGGAAGTGAGAGAGTCTGCAAAAGAGGACACTGCCAAGGAACCATTGCCTACTCGTATCTATGCTTCAAGGGTTCCATATCCTACTCGCCCTAAGAAGTCACGGAAAGACTTAGAGGATGCGAAGTGTAAAGAGATGTTAGATGGACTTACAGTGAAGCTTAGTATTGTTGATGCAATCCAGATGATTCCTTCGATGAAGAGATATATGAAAGGCTTGGTGACAAGTAAAGTCTCTGCAGAAGATGATTTCGTGAAGGTCTCAAAGGATTGTAGCACTGTTCTTCATAACAAGATGCCAAAGAAATTGGGTGATCTAGGGAGATTTGTTCTGTCTATGCAGATTGAGTCGATGACCTTTGCTTGTTCTTTGTGTGATCTAGGCTCAAGCGTCAATCTGATGCCATACTCAGTGGCGAGGCGTCTTGGGTTCACTGAATTCAAACCCACTAGGATCTCCTTGGTATTTGCTGATTGTTCTGTGAAGTTACCCGTTGGAGTTCTAGAGGATCTACATGTGAGGATTGGTAATGCGTTGATTCCTGCAGATTTTGTAGTCCTCGAACTAGATGATGAGCCAAAGGATCCTCTCATTTTGGGTAGGCCTTTCTTATGCACTGCTGGTGCAATGATAGATGTGAGGAATGGGCGAATAGATCTCCACCTGGGGGATATTATCATGAAATTTGAAATGGATAAGTTGCTGAAGAAGCCTATGCTGGATGGGCAGGCATTCTTGGTTGATGATTCACTAGAAATCTCTGACGATGCTGCTGAAGAGTTTCTAGTTGATGATCCTTTGGAGATTGCTTTGACGAGTTCTGCAAGTGAGAATGGGTTTTTGAGTGAGGATGCGACTGGGTATGCTAAGATGATGGACTCAAGCCAGTCAATGGGGAAGATGGTTGCTTATACGAGTTTGGATAGAGATGTAGAGAAACTTCCTGCAGCATCTCTTCCTACGCCATCAGCTAATTCATGGACCGAACTCAAAGCTCCTAAGATTGAGCTCAAACCACTTCCATCCGGGCTAAGGTACGCGTTCCTAGGTCCTAAATCTACTTATCCTGTAATCATCAATGCTGAACTAAACAATGCTGAAACTGCTTTGCTCTTGTGTGAACTTAGAAAGTATCGCAGGGCCTTAGGCTATTCTCTGGATGATATCACATGCATTTCACCTGACCTTTGCATGCACAGGATCTATCTAGAAGATGAGTCAATCACTTCTATTGAACATCAGAGACGGTTAAACCCGAATCTTAAAGATGTTGTAAAGAAGGAGATTATGAAACTTCTAGAGGCTGGTATTATATATGCTATCTCTGATAGCAAATGGGTCAGCCCGGTCCATGTTGTGCCAAAGAAGGGTGGAGTGACTGTGGTTAGGAATGATAAGAATGAATTAATTCCAACTAGAACTGTCACTGGTCATAGAATGTGCATAGATTATAGGAAATTGAACTCTGCTACTCGTAAAGATCATTTTTCTTTGCCTTTTATTGATCAGATGCTTGAGAGATTAGCTAACCACGCTTACTACTCTTTTCTAGATGGTTATTCTGGTTTTTTTAGATTCCAATTCATCCAGATGATCAGGAGAAGACTACATTCACTTGTCCTTATGGCACTTATGCTTATCGCAGAATGCCATTTGGCTTGTGTAATGCACCAGCCACATTCCAGAGATGCATGATGTCGATTTTTACTGACATGATTGAGGACATAATGGAGGTTTTTATGGATGATTTTTTGTCTATGGATCTTCCTTTTCTGTTTGTCTTTCTAATCTGTGCAGAGTTTTGCAACGTTGCGAGGAGAAACATCTGGTGCTGAACTGGGAGAAATGTCATTTTATGGTCAGAGTGGGATTGTTCTAGGACACAAGATTTCAGAGAGTGGTATTGAGGTAGACAAGGCCAAAATCGAAGTGATGACAAGCCTGCAGCCACCTAACTCTGTCAAAGGGGTTAGGAGCTTTCTGGGACATGCTGGGTTCTATAGGAGGTTCATCAAGGACTTCTCTAAGATTGTTAGGCCTTTAACTCAGCTTTTGTGCAAGGATGTGAAGTTTAACTTCGACAGTGATTGTCTTGAGGCCTTTCACACGATCAAGGGAGCACTTGTCAGCGCACCAATTGTCCAACCGCCAGACAGAGAATTGCCTTTCGAGGTGATGACTGATGCTAGTGATTATGTAGTTGGAGCTGTTTTGGGGCAGAGGAAGGAAAAGAAACTCCATGTCATCTACTATGCCAGTAGGACTCTTGACAGCTTACCTGAAGAGCACGTGTATGCAATTGGCATCGGCAACATTGAGCAGTTCGCACCACCATGAGAAACCAACCTTCCTGAGATACCTTGGTTTGGTGAATTCGCTAACTACTTGGCTGCAGACAAGGAACCTGAGGACTTTGTTGGGTACAGGAAGAAGAAGTTCTTGAGAGACATCAGACATTACTTCTGGGATGAGCCATATTTTATAAGCAGTGTTCTGATGGGGTTTTCAGAAGATGTGTATCAGAGGAAGAGGTTCCAGGTATTCTGTTTCATTGCCATGGTTCAACTTATGCAGGACACTTTGCTACATTTAAGACAGTGTCTAAAGCTCTACAAGGTGGCTTCTGGTGGCCAAATATGTTTAGAGATGCTCATACTTTCATCTCTAAGTGTGATTCATGTCAAAGGCAGGGTAACATTAGCAAGAGAAACGAAATGCCTCAGAATTTTATCTTGGAGGTTGAGGTGTTCGATGTATGGGGTATTGATTTCATGGGTCCCTTCCCATCTTCTTATGGAAATCACTACATTCTCGTTGCAGTAGACTATGTGTCTAAGTGGGTTGAAGCACTGGCTAGCCCGACCAATGATGCAAGAGTTGTTGTGAAGATGTTCAAATCTGTGATCTTCCCGAGGTTTGGTGTGCCTCGAGTGGTAATAAGTGATGGTGGTTCTCACTTTATCAATAAGGTCTTTGAAGGTCTTTTGAAGAAGCATGGTGTCAAGCACAAGGTCGCCACTCCTTACCATCCTCAAACGAGTGGACAGGTCGAGATTTCCAACAGGGAGATCAAGAGCATTTTGCAGAAGGTTGTAGGCTCTACGAGGAAAGATTGGGCTATAAAGCTTGATGACGCTCTTTGGGTGTATAGGACTGCTTACAAGACACCTTTGGGCACAACACCATTTCATCTTGTCTATGGGAAATCATGTCACCTTCCAGTGGAGCTAGAGTACAAAGCAGCTTGGGCTGTTAAGTTGCTGAACTTTGACATCAAGTCTGCTGCTGAAAGGAGGTTAGTGCAACTGAATGAGCTAGATGAGATCCGTCATATGCCCTATGAGAATTCAAGAATCTACAAGGAAAAAACAAAGGCTTATCATGACAAGAAGATCATCTCTAGGAACTTCGCTGCAAATGATCAGGTGTTGCTCTTCAATTCTCGCCTCAGACTTTTTCCTGGGAAGTTGAGATCACGATGGTCTGGTCCTTTTACCATCAAAGAGGTGAGACCATATGGAGCTGTAATGTTGCTGGACACTGCAGGAGGTGAGTTCGTGGTTAATGGTCAGCGCCTAAAGCCGTATCTCGCTGACACTGAAATCGCTGAAGGAGACACAGTTCCTCTCAGTGATCCACCTCAGGCCTAGACGGCATCCAAGTCAAGCTCGTGACTTAAAATAAGCGCTTAGTGGGAGGCAACCCACTGGTAAGTGTACATATTTCAACTTTATTTCGTGTGTTTTGCTAATTTTCGGTTTTAGTTCTAAGTCTTTCAGGTTAAAAAAAAAAAATGGAGATTCGGATCGATCGATCTGATCCAACGATCGATCCATCCATCACTGCGATCAATTAGCCAAAACATCGGGTCATGTGAGGATCGACCTGACCAGTCTGCGCCATCCAATCGATCGATCCTCCTACCAGATCAATCGATCCGGTTTTGTTGAAAGTATCGGGTCATGTGAGATCGACCTGCCCAGTCGACGCATCCAGATCGATCGATCTGATTTCTAGATCGATCGATCCGCCAACCCAGGTAAGTTTTCGATGCGATTTCCTCGGTTTAATTCGGTTTAATTTCTATAAAATTGAACCGGATTTATAAAACAAAACTGATTTCATCGATTTTAAAAGATCAAAATCGGGTTTCCTCTTCTTCTTCGATATCAAAAAGGTTTTTGAACTCAAAATTTCCAAAACCCCTAACTTTCTCAATACTTGACGGATTTGAGTGATTTTTGGGTGCATTCCACTCGGTTTTTCCTCCTTTCTCTGATTCTAGCAACCTCTCACTCGATCTGCGAAGGTATGTGCTCCGAAATCTACTTTTTCAGTTCGACATTCTTGGTGAAATTGGTGCAATTTGGGTTTGAATAGGTCGATTTAGGTGATTTGGTAGCTTGATATGCACTCCTAGAGTGATTTACGACAAACCCCATGCATTGAATTTGTCGATTTGAGTATTAGAATTTGGGGACAAAACTATGGCAGATTCTTCAAAAAAAAAAAAAAAAAAAAAAGAAAGAAACAATCGAATTGGCCATATGTTTTGTTGCAATTTAGGCATGATTAGAGAACATTATACTTAATTTATACATGCTATTGCTAGACATTCATGTTCTCATGCTTATGTTTTACAAAATCCCTTATTTTCGATGCTTGGGAAATTGTGATCGACACGGTTTTGTTTTGATTTTGCAGGATATGGGTAGGTCAAAGGAACCGGTTGGCCCTCACCATCAACCCGTACAGACTACATGACAGCATTCAAAAAGGGGCTCACGGGAAAAAGGAAAAGGAGTCGCAACATCTTCAAATCCTACACATCATGAGATGGAGCATGATCAAGAAGACCAGCATACTAGAGCTCCTTGGCCTCGCGATGAGGGTACAGCTTTCCCTACGTCTGGAATTGTTGCGGAGATTCCTCATACTACCTTGAGTGTAGTGCATAAGATGACAGGGTATTATTACCGCAAGCCTGGTCATGCATGGGACAAGTCTATTCTACAATGGTTTGCGACAAGTCTCTATGGTTCCTACCCGATTTATATGTCCAAGGACATTGCAGAAAATGGGTATTGCGGAGGATGTGCGATCCATGTTGACGAGGATGGGACTTGGGACTTTGGCGTATAAGACGTATCCCTTTTATCCGGATCTGGTTCTACAATTTCTTGCATCAGTGGAGCTCCGGTTTGTGGATATCGCTTTGCACCAAGCAGATGAGGGAACCATCTCCTACCTTTCTAGTGGGATTCTATATGAGATTTCCATACCGGATTTGTGTGATCTCTATGGGTTTGACAGGACCATTTCGAGCTGCAGATTCCCTACTTTTCCTTTGGCTGATGAGCTATGGGGTTTGATTGGTTCAGGACCATTTTGCAGTGCCAACTCTCGCAAGGCCAAGCTGAGTTTGATCAGGAATCCAGTGATTCGGGTTCTTGCCAAGATCCTTGGGCATTCCTTCAATGCGAAGGAGGAGACAGGTTCTCTCAGTGTAGTTGAGCTGATGATGATACACTATATGGGCTTCCTTCTCCTAATGACATCTATGGTAGAGAGGTTCCTGCAGAGCTTACCACGAATTTGGGAGCGGTTTTTGCTGCTATGTTGGTTGCCAAAAAGACTCGGGGTCTTAACACTTACCAGAAGACCAAGATAGAGGGTGTTGGCAGTCTCTTGACACCCATTTTCTGATTTCATGGCATTGACCTCTCTTCTACTCAGTGTGTTACCAAGCTTGAGTACTACGATGAGCGGTTTCTGAGCAACAACAACATTTGCGATGCGGAGTTCAAGTATAAGTTCTATGATCGCTCGCTGGTTCTCCGACGTTGCCAGCTTCCTCTCCCTGCTTTTACACCTCCCACATACATGGACAACCTGGAATTCTATTTGGATCCTCAGTTTTACCTTTCAGATCCGCCATCTGTCAGGCGTCGTGGTGGACCCTCAGGAGGACCAGCTTCACAGTTCGAGGAGGAGAGAGTCCGCGACGATTTTGCTCCACACGCACCTGCTTCATTTGAGCCACTCCTCCTTCCTTATGATGGTCAGTATGATCTTCCTTATTTTCCTCATGATGGACCAGATTCAGCTCGTTGGCAGTGGATAGAGACTTCTCAGCGGGCTCAACATTCGATGTTGCGGACGATGTGGAACGCGCTGTCTAAGCTCAGTTGTCCGCCCCCACCTTCTTGCTTTCGCCCTAGCACTACAGAGACTCGCGGAGGAGACGATGCCTCTAGAGCTGGTCCTAGTGTTGCTGGACACAGGACTTCCGATGAGGATGCTGAGAGTAGCGATGGACGCCTTGGTAGGCGTCGAAGAGCAGTAAGAGAGAGTCGCAGCGCGAGCTCCGAGGACCATTGATTGCAGTATCTCCTTCTCCTTTATCTTTTCACATTTTCTTTTTCTGTATTTTTGCGTAAGTCGTATCTTCCTTCAGATTTATTTCACACCGAGTCGGTGCGAAGTAAGTCTGGGGGAGGGTATTTGCTGAGACTAACGCCATTTTTCTTTGTTTTGTTTCTTTTGAGTCATTTTGATGTTTTTTTTTGAGTCAGTCCAAGTTGTTTTATTGAGTCAAGAGTGTAATAGTTAGGAAACTATGATGTAACATTTCTCTTTGTTTACTGACTATTTCATTTAAGTGACCATTGACGCAGAATGATTTCAGATCAGACTAATGGAAAATCCAAAAGCCAACCAGTTAACTAGAGACGTCCCTTGTTTCCAGCAAGGTCCACTAGGCTTGAGCTAATTGCATCCTCGTTGTATTGATTGGTGTCTATAGAGCTTGACTTTTCGTTCATACTAGACAGATGCACCTTGTGTGAAAAAGTGACGGTACTCTTCCCTCTTTTCTAAGTTATAAATGGTCTAAGGTTGAGAATAGTGCAAAGATCCTCACGACCTTGTCTCCTAACAAGGAACAATAGTAGTGAGCGCTATTCTACAACTATAACGGAAAAATTGCTCACGATCTTGTCTCCTAACAAGGAACAACAGTAGTGAGTTCCGTTATGAAAAAGAAAAGAAAAGAATGAGAATCGAATAAGTCTGGGGGAGGAGGATGAGTACCAAAGAGTTGTATTGGTGATCTGTCATGGTATTGTATGGAAATAAGTCTAGAAGGTTCTTGGCATCAATTATCAATGAGGCTAGCAATGATGGATAGTGGACAGTGTTGCGAAATTTTGGGATGAATTTGGGAAGCTGGAAATGTATGCGGAGAAGTACATGGTGGTTCAATTTGTTTCATCTTTGCAGCACGTGGATTACGAATTTAGTGGTCAATAAACGTTTCAAAAGAGAAGCTGAGTTTCCAAGTTTTCAAACCTCTTTCACTAGTTTAGTTTTCTGTTTTGCTTGAGGGCAAGCAAAAAGCTAAGTCTGGGGGAGTTGATGTATTGCGTTTTTAACGCATTCTAACATGTGTTTCCGGAGTTTTATCGAGACTTTTCTTTGTTTTCAGAGTCTTTTCAGGTCGAAACACGTTTGAGACAAGTCTAATGCAAAATGGAGCAAGGAATCGAAGAAAATGAGCAAAAAGCATCAAAACAGGCCAGATCGATCGATCCACATCTGGATCGATCGATCCAGTTATGTTCAAAATATCGGTTCGTCTCAGGATCGACCTGGCTGCTCGGATTGAAGATTTGAGGAGCAGATCGATCGATCCACTTTTAGGATCGATCGATCCACTTACTAAAATAAAAAAAGGGGAATTCAGATTTCCTTATTTTACTGGGCTTTTGCAAGAGATTTCGACCAAGACGTTTTTCAGACCTATTTTCTCGTTTTTTTTAGCTATCGTGGGGATTACACTTTATTTTTATCAGACTTTGAGTTTCTGCAATTTGTAAGCACCAGGGAGACGAATCTCTGACTCTACGATTATTGAGAAGATTTCTGAACCCTATTGGATTTCTATTTTATTAATCATGAGTTTTTCTTCATCTTCTTGTTGTTTATTCATCTCCATGTCTGAGTAGATCTATAGTTAGGTTTTAGGGTTTCAAGGGATTTCATGAATCGATGAATTAGACATAGATAGGGATTTGTATTTGTCTTCATCTATCGTTGTTCTTATTGCTTGAATTAGATTGATCACCTAGTTCCTGATGTTAGGATGTTTAATGCACCAAAAGTGTTCGATTAAATGCCTGAAAGAACGTAGATGAGCAAATTGTCCTTAGCCAACGAAAGCTGATGCTAAGGCGATTTGTGAACATATTAAACCTGCTCGTTAATGCTTGTCTAGAATTCTAAGTTCAAACGACAGTTTAGAATCTTAGGTTGCTAGATAAAGTGATTGATACCACGACAGTGGATTGGTTATAAATTTATGTTTGAGTTCGAGACTGCGCTGAATTGTTCCCTGAATAATTGTCTGATTCATGATTTCTGATTTCCTGCGAATATCCCTAAAGCCTGACATTTTTAATTCATAAGTTCACATCGTTTATTTGTCATTCCTATTTTATTTTGCAAACAACCACATTTTGTCATCTTAGCTTAATTTCAATCTTATACATTCGTAGTGTAACACTTGGTCCTTGTGGATTCGATCCCATAATTATCACTTCGATTGTTGTGCACTTGCAGTGTTATTTAGGGTTAAAACCTCTGATATCAATAGCTGGCGGTGAAATCAGGCAGTACCCTTGGAAAATTCTAGCTTACAAATGGGTTTCGAAACGCTGGAAAATATGTGACAGCAATGTTCATCTTCTTTGACCCTTAATCAACATGCGATTCCATGTGTAAGACGTGCCTTAATCGTTATCCTTTTGATGTAATTGGGCTTTAAAATACTCAGGGTCGTAAAACTTTTAATTTCTCAAGCCTCTGGTAAGTTACCCACTAGGCTTTAGTAGTACAATGAATGACGACAAAAAAAAAATACAGGCCTAAAATTTCAAGATTCGTAATCGTCGACTCTATGGTTTTAATTGGATTTCCCGATCGGATACATGTTTTTAACCCTCTAGTTTTTAAAAGAATTATCTTGATAGGAATACTAGTCGAGTCACGGTTCGAGAGGTTGACGGCGAGGTCGGTCTTGATTTTAAAACAATGGTGCGAACCAAACATATCCTTAATTTGATTTGTATATCGTAGCATTAAGTCTGTTTCGTTTTGGGACGAAAAGTTCAGAAGTTTGGTTTGTTCTTTGTTTTTTTAACAACCATACATTCAATTAGCAGATATTCTCACGATTAGTAATCCAAACTAAAAGAGACTTTCTTACAATAGAACATTCAATAAATTTAGATTGAGTTGAGTTCTAATCAATCCGCTTTGAAATTTGATAATAAGTACACCAAAGATATGAATAAAGAATGGAAACGTGCACCAATCTCTGCAAAATTTCCAGAGTATGGCGAAGGCTTGCCACCCCTCTTGTTTATGCGTCGTCCGGATAAAGTCTAAGCAATATGTCTCATAATCTTGACAAGCAACATGATTATCTAAGATACATCTCATGACCCTCGTTAAAGCTTCCATCTCGGAATGCTAGATAACCTCACTCGTCTTATATCCATTGCCTCTAAATGCATTGGGTGATCTCCTCGATAACAGAACCCTACAACCCCCATAACAGCTTGCTTTGGATGTTAAAATTGATGCCAAATTAATGGATCAATTTGGGTTCAATTTGTTTGTGATTTTAGTTAAAAATATTTTGGGTATTGTAGTATTTTTGGTTAATTTTTTTAGCCGGTACTGAATAGACAGATTTGAACCCACACCAAAATGTTCTTTCAAAATAGTCCAAGATCTCTTTTAATTTAAGAGTCAATCGATTTTAGTATTTAAATGTGTATGACAAAGTATGACAAAGCATATAATTTCTAATATCTATATATAAACATACAAGAATAATATATTATGTGCATAATGTAATACAGTTAAATACTTTTGATCAAGTATATGTTGATGCTATTTGTTTTAATATTTCAATGTGTAAAATTGATGCATTTGCAAATGTTATTTATTTGAATATATTTTAAGTGTAAAATTGATTTTTATTATTCGTATAAGTTATAGAGCATAAGATAAATTTTAGATCTATATGAATTTGTCTCACATAACAAACGAAAAATATATGTTTTCCAATAATAAAATATATAAATATTTATAAGTGTGATTAAATATGTCTAATAGACAATAGACTGCATCATAATAAAAATATTTGTATGCTATACTGATTTAAATATAAATATACACAACAAATAATATTGTTATAAATATAATAATAATTTTTTAATATATTATTAAAAAAATAGATGATATGGCAAGTCTTTTTTTTTGTCATAACACACTTCCTCATTTATCTAAGTAAATACATGATTTGCATATACGAACCAAAATAGAATAGAATTGCCAATGAAAGTAAAAACAGTGTTACGTTCTCTACCGTTCCATGCGAGCAGATCAGGTTTCACATTCCTCCTCGGGGTTGGTAGACCAGCTCAAAATCCGGAAACGACTTCCGAAATTCTGCCAATACACTCAACTCTGGTTGGAAACATGGCCAAGCCTCCGGGTTTGCAATCATCTTGGTAAATTCTTGGGAATACGTGACGAAAAAGGCGCATAACCTTTTTTTTTCAAACTCGACATAGCCCATATTAGGCTGAGAGCCTCTGTGTGAAGGGGTGAGATAGTCTGTTTGTCTCCATGAAAACCTAGCAGATCCGTAGTGCCATCCTGTAACTGGTGTATCGAGCCCGCACCGTATGTTTGGCTACCTTCTTTCCACGATCCATCAATGTAACACCGAAATGTTGCAATGGGGATACTCTGTGTGACATCTACTGAGTGCGTATTCTACATCTCTTCGTCCTGGTAGTTTGTGTCAAACCATTCCTTTGCTTCCCTATGAGCTATCTCCACTACATCCAAGGGGGTTCGTTCCACATTTTCGAACACTTTGTCATTTTTCCTTTCCAAATATACCACATAATACACGGGTATGACCTAAAGAGAGTATCCGGTATATCCCTTGTGTGCAGACGTAATAACAGGTAATCCATATTCGTTCCTAGGCATTCCGAAGAGAAAATTGACGCCTTGAGGTGCGCCAATGTCCATTGCAAAGTTGGTGGGCAAGTGAAAGGACATGATTGATGGTTTCATCCTGATAACAAAATCGAGGATAAGTTCAGTCTACCCTTAAGTGGCGGTACGCCAATCGCTCATTAACCGCTAGAGCCCCAACAACGGTTTGCGAGAGAAAGTGTCGTAATAACGCTTAAGCGGATTGTAGGATGGGAGCTGGAGAAAGAACTGTGTTCTGTCATCCAAACTCCTACGAGCGACCTCACATCCTGATTTAACAGTGTATCTTCTAGATTTAATATAATGTAAACAAAAGTCGTCACTAGATATGTGTGGGAAGTCGTAGACTTAAAATCTTGCCGATGTTCGTTGGCATTACGTGGTTCCGTAATTTTTGTATGTTGAAAGATCTTGTCGATGAGTCAATGAACTCAGATAGCCTTAATTGCTAGTTAGGGGGTGATATTGCGCTAGGCTGCGAAATCGCTGGTCTGAGATATTTTTCTGGAGTCCATTTATTCTTCCAAACTAGCGTTTGTAGCCCGGATCCAATGAGTCTCCTTGAGCCTATCTTGACCAAATGTCTCGACGACCAAATGCTCCTCCACCCATAGGATGGTCGATATGGTTTCTTCACCTCAAAAGGGTGCATAGTCCAGAAATATCTGCCATTTAAAACCCGTGCTACCAATAAATCCGGGAATTGATGAAGTCTCCAAAGTTGTTTTGCCAATAATGCCTGGTAAAACCCCTCAAACGACTTAAAACCTATTCCTCTTTCTTTCTTGGATAAGCATAACTTCTGCCAACTCACCCCATGCATTCCTTGCGAGTTAGCCTTATTGTTCCACCAAAAATTTCCTGTTGGGGTCAAAATCCATCCTTTGGGAATCAATGCCTAAATTAGCTAAGTATGGGAAAAGTTAATGGATTTATCATAAAAATCCTTTACGGGTTTTTTTCCGCCAAAATTCTTATCAGGAAACCCACGAAAAAGACCTCATCTCCTGGTTTAACCCGACCCGCGGCTAAACCATAAATATAACCCGTAAGATGGCAACAGACGAGCAATGGGCCGAGCTGCAGGAATGGGCCGCAGCATCGAGAAGTGGGCTGAGCCGCGAGAAGGAGCCCACAGCGTGTAGCCGCCTCAACAGAGAGAATTTCGCCTAATAAGGAAGGCATCCTTATCTCCTTAACCGAAACTCTAGCCGCGGAGGGAGGCTATAAGTATGTTTGTAAACCCCTCCTTGAGGGGATCGACAACTTTTGAGAGAAACACTTGTAACAAAAATCTTTAAATCAAAACATAGCAATTTTTTTTATTTCATATCATCTTTGCTTTCCGTGATTCATACATTAGAAATCTTTGTTCCTCAAACCCTAAGACAAATTATATTGTTCGAGTTTCGATTCTCACAATTTGACGCTGTCTAAGGGGAACCCAGGTTTTCTTACACGAAGGAATCACCTTGTAAACGATAAGAGATGGTCGAAGAAACCCAGATCAGAAACCCCACGGGCGATCAACCCGTTGAAAAGAAGAAGGAACACGCGATCGACGAATCTGGTGCTGACGTGACCAGCACAAGCGAAAGTGGCACTAACCCGCGACTTGATGTGAATGGCGAAGGCGAAATTGAAAACAAGCCACGATCGCGGTCGTCGCTAACCAGACAACCGCGTTAATCCAAATGACGCCGGACCAGAGAAGAACAATGATGGAACATTAACGGTAAGTCGTTCCCGCGGTAGAGAAACAAGCCTAAACGGGAGAGCTGCAACGCACGTGATCCTGACGTCCTTAACTTTCTCCACGTTGGTGGACTTGGGATCGGATCCGTGGCTTACCACTGATCCACCCTATATAAACATCACCGAGCCGAGCCCAACGGCAAATGCCAAAATGGCATACAAAATGATTCAGGTGATTGATCTAGATGAAAATCTGGTGGGAGAGCGAGTTTCGGAGAATAACCGCAAATCTGCACAGGAAACCCAAGTCGCGGCTCAATGGAGCAGCTCGTGGTTCGAGCATGACCAGGAATATGATGAGTAAGAAGAGAACGTTTTCTGGGTGGAGCAACAACTTGACAAAGAACGCAAAACGCCGCTCTAATCCCAAAAGGAAAATATGGCCCAACTCCGCACAAAGATGGCACGAAACGCTGCTGACTTAAAGATGGTCTGATCCAAGTCCACCGGGTTGCAAGCAAGGCACCCGAAATCGATCGAGTCCTCGAAGAAGCACGAACTACCCCTTTCACAGCACATATCGCACAAGCAAACATTGTAGACCCAGGGAGAATAAAAATCACCCCATACGAAGGGAAAATTGATTAGATGGAGCATCTCCGAGCATTCTCAATCGTAATGGCGCGCATGAGCTTCAAGGTAGGCGAGAAAGATATTGTCCAATGGTTCTCCAGGATAGAGAGGAATTCAATCAACTCGTTCGATGAACTATCCTCGGCATTTCTAAAGCATTAAGGAATGTTCATGGAGCACCAAACCTCCGATACCGAGCTATGGTCCTTGTTGCAGGGACAAAATAAACCTCTTTGGAGTTTCATGAAACGATTCAAAACTCTCCTGGCTCGGGTGGAAGTGCTAATCGATACGAGCACCATAGAGGCTTTGAAGAAAGCTTTGTGGTACGAGTCGGATTTTAAAAAAGAGCTAACTGTGAACAAGCCAGACACTATCTAAGACGCTCTACACTGATCAACAGGCTTTGCAAAAAGCGAGGAAACGTGCGAATACTAGCCCAAAAGCATGGAAAAACAAAGCAGACCAACAACCAGAACAATCCCACCTCAACCACGAACTCTCCGAATCATAAAAAGAACAATCAGGGGCCTGGTTTCATGGAGCATGAGGGAGGATTTAAGGGAGCTCACAACTACCTGCTAGACACATCGGGTTACGACCGTGGCCGAGGATGCGGTCGCAGCAGAAGCAATACGTGGATCAGGAACAAAAGCACGTTTGATGAGGCAGCTTACTGCGAATACCACCGTGTCTACGGGCACTCCACTGCTAACTATCGAGTTTGGGCCTTAAACTGGCAGCAAATTTGGCGGCCGGCACGCTGAAAGGAGACATCAATATCAAAGATTTTGAAATGGATGATAACGACGAGCGCCCTGAGCGAGAAAACAACAACAACCACCCTCCGAAGAGAGGAAGACGAGATGATGAAAAAGAACAAGGAGGCCCTCGCCAAAGAATCAACATGATTATGGGAGGATCTCAGTACTGTGCCGACATGGTATCCGCGATGAAGGCGTACAAAAAGCGCGCCAAAACTAGCATCAACTGGTCGGAACCATCGAAATACCCGAACGAGGTGATTATGTTCAAAGAAAAGGAGACTGAAGGGATCGATTGACTGCATAACGATCCACTAGTGATCCAAATAATCGTAGACGATCGCGATGTAGCCCGAGTGCTGATTGACACGGGCAGTTCTGTCGATGTTATATTATGTGATACCCTTCAACGAATGAGCATCGATCTGTCCGGAGAAACCACGATGACAATGGGGACAAACCAGCTGCCTATTCGCGCCGACGACATCATAAGAATAGTGGAGTTTTCCATGGCGGACAACCTGGCAATGTACAACATAATCATATGGACTCCCTGGATCAACTCAATGTGCGCCTTACCGTCCACTTACCACCTATGCATCAAATTCCCCACTCCGCACGACGTAAAGATGATTTGGGAAAACAGAAGGAATCCCGCATCTATCTCCTGGCTGAACACAAACTCCGCAACCCAGGCTCGGAACCCACGATGAAACGAAAAAAGATGAAAACAGATCGCGAGCCGGGAAAAGAGCGTACCCAGCTCTTATAGCAACTACAGCTTGACGAGGATAAAAAAAGAAGGTCCCTTACCAAGTGCGATCCTGTTATCTTAGTTTGCATAGACGATGAATTCCTGGAGCGATGCATCAAAATCAGAGCAAAACTCGACGAGAAGATCAAAGAAGAGCTGATCTCGTTCCTAAAGAAAATTTTTATTATTTTCGGATGGGCAGTAGAATATATGTCGGACATTGACATCAACATCGCTAGTCCTGAGCTCAACGTCGAGCCAACGTTCAAACCCGTGAAGAAGAAGAGATAAAAACTTGGACCCGATCTAGCCAAGGCCATGAACGACCAGGTGGAAAGGCTCCTGTGAGTCGGATCCATCACGGAGGTGAAATACCCGACTTGCTGGCTAATCCTGTCATCATGAAGAAATAGAATGGGAAATGGCGAGTGTGCATAGATTTCACTGATTTGAACAAAGCTTGTCAAAAAGACAGCTTTCCTCTACCACATATCGACCGTCTCGTCGAAGCCACGGCTGGCAGCAAACTCCTCACATTTATGGAAATTTTCTCTAGACACAATAAAATCCTGATGAATCTCGACGATCGCAAGAAGACCATTTTCATCACATACCGCAGGATATATTAGTCAACAAGATGTTCGGAGATCAACTTGGTAAAACGATGGAAGTTTACATAGACGACATGCTAGTGAAGTCATTTGAAGAAAAAGATCACATCCTGGACCTCGCAGAATGCTTCAACCAGCTTAACGAAGACAACATGAAACTGAATCCAACGAAGTGCAGATTCGTGGTCACATCAGGAGAATTCCTCAGCTACTTAGTCACTCATCGCGGTATTGAGGCAAATCCAAAGCAAATTGATGCGCTTATCAACATGGCCTCATCCGACAACAAACAAAAAGTGCAGCATCTGACGGGAAGGGTAGCTGCCCTTAACAGATTTACTTCTCGATCTACCAATAAATGTCTGCTTTTCTCTGACACGCTGTGAGGAATCAAGAAGTTCGAGTGGACGGGGAAGTGCAAGGAGGCCTTTCATCAGCTGAAGGCGTACATGGCTACTCCCCCATACTCGCTAAGCCTGTTGAGGGAGAGCTGCTGTTCCTATACACGGCGACGTCACCAACGGCAGTTAGCGGAGTGCTGATTTGGGAGGAGGGCAGCGAGCAGAAGCTAATTTTTTTTATGTCAGCAAGTTCCTCACTGATGCCGAGATGAGATACCCGTAAATGGAGAAGTTGGCATTGTCCGTTATCATGTTCGCTCGGAAGCTGAGACCATATTTTTAATCTTATTCCATTGTTGTCCTCAGCACCTTCTCGCTCTCCGTCCAGCATTGCCCAAGCCAATCCGGCAAGCTCGCCAAATGAGCTATTGAGCTAAGCAAATATGACATCTAGTACCTGTGCAAAGTCTCAGGTGTTAGTCAACTTTCTCATCGAGCTTCTCAAAAAAATCTGCGTTGTCAAAACATCACATTGACAGCTCCACGTCGATGGTTTGTCATCAAAGAACGGCTCCGGCGTCAGCATACGCTTAACCTCTCCCATAAGCGAAATACTTGAACAATTATTCCGTTTGGGCTTTCGAGCATCTAACAACGAGGTCGAGTAGGAGGCCCTTATTGCTGGCATGAAACTCGCCTAAGGACTAAAAATCGAGCGGGTGAACACTTTCTGCGATTCGCAGCTCATGGTTAACCAGTTCAACGGAGAGTATGCTGCGAAAGACGACCGAATGGAATCCTATCTAGCAGTGGCTAAGGAGTTAGCTACGAAATTCAAGGAGTTCAGTCTCACGCGAATCCTGCGGGGAGAAATCACAAACATCGATGCCTTGGCGGCTCTCGCTTCCACCTCTGACACAGACTTGAAGCGGATCATCTCGGTGGAATTTATAGAACACCCAAGTATAGCTCAGCCAGAAACGGTGAATGTCCTTACTCGGTCACAGGCTGCGAAGTAAGCAAAGGAGCAGGCCAAGGCAGCTGAGGAAGCCGCGGACAGTCAACAAGAAGTTGTAACTAATGATACAATTCTGGCAGAAAATCACTTATAATCAAGGAGGAAGTCCACAGTGGTTCGTGCGGTAACCATTCTGGCGGAAAATCACTTACAATCAAGATCAAGCGTCACGGATACTACTGGCCTACCATGATCTAGGATTGCAAGAAGTTTACCGCCAAATATGAGAAATGTCAGATGCATGCACCAAAGATCAAAGATCCATCAGCCCAATGAACCGCTTTCATCCGTTACATCCCCATACCCGTTCATGTGTTGGGCTATGGACATCATCGGGCCCTTACAAAAGTCACGGCAGAAGCAATACTTGTTAGTCTTACAACACTACTTTTCTAAATAGGCATAAGCCGAAGCATACGCTCGCATAGGCGGAACATTATCTGCCGACACATAGGTCCTTACAAAATCATCACCGACAACGGTTCACAGTTCATCTCTACGCGATTTGAAGCTTTTTGCGAAGAGTGGAAGATTTGCCTGAACAAATCCACCCCGCGGTACCCTCAAGGAAATGGCTAGGCCGAAGCAGTCAACAAAACAATCATCGCTCGACTTAAAACTCGCCTCGACGTAAAGAAGGGCCGATGGGCCGACGAGTTAGACGGAGTACTCTGGTCAAACCGAATAACTCCAAGAAAGAAGATGGGAGAAACCCCATTTGCCTTTGTTTATGGCATGGAGTGCGTGATTCCCACTGAAGTACATTTTCCACGCGTTTGCCGAAGACTCCTGTCAGGACAAGAAGGCCTTAACCATCTCTTGATGATCGACAAATTGACCTAGTCAGCAAACGATGCGACCAAGCCTTGGTTCGTATCACCAACTACCAAAACGCTGCGGCCAAGTACTACCACTCCAAAGTACGAATTCGGAGATTCCACGAAGGCAACTTGGACTTATGAGAAGTTTTCCACAACACAGCAGAACTCAAATCAAGAAAACTCGGAGCTCATTGGGAAATACCCTACAAAGTCACAAAGATCGTCAAACCTGGTGTTTACGAACTCCCCAACATGGCTGGCGTCCCAGTCCCACATTCGTGGAACGCGCTTCACCTGAAGAAGTATCATCATTGAGGTACTTCACTCACTTTAAATGAACTACGGGATGGCTTGATCCCTGCAAAGGGTACGTAGGCAGCTTGTCTTAGGATGGGTTCAACAGTCCCCCTCCTAAAAAGGGGGGAATGGGTACGTATACTCGTATACTCCCTATTTTGTTACAATTTTGTGATAAATGACAAATAACATTTTTAATTACGAATTTGTTTACATCCATCACGAATTCTCTAAAGTCTCAACAAAAATCAGACGTTTCTTATTCATTTTCGTTGCTGCTGGCCACAGCGAAGAGCCCGTAACAAATATTTCAGTTCTGACTATTACAATCTTAGCAAGATAAAAGCGCGCTATACAAATTTGTATATGATCATTATCGAGCGGGTGTGTTAGGAACACACGCGTAATCCAAAATGTTCATTCTAAACCCAGCAAGCAGATCGCTAGTTATATCGCTATATGTTCATTATAGGAGCAAAGATATTTATTGAAAACATTTCTGTAAATTGTAATGATCATTCTATGCCCAACAACCAAATCGTTGGTCGCAACGCGATATGTGTTCAATTATGGAGTAGACTTGTTAAAAGAAAACTCGCCTGTAAACCAAATATGTTCATCAGAAAACCCAATAACCAAGACACTGGTCCTAACCGCGAAACACGCCATGTGCGTAGCAGACTTGTTAAGTGTAAACTCATTTGTAAACTAGACATATCGTCGCGAAATCCAACAAATGAATCATTAACAAATCAGAAAACTGAAGTAACCGTCAGAACGGGTAGGTTCAGTTGAACCCATCCGTAAACCGCGATACGTGGAGAAACAAACCACATTAACGGGTTTCTCGCATAAATCCTTAGCGGAGGAAACTCGCGGACACCCTCAACAGGTTTCCTGCAGAAATCCTCAAGAGACTCTCTGCAGTAAACTTGATATTTCGAAAAGAACATTTCAACTTATCTCAAGATCATTTCAATTAACAAGAGCCTCATTCATTATCATCTCGTATCAAACAGGACTACAAGGTAAAAATCCTAAAAGTTGGTTAAAGCCGTCCAGGCACCACAGCAAAAATCCTAAAAGCGGATAAAGCCATCCAGGCACCCAAACAATCTAATTTCAAAATCAAAAGCAAAAGCATAAAAAAAGGAGTCAGGTGTGCTACGTGTTACCCTCCTCCGCGGGTACGCCGTTACTTGCTCTGACGAACCATTAATGACAGGGTCAACAACCTCAGCATCCCCCGCAGACTGCTGACCAGCTTCTCTGTCTCTTATAATCCTACCAACAACAGCCGCGATGACACCTTTGACCCTCATCTCGGCGGTAGAAGGCTCAACGGCTCGCGGCAAAGGCCCTAGAACACTCCTTACCAGCTGATTAGAAGACTCCTCAGCAGCGGTAGCCCGCGTGAAACTCTCCCCGCTAGATGACCTTAAACGAGCAGGGGGTCCAGTCTGCGAATCTAACTCTGGAAAGTTTGAATTGTCTTCGTTCGAGCCAGATAAGTCGCAAATCCTGACTCGGGCTGCAAAAAGTTCCATCGGCTCATCGACATTGAACCCGTCAGCAATACTCGAAACCACTAGCTCCGCCTTCACGGCGGCAACAACACTATCAAAATGCTCGTATGCTCCGCCATATTCTACTTCGTGATCTTTGAGCTTCTTCATCTCTTCGTCCAAAATCGGGGGCTCCTCGCCCTGTAGAAGTCCAATAAGCTCAATATTCCCATCTACTTATGCAAGATAGGCCACATCCGCAACAGCAGTGCCAGTAAACAGCTTGAGTTTCCTCTTGATTGATGCCATCAATCCTGAAAGTCTCTAATCAGATCCGATAAGCATCAACCACAGCATTGGCGATTTGCAATTCGAGAACGTCGGTAGCGGCATCAATCACCCTCTGCTGCTCTGCTATCCGTGATTCGTGCTTTATGATGCCATGTTGAAGAACTACGATCTCTTCTCGTACCCCCTCGCAACTCTTCTCTAGAATCCCAACTTTGGACTTGACCTCGAGGATCTCCTTGGCCACTTTCTCACGCTCTGCGAGACCCTTGACTTCCTCATCCTTCTATTGCTTCTCAAACGCCTTGGATTCCTCACGAGCAGTTTCAAGATTGGACATGTCCCTATGAGCATCTTCCTCTTACCCGAGCACCATGCTGTTCAAAGAAGAGAAGAAATGCAAAAGACAGACAAAATAAATAACACGTAAGTTACGATGGTTAGTTTCCCATCAGGCATAACAGTAAATTCTAAACGAAGCAGATGTTACCTTGGCTTCACAAAGGGACATGTCCGCGTAAGATTTTCCCCTACTCAAGGTTCTCGGCCGGTAAGGTGATCCCAGAGAAAAGGGTAGCTGCAGCCGCGACATCATCGTGAAAAACTCCAGGGGTCAACGACACCAAAACAATCTCGGAGGAATGAGGAAGAGTAAAAGCTATGCGCTGCCTTTTCGGGATCTTTGCGTCAGTGGTACCATTTGCCCCATCCGGGGCAGAACGCTTGCTACTAGAAGCATCTCCAACAGTCGTCTTCTCCTTCCCGTGTCCTGCGACCATCTGTTTATCATGGCTCGCGGTCCAGTCTGTGGCGTGACTCGCGGCCTTCTCCTTGTTATTGTTCACGGACTTGTCCATATCACGACCCATAGCCTTCTCCTTACTACGGCTTGCGTCATTCCCGCGAGGAGCCGAAGGGGGAAGATCCGCGGGGGCCCTTAGAACGAGAGGACTTGAAGTAAGAAGCCTAGGGGCAACGTGACATAGTGACGCCCCTCTAAACACTACGGCTTGGCGCCTGCATCTTAGAAGGACCAGCATCCTTCTGTGTTTCCACCGGGGTCTGTTTTGCTTTCTTTGCGGCACTTGCAGCAGCTTTAGCTTCCTTCGCATAAAATGACGGCTTCTTCATGTCGGAATCCAAAGAAGAGCAATATGAAGATGAGATGTCAACAGGAGATCCGCGTGAAATCGCTCGAGCTGTTTCAATTCGAACCAAGCTGAAATCCCTCACCCAATCACACTTCCGCGCAGCAAAACAAGAAACAAAAGACAGGTGAGGAAGCATAGTCAAAACAAATCATAAAGCAAGTCTCAAAGCAAGCAAAAGAAAAATCAAGCAACAGTTCGGCTACCAAGAACTCCCTAACTCGTTTTCACTATATCCAGATATTTCAAGCCAACCGAAGCCTCAGAAATTTGGACAAAGAAGATATGATATTCTGGAAACTCGTTTTTTCTCAGGAAACCATGAATCACTCCTTCAGTTGCTTTATTCAAGATATAGTATTTCAACTCTTCTTTGGCGACGCCAAAATTCCAGCAACCACTCCAAGTGATCAATATCAATCTCAACCTCGCACTCCATGGCACGAGTTAAGATCCCAACCAGGTGCCGAATGCCACGAGTGTTTATCTGAGCATGAGAAAGGTTGTGCCTCCAAAGGAATCGTAAAATCACTTCGGGAATGAGGAACTAGAGCAAGAACCGTGGAAGAAACTCTCGTAGAGAGTGAAATAGCCCGCTGGTGGTCTGTTTGCTTGGTTTGTGGAAAAAGAACCATTAACTCAACCCCCTCAGGTACGCAAAATCGGTTCCGAAGATGCCCTAACGGTTTAGGCGTTGACAAGCTTGAACCTGGCAGGTCAGGTCTCTTTAACGCCCTATTTCTCCTCTGCCTCGACGGAGCTATCGCCGATGATGCAATATGATGCACGTACTCTCGCCGCTTAACAATGGCGTGAGAACGAGAATCTACTGAATCTGGTTTCAAGGCGATAGCGCCCATCACTTCGGGAGAGTCGCGGAGTGAAGGTAGTGTGAATTCTTCGCGACTAGATTCATGGTTTGCTAGAGAAGATAAACCTCTAGAATAACTCGGAGGTGGGGTTCGGGTGACCACGACTCAGAAGAAAGAGTTAAACTCCAGCTGTCCCCAGATATAGTGACGTGGTTCAAGTTTTCACAGGACCTATGTCACAATACGTTACTCACGAAGCAGAATAGGTTTCACCACCCGTGGCTTGGAGTCCATTAACGCACAGAAGTTTCACGTAAACAAAGGAAAACTTGTGTTTCCTCTTGAAACGGATCGAGCACCTAACAGATTGGGTTACACATAGTCGATTTCTATCAACAATCACACGATTTTGAAATCGCTCACTCCACAAATCGAGATTCTATTTGATGGATCCTTCTCCTCACGATTTGGGGTGCTATGGTTCGGTAAATGAAATGGGTTAGAGCCCTCTCCTCACCATGGGTTGTTTCTCCTCCTCGTGACACAAGACAATGTGGGTCGGCAACAAAGGTGTGACCCACAACATAGGCAGATCGTGGCTCGAGATCGTGACACTTACGGCTCGAGGTCCTTACGGCTCGGGGTCACCCTACAGCTTATTTTACATGGATCGATGCTCTGAACCACGAGTCGTGGGTCGAGGTTATAACCGACGATTCCCCCTAAGTCCTTCCTGATGGCTCGGGTTTGTTCATCTCACGGATCAAGACAAAGGGTCGGGGTTAATTGGCGCAAACCAAGGCACGAGTTTCACAGCTCAGGGTCTTCGCTACAGTTCAAGCTGTGGGTCAGGTCCGTTAGAGCAAGCCTCAGATTAGCACCAACACGGCTTGTCGGCTCAGGGTGCTGATGGTTCAGCATATTCGACAGGTCGGGGTCGTGTGCGGTACGGATCAGATTTCTAACTACTCGGGGTCCAAGATATGCTGGAATCCCTACGGATCGGTTCACCGCCAGACCGGATCGGAGACGCAAACAGAATGGAAGGAGGTGGGATGGTGGGCCTTAACCGGCGAACTAAACCAAAAAAAAAATAGACAAACAAACAAAAAACGAGAGAGAAAAGGGGGAAGAGAGAGAAAGGAAATACCTTCTCTTTCTAGAGAGATTGGGAAGGGGAATTATGAGGAAACCTTTTTCCACTTATCCTTTATATAGAAATGGGATTTTTGACCTAATTTCTACCTCGTTTTTTGACAAATTTTTCAAAGGCCCAAACCATGTTCTTAAAGTCCCGAAGCAAACATATTACAGCAAGTCCAAACTATTCTTGTCACAACTTAGCCAAACAAAATGACAGGAACGTGTCATATCCGCAACGGTTCAGGGACATTCTAGACACGGCTAATAACTATCTTTTAACAATGTAGGGTCCGCTATTAGTGATCAACAGTTTTCCAAAACATCCGGTCGCCAATTTTAACATCGATCACTATACCTCGGCACCACCATTACTGATACTGCCAAGCTGGGGGGGTGATAAAAGTCCTTTTATCGGTTTTAAGAGTAAAACTAGAATTACTAATCAAAGTAGAATAGTTCAGGATTGTTAGGGACCAGCAATACGCTCTAATTCTATGGAAAACAATCTCAGCTGAGCGATTCAAGTTGGGTTTTAAATGTCACTATAATTAAAGCAAAACAAAATGTAAAATCGGTTGTAAACAATAATAGGAAGGCGTTAGGTCAGGGGTAATTCTCAGGGATTCGAATATCAAGAACCAAGCAATTATTCAGGCATGCGATACGAACAAGTCTCGAACTCAACCATAAATATAAGGAGATCCACTTTCGTGGCATCTACAATTTTAACAATCAATCTAACACCATAACTGTCGTTGAGGTTAATAAAGATTATCAAGCATTAGCGATTTGGGTCGATATGTTCACGAGATGCCCTAACTTCAACTTTCATTGGCTATGGATCAAATCGCCCATCTATGTCATCCAGCAATTTACAAACTTTTGATAAGTAAATTCAACCTAGAATCAAA